>CM038622.1:53042948-54242948 GCA_021554675.1 Leuciscus idus | reverse complement strand
TGAAAAGTAAACCGGTACAGCTCCCTTCTTCAGCCTCCTCAACCCCCCGGCAGTCACATTAAAATCAGTCTGCTTAAAATGCCGACTACAGACCCGGGTGTTTTTGGTCGGGTTTAAGTCATCCCTCTGGATCTTCTGCATCCACTCAGCCCGTACTGCAGCGTCAATGGGGAATGCATGAAAGCTGACTTCTTTGTTGTAACTCGACGAAACGGTACATAATGGTACACAACAATGAAGTGTTGAGGCTGTCACCCTCTGAAAGGCAAGTTGCCTCTTTTGAATACTAAAAACACTCATTCTGAAAAATCTCTGTGGTAATGGAACTAATGGTTGCTGTTGTCTCGTTGTCTCCCGCTCTCACTGTCAGGAAGTCTTCACCGGAAGTACTGGCCCACACACTCAAGTTCGAACGTCAACGGTCGCCATATTGTGCACGGAGCGAATTACTGCAATGAAGAATACTACAATAATACTGCAATATAACTGTGGTAGTACTGCAATACATAATACAACTAAAGTACAATTACAATACAACCGAAATTCAATACTAATAAAATGCTGTACAATACCATTGAAATACAACCAGAATTATCCAGATTAAGTTTTATTTTCACACATCAAGTGAAAATAACTGCAATATAATTAATTAAAGTACAAAACAACTGTAATGCAACAAATAATGTGATTTTCCTTTTCTTTTTTTTATAACTTCAAATAACAGGCTGAGAGTTAGACAATGTATTTAAAGTGTTTATTTACAAATCATGTATATCTTCCCCCACATTATTCAGAGAGGTTGCATTTTTTGAACAGCTTATCCTCATTTTTCCACTTCGTTCTTCTAACTGCCTTCATCTCAGATGTGGAAATACTATGTTGGATGTAGTCTGAAAAAACACACAAACAAAAAGAATCAGAGAAACTCTTTTCAGTTACACTCTTCACCACAGGCATATATTATGCTTAAAATGAATCTGCAAATGAATCTCTTATATTTAAATTGGTGTCAGCAAGTGTTTGTGGAAAGTATACAATTTACAGTTAATTTATGGTTTATTTTTCAGCATTAATAATGGCTTTGAACACTCCAGATAAAATAAGTTAAATTACTCACCCTCATGTCGTTCCAACCCCGCAAGACTTTCGTTCATCTTCGGAACACAATTGAAGATCTTTTTGATGAAATCTGAGAACTTTCTGTCACTCCATCGACAGTCTACACAATTTTCCCAATAACATGCATTTCTGGGAAAAAGCAGAAAGATACAATCATTTTTAAATGCTGTACAGTGCCCTCCACAATCATTTTTAAATGCTGTACAGTGCCCTCCACAAATATATCTTCAAATATAAATCATTCTATCAAATATAATAGAATGTATAATATATAATATATAATATATGTATAATATATATTATATAATATATAATATAAATATAATCTATCAAATATAAATATAAAGACCCTCTTTATCCTCTCGGTCTTTCCTTCAAAATTCAAACCAAAAAAAATAAATAAAAAAAATGGAATGGAATTATGAAAAAAATAAATATTATTGGAATACAGTATATGAAATATAGGCCTATGTGTTCCACAGTTATTGTCCCCGCTCATTTAATACTTTGTGTAACCTATAACCCTTCACATAAGTAAGGGCTAATCGATGGCTAGGTGTGCATTACATGATTTTAATGAACAAAGTGGAAGCAAAGAACCACCGGACATGAAGCGGGTTGGCTCTGTGAAGTGCATTAAAATTGTGTAATACACACCTAGCTGTTAAAGCTTAGTTAAAAAGTTAAGTTAAACTGTCCTTAACGCTGTTCTGGGTCTTTTTGACCCCAAATGACGTTTGCTTTAATAATAATAAAAAAAGTTATCTTTGTCCAAATTGCATTGGACTTTGCACAGTTGTCAACACTGTCAAAAAAAAAAAAAAAATGTATATATATATTTATATATATATATATATATATATATATATAATATTAGTGTGCAACAAAATAATTGTATTTTTTTTCTCAGTTTATTAATGCTTTTACTCCACTTTTTTTCCCCTTTTTTTTTGTTGCCCATCTTGTGGAAAATGCCATTTTAAAAGTAAAAAATATCACTTTAACCAGTAGATTGCTGCAGAGCTTCAAATATTTGCTATTTGACTAACTGAAAGACATCTTTTCACAAGTTTTTCCAGTTGGATTCATATCTACATATTATGAAATCACAATATTACTTTGTCAGTTTGGCATTTTTTGTACTGAAAAAAAATAAAAAAATCAGTTTTTCAATAATGTTAAGGGCCGTACACACCAGGAAAAATATCGGCGCGCGTTATTCGCCAGCGTTTTTCAACGCGGTTTTTGTGTTCACACCCAAACGATTTCCGAGTGAACATGCAAATTCATTCCCTGACATTAGATGGCGCTTAATGTAAAACAAGTTACAAGCCTATATACATTAAAGACAATTAAGTAAAATGAAACTCACCATCAAGGCCCATTTGCTCTGCAATACCACTCCATAACAGTTCTCTTTTATCAAGATTTTTGTAGTCGCTGTCACGTTTGTCATATAGTTCTTTATGTTCCGACACCAACGAGACCAGCAGCTCTACATTCATCGTGCCTTGCATCTTCCTCGTCTTATTTCTTCCCGGCAGTGTAGACGCTACTTGGCGTATATCTTCTTCGCCGTTACGTATGTGTGCTTGGCAGGGTTGGGGAGTAATGGAATACATGTAACGGCGTAATGTAATCAGGATACAAAAATCCAGTAACTGTAATTCGTTACAGTTACGTCAAAAAACGTAGTAATCAGATTATAGTTACATTTTGAAAAAAGGGGGAATACTTTCAGGATTACAATGGTTTAATTTAAAACTTAATAAATTAGTATTTTGGCATAATAACACTATATTAAGCGCTGCTTGATTATACAGTAGTTCCTGGTTCTGTTGCCAGTAATGACTCGCGTGTGCCACCCGCTGGTGCATGCGCAAATAACAGCTTTCTACAATCTCCTCAGATGCTGAATGAATCACTGCTGCTAGTAGAAACGTTGCCCGCGGGACAAAAACGCTTTCAATTCATGGAAATTCCGCTGACATTTTGTTTTCAAAGAAGAAAATGCAAACAACATGGTTGTACCAAAATGTCCTTTCTTAATCTCTTCTCACTTAACGGGATGTTCGCTGCCTAGGTAACGTAGGGGAACTCGCACTACCAACGCCCCAAGTTTAGTCAGGCAAATTAAGAAAGATCACGGCTTTAGTCAACATGTAGCCTAGGCCTATTTTAAAATAAACTAATATTTAGATTGTGTAGAAATTTAAAATGTTGTGTTTTTTGTTTTTTCCTTGTACATGTTAGTTAAAAATAAAACAAAAATAATCTGTAATACCATACAGTAGCCACTCAATGTCTATATATCCCTTTACATAAATATTTAGGGCTGTGTGTTCCCAAGTTGTAAAAATGAGACATGATTGCTTAGTTTTAATAGGTTTTTAGCTACAACATAGTTACTTACAGCTATATGACATTTTCTTTAATAGTTTATATTTTGCAAATATTTTACACCGGACCAAATTCTTAATAAATAAAATGTTTACATTTTTTTATATTTCTTCTTGCTTGACTTTATTTATATATGTGGCCTTGAAGTAATCCAAAAGTAATCAGATTACATTACTTTCATATTGTGGTACTTGGATTACGTTACTGAATACTTTTTTCATGAAGTAATTTGTAACTGTAACGGAATACATTTTTAAAGTAGGGGAGAGCGGGGCACAACCTAGTCTCAGCCTCAGGCGTCATGCCCACAGACCGTTGGCTGAACGTCTGATGCATATGGCACACTTTTCTGGAAACACTTCAGGAGTTTCGAAGTCGCGATCTGATTGGTTGAAATCTACAGGATGTCCAGGAGACGTGAGTGTCGCGTTCTTTATCTGTCCGCCTGGAAACAAATGTCATGACGCCAAAACCCCTCGTGGAAGAAGAAAGCCGTTGTTTTTACAACTGTGACAATGAGCGCTTACCACGATCAACTAAATGCTGTATTTTCAAAAGTATGTGAAGTTCGCGGCTCCATTGATGCAGTAAACTTGCACAAGGTTCTTGAATGAATAATTTATTAGATGCACGCCGGTCTGTTATTGTAGGGACATCAACATTATATTGTCACGCCCCTAAATATGACGCGGTACAAAACAAACTGTGATTGGTTGTGTTACATGTCAGTCAAACGTCCTCTTGGGCGGTCTTTGGCCAAGAAATGCTGCGATAGAGTCCAGACCTTCTGCCGTCAGTCTGAAGGTCTGGCTATGCGAGACTAGGCACAACCTAACGCTTTTTGACTTTCTCAGTTTGTGTAAATCTACTTATGGTTCAGAGTATTTATTTTTTCCCACATTAATTTCCCACATGTCTAGTACAATTATGTGGTTTTGTTTTATTAATACAGTATATACTTTTTTCTTGACATACCCCGAAAGAATGGAAGTGAAATGTGACAACATGCCCCATAGGTGGGGTACATTGTAACATGTGTGGGGCACATTGTAACATAACATATGACAGCTTAAAATGTTATCTAATCTATTAAAAAATATATACAAAACAAACTAAAATATTTTATAAATAAAATACAATTAAAAAACTTTTTAATATAAAATAATGGCAATTTTTAATAATTAAATATAAACAAATTTTTGAGTTTTGACTACGAACACATGAAAACACAGCTATACAACATAGTTCAAAACAAATAAATAATTAGTCATTTCTGAACATTGACTCTCAGTCTTTATTCACCTTTTTCTCACGTTTTCCCAATAAAATTAATAAAAGTATAGAATATAATAGCATATTTCTAATAGGGGCACATTGTAACGCAGTGTTACAACATGCCCCCCGCCTGCACAACTGGGATTTAAACCCTGCTAGTGTCTTCTGCTAGTTAGCGAAGCATTACATAACTATCTCAACTGTTAAATAACATCTTGGAGATTCAAATAATATCAGATTTGTCTTATTTTAAATAAACACAAAAAATAGAGATGAAAAATTAACTTAAGTAAGAAATTTACTTTTGCTATGGTTTAATAAATGTCTATGGATATCTTCCAAATATTATTATTTTTTTATATATAGTGTTGATATGGCAACTAGTAAATACACAAAGTTTCGTCATCCAAGCATGTGCGGAAGTATTTAAAACAAGCGTGTTACAACTAGCCCCGCGTTAGGTTGTGCCCCGCGCTCCCCTAACCCTCCCAAGCCGGTTGCTCGGCAAGACCGTTTTGTGTTTGAGCACCCCAAAGTGGTGTTTTACTGTAACTTCAGAAGCTCCAGACACGTGAGCAAAAGCGCCAATCTCATTGGTCGGATAAAAAAAACGAACCCGAGGCGTTTTTAAAAAAAATTACGCTTTTACGCGTGGCGTTTTTCGCGTCGGTGTGCACACTCACATTGGCGCCCTTTGTTTAGTCACGAGGCGTTAAACGTCGGCGAATATCGCGCGCGAAATTCTTCCCGGTGTGAACAGGCCTTTACATTATGATTAGAATCAAACCTGAACAATAGGTTACAAAGACAAAAGTTGGAGTCTTTAGAGCAGGGGTGCCCTGTCCTGCTCCTGCCGATCGACTGTCCTGCACAATTCATCTCCAACCCTAATCAAACACACCTGAAGCAACCAATTAAGGTCTTCAGGATCACTTGAAAATTAAAGGCATGGTGTGTTTGATTAGGGTTGGAGATGAACTGTGCAGGACAGTCGATCGGTAGGAGCAGGGTAGGGCACCCCTGCTTTAGAGTTTATCATTTATTTCAAACATCTGTTTTTCATATAATTCTACAAATTTAAAGTGTGCCACTTCATTTCTGTCTCTGTCTTCTGCATTTTTTTCTGATTTTGAGGATTTCAGTTCAAAAAATGCTAAACTTTGACAAAAATGTATTTTTATTGTTATAATTGTGATTTCATAATATGAAGATGTGAATCCAACTGCAAAAACTTGTGAAAAGATGTCTTTCAGTTAGTCAAAATAGCAAATAGTGAAGCTCTGCAGTAATCTACTGGTTAAAGCAGTGGTTCTCAATTCCAGTTCTCGGGACCCGCTGCTCTGCACATTTTGTATGTCTCCCTTATTTAACACACCTGAACCAGATCATCAGCTCGTTAGGAGAGACTCCATGAACTGAACTGAGTGTGTCAGATAAGAGAGACATACAAAATGTGCAGAGCAGCGGCTCCCGAGGACTGGAATTGAGAACCACTGGGTTAAAGTGATATTTTTTTACTTTTAAACCCCCGATCTCACTGGATTATTACAATTAATGGCAAAATTAATGTTTGGAAAAGTAAACTGATATTTCCTTCTGACACACTACAGCAAAATATATAAATAACTGGCTTAAAACTATTTTTTTGGGGGTGAAAATGCTAACATGCCTATGACTTTAAGGGGCTGGTGCACCAGAGGAACCTTTTCATAGTTCCTTGAACTAATGGCAGAAGAGTAGGGTCTAAACCAGCACTATAGGAACTACCAGAGACTTTAGTGCACGCTGATTGGCCGAACACACACGAAACTCTAGCACCCACCATAAAAATTAAAATAAAAAGTTGTGTAAATACAGAATATAGCCTATATTTTTACTCCAGAAACTAGGGCTAACTCTACAAACATCGAAAATAGTGCCTCTTAACCTTTACGCTGAGAAAATCCAATGTGATTATGAATGTCTGCTCAGCTAGTGTTGGCTAATAAAATCTAGTCAGCGCTAACACTAACTACAGACTGGTCTAGCCAACGTTAAGTATTTAAATGGGACAGCATAAGAAGAGAGAATTATTCAGTTTATGATATTAAATTAGTTAAATTACCCAGTAAACGACCTGTTGCTCGCCATTCTACAAGTTCGCTTCGCTTCGCTTCGCTTCGCTTCTCTTCTCTCAGACAGACTTGAGGTGACAGCAGCAGCAGCAGCGGGAAAACGTAGTGGGCGTGGCCAACCTGTCACTTCAATCGAGGGTGACCAATAGAAAAAGGCCTTTCATCCTGGTTGGTAGAGACCGCCCACTGAGGTACAGCTTCATGCCAAGCAAAACTTTTCAACTGCAAAACTTTTCAACTCGTAAGCAAAATATTTAGACCCGGAAAAAAGACAGCAGAAAAGAGAGCAAAATGTGTGGGTTTGTGATTAAAAGTTTTTGAAGTGCACAAAGAAAAATAAAGGTTTTCAAAGATTTACACGCACTGCACATAATTCTGTTATCAACTTCTTTATTTTTGAGCCTTAAGAAGACTTTTTTGCAATTTTTTTAATTACAAAATAATTTGTTTTAATCTCAAACTTTTGATTGAATAAAAAAGACACAAATGAAACTCCATACACCTCGCCTAGTTTAACTTTTCTTCTAGAAAACGCTCTTCCGTCCCACTTGTGAATGACCACGGGTTGTAATGCTGTTATGTCTTTGTGTTTTAATTGTGATTGTTCACAAATATGAACGTATATGAACGATGTTGTCAATTTAGAAATCAACCTAAACGTATTTTATGGAGTAGACACTACGGAAAAGACGCTGACTGACCGTCCATAACGAGTATCAGCTGCTCTCGAGACTCGTTGTCAGGACAACGACCGAGTCCGTGCGAAGTTAGAAGATCTGGGGCCGTATGTATAAAGCCACTCAGAGTAAAATTTTAGTCTCAAGTCTGTCAAAATTCTAAGAATGTCATTTTACTCTTTTTCCTAAACTTAAGAATAAGTGTGATTCATAAAGGTTCCTAAGTGTTAAGACTTGATCTCAGCTCGTAAATTATTTAAGAGAGCTGTCTGACCTAGTTAGGAGTAACAAGATGGCAGCAGAGAGGACGCGGCCACGCACTTTTCCACGAAAATATGATGTATTGGAGTTAAATGATGACGGAGTTGAACAAACAATAAAAAAGTTTGATCATCAAGGCATTCTTTTTGTAACTTACCTTTAAGAACTTTTATAGCAATGAAATGGAATGAAGTAATTATATTTTTGGCAACTGGAAAAATGCAGCAGTGCACCTGTGATGACTCGGCCCTTCAGTCCACAGTTAGCAGGCTCGGATAGCACTATTGTGGCACTAAACACACCAAATATACAGTAGTGGCCAAAAGTGATGTTCGGTGATGACATTTTTTAAAAATATTTTTTAATGACCCTACAAGTTTGCTTAAAACATCAAATTATGAGGAAAATATTTTTTATATTTATATATTTTAAATATAAAAAAATTTGAGGGAAGAACAAAACGTACTCGGTTACTAACGTAACCTCGGTTCTCTCTAGAAGAGGGAACGAGTACTGCGTAAGATATCTTACGCTAGGGGAAAATCCTTTTCCGCGAGATATTGAAGCCAAAAATTATCCTTAATTTTTAATAATGCAAAACGCGTTGCGGCAGCATGCAGACATAGGCGAGACAGCTCGCGCGCCTATTGGCTGCTCTGCGGCAACTGCAGCAGCCTATCGAGCGAGGCCTGGCGTGACGCCAGACCCAATCAGGGCACTTCGGGCCCGCTGCGTCACGTCCCGCCGAAATGGGCGTGGTCTAGGCCTATAAATACCGCTCGCAGGCAGCTATTATCTGGTTTTTCATCATCGAAGCAACCAGAGCGTGTGCATGCATGGCAAGATACGCAGTACTCGTTCCCTCTTCTAGAGAGAACCGAGGTTTTGTTAGTAACCGAGTACGTTCTCTTACGAGAGGTCTCTCGTACTGCGTAAGATATCTTACGCTAGGGGACCCAATGCAAAACGCCGTGCATGCTGAGATCTGACACCAAAGACCCAAGGGCGAAAGCCCGGGGTTCATATAGTGCACAATCACTCAGGGAACTCACAGGGAGTCCGGGAAGAGGGAGGGGCGAGGCCGCGCTCTTCCACATATGGTAGCGTCGCTTAGACGCAAATTTCATCATACAGACAGGGCGGGGTACGGCCTGAACTGATGGGAAAAATGTGGGTCTTACACAGTTTGCCCAAGCACGTCTCGTGCTATTACTGTCCATTGTCAATCATTGAGCTGTGCTCAGCAGACGCAGCATTCTGAGTTGATAGCATCAAGTCAGATAATACTGGTTAACTTAGACCGACAGCAGTCTGGCCTGCAGGGCGGGAACCTCTATGTTGTAGAACCTTATAAATGTAGACGGGGAGGCCCAGCCTGCCGCCGTACAAATATCTTGCAAGGCAATCCCACTTGACCAGGCCCACGACGAGGCCACGCCTCTCGTGGAGTGTGCTCTGACACCCAGCGGGCACTGCACGCCCTTGGAGGCATATGCCAGCGCTATAGCGTCAACTATCCATCTGGATAGGCTCTGTTTCGACGCGGCTAGTCCCTTAGAACGCCCGCCAAATGAAACAAAGAGCTGCTCCGTCTGTCTGAAGACAGACGAGCGAGACACATAAGCTCGTAATGCCCTGACCGGGCAAAGGAGGCCCGCGTCCCTTTCCTCATCAGTGACCGGTAGGGCTGACAGGGAGATAACCTGCGCTCTAAACGGTGTGTTGAGGGATTTCGGAACATAACCGTGCTTAGGTTTGAGTATAACTTTTGAGTCATTAGGCCCAAACTCCATGCACGTCGCGCTCACAGAGAGTGCGTGTAAGTCCCCTATGCGCTTCACTGAAGCGAGAGCCAGCAGAAACACTGTCTTGAAAGACAGATGTTTCAGATCAATTGACTGCAAGGGCTCGAATGGTGCACCTTTCATGGCTTCCAGAACCGTAGAAAGGTCCCATACGGGGACTGAGGGGGGTCTGGGAGGATTCAGTCTCTTAGCTCCTCTAAGGAAGCGGATGACCAACTCGTTCCTTCCTATTGACTGACCAAGCGTTGTTTCTGAGAACGCTGCTATAGCCGCCACATAAACTTTGAGCGTGGAAGGGGCCCTGCCCTTATCCAACAGCTCTTGTAGGAAGGAAAGCACCTCCGTCACTCCACAGTCTGTGGGTGACACGCCACGGGCTGTGCACCAGCCCGAAAACACTGACCATTTCGAGGAGTAGAGCTGTCTCGTAGACGGAGCTCTAGCCTGCGTGATCGTGTTTAATACTCCTTTAGGGAGTCCAACATGTACCCGTTGATGGCCCAGACATGAAGGGACCACAATTCCGGGTGAGGATGCCAGATCGAGCCGTGGGCCTGAGAGAGGAGGTCTCTCCTCACTGGTACTGGCCACGGGACAGTGCTTGCTAACTGCATCACGACTGGGAACCAAGGCTGGTTTTCCCAGAACGGTGCCACCAGCAGTACTGAGCATCCTTCTTCCCTGATCCGTTCTATCACCTGAGGCAGGAGAGAGACGGGGGGAAAAGCATAAAGCGGGCGGCGTGGCCACACATGAGCCAGCGCGTCCCTGCTCTTGGAGAAAAATTCCGGACAGTGAGCGTTTTCTTGAGACGCGAACAGGTCTACTTCCGCTCTGCCGAATTTCTTCCACAGCAGTTGGACTGTCTGTGGGTGTAAAGACCATTCGCCTGCCGGAACATTGTTCCTGGACAGTCTGTCTGGTCCTATATTCAGGATCCCAGGCACGTGCGCTGCTCTGAGCGAGCGCAGGTTGCGCTGGGCCCACACCAGGAGGCGTTCTGCTAGCCTGTACAGGTTCCTGGACCTGAGGCCGCCCTGGCGATTTATGTAGGACACCACAGACACGTTGTCCGAGCGGACCAGGACGTGTCGTCCTTATATTTGGGGACAAAAACGCGTCAGCGCGTTGTCTACTGCCAACATTTCGAGGCAGTTTATGTGCAGGAGCCTCTCTCGTTCTGACCACTGGCCAAAGAACGGTCTGCCCTCGAGCAGCGCTCCCCATCCCGAGGTGGACGCGTCCGTGGACACTACTTTCACCCTCGAGGAAGTCCCCAGGCTTACACCTGACTGGTACCAGTCGTTTGCCCTCCAAGGTTTCAGAGCTGTGACGCACTTCTGATTGACCTTGAGGCGAATCAAACCGGACGCCCACGCTTGGCGTGGGACTCGTGCTTTCAGCCAAAACTGCAGCGGGCGCATGCGCAGCAGGCCCAGCTGGAGTACTGATGATGCTGCGGCCATGAGACCCAGCATCTTCTGAAATCTCTTGAGCGGGACAGACGCGCCGCAGCGGAACGAGTTCGCTGTGCGTTGAATGTCGACCGCGCGCTGTGGTGTTAGTCGCGCTATCATGGACAGCGAGTCCAACTCTGTGCCCAGGAAAAATATCTTCTGACTGGGTGACAGAGAGCTCTTCGCCCAATTGACACTGAGACCCAAAATCTCGAGGTGATCGAGTAAAATGGTCGTGTGTTCTATGAGCACTGAGCGCGATTGCGCTAGAATCAGCCAATCGTCCAAATAGTTCAGTACGCATCCATGCACTTCGTAAATGTACGGGGTGCCAGGGATAAGCCGAACGGCAGGACTGTGTACTGATATGCCTGGCCCTCGAAGGCGAATCTCAAATATCGCCTGTGACGTGACGCTATCTGTATTTGAAAATACGCGTCTTTCAGATCTATTGACACAAACCAATATCCTTGGCGAACCTGCGCGAGGATTTGTCTGGTCGTGAGCATCCTGAACCGTCGCTTTACAAGCACTGTGTTCAGTTGCCTTAGATCTAGTATGGGTCTGAGACCCCCATCTTTTTTCGGTACCAGGAAGTATCTGCTGTATAGCCCTCCTTCGCTCTGAACTTGAGAGAGAGGCTCTATGGCCCCTTTGTTCAATAGTTTCGCCACTTCGGCTCGAAGTAAATGTGCTACTTCTGCTTTTACCGTGGTCTCGACGCGCGCCGCATAGCGGCGAGGGCGCCGGCGAAACTGTAGCGAATAGCCTCTTTTTATAATGTCCAGCACCCACTTCGAAACCCCGGGCAGCTTTGCCCATGCGTCTGCATGAATAGCTAGGGGTTGAATATGAAGCGCGCTCCGTTCGCTCAGCGATGGAGAAGCTTCGGCGTGCTGTAACACAAGCGTCGTGCTTGTGACATTTGAGGCATGGGGCGCGCTGATAACAGCGGGCAGATTGCCCGCGCTCGACTCCTCTGCGGCGGTTAGCCGCGAGGGGGAGGGCTGGGCGGTTCCCGTAGGAACTGTCATGTCTATGTGTGTATGTGGGCGCGGGACAGCGGGCACACTTATCACACCGAAAGCATTGTACGCTTGAGTGAAGCGAATGCACGTTGGTTTCGTTTTTACAGAAACCGTGAGACATGCATAACGTGGCGTTAGTGGGCACTGGGTAGTGGGCACATTCACCATGTTTGAAGCGCAACCGATCTGAGTCGGTTTTATGTGCGCGAGCCCTGTGTGACAGGCTGTGCTTGTGTGTAGGGATGGGCACTGGGCAGTGGGCATTCTTACTACACATGAGACACCATCGGCCGTGGCCGGGACACCAGAAAATACACTCTTTTGGGGATTTATCTGGGTAGCCGTGAAAACGGCATTTGTGTGCAGGCAAGCGGGTGACAGAACCGGCTTGTTGGCTGCAGAAAACACTGGAACAGTCACATTTGCTGGAACTGGACGAGCGAATACCTTTGGTGTGAGTCCGGCCGCAGCGGGACTGGAACACCGTCGTTTTCCTAGGCGTGCTAGGACGACTTCGGGGCCTCGGGTTTCACCGCAATCCTAAGTCGCGGACCACGCACAGCGGGGCGGCGACCAGATGAGCGGGAGCGCGGTCTCGCGCTTCGGGCCTGGCGGCGCTGCGAAGTGGCAGCAGTGGACGGTGGCTGGGGCTGTGAACTCTGTGCAGACGGTTTCGCACGGCCTGCTGCAGAGCTGGAGCGCTTCGGGAGGAAGTGCTTCATAGCCTGTGACGCTTTCTGTACCTCTGCGAATCTCTCCGCAAAATCCTTGACGGAGGATCCAAAGAGGCCTGTGGTCGAAAGCGGGGCGTCGAGGAACGCGGTGCGCTCGGACTCGGCCATTTCCGAGAGCGTCAGCCAGAGGTGTCTCTCGGTCACAGTGAGAGAAGCCATATTCCGTCCAATGGCCTGCGCTGCAGACTTAGTAGCACGGAGAGCGAGGTCCGTGGCACTCCTTAAGTCCGGCATGCAGATCGCGTCAGGTCCTCCCTCGTCCAGCTTACGAAGGAGGTCGGCCTGGAAAATCTGTAACGTGGCCATGGTGTGCAGCGCTGATGCAGCTTGCCCGGCGGCGGCGAAAGCGCGGCGGAGCAGGCTTGACGTAGTGCGGCAAGCTTTAGAGGGTAGGGCCAGCTTAGCGCCCCGTCCAGCGGAGGGCGGACATAAGTGGGCCGCTATCGCCGCTTCGACCGGCGGCAGCGAAAGGTATCCCCTGTTCTTGGCATCGTCGATTGCAGAGAATGCCAAAGAGACAGCAGGACGCACTCTAGCTGAATAGGGGGCGTTCCATGACTTAGCGACTTCTTCGTGTAGCTCAGGAAGAAAGGGCGCTGGTCTGGACGCAGGCGAAGCGTGCTCCCCAGGCAGGAAAAAGCCATCCAGCCGGTTGTGAGCGGGCTGCTCGGGCGAAGACCACTCGAGGCCGAGGCTCGCCGCGGCCTGTGCGAGTACTCGCATGAGCTCCGTCTCGATGGACGCTCTCTTGCCTGACGGTGTGTGGGCAGGGGGCGCGGGGTCCTCAGAGCCCGCCCAATCCTCACTGCCTGACGCCAGGATAGAGCAGGAATCATCCTCTCCCAGCAGGGCTTCCTCGTCAGCGATGTCAACGGAAGCGGCGGCAGACAGCGGCCGCTGTCCGTCAGGAAGAGAGGCTGACGAAGCCGGTGAAGCAAGCGGGCGAACCGGCGAGCTTTGGCGGCTGGGGGAAGGTTCCGGGACCCGCTGGGCACGGCGCTTCTTACGGCGCGATGCCGTGGCGGGCGGTGGAGCAGTCTCGTTGAAGAAGGCCAGGCGAGTCCTCAGAGTCGCCATAGTCATCAGCTCGCAGTGAGGGCAGCCGCCGTCAGCGAGCGCGAGAACTGCATGTTCCTCACCCAGGCAGGAAACGCAAACCACGTGGCGGTCCCCGTCACTGAGTGTGGCTCTGCACGAGCCGCAGGAAGGCATCTTGAAAAAGACGCTAGCTCTTTTAGAATGTGTGTCGCGGCGGCGACACACACACACAAACAGAGTACAGAGTATAGAAAGGATATAAGCGCCGGAAAAGCGCAGCAGGAAGGCGGCGCGGCCAGCGACTTCAGTGACTCGTCCCGCTGAAGGTGCTCTCTCTCAGACGGCGCGGCTTCTTCTCCAGCTCCAGCGATGCGTGTGCTTCGCTTGAAGGATGAAAAATCAGATAATAGCTGCCTGCGAGCGGTATTTATAGGCCTAGACCACGCCCATTTCGGCGGGACGTGACGCAGCGGGCGTGAAGTGCCCTGATTGGGTCTGGCGTCACGCCAGGCCTCGCTCGATAGGCTGCTGCAGTTGCCGCAGAGCAGCCAATAGGCGCGCGAGCTGTCTCGCCTATGTCTGCATGCTGCCGCAACGCGTTTTGCATTATTAAAAATTAAGGATAATTTTTGGCTTCAATATCTCGCGGAAAAGGATTTTCCCCTAGCGTAAGATATCTTACGCAGTACGAGAGACCTCTCGTAAGAGAACACTAAACTTAGTGAAGGTATTTATCTGACCAAATTATTTCAAGTCACTTTTATTTCTACAGTGCTTTTTACAATACAGATTGTTTCAAAGCAGCTTTACTGAGATAACAGGAAAACAATGCAACAAAGTTAGTCTTGGCTGTACAGCAGCTCTAGAATAAAATAGTGTCATTGTCCAGCTTCAGTTCAGTGGTGAGTCATTTCTACCAGAAAGACTCGAGAGGCAAAATTACGTAACAAAGTATAAATTTATTAACAGCCCAGCAAGCAAGTATTGTGTTATAAAGTATTTTGGCGTAGGCTCTGTCCGTAGCTCGCAATCCGAGGGTAACAGAATCTGCATTTCCTGCCTGAAGACGAAGGCAGGGGTGCAGCTGACCACCGGGTAGGTATGGGTTAGGAGTAGAGCACTGTAAAACCCAACAAGTTAACTCAACTCAAACCGATTGAAGAAACTGATTGCAGCCAACCATTTAAAGGAGCCGTATGTAAGATTGTGGCCAAAACTGATACTGCAATCACTTTCAAATTACTGTAGAGTGGTGTATCCGCTCTACAGTATTGAATTAATATAAATTGAATTAAATAACTGAAATAATCGTCAAACCAGGCACATATAAAATGTCAGAAAACAGGATTCCTATATGTCAATATCCATGGATCACTGGATCTTTGATAAGTTGTTAGGAACACTATATCCAGTCCAACCTTTAATTTATACTGATAATCCTTTGTTTTACTCGCGTTTTCTCAGTTTCCCTGTTAACTCCAGTCACGCTGCAGCTCTTTAGCCACTCAGTCTGACTAGGGGGGCGTGTTCCAGCAGGAAAGTGATGTCAGTGCATACCCTTTACATCTCAGCTTGTATTACATTACATTTACAAATTTGGCAGACACTTCTATCCAAAGTGACTTACATTGCATTTCAAGGTACACATTTTACATTCTTATCAGTTCTCAGTTCTTGCTTTCCCTGGGAAATTACCTTTTTCTTTAGTGAATGACAGTCGCTGGATAGTCAGTCAGTCTTCTCACTGATGTAGATCCAAAAATGCGCAGGACACGTTTGTCTATTCCGAACTGTAAAAAATAAAATAAAAATAAAAACACGCAAAAAAAATATGAATACATTTTCCACTGACTAAAATGTAATTTACTCACAGCATAATAAATAATAGAATAGGTCAGCTTGTAGTACCTTTTTCTTTAGTTTTTGCCGCGTGAATGACAGTCGATGTGGAGGGTAGTCAGTCAGTCTCCTCACTGATATAGACCCTAAATTGCACGGGACACGTTTGTCTATGCAAATACATGAGACAACATAAAAATTTGAATTACTCTTCCACTGACAAAACTGTAGTTTACTCACATCATTATAAATGAGGGAATATGTCAGCTTGTATTACCATTTTTTTTATTTTTTTTTCGTATGAATGACGGTCGGTGGTTGATAGTCTCCTCACCGATATCCAAAATTGCCCAAGGGACACGCTTGTCTATGCCAAAATGTGAGAAAACACACAAAATATTAATTCTTTTTCCACTGTCAAAAAATTGGTTTACTCACAGCATAATAAATAAAGGAATAGGTCAGCTTGTATTACCTATTTCTGTAGTTCTGAGGGAGCATCGAGACCGGGGGGAACGCATAAAGGGGGAGGCTGGGCCAATTGCTGGGCCAATCTGCTCTTCGAAAAGAAGATTGGGCAGTGAGAGTCGACCTCTGCCTAAGCAAAGACTTCCCACAACAAGAGAACCATCTGGGGGTGGAGAGACCATTCCTCTGGAGGAACGTTGCCCCAAGATAGCATGTCTGCCCCTAGGTTCATCGTGCCTGGCACGTAAGCTGCCCTGAGTGAGCGCAGGTTGGCGTGAGCCCATAACAGGAGCTGTTTGGTCATGGTGAACAGGTTGCAAGACCTGAGACCGCCCTGGCGATTTATGTAGGACACCACCGCCATATTGTCAGTTCGGTCTTGGATCAAGACGTGGTGTCCCGCCAGATGTGGGAGGAAGGTTTTTAGGGCTAGAAAAACTGCTCTCAGTTTGAGGAAGTTGATGTGTAGGCGTTTCTCCGAGCTCGACCAGAGGCCGGAAGCCGGAGGCAGGCCTGCCCTCGTACAGGGCTCCCCAACTGAGGTTGGAAGCATCTGTTGAGATAACCCTCCTCTCTGAAACCAGACCCATGCTCACACCCTGCTGGTACCAGCTGGTGTCTTTCTATGGGGCCAGGGCTTTGGTACAGCGCTGGTTTAAGAGGCCCGAGCGCCACGCATTGGCTGGAACTTGAGGCTTTAGCCACAGCTGAAGGGGGCTTTATTAACAGCCATTTAGCAATTCACTTCGTGAATGTACGAGGCGCTAGAGACAGTCTGAATGGTAGGACTGTGTATTGATATGTTTGCCCCTCGAAGGCGAATCTCAACAATGGCCTGTGACGGGGGTTCACTTGGATGTGAAAGTAAGCATCTTTTAGATCTACTGAGAAGTACCAGTCTCCTGGGCGAATCTGTGCCAGGATATGTCTGGTCATGAGCATCCTGAATGGCCGTACCATGAGGTACGCTTCTGAAGGCGGAGTGCCCAGACTTGGGGGCCCGACCTGACAGAGGTTTATGTGAAGAAATTAGCTCAATTCGTGCTCTGTGTGGGTCGCTGTTAAAACAGTGTTTGGGTGCAGGGGTACGTGACAAATGACGGGCCCATGTTCTGCAGTTAACACAATCCCAGCCGCCTGAACTGAAGAGGGGGCTGTGAGAGGCACTCGAGCGATCTTCGGGGGTGGTCCGGCCGCAGCGGGACATGGTCCCCTCTTTCCGCCGGCTAGGACGGCTTCTTAGGCTCGTGATCCAGCGTGAGCCGAGGGCCCTGGTGCTTGGGGAGCAGGTAACGTTTCGCTGGCTTAAACCATTGGCCGGTCTCAGCCGCTGGGCGGGACTGGTAGACCTGAGGCGCTGGTTTCTCTGGCTGTGACGTGCTCTTGGGGCGCCGTGAAGTAGAACTGGAGCGCTTAGGAAGGAAGTGCTTCATAGCACTGGATACCTTCTGGGCTTCGGTGAAACGTTCCGCGAATCCCTTAACGGAAGGGCCAAAGAGACCTGTAGTGGAGACTGGCGAGTCGAGGAAGGCGATCCTGTCCGCGTCCCTGATCTCTGTCAGGTTAAGCCACAAGTGGCGCTCCAATACCACCAAGCTGGCCATGTTATGGCCAATAGCCTGAGCGGTGGTCTTAGTAGCCTGCAGGGCCAGGTCCGTGGCGCTGCGGAGGTCTCTGAAGGCGACTGGATCAGGTCCTGACTCATCCATAGCACGGAGGAGCTTAGCTTGGAACATGGTGTGCAGTGCAGAAGCGGCATGTCCAGCGGTGGCGTAAGCACGGTCTGCGATTGCAGAAGAAGTTCTGCACGGCTTGGATGGGTGCGCTGCTTTTGCTCTCCAACTGTTTGCAGTGGGAGGACACAAGTGGGCGGCAACCGCTTCCTCCAGTGGTGGGAGCTTCACGTATCCCTTTGCCTCAGCGCCGTCAACAGAAGAGAGCGTGGAAGAGGCAGTAGAGCGCGTTCGCACTGAAAAGGGGGCGCGCCAGGATTTCGTGAGCTCATCGTGGACCTCTGGGAAGACTGGAGCGGCGCCCCGGCAGGAACCACTCGTCAAGGCGGCTTCTGGTGAAAGCCAGTCGAGACACAGCTCGTCGACAGCGCGAATAATAACACGGAGAAGCTCGGAATCAATATTCGCTCTGGTGTCGACTCATTCAGCCTGAGATGGAGGGGCGGGGTACGCGGAGCCCGACCAATCCTCACCCTCAGATGCCGCCACAGAAACCGCGTCATCAAGCTCCTCTGCCGATCCGCCGAAAGAGACGAGTCCAGCTGCTTTGAGAGAGGGGCGTTGATTGCTCTTGATGAACAGCACAGGAGAAGAGTCAGATCCTGGTGTCGGCGAGGCACGCGGGGAAGGACCCGGTGTGCACGCGCTAGAATCCGGGGCCGAGGCAGACAGCACACTGAGTGTGTCTATCAGACACATGAAGGGAAATCCCGCAGGTCTCACAGACGGGGAGCAGCATTTGCAACAACGCGCTCTGCTCTTTTAGAAAGAAGCGTGAAAAGGATATGCTCGTCGGATGCCACAGGGAAACGGCGATCAGCTGAAGGCAGAGAATGTGCCAGGTGCTGAAGCAGTTCCGCTGAAGGGGCTGATTCGACGACGAGAAGGCTTTCTATCCGGAGAAGGTCAGCGACGAGGTGAGTCTCAGAGCTGAAGGAGATTAAATCTATCCTGTGGCGAATTTTCTCTGAATTTATACCCTTCAGCCACGCCCATATTGGCGCGCTCGAGGCTAGCAAGCCGGCAAGCGCTCTGATTGGATCGCGCGTCTTTGCTGATTCACCATAGGTTCGTGCAGTTGCTGCAGCACAGCCAATCAGCACGCTTCAGCCAGCTATGATGTGCTCGCTGTGCAGCTGCACTGCGTTTTAAAATAAAGGCTTCAATATTCTCGAGAAAAGGAGTTTTCCCATAACGTTTGCAAAGCAGTACGAGAGAACCGTTCACGTAAGGGAAACGGTGTTTTCAAATGTATCCACTTTGGAGTGCGTTTTCAAAAAAAGCTTTGTTTTCATTAATAAAAACGCCGTGTCAGTGTGGACGGAAGGCCAAAACGGAGAGAAAAATATATGTTTTCAAACGAAAATGTATTAGTGTGGACATGGCCTAAGTCCCACTTCAGTCTGCACTTAAGAATCAGTCTTATACTTAACTGAAAGTTGCTTTAGCTTTTTTCTTTATAAAAGTCTCCTACTCTTAGAGAAGTCCTACTTTTTACTAAGAATTTTTTGACACATAAGTCAAAGTTTAAGACTATTCTTAAGAGTAATTCTTAGAAGTTTTATACATACGGGCCCTGGTCACGTGCGGGCTATTTATCTATGGGGGTGAAACAGTTTGTGTCACACAAAACAGCATAAATGCACTACAGTGTAATACTAATAATGGTAGGCCTATGAAGACTTCAGTTGCAAAAACCAAAAAGTCCATCTTATATTTTTCTTTTTTAAATGAGTTTTTTTTTTTTTTTTAAGGCTCCTTTATTTAGGTTCAGTGATTTCACTTTAATGGCAACTAAAATGACCTCATTGCCATTAAAGTATAATTACTGAACCTAAACATAGGAGCCTGATTTAAAAAAAAGAAAAAAAAGCTTATTTAAAAAAAAAAAAATTCAGATGGACTTTGAGCTTTTTGCATTTAAAGTCTTCACATGCCTTCCAGTGTATCAATGAACTGCAGTTATTGTATCTATACTTCATTATACTGCAAAACTACAGTTGTACTGCAGTTATACTTCATTATTCTGAAGTTGTACTTTTTGTACTGCGGTTTTACTACTGTTGAACTTCAATGTACTGCAGTTATATTGTATTTTACTTCGTTATACTGCAAATCGTACTCGGTTACTAACGTAACCTCGGTTCTCTCTAGAAGAGGGAACGAGTACTGCGTAAGATATCTTACGCTAGGGGAAAATCCTTTTCCGCGAGATATTGAAGCCAAAAATTATCCTTAATTTTGTAATAATAAAAAACGCGTTGCAGCAGCAATGCAGACATAGGCGAGACAGCTCGCGCGCCTATTGGCTGCTCTGCGGCAACTGCAGCAGCCTATCGAGCGAGGCCTGGCGTGACGTCAGACCCAATCAGGGCACTTCGCGCCCGCTGCGTCACGTCCCGCCGAAATGGGCGTGGTCTAGGCCTATAAATATCGCTCGCAGGCAGCTATTATCTGGTTTTTCATCATCGAAGCAACCAGAGCGTGTGCATGCACGGCAAGATACGCAGTACTCGTTCCCTCTTCTAGAGAGAACCGAGGTTACGTTAGTAACCGAGTACGTTCTCTTACGAGAGGTCTCTCGTACTGCGTAAGATATCTTACGCTAGGGGACCCAATGTAAAACGCCGTGTATGCTGAGATCTGACACCAAAGACCCAAGGGCGAAAGCCCGGGGTACATATAGTGCACAATCACTCAGGGAACTCACAGGGAGTCCGGGAAGAGGGAGGGGTGCAGCCTCACCTTTCCACCTAAAGTAGCGTCGATGGGACGCGAATTTCATCATACAGACAGGGCGGGGTACGGC
This sequence comes from Leuciscus idus, assembly GCA_021554675.1. NCBI lineage: Eukaryota > Metazoa > Chordata > Actinopteri > Cypriniformes > Leuciscidae > Leuciscus > Leuciscus idus. Next base: position 54,222,191 of record CM038622.1, on the reverse strand, counting down.
CTGAACTGATGGGGAAAATGTGGGTCTTACACAGTTTGCCCAGCTTTATACTGTCGAACATTGAGCTGTGCTCAGCAGACGCAGCATTCTGAGCTGATCGCATCAGGTCAGATAATACTGGTAATTTAGACCGACAGCAGCCTGGCCTGCAGGGCGGGAACCTCTAGGTTATAGAACCTTATAAATGTAGACGGGGAGGCCCAGCCTGCCGCCATACAAATATCTTGCAAGGCAATCCCACTCGACCAGGCCCACGAAGAGGCCATGCCTCTCGTGGAGTGCGCTCTGACACCCAATGGGCACTGCATGCCCTTGGAGGCGTATGCCAGCGCTATAGCATCAACTATCCATCTGGATAGGCTCTGTTTCGACGCGGCTAGTCCCTTAGAACGTCCGCTAAACGAAACAAAGAGCTGCTCCGTTTGTCTGAAAACAGACGAGCGAGACACATAAGCTCGTAATGCCCTGACTGGGCAAAGGAGGCTCGCGTCTCTTTCCTCATCAGGGACCGGTAGGGCTGACAGGGAGATAACCTGCGCCCTAAACGGTGTGTTGAGGGATTTTGGAACATAACCGTGCTTAGGTTTGAGTATAACTTTTGAGTCATTGGGCCCAAACTCCATGCACGCCGCGCTCACAGAGAGCGCGTGCAGATCCCCTATGCGCTTCACTGAAGCGAGAGCCAGCAAAAACACCGTCTTGAAAGACAGGTGTTTCAAATCGATTGACTGTAAAGGCTCAAATGGCGCACCTTTCATGGCTTCCAGAACCGTAGAAAGGTCCCATACGGGGACTGAGGGAGGTCTGGGAGGATTCAGTCTCTTAGCCCCTCTAAGGAAGCGGATGACTAAATCGTTCCTTCCTATTGACTGACCAAGCGTTGTTTCTGAGAACGCTGCTATAGCCGCCACATAAACTTTGAGCGTGGAGGGGGCCCTGCCCCCATCCAACAGCTCTTGTAGGAAGGAAAGCACCTCCGTCACACCACAGTTTGTGGGTGACACACCACGGGCTGTGCACCAGCCCGAAAACACCGACCATTTCGAAGAGTAGAGTCGTCTTGTAGACGGAGCTCTAGCCTGCGTGATCGTGTTTAATACTCCTTTAGGGAGTCCAACATGTACCCGTTGATGGCCCAGACATGAAGGGACCATAGTTCCGGGTGAGGATGCCAGATCGAGCCGCGGGCCTGTGAGAGGAGATCTCTCCTCATTGGTACTGGCCACGGGGCAGTACTTGCTAACTGCATCACGGCTGGGAACCAAGGTTGGTTTTTCCAGAACGGTGCTACCAGCAGTACTGAGCATCCTTCTTCCCTGATCCGTTCTATCACCTGAGGCAGGAGAGAGACGGGGGGAAAAGCATAGAGCGGGCGGCGGGGCCACGCATGGGCCAGCGCGCTCCTGCTCTTGGAGAAAAATTCTTGACAGTGAGCGTTTTCTTGAGACGCAAACAGGTCCACTTCCGCTCTGCCGAATTTCTTCCACAGCAGGTGGACTGTCTGTGGGTGTAGAGACCACTCGCCTGCCGGAACATTGTTCCTGGACAGTCTGTCCGGTCCTATATTCAAGATCCCTGGCACGTGCGCTGCTCTGAGCGAGCGCAGGTTGCACTGAGCCCATACCAGGAGGCGTTCCGCCAGCCTGTACAGTTTCTCGGATCTGATGCCGCCCTGGCGATTTATGTAGGACACCACAGACATGTTGTCCGAACGGACCAAGACGTGGTGACCTTTTATTTGGGGACAAAAAACGCGTCAGCGCGTTGTCTACTGCCAGCATTTCGAGGCAGTTTATGTGCAGGAGTTTCTCCCGTTCTGACCACTGGCCGAAGAACGGTCTGCCCTCGAGCAGCGCTCCCCATCCCGAGGTGGACGCGTCCGTGGACACCACTTTCACTCTCGAGGAAGTCCCCAGGCTTACACCTGACTGGTACCAGTCGTTCGCTGTCCAGGGTTTCAGAGCTGTAACGCATTTCTGATTGACCCTGAGGCGAAGCAAACCGGGTGCCCACGCTTCGCGTGGGACTCGCGCTTTCAGCCAAAACTGCATGCGTAGCAGACCCAGCTGGAGCACTGACGATGCTGAGGCCATGAGACCTAGCATCTTCTGAAATCTCTTGAGCGGGACAGACGCGCCGCAGCGAAAAGAGTTCGCTGTGCGTCGAATGTCTACCGCGCGCTGTTGTGATAGTCGCGCTATCATGGATAGTGAGTCCAGTTCTGTGCCCAGGAAAGATATTTTCTGACTGGGTGACAGGGAGCTCTTCGCCCAATTGACACTCAGACCCAAATCCTCGAGGTGATCGAGTAAAATGGTTGTGTGTTCTATGAGCACTGCGCAAGATTGCGCTAGAATCAGCCAATCGTCCAAATAGTTCAGCACTCGCATGCCTCTCATTCTGAGGGGTGCGAGCGCCGCATCCATGCACTTCGTAAATGTACGGGGTGCTAGGGACAAACCGAACGGCAGGACTGTGTACTGATATGCCTGGCCCTCGAAGGCGAATCTCAAATATCGCCTGTGACGTGACGCTATCTGTATTTGAAAATACGCGTCTTTCAGATCTATTGACACAAACCAATCTCCTTGGCGAATCTGCACAAGGATTTGCCTGGTCGTGAGCATCCTGAACTGTCGCTTCACAAGCACTTTGTTCAGTTGCCTTAGATCTAGTATGGGTCTGAGACCCCCGTCTTTTTTCGGTACCAGGAAGTATCTGCTGTATAGCCCTCCTTCGCTCTGATCTTGAGAGAGAGGCTCTATGGCCCCTTTGCTCAATAGTTTCGTCACTTCGGCTCGAAGTAGATGTTCTACTTCTGTTTTTACCGTGGTCTCGACGCGCGCCACATAGCGGCGAGGGCGTCGGCGAAACTGCAGCGAATAGCCTCTTTCTATAATGTTCAGCACCCACTTCGAAACCCCGGGTAGCTTTGCCCATGCGTCTGCATGGATAGCTAGGGGTTGAAGACGAAGCGCGCTCCGCTCGCTCAGCGATGGAGAAGCTTCGGTGTGCTGTAACACAAGCGTGGCGCTCGTGACATTTGAGGCATGGGGCGCGCTGATGACAGCGGGCAGATTGCCCGCGCTCGACTCCTCTACGGTGGTTAACCGCGAGGGGGAGGGCTGGGCGGTTCCCGCGGGAACTGTCATGTCTATGTGTGGATGTGGGCGCGGGACAGCGGGCACATTTATCACACCGAAAGCATCGTTCGCTTGCGTGAAGCGAGTGCACGTTGGTTTCGTTTTTACAGAAACCGTGAGACATGCATAACGTGGTGTTAGTGGGCACTGGGTAGTGGGCACGTTCACCATGTTTGAAGCGCAACCGATCTGAGTCGGTTTTATGTGCGCGAGCCCTGTGTGACAGGCTGTGCTTGTGTGTAGGGATGGGCACTGGGCAGTGGGCATTCTTACTACACATGAAACACCATCGGCCGTGGCCGGGACACCAGAAAATACACTCTTTTGGGGATTTATCTGGGTAGCCGTGAAAACGGCATTTGTGTGCAGGCAAGCGGGTGACAGAACCGACTTGTTGGCTGCAGAAAACACTGGAACAGTCACATTTTCTGGAACTGGACGAGCGAATAGCTTTGGTGTGAGTCCGGCCGCAGCGGGACTGGAACACCGTCGTTTTCCTAGCTGTGCTAGGACGACTTCGGGGCCTCGGGCTTCACCGTGATCCTAGGTCGCGAGCCACGTCCTGTGGGGCGGCGACCGGATGAGCGGGAGCGCGGTCTCGCGCTTCTGGCCTGGCGGCGCTGTGAAGTGGAGGCAGTGGACGGTGGCTGTGGCTGTGAGCTCTGAGCAGACGGTTTCGCACGGCCTGCTGCAGAGCTGGAGCGCTTCGGGAGGAAGTGCTTCATAGCCTGAGACGCTTTTTGTACCTCTGCGAATCTCTCCGCGAAGTCCTTGACGGAGGATCCAAAGAGGCCAGTGGCGGAAAGCGGGGCGTCGAGGAACGCGGTGCGTTCAGACTCGGCCATTTCCGAGAGCGTCAGCCAAAGATGTCTCTCAGACACGGTGAGAGAAGCCATAGTCCGTCCAATGGCTTGTGCTGCGGACTTAGTAGCACGAAGAGCGAGGTCCGTGGCACTCCTTAAGTCCGGCACGCAGATCGCGTCAGGTCCTTCCTCATCCAGCTTACGGAGGAGATCGGCCTGGAAGATCTGGAGCGTTGCCATGGTGTGCAACGCTGACGCAGCTTGCCCGGTCCAGCGGAGGGCGGGCATAAGTGGGCCGCTATCGCCTCTTCAACCGGCGGCAGCGAGAGGTATCCTCTGTTCTTGGCATCGTCAACGGCGGAGAATGCCAAAGAAACAGCAGGACGCACTCTAGCAGAGTAGGGGGCGCTCCAAGACTTGGCGACTTCTTCGTGTAACTCAGGAAGAAAAGGCGCCGGTCTGGAAGCAGGCGAAGCGCGCTCCCCAGGCAGGAAAAATCCATCCAGCCGGTTGTGAGCGGGCTGCTCAGGCGAAGACCACTCGAGGCCGAGGCTCACCGCGGCCTGTGCGAGTACTCGCATGAGTTCCGCCTCAATGGAAGTTCTCTTGCCTGACGACGTGCGGGCAGGCGGTGCGGGGTCCTCAGAGCCCGCCCAATCCTCACTGCCTGACGCCAGGATAGAGCAGGAATCATCCTCTCCCAGCAGGGCTTCCTCATCCGCGATGTCAACGGAAGCGGCGGCAGACGGCGGCCGCTGTCCGTCAGGAAGCGAAACAGATGTAACGTAAATGCCTCTGGGTTAATGCGAATTAGCTCAAGAATATAGGGAATTTTAGGAATATGAATATTTATAACTCATGGTCATAATTCATAAATCGCATTTGCATTTACTTTATCAATTATGGGAAATGCCTCGTTCTGTACTGTCTGATCATTACAGTTAAGAAGAAGTATTCCTGTTTACAAAACTCCAAGAAAGTTTGTCTTCTGGCCACGAAGACAAAACCTCTTTGGGTTTATAATTTAAAACTATTCAAAGTAGTTTTATAATATAGAGCCTGTAGCTTTATAGATCTTTTGTTTCATTGACTTTATAAAAAGTGGGTTTTCAAACACAGAGACAGTTAAAAGTATAAATGGGTTTATTAATAAAATGGCACACGCTAGAGATTATAAGCTACAAATATAAACGTACGTAAAATGCAAACGATAAAACAGACAAACATTTAACCGAACAAAAACATAAAACATAGCATGACGTGATCGGAATGAATGACATGAAAAAAAGAAAGAAAGAAAGAAATAAAGAGTTAAGAGATAGAGGGTAACTTAATTCGCAGACCTACAAGCTAAACACCAGGAATCAGCTGTTAGAGAGAAAGATACTTGCGAGATATGGTACTCTTTCAGTGTGATGCTGAAAAGGGGGCGCGCGCATGCGCGTGTCCGGCTGGTTTGCGTCTAGCTTCTTCTTCTGGGTCGTTTCGAAAAACGATGTAAAGGCTCACTTGAATTTAACGTTACCGGAAAAGTTCAGATTCGTCTCCCGGGATGGGAGAGGCTGGAAATCTTAGTTGCAAAGACCGGCTGTTACGACTCAAACATGGGTTCGTTCGATGGAGAAGGCCAGGGCCTCCTCCAGATGTTCCTTTGGAGAAGCGCTGCGCCGAGGAAGAGGGTCCAGAGAAGTTGGATGAGTTGAGAGTGGGAAGAGAGAGCGGAGAGAAGAGAGAATCTTCCTTTTAACAGACATCTGTTTACGCCCTGTTTTGGGGACAGAGCGAATCAAAACTTCTGATTTGTAGCGGGAAGAAGTCTTCTTTGTGTGAAGAAAAACACGCCCCCTTTTACCATATGTCTTATGAGGGAAAGGATTCATACTTAGAAATATGATATTTCCTGGAACAAATGCATATTATTGTACTTTGCAGTCAAGATTCGTCTCCGTGAGATGGAGAGGATTACAGAGATATCAATTATGACAGGTAAAGATTGGGGAAACATAACGTTACACTTATATGCATAATTACACACAAATAAAGTTTGATTAAACACACAATAAAGTTGTCAGTGTTTCCGTTATGGCAAGTGACGACACTTTGAGAAACATAGGAATACATATCAACATTCAGTGGCTTGTTATGTGGAAGAATATCTGTTTCCAAAGTTCCAGAGTGTGTGTGTGTGTGTGTGTGTGTGTGTGTGTGTGTGTGTGTGTGTTCTGGAATGCCTTTGAGGCTTGGGTCGTAAAGTTTTATGGTCTGAGTTAGGGTTACAACACTATGGAGTGAATATTCTTTCAATGAATCTTCAGAATTAAAGATTTTACTCTAGCAAAACACACCTCTATTATAAGGCAAAGCTAATCACACACATACATATCGGAAGGTATACATTCAAGAGCCATATTTCTACATGACGTTGCACTTTAGTGGCTTTCGTGTGTGTGTGTGTGTGGAATGTCACGAGTCTGTGAAAATCCACAGGGGGTCCATGCTGAAATGGGGGTTTTAGAGGGGATTCTAAGAAAACAGGGTTTCCTTATGTGACTCAAATGTCCCTCGGGGGATACGAGTCACATGGGCGCTGGTAAATTGGTCCTCGTGGGGCAATTATTAACCAGCAAGGACAAAGACGATGTGTTTTGCCATCACATGATCCACTTAATGCGAAAAGCAGATGCCATTGTTGTTACACAGAAGAAGCCGGGGAAGCAAGCGGGCGAACCGGCGAGCTTTGGCGGCTGAGGGAGGGTTCCGGGGCCCGCTGGGCACGGCGCTTTTTACGGCGCGACGCCGCGGCGGGCGGGGGAGCAGTCTCGGTGAAGACGGCTAGGCGAGTCCTCAGAGTCGCCATTGCCATCAACTCGCAGTGAGGGCATCCGCCGTCAGCGAGCGCGAGAGCTGCATGTTCCTCACCCAGGCAGGAAACGCAGATCACGTGGCGGTCCCCGTCGCTGAGTGTGGCTCTGCACGAGCCGCAGGAAGGCATCTTTAAAAAGACGCTAGCTCTTTTAGAAAGTGTGTCGCGGCGGCGACACACACACACAGAAATACAGTGCAATAAAAGAGAAGGATATAAGCGCCGGAAAGCGCAGCAGGAAGGCAGGAAGGCGGCGCGGCCAGCGACTTCAGTGACTCGTCCCGCTGAAGGTGCTCTCTCTCGACGGCGCGGCTTCTAATCCAGCTCCAGCGATGCGTGTGCTTCGCTTGAAGGATGAAAAATCAGATAATAGCTGCCTGCGAGCGATATTTATAGGCCTAGACCACGCCCATTTCGGCGGGACGTGACGCAGCGGGCGCGAAGTGCCCTGATTGGGTCTGACGTCACGCCAGGCCTCGCTCGATAGGCTGCTGCAGTTGCCGCAGAGCAGCCAATAGGCGCGCGAGCTGTCTCGCCTATGTCTGCATTGCTGCTGCAACGCGTTTTGCATTATTACAAAATTAAGGATAATTTTTGGCTTCAATATCTCGCGGAAAAGGATTTTCCCCTAGCGTAAGATATCTTACGCAGTACGAGAGACCTCTCGTAAGAGAACTACAGTTGCACTTCATTGTACTGCAGTTATACTGCTTTGAACTGCAGTTTTACTGCAGTACGTTGTACTTCAATGTACTGCAGTTATTTTTTGTAATGTGTCATTCCCAAATTTACATCATGTAGTAGATTATTGTTAATGTTTCCTCTAATAAGTCCACCAGGTAGCCTGGAAATCCAGACCTAAAAGATTAATGGTCTGGCGTCGACTAATGAAAATCGGCCAGCTCGAGGGGCGGTACCAAGCATGCATTGGAAAATCTCACTGCACGCAATTGGATAACACTACGACCAATTACAACAAGTTATCGCTTAGCTACCAGCGCAGCTAACTGGTAGATTAGGCTCTTACTGTATCTGGTCGGCAAAACAGCAAAAACGCCCTTCTTGCAAAGGAAAGATTCGAGCGCCGTCTTCTGTTCCTCTTTTAGAGAAAAAGTCTAAATCTTTCATTGTAGCGGCCAAAGCCGTTTCAGACAAATGGTGTTCATCCATAGCCATCTTGCAATGTTTACTAATGACTTCGACGTCGCAGGCTCGCAGCGCTGTCGCCATCTCGCCTCTGGCCCGCCTATATCAGATAATCCGATGTGATTGGTCCAGCTCATTACTAGGGTATCCACCAGGAGGAATTGAGTGCAATTCTGGACACTTTTTGGGTTTAGCGTATCCACAGGTGGTCAAATTAAAACAATGCGTAACAGTCCAAGAACAATTGTGTGGATAGGTGAAGTTGTCTATGCTATGCAGGCATGTACTGGCCATCGGGACTACCGGGAGATTCCCGGTGGGCCGCGGTCTGTGTAGGCCGGTGCGTGATGTATTTTGTTTTTAAATAATTATTAATCGTCAATATATTCGTAAGTATATTGTTGTGTAGTCCAATTCTGGGCTTATGTCTCTCTCTCATTGGCCGCATGAAGCTGATGCGAGCTGCGAGACTGACAGGTAGGTTAAACGTGTGATGAGCACATGTGACATGTTCACTGAGCATTGGCCAATCAGAATCAAGTTATAGACTTGCAAAGCGGCTGCTTTACAACTGCAGCGAATAGCCTACTGATGTGAAGATGTGCAACGATAGTCAACAAAATCTCTAAACGTAAAGGAGGGGCCGATAAGTACAAAAAAAAAAAAAAAAAAAAAAAAAAAACGACAAGCACTTGAGGCAGAGGCCACCAAATGTGTGAAAATAAATGAATTATTTGCTGGAAGGCCGGCAAAAAACTTCAGTGAAGTTGTCAAGCAGGGCGGGCCTGACTGCTGAGGTGAGACGGACATTTAGGCTATTACATGTATTGCATTGTTTTGTTTCAAAGTTAAGAAATTGCAGCTGTAATAGGCCACCACTCACTGATCTATAAATTACATTTATATACATCAGATCAGTGCTGCCACTGTATAATCTCACTGCTATTAAAAATAACTCGTTTAGTTTTCGTGCCTATGAAACAGTGCGTGAGTTATCTTTTGCATCTTCTTTGCGCCCGAATAGATAAATTCACACACAATTGTCAAAATAACTTTCTTGGTGAGAATAAGTGATCAATCGAGAAAAAAATCCCTTAAAGTGACAGGCAGCGCCGCAGCAGCCTTATACCTGCCGCCTAAACGATTACCGAATTTTACTAGAATTGTAATGAGACGCCTTTGTAAACCAAAATCAATTTTGATTTTGTTCCGCCAAAATAAAAGCTCGATGCAGTTTCCATCAAAATAAAAGATCATGTGCTTATCACTTTCAAGTAGGCCTATAGAAATTAGTACAAAACTAATTATGAAAGTTTCCTTTATTTCTCAGTGCATTTGTTTTACAACATATGGCTATTACTACCATGGGATTAATATTATAACTAACATTAGAGTAATGTAGACAGATTAACTAAAAGAGGATCGAGTTTTTCTTTGTTCAATTTGCACACTGAATATGGGTTGGAGCTTTTCATTTTGAACTCTCAAAGTGCACCAGATTGATGAATTTAACATTAAAATGCACAAAATTTTCTTACGGGGGGCATGCCCCCGAACCCCCCTAGAGGACCCGAGGTCCACCCACCACAGTTTTACTAAAAAACCTGTGTGAAACGCTTGTTTTAGGATTCATCACTCTGGAGTATAGTTTTTTTTTTATAGTAAATTGTTTTAATAAATTACCTTTTTTTTTTTGGTTATTTCATCTGTTAACTCTCGCTCGTTCCTACTCACTCATTACATGGCATTAGCGGTTTTAAGGAAAAGGAGTTGTTATAGGACATATTCAATGGCGTGCAAAGATGTGTGGTGTTTATGATCATATCATGTAGTGGGTAGTGATGTTACGTCTGACACCGACGCTCCGAAGCTTGCTTCAAACTCGAACGGTCCTTGCAATGAACCACTGCTTCGGAGCTTGTATCATTACGTCACTAGTCACGTGAAAATGACTTCTGAAGCAAACACACTGGTTCACTCCTGTAGTGAACCACCTGACTGCTTTGACAGCCCAATCCAGTGTTGACAGGTTTGAAACCTGGCGGCTGTATTTCTTTTTTTAAAATTATTAATTAGAGAACATATGAGCATTGTTACATAAAAACATGCATCAAAGACAGAAACTTCAAAAACCCTCAAAAACTCAAGTACAACCAGTTACACAGGCACATCCTTTTCAACATACAAAAATATCAGTCTCACCAGTTAACAAGTTATAGAGTTCTGCTTCCCACAGCTAAACAAGATAAAGCTTTCACACATGATACTGCCCTGCTAAAAAAAACTATAGAAACCATTACAGAAATTCTATTGGATTTAATGGTTTTCATGGGAATTTTATTGGTTGTAATGGGAATTATAGTGGTCTCTGTGGGTCTCTACTGATATGTGTTGGGTTCTATTGGTGGGGGCATTAAATCCTAATGGAATATGTCCCAAACACACTACAAAAAAGAATTCTGTAGTGGTTTAAATAGTAAAAGCCAATGGTTCCTATTGGTATTTTAATAGAAACCATTAGAATTTCTGTGATGGTTTCCAACTTTTTTTTAAGCTGGTCTGATCTTCTGTCCTTGTCTAAAGAAATAATTACACACACACATCATGCTTAATGTTTTATTATCAAGGTGAACACATGAAATTCATCAGTATATGTAAAATTCACCTACATAAATGAGTTTCACAGCACTAACACTGTTTCAGCTTTGATCGCCTCGGTAAACATGTATTAAACGGGGCGTTAACATACAAGCCTACTTGCATTTTATGGTTGTCAGCTTTGTTGCATTACATTTACTTCACCAGGAGATGGTGCTGCAATTTCTATCTGAATGAAGCTTCGAGTAATGAACCATTTTCGACACAATTGTATCAGAAAGCAATAATGCTTCGAAACGCTTCATTTGGCCATCACTAGTAGTGGGCCAGTATGGGCCAAAATGCCAGGGCTGACTTTTTGTCCCAGTCCAGCCATGATGCTATGTGAACATTCTTCTACACCAGGGGTGCCCAATCCTGCTCCTGCCAATCGACTGTCCTGCACAGTTCATCTCCAACCCTAATCAAACCTTAATTGGTTGCTTCAGGTGTGTTTGATTAAGGTTGGAGATGAACTGTGCAGGACAATTGATCGGCAGGAGCAGGATTGGGCACCCCTGTCCTACACAATACGTTCCTTCCTTTCGGTTGGTCCACACAAAAGTTTTTGGGTTTTGCTCGTTAGGTGTTTACGATGTGAGATTGTATATCGACTCTGTGAACCTTATATGTGTGTCATTGTATGTTTCTGTGTGTGTGCACCTATATGTTGCAGGTTCCACATTTTTAACATAATAGCACAATTTTGGGTCTATGCCATTGTTGTTGTTTTCGTGTTTCAAACGTTGTCACCTGGATCTATTTTAAGCTGATACCAGGCAGTGATGTTGTGCTTGAATTTTGGTGCTCAAATGAATCCTGAAATGTTTTCAGTGGGTGGGTGGGTGCTACCTGAACTACCTGAACTACAGCAAATTTATGGAGTGCAATTTGGATCTGGTACTAAACCGGGAGGCCATGTAGCTGTCTCTTTGGTTGTGATTGTGATTTTTTCCGTGGATGGCCCCTTGGAGTATTTCCACACCAACCTCCCACATTTCAGGTTGTGTGTGAGCGAAATTCTTTGGCCCAGTCTGATGCACGTGGGCCTGGACACTTTTCTTTCATCCGGCCTCCATGGGATCGCTGCAGTCGATCTGGAAGGCAGGAAGAGAAGACAGTGACAGTTATTTATTTATTCTGTGAACCTTTAAATGATTTGCACTGTGACAGGTGGTACCATCGCAGTTTCCCTTTTATGGTTGTGGCCACACAGGTGTTGCATACAGCTTTAATTTCATACAGTTCATGCCATCGGGTTGTGAAAGCACCTTGCTTCACAAAAATGCGTACCATTACCATGAGAGTTTTCACCTTCTGAGTTTGGGTTGAATTGTGCATCATTTATTAAGTCTGTAAACACTCTAAACAGTGTACCTTTGAGTACACAACTAGTTTACAACTACATTTTTCATTTGTACTGCAACTAAACTACAAGTGAACATAATATGTATACTGATAGTTTACTAGTCAAATACTTGTAGCACATTTTTTTTTGTTTACCCTTTTAAGTGCACTCTCAGTAAACTACTTTCATCAAATTGTGCAGAAAAAAGGTTCATTACTTGAAGCTTTTAACACAATGCGCATTACTGACATCTAGTGGTCAGACTTGTTTTCTCCACCATATCTAAGGGTGTATTCACACCTGCCTTGTTTGGTTCGATTGAATCGAACTTTAGTTCGTTTCCACCCTTGGTGCGGACCTTTTGGGCAGGTGTGAATACAGCAATCTAACTCGGGTGCGGACCAAACAATCGAACCGAGACCCAGCTGAAGAGGTGGTCTCGGTACGGTTCCAAACAAACTCTGGTACGGTTCGTTTACGATGTGAACATGAACCGACCCAACTGCAAGAAAGCACCGCGCCTTTACGTTCATTTAATTATTTGACTGCTCTTATGCTCTTATGCTCTTACTTAACACAACGGACATTTTGGCATAATGGTTTGTGTTATTGTTCGTTTAAGTGCGAAAGAGAATTCCATTCCGGCGCGCTGTCTGGCCACACGATACTGTTGCGTGTCTTTCTGCGCGTTGTGTGTGCATCATTGGAATGGAATGAATGAATGAATGAGTGTGTGCATCAGGACATTCACATACAGAGCGTTCTCTTTAGTCTAATCGCGCATAAATGCTTGACGGAACCGTCTTGCAGCACATTGTCGTCTTCTCAATCCGAATTACAACATTGTATAGAATGATGACATTGTATCATATGATACTCATTAGTTTCTTCATATTGCGTTTGTAGAGCATAACACAAAATCAGTAAAAGAACAAATATTGCAGTACGAAATATCTCCATGCTGAGCCTTTTTTTTGCACTTCCTGATTTCCCTACTTGAGAATCCTTGTCCAATAAATGGACGACCTTAGCACACGTGTGGTTTTGTTTACAAATGTTGGTTCACTTGCAAAAAGAGCAGTGTGAAAGCGAACCGTACCAAACCCCCCAAAAAAACATTTTATTTGGTCCGGACCAAAGCAAGTGAACTACAGTATCTGACTTTCCTGGTGTGAATACACCCTAACAAATCACTGCAGTGCAGAAGAAGCACGTGACCAAACTAAGCTTCGTAAGTCTGTGTCATACAAGAGTGGGATCAATACAGTTCTATCTAATTTCATCGAAATTAATTTGTGCCAATGAGACCACAACTCGTGTCATGTAGCCTGGTCAACGGATTCATATATTGATCAATAATATAAAATATACAAGTATGTGATCATAATTATAGTAATTGTATTTGAAAAAAAAATATATATATATATTTGTGTGTTCTGTTTAAAAAAAAATAAAAATAAAAACATTTGTTAAATCATTTAAATAATGTTTCCTCTATAATCATTTCCCTTTATGCATCAGAAGAGGTCGCGTCGAAGAGTTCAAAGAGTAGAAACTTATGAATGTGTGCGGTGAGGACCACAGGTGAAGGCTGTCTGACCGACTTATAAGTAAGAGAGATAGCCTAGACCACCCACTTGCTCATTCTCTGCTTTAGATGCAGGGGACCCTTTTTAGGGGGCCCAAAACATATGAACAGCTGTTCAGGTTTACACCACAGGGCAGCTCTGTAGACATAGGCATCTAGCGCCCTGACTGGGCATAGCAGATTATTCTTTTCCTGGTCCAAGTTTTGGAAAGGAGGAGGACAGAAGGCCTGCAGCACAATAGATCTAGCCACATTAGTGGGGACCTTTGGAACATAGCCTGGTCTAGGTTACCTGTAACCTCTGTTGGTGAGTTCTATGTTTATATAAATTCAAGTCAAGTCAAGTCAACCTTTGGAACATAGCCTGATCTAGAATGAAGGGACGCTTTAACCATGCCAGGTGCAAATTCCAAGCACGAGGGTGCAACCGACAATGCTTGCAAATCTCCTATCCTTTTAAGAGAAGTGATAGCAAGGAGGGACAAAGCTTTCAGGGTCAGAAACTTGGCCGGAACCTCCTCCTATGGCCTTGAAGGACAATGGCCAGATCCCATGTCGGCACCCTGGTATGAGCTGCAGGCCTCAGCCTCAGAATACCACAGAGGAAACGAGATATCAAGGGGTCTTTACCCAAAGACATTCCACCCAAAAGAATGTGGTAAGCACCTATGGCCGCCACATAAACCTTTAAAGTGGACAGGGATAGACCTGCAGTGAACCGATCCTGCAGGAACTCCAGCACTGTACCAACCGGGCAGTTAACTGGGTCCAACTGACTGAGTGAAGACTCTCCACTTCAAGGCATAATGTTTCTTTGTGAAGGGAGCTGTATTCTTAGCTTAGAATAGCTTTATTCTTTTCACAGCTGAAAGGATGGACTCTATGCATGCCGGTGAAAGGCATGCCTGCATCGACATTGAGTCCCAAACCACACATTGAAAAGTGCTCCTCTGTAGTGGAGAAAGCACGCTCTTTTTGGCCTTTAGCCGTAAACCCAACTCTTTCATGTGGGCGAGAACGACATCTCGATGCTGAACCGCCGACTGAGCTAGAATCAACCAATCGGCGATGTAGTGTTCATGATGCGAATACCCTGCAGGCACAGAGGCGCCAGAGCTGCATCTGCACGTTTCGTGAAAGTGTGGGGTGATAGTGTTAGGCTGAGTGGACGAACTCAATATTGGTAAGCTTTGCCCCCGAAAGCAAACCTCAGGAACTTCCTGTGATATGGAAGGATGGATATATGGAAGTATGCGTCCTTGAGGTCTATCATGACAAACCAGTCCTCAGATCTGATCTATGGCACGATTTTTCTCAGTGATAACATTTGGAATTTTAGTTGCATGACTGACTTGTTCAGAACTTGAAGATCCAAAATGGGACGCAACCCCCCATCCTTCTTTGGAACTATGAAATACCGATTGTAGAACCCGGTTTCCCTGTTGGAGGGAGGTACATATTCTATGGCCCCTTTTTCTAACAGGGTTTTCACTTCCTGTTCCATTACCAGAACCTGCTTGGGGCCCACCACGGTGGATAGCACCCCCATAAATCTGGGCGGGCAAGACTAACACTGTATTTGATAACCCTTTCCTATCGTTTACAGGACCCAACGAGAAACATTTAGCAGTAGCTTCCATGCTGCCAAAAATTATACTAGTGGTACCAGCCTCTCGAGAGTGTTCTCGATTGAACCTGGCTTCTGTTTTTTGTTGTGCAATCAGCCCGACGCCCTGTAATGGCAAATCAGTAGGGAACGACCAAACTGACTGCTCTAGGCAAGGCAAGGCAAGGCAAGTTTATTTATATAGCACATTTCATACACAATGGCAATTCAAAGTGCTTTACATAAAATAAGAAAAAGAAATAAGAATAATTAAAACAGTTTAGAAAAATAAAATAAAATACAGTACAGTACAAACAGTCGGACGAACAGCGGCACAGTGCTCATTCAGTAAATGCACAGCTAAACAGAAGTGTTTTGAGTCTGGATTTGAATGTGACTACTGTAGGAGCACGTCTGAGCTCCTCTGGAAGCTGGTTCCAGCTGCGGCTGGCATAATAGCTAAAAGCCGACTCGCCATGCTTAGAGTGAACCCTTGGTATTTCTAGCTGATATGATCCTAATGATCGGAGTGATCTGTTGGGTTTATATTCAGTGAGCATATCTGCAATGTATTGAGGTCCTACCTAGGCCATTGAATGATTTATATACCAGTAATAATACTTTAAAATCAATCCTAAATGTAACTGGGAGCCAGTGTAAAGACCTGAGAACTGGTGTGATATGTTCATATTTTCTGGTTCTGCTCAGAATCCTGGCGGCAGCGTTCTGTATGAGCTGCAACTGTCTTATGGTCTTTTTGGGGAGGCCAGTGAGGAGTCCATTACAATAATCCACCCTGCTGGTGATGAAAGCATGCACAAGTTTCTCTAAGTCTTGTCTGGAAACAAAGCACCTAATTTTTGCTATATTTTTCAGATGATAGTATGCTGATTTAGTTATTGCTTTGACATGACTACTGAAACTAAGGTCTGACTCTAGTGTCACACCAAGATTCCTGACTTGATTTTTAGTTGTTTGACCCCTAGGGTGAAGGTATGCGTTCACCTTGAGAAATTCATCTTTGTTTCCAAACGCAATGACTTCAGTTTTGTCTTTGTTTAATTGAAGAAAGTTTTGACACATCCAACTGTTGACTTCATCAATGCATTGGCACAGGGACAATGGGGCTGTAATCGTTAGGCGAAAGGGCTAAGTAGATCTGTGTGTCGTCTGCATAGCTGTGGTAAGCAATTTGGTTCTTTCTCATTATTTGGCTCATTGGGAGCATATACAGGTTGAACAGGAGTGGCACAAGAATTGAGCCTTGAGAGACTCCGCATGTCATGGATGTCCACTCAGACTTATGGTCTCCTATACTCACATAATAACCTCTCCCATCTAAGTATGACCTGAACCATTTTAGAACTATCCCAGAAAGCCCCACCCAGTTTTCCAGCCTGTCAAGAAGTATGTTGTGATCGACAGTGTCAAATGCAGCACTGAGGTCGAGTAGTACCAGCACTGATAATTTTCCTGAATCAGTATTTAAGCGAATATCGTTTATTATCTTTATGAGCGCTGTCTCTGCAATATCGTCAATTACATTTTTAACTTTTGAGTTAAAAGAATCAAGGAGAAAATCAACAGAGTCTGCAGATATGCTTGGTGTTAAGGATATAGCCTTCATAAATAGTACACTAGTGTTCTCATTTAAGCATCTCTTCTTGACAGACACAGATCTAGCTTCAGTGGCAGGAGAGATCAATATATCAAAGAAAATACAGAAATGATCAGACAGTGGTACATCCTTAATAACAATCGATGAAATGTTTAGACCCTTACTGATAAGTAAATCTAGAGTGTGTCCATGATTGTGTGTGGGTCCATGTACATGCTAAGTCAGATCAAAAGATTTTAAAACAGTTTTGATTTATTTTGCCATATTGTTTTCTGCATTATCTATGTGAATGTTAAAATCTCCAGCAATGGCAAAACAGTCAAACTCTGAGGTAATTGTTGATAACAGTTCTGTAAAGTCCTCAGCAAAGGCTGGAGAATATTTTGGAGGCCTGTAAATAATGATAAGTAAAATGCGTGGAGCACCTTTTAACACAGTACCCAGATATTCGAAAGACGGGTAATTCCCAAATGATATTTGCTTACATTGATAGATATCTTTAAAAAGAGCAGCTAGACCCCCACCTCTCTTAACAGCTCTGCAGACACTCATAAAAGTACAGTTAGGAGGGGATGTTTCATTGAGGACTGTTGCACTGCAGCTGTCTTCTAGCCAGGTTTCATTTAGAAACATAAAGTCCAGGTTGTTTGTGGTTATTAAGTCGTTGACTAGAAGTGATTTATTTTAAAGTGAGCGAATGTTTAAAAGTGCTAACTTAACAGTCTTACTTTTTGCCCCCACAGCAATCTTAGTTTGACATGTAATAGGCACCAGATTAGTTGGGTTTGCTGTACGGCTATTGAAGGCCTTAGACTTTCTATCTTGTAATAGAACAGCAATAGAGAAAGATACAGGCACACTGGGTTCCCACTTGTTCTGTAAACATTTGAGAAAGTTACTGTTATCATAGCAGGGACCCAACACATATCACTGAGAGCTGGTATCAGTTGTTTTTGGTTCACCTTGAGCAGATGGAGAAGGTTGTGGGCCCTGGCGTTTTGGCAGAGGCCGAAGAGCTCTCACAGGAGGGGGAGGGCGAGCTCGGCGCGCAGGCTTTGGTGTTTGAGGGTCCTGCCGTTTTTTGGTTGGTATCTGGGGGCTTGCAGCAAAAGAGTGGGATAGTTTGGTTCCAGCAGTTCTTCCATTTTCTGTGAGAAACACAGAAGTGGGGATGTTGGAGAGAGGGATAACGTGTCTGGTGAAAGGGGCTGTTGCTCAGGTGTTATCGGAGGCTGTAATATGCTGTCCTGGCTTCCCTGGCTGTTTTCCAGGAAGTCGTCCTTGGGTGCTGAATCTTGGAGCAGTTCTAATATGTCTGTCTGTGGTGAGCTCTGTGGGCAGGGCTCAGCTGAGATTGTGTCCGTGAGCAGAGGTTGTTGTGGCTGAGTGGTGTTATCATTGTCCTTGTGTGATATGTCAACCGCATGTCCATTTTGCTGCTGAAGTGAAGTCCCGTGGTCATTCATACTGTTTCCAGGTGTGTGTGTGTCGTTCAGATTGACACACACTGCAGAAGGATGATTGAGGGAGAAGTAGATATTGTCCTTTAACACTCTTGAACCAAGTTTGTTTGGGGGATGGCCATCCCGATGAAATAGTTGTCTCTGACTCCAGAAAAGATTGAAGTTGTCAATGAAGTTTACCCCTTTTATATTGCAGGTTTTTTGCAGCCATGTATTAAGCCCAAGCAGCCGTGAAAACCTGTTTGTTCCTCTTGCTGGGAGTGGTCCACTGATGAATGTTTGAACTTTCAGTCTTTTAAGTGTTTCAAAAAGTTAATTGAAATCCTTCTTAAGGAGTTCTGACTGCTCTTTATGAATATCATTCTTCCCCACATGAATGATGAGTCGATTTTCAGTCTTATGTTTCATCAGAATGTTCTGAAGTTCCCTGTTTATATCAGAAGTTGTTGCTTGTGGAAGGCAGCACGTAGGTGTATCCCTGCTGCTAATGTTTCTGATTATGGAGTCCCCCACTATCAGAGTCCTGGGCTCGGCTGCGCTCTGAGCTGAGTGCCGCTGTCTGCTCGACATTGAGCGCCAGTTAGCATCAGTGTTAGCTACTGGCCCATTCAGTCTGTGTTCGATCACATTCATCACATTTGGGGATTCCTCATTTACATTCATTAGTACTTCAAATCTGTTCTCAAGATGTATAAGCGGTGGTAGGAGACCAGTGTTTGCAATCCTTGTCAGAGCTGTATCTGGGGTAGAGGATGCTACTGCGGTAATATGTGACGCTCGTGACAATCTGATGTCTCGAGTGCCTTTGGGTCTCGCTCCCTGTTTGTGCCATCGATTTGTAAGTCGATCGGCTTGTTTCTCTACCTGTCGAGGAGCACTAGTTTCATGGGACTCACCGTTATGCTGAGGGTGTCCATGACGAAGCTCTGTTGTGTGTTCTGTCTGGTTTGGTGGTCCCGTAAGTAACTTTGTTTCAAGAACTGCAATCCTTTGTAAAAGTCTGTGGCAGTTAGTGCAGCAAGTAGATTCTTGAACCAGAAGAGGCATTTTCTCTCTTATCCTTATGAGTGTAGGCAGTTGTGTTTTCCTTTCCCCGGAATGTAAGCTGGTCGGGTAAAAGAATTCTGCGTTTTTGTAGTAATCCAAACTTTGTCGTCTGAGCACTGTGCTGATTTGCTGAAGTTAAAATTAGGTGATAAAAGGAAATAAAATATAAAAATATAGGAGATAAAATGTAAAAGCGATAGAGCAAAGCGTGGAGCAGTAAGCAGGAGCGTCCGAACAGTAGCTGAGCAGGAAGTCAGTCCTCTAGAAATCTAGAATCCTAGACTCTAGAATCCTCCTTGGAGGAGGAGGGTATCCCGAGGCCACTACGTTTCCGGGTGAACCATGAGATATATGCTCGCCGGAGACCGCTGCGCCCTGAAGCACATGAGGTGGAAGTGTTGGCAGAACGGTCCCCTGAGGGCACCGAAGGGAGACAGGCACCGAATAATATGAGGTGTTGACCGCTTCACTTCGGTGGAGACTGCATTCACTGGCCTGAGCCCTCGGGCATCAGGACCTCTTTCTCGCAGCCTTCTTGGAGATAATGACGGTCCTCAGATCTGTCTTACCCCTCGAAGACTGTGACTGAGAGGGCCCTGTCTGTCCCCAGCCTTTCTGTAGGGGAGCATGGGAGGCTACGCTCTGCTGGCTTAGTGGGTAATCCCTTTAGGGAAGATGCCGCTTCGGTTAGGGAGATAGCTCGCTAGCGTCTCTTCCACTTTTGGCATGTCTCCATAACCGTGCTCTTTGTAATTCGATATAGAGGAATGGTTGTTTGTGAACTACTGTATGTATTTTGTACGAAACTGGTTTCTCCAACGATCTCGACACCTCGGTGTTGAGATTGTCATCGTGATGGCAGGAAGCGTTTGTCCAGCTTGCTTTTGAAACGAACGTACTGCTTATCTGCTGGCCAGTCAATACTCAGTCTTTCAACTGCTCTTGTCACAACCTCAACCAGCTCCTCAAACGCATGAGACTGAGGTGGCGAATACTCAGTATCTCTTGTGTCGACACTGATAAAATCTAGTTCCTAAGAACTAGATAGTTGCAGTGTCGGTGCCTCAATCGGAGCGGAAGGAACCACAGCGCGTGCTTACAAACCCTGAGAGAAGGCACTGGACTTATCAGCTAAAGGCAGAGATAAGGCTGGGCCCATCTCTAACCCCGCTGATAGATCCATTTGCGAACCCCATGACTGCGATCGCCACTGTGCCTCGAGCTTGAGCGTCCTCGCGAAAGAACGCAAGACGGGATCGGAGTGTCCACAATGGAAGGACACTCCACAAAAAACCTGCAATATAAAAGGAGTAAACTTCATTGACAACTTCAATCTTTTCTGGAGTCAGTGACAACTATTTCATCGGGATGGCCATCACCCAAACAAACTTGGTTCAAGAGTGTTAAAGGACAATATCGACTTCTCCCTCAATCATCCTTCTGCAGTGTGTGTCAATCTGAACGACACACACACACCTGGAAACAGTATGAATGAACACGGGACTTCACTTCAGCAGCAAAATGGACATGCGGTTGACATATCACACAAGGACAATGATAACACCACTCCGCCCCAACAACCTCTGCTCACAGACTCAATCTCAGCTGAGCCCTGCCCACAGAGCTCACCACAGACAGACATATTAGAACTGCTCCAAGATTCAGCACCCAAGGACGACTTCCTGGAAAACAGCCAGGGAAGCCAGGACAGCATATCACAGCCTCCGATAACACCTGAGCAATAGCCCCTTTCACCAGATACTTTTTCCCTCTCTCCAGCAACTCCACTTCTGTGCTTCTCACAGAAAATGGAAGAACTGGTGCATGCTGGAACCAGACTATCCCACTCTTTTGCTGCAAGCCCTCAGATACCAACCAAAAAACGTCAGGCACCTCAAACACCGAAGCCTGCGCGCCGAGCTCGCCCGCCCCCTCCTGTGAGAGCTCTTCTGCCTCTTCGGCCAAAACGCCAGGGCCCACACCCTCCTCCATCTGCTCAAGGTGAACCAAAAACAACTGATACCAGCTCTCAGTGATATGTTTTGGGTCCCTGCTATGATAACAGTAACTTTCTCAAATGTTTACAGAACAAGCGGGAACCCAGTGTGCCTGTATATTTCTCTATTGCTGTTCTATTACAAGATAGAAAGTCTAAGGCCTTCAATTGCCGTACAGCAAACCCAACTAATCTGGTGCCTATTACATGTCAAACTAAGATTGCTGTGGGGACAAAAAGTAAGACTGTTAAGTTAGCACTTTTAAACATTCGCTCACTTAAAAATAAATCACTTATAGTCAACGACTTAATAACCACAAACAACCTGGACTTTATGTTTCTAAATGAAACCTGGCTAGAAGACAGCTGCAGTGCAACAATCCTCAATGAAACATCCCCTCCTAACTTTACTTTTATGAGTGTCTGCAGAGCTGTTAAGAGAGGTGGGGGTCTAGCTGCTCTTTTAAAGATATCTATCAATGTAAGCAAATATCATTTGGGAATTACCCGTCTTTCGAATATCTGGGTACTGTGTTAAAAGGTGCTCCACGCATTTTACTTATCATTATTTACAGGCCTCCAAAATATTCTCCAGCCTTTGCTGAGGACTTTACAGAACTGTTATCAACAATTACCTCAGAGTTTGACTGTTTTGCCATTGCTGGAGATTTTAACATTCACATAGATAAACAATATGGCAAAAGAAATCAAAACTGTTTTAAAAACTTTTGATCTGACTTAGCATGTACATGGACCCACACACAATCATGGACACACTCTAGATTTACTCATCAGTAAGGGTCTAAACATTTCATCGATTGTTATTAAGGATGTAGCACTGTCTGATCATTTCTGTATTTTCTTTGATATATTGATCTCTCCTGCCACTGAAGCTAGATCTGTGTCTGTCAAGAAGAGATGCTTAAATGAGAACACTAGTGTACTATTTATGAAGGCTATATCCTTAACACCAAGCATATCTGCTGACTCTGTTGATTTTCTCCTTGATTCTTTTAACTCAAAAGTTAAAAATATAATTGATGATATTGCTCCTGTTAAAGTCAGGAAGAAGAGTGGCAGACAAAAAGCACCTTGGAGAAACTCAACAGCAGTGCAAATTATGAAAAGACAATGCAGAAAAGCAGAGCGCATGTGGCGGAAGACAAAACTTGTAGTCCATTATAACATCTACAAAGACAGCCTTCATGCTTTCAATATGGAACTAGGCAAAGCTAGACAGACTTTTTTCTCAAATATTATAAACAGCAATTTAAACAACACACGCACTCTTTTTGCTACTGTAGAGAGACTGACAAACCCCCCAAGCCAGATTCCCAGTGAAATGCTCTCAGACAACAAGTGCAGTGAGTTTGCCTCTTTCTTCTCTGAGAAAATCAATAATATCAGAAAGGTGATCAGCACATCCTTGAGTTGCGCTGGGGTCAGACAGATCAGACCACCTGAGAAAGTAGTTACTATGTCTGACTTCAAAGAAATTGATGGCAAAATTTTGGAAGAAACCGTACAACACCTTAAAACATCAACATGCGCCCTTGACACACTTCCCACATCTTTTTTCAAAAGTGTGCTAAACAGTTTAGAAGCAGATCTTCTAGAAGTGGTAAATGCCTCACTTCTCTCTGGGAGTTTTCCAAACTCCCTGAAAAGTGCAGTTGTCAAGCCCCTCCTGAAAAAGAGCAATCTGGATAAGACCATATTAAGCAACTATAGACCGATCTCAAATCTTCCTTTCATAGGCAAGATCATTGAAAAAGTTGTCTTCAATCAGCTGAACAAATTCTTAAGTTCGAATGGATACTTTGACAATTTTCAATCTGGTTTCCGACCGCACCACAGCACAGAGACAGCGCTCATAAAGATAATAAACGATATTCGCTTAAATACTGATTCAGGAAAATTATCAGTGCTGGTACTACTCGACCTCAGTGCTGCATTTGACACTGTCGATCATAACATACTTCTTGACAGGCTGGAAAACTGGGTGGGGCTTTCTGGGATAGTCCTAAAATGGTTCAGGTCATACTTAGATGGGAGAGGTTATTATGTGAGTATAGGAGACCATAAGTCTGAGTGGACATCCATGACATGCGGAGTCCCTCAAGGCTCAATTCTTGCGCCACTCCTGTTCAACCTGTATATGCTTCCAATGAGCCAAATAATGAGAAAGAACCAAATTGCTTACCACAGCTATGCAGACGACACACAGATCTACTTAGCCCTATCGCCTAATGATTACAGCCCCATTGACTCCTTGTGCCGATGCATTGACGAAGTCAACAGTTGGATGTGTCAAAACTTTCTTCAATTAAACAAAGACAAAACTGAAGTTATTGCGTATGGAAACAAAGATGACGTTCTCAAGGTGAACGCATACCTTCACTCTAGGGGTCAAACAACTAAACATCAAGTCAGGAATCTTGGTGTGACACTAGAGTCAGACCTTAGTTTCAGTAGTCATGTCAAAGCAATAACTAAATCAGCATACTATCATCTGAAAAATATTGCAAGAATTAGATGCTTTGTTTCCAGACAAGACTTAGAGAAACTTGTGCATGCTTTCATCACCAGCAGGGTGGATTATTGTAATGGACTCCTCACTGGCCTTCCCAAAAAGACCATAAGACAGTTGCAGCTCATACAGAACGCTGCCGCTAGGATTCTGAGCAGAACCAGAAAATATGAACATATCACACCAGTCCTCAGGTCTTTACACTGGCTCCCAGTTAGATTTAGGATTGATTTTAAAGTATTATTACTGGTATATAAATCATTCAATGGCCTAGGACCTCAATACATTGCAGATATGCTCACTGAATATAAACCCAACAGATCACTCAGATCATTAGGATCATATCAGCTAGAAATACCAAGGGTTCACTCTAAGCATGGTGAGTCTGCTTTTAGCTATTATGCCAGCCGCAGCTGGAACCAGCTTCCAGAGGAGATCAGATGTGCTCCTACAGTAGTCACATTCAAATCCAGACTCAAAACACTTCTGTTTAGCTGTGCATTTACTGAATGAGCACTGTGCCACTGTTCGTCCGACTGTTTGTACTGTACTGTATTTTATTTTATTTTTCTAAACTGTTTTAAATATTCTTATTTCTTTTAATTATTTTAATTTCTCCTATGTGATAATGTGAAAGTGACGTGTATTAATGTGGGTTTGAAAGTAGAACAGTATTTAAATGACGATATTAAAGTTTTCGTCTGAGAAAGAATGTGAACGCAGTGCTAAAGAAAGTGAAAAGAACGTGTGAGTAAATGAGGGAGAAAAGAAAGTTAAAGGAAAGTTGATAGAAGTCGTAAGAAGATTGAAGGTTAAAAGAAGGTTGAAATATTTAAGTCTTAAGGGAATCCTTTTGAATGAAAGATCTATAATAATATTCTCTTTTTTTTATTTTTAAAAGTACTGTATTTTATTTTATTTTTCTAAACTGTTTTAATTATTCTTATTTCTTTTTATTATTTTAATTTCTTCTATGTAAAGCACTTTGAATTGCCATTGTGTATGAAATGTGCTATATAAATAAACTTGCCTTGCCAATGGAAGCACATCACAGTGCTCACAGCCAACACCCTCAAGGGCTGACTGTGCATGCTCCTCACCCAAATAAGCTACAACAAAGAATATGTGTTTCCCCACCCGTTAAATAACACGGGCAGGGGTGCACACACATCTTATATTGCTGCTTGCTCACCATGACTATATATATATATGTATATACGTATATGATATAGACAAAACAACACCAAATAAGACAGGGACAGTTTCACAATGAGCGCTACTGAAGACACAGAAGCCAGCGCTGCTCTGTTTTGGGCAGGCTTTATAGTTTCCTGGTTCGTGACGTCACCTGCCTCTGACTTTCTGCCACACCATTGGACTGATTTTACATGTACTTCAAGACGTCATCATGCGAAGCGTTCCCTTAGCGTCAATCGACGCAGCGCAAGTTCACTTGAAAGGGAATCACATTTTAATCAAAGTCTACATCCAGACTGGATTTAGAACGAAGATCAAAACACAGAGGGAGTCGATTGAGTCCATCAACGTTTCACAGTCGTTTCCTCTTCATGGGTTCAACATTTCATTCAGTAACATTAGGCAGTTTTGAATTTTATGCTGTATAATGTATAATGCTGTATAATGATCATGTTATTTTACACATGCGTAAGCAATCTTCTACCATTTGTTTCTGCTTCTTCACCTCTGTTTTGATCTGGAGATTCTGTACTCTTTCAGAAGATGCATAATAGTGCCCCCTACCGTATATTAGTGAAAACATGGATCACCGGAAAATTCTGTCAATTTCCCAAAATTCTGTGGGAAAGAGAAAAATAGATACAAAGTAAATTCCTATGTACACTACCAGTGGACTACACAAAAATTCAGATACTCAGAATTAGGAACATATCTGTTTTCTTTATGAATCAATCTTTTTAAACAATGTATGTTTATAAGACACTATGTAAAACTATATGAAAAAGGTATATAATAGGCTGCTCAATCAAAAGTGTAGACACAATTACAAGAAATTGGGAGGTCTGTGTAATTCTACTTTTAAGTATATCTCAATCAAAAGATTGAGTACAAGTACAGGACAAATATACTTTGACTTTTCTGTCAGTATAAGTCAAGTATACTTAAGTGCAATTTTAAGTATATTTCTGAGAAGTACATAAAGAGTAGACTGAAAGTATACTTTCTTATTTTTAAAATAAGTATAGTAATAGCTCACTTGAAATAAACGTATTTTTCGTAAGGGAATGTATATGGCCAGATCTCATCTAAAACGCTCACATTGATCAGAACCTCACGGTCGATATTATAATGCAGGGAAATGTTTGTGTTGGATGTTTGTGTGCATATGTACACACACTGTTGTTATATGTGTCTCATATGATTAATCTCAGTGTGCCACTCACAGGGTTTCCTGCATCTGGAGATTCGGCCTGGGATGGTCCAATCTCTCCAAGGCATTGAGGGATTTTTATAGTATAAATGAATGGTGTATGTGGACCTGTGTAGAGCAGTGATATTACTGCAGTAATGGAGGTTAATGATCTGGGCTCTGAGAGAAAAAAATATCAGGATTTCTTATGTTTTCTCTCTCCTTCCCTCATCTCATGTTATTTTTACACCACATTTTGGATACTTATCCCCGAGGAAAGGGGATATCTATCTGTCAGTCACTTCAACTGCATGTCAATGACTGACAGTAGGGGTCATACTTGTGTAAGGCCCGGCTGGATCAAACCAATGAGGGCAATCGATCAGCGGGGAAGGTCTTTGCGCGTTACTGTCTTTCCTTTTACTCAACACAAGAAGTTTAAATGTAACACAATTCTCATATGTATTTTCTCGTTATTTCATCTGACTCCATAAATGAAAAGGTTTTAATGATATCTGGGCATCATTAAGGGATACTTCACCTCTGGAAATATGAATGTGTATTTAAAATAGGTCATTTATGTAGAAGAAATGTGAAGAATTTTTTAAATTTGGAGCTTTCTAGACTGAGAAAAGCCAGAAAATGTATTTTTGGCTTATGTGGATGAAAAACAACAACTCCCAGAATGCACTTGCTTCGCTGCTCTACGAGGCCACTCCCAAACCACGCCTCCCGGTTAGAGAGCGCAGTTGAAAACAACAAGGTTAGGCTACTAGTGAGTCTCCGTGACGAGTTTGCTCGGGATATCGAGATCGCCCAAAATGTCCGGGATTCGGCTTTTGCGTTCTACAGTCGCCATTCATCATGTTTACTGTGGCGAGCAGGACGAGGCTGAGGGCCGCGGGAGAACGGCGCGAGGCCGGTGGCGTCATTACTGAGACGCACCGGTCTCCTATCTCTCACGGAGGAGCGGGAATTTTCTTAGCAATGTTAAAACGCACATCAACCGATCACTTGTTTAGCGTTCATGTAAACACTACATTCAGATTCACCAATCGGAATGAATTCAGTTAGATTGAAACAAAAGGTGTGCATATAAACAATGAATGGCGACTGCAGAAAGCAAAAGCCGAATCCCCGACATTTTGGACGATCTCGACGGCCGTACATGTCCGGGAAAAAGAGGATGGTAACCCCTACTACTCAGCTTTCTCCTACTACTCAGCTTTCTCCACAGAACAAGAGCCTGCTAGCTTAGCTTCCAAAGAAAGACGGCTGAAACTATCTGTACATTCTGTGAGTGAGATCCCACCTCCTATGGGCGGGTTGAAAACATGCGGGACAGC
The DNA here is from genome assembly GCA_021554675.1 of Leuciscus idus. Lineage (NCBI taxonomy): Eukaryota > Metazoa > Chordata > Actinopteri > Cypriniformes > Leuciscidae > Leuciscus > Leuciscus idus. The sequence continues at coordinate 54,194,671 of CM038622.1, read as the reverse complement.
CCCTCCAACTGGCTGTAGTCTTTAGCCTCTGGCCAGAAAATCCTCAGATGACGCAATATGACGATTTTTGCGTCATCGGAGGATTTTTTCCAGACAAAAATACATAAATCTCTCATCTCAGGGGGATATGAGGGTGGAAAGCACGGTAATTCGAAGATACTACAGGTTTTCTACTAATACAAAGCTTAATGCTAAATCCTGAAGTATCCCTTTAAAACATGAACGAATGTTTGATTATTCTTTCCGACTCTTTAATAATATTTTACCCGCTCAGATTTAGGAAACTATATCACTCTGAGGCCCTGGCCTTCGCAGGTGTCGATACACAATTTTCATCAATCAGAGGTAAAATTGGTTATATATCTAAGATTTGCCGTATTTATACGTACACCATCAGAGATACTCTTTATAACCCCCTTGAATGCCCCCTCGTGGCTCTTAATTCAACCGTTTTACTTTAGTAGAGGTTTTGGCCACCATTAAAGACGTCAGTAGATCAACTTTACTTCTCTTCAATAGTTTTGGATTAGCCAAGCCCGTGATTGTTCACGTACACTTATCTAAAGCAACATTAAACCAAGAACAGAGGTATAGATGCACCACGATTTTAGATTGATCAACCAGCCTTCGCTGCTCTAAACGGAAATATCTCGTCTCCACATTCAAGTACACGTGCAATGATGTCAGATATCAGCCGTCGCTAATCTGGCATAACCTTGTGGGACTATATGGATCCAATAATCTATTTGGGAAAATAATCTCAGAGTCAGTCAGGATAAAATCAAACGTTTACAATTTATTGACCAGGTAATGAAGCAATAATTCAAAATCCAATTCGCAAGAATAGAATCATCAGTTAATCATAACATAACAACAATTCAGGAATCGAAGAATTTGTAGAAATTATTACCTGGCAACGAAAATTACACACAGCGGTTGTGTGGGCAGTCAACCTACAGACTCCCCGAACTTTTCTGCACCTTTTCTTTATATACCCAGATAATTCAATACTCTTACCAAATGGTGGCGTCTGTCATTATAATTCGATTTTGGTTCCCTATTGAGGGATTCACACTGTGAGATCAGAATTTGTACTTGAATGGGTTTTTGTTTTACATACAGGAGGTATAGTCTGAATGGAGGATCTGGGGGAGGGAAACACCTTTTACAGACACATCACTTATCTCATATTTTATAACTTTTATCTTTTCATTATGGTTGGGAGAATGAGACCATTTTACCAGGCGCACTAAGACACTTTAAATGATATCAAACATGCATAGATACTTCTTGTACATACTTAACATTGCATAGGTTTTCAGTGTATTTCAGGTGAGGAGGAGGAGGGGGATGAAGGGGAGATAGTGTGTGTGAAGTGTGAACTGCACTGTGTGCTGCGTTTGGAAGTTCCTGTTACATATGCAGGAGATAGTTCAAGTGTTAATTCTCAGGAGGGCCTTTTGTTTCATTGAGGGGTCGATCAGACATACTGGCACCAGCCTTACACTTGGGAGCCCTAATCACCTCTGATAGTTTGAGAAAAGGCCAAAGAAAATTTTTTATTTACATGCACCACTCCCCCAAACATACGGGTATGAAAGAAGCCGGTGTGCATCCACTCATTCAGATTTGTTCTTCGGGGCCAAGCAAAGTGTCATCTATACACAAGCTCATTCCACTTGCTTCATTTGGGAAGGATTGCTGTTGTAAAGGGTGCAGTCCTTTCTCCATGCCTTGCATGGATATATGCTGAGAGAACTACCCCATAGGCCTTTCAGCGATCTGAAAGAGCAAGCTTGCTCCAAAAGAGCAAACACAGATAGAGAGCATATTTTTAAAGATGCCTTTCCGCCTGTGTGTTTCTGGGTGTGGTCGATATCTCCCGACTTCGGATGGCCATGATCTTTTTCACATTTTTGGGACGCACAGACCTCCCAGTCCTCTTCTTGCATGTTGTGCCAGGTTTAACTCCGCTTTGCTGCCCCGTCGCATGTACGTCAAAAATGATAGTTCCTCTAGTGCCACTTGGGTGAGTTTGTAGGCCTGGTTAGCACTTCCCAACCCTTCGCACTGGCTTATTCAGTGGGATTCTCTTTACCTTGGTGGCAGGTAAAGACGCCCCTGTCCTGCATGCGGAAATTGCAGTCCTATTGGCGAAGGAAGCAATAGAGCCTTTTCCTCCAGCTGAGATGAAGCATTGTGCCAAAGAAAGGCTGTGGGTTGCAACCAAATGCAGAAATGCATTATGACATGCGTTCACCAACAGGATTGGTTCGCGATAATAGACCTGAGAGATGTGCACTTCCATGTCTCAATTTTGCCTTGACACAGACCGTTTCTTCTGTTTGCTCTTGAGGATCAGGCATATCAGTACAAGGTCCTCCCTTTTGGGCTGTCCCTGTCACCTCGCGTCTTCACGAAAGTTGCCCTTGTCCGTAAAGGGAAGTGGACATACGCATTCTAAACTATCTCGATGACTGGCTGATCCTAGCTCACTCTTGAGATTTGTTGTGCGCACATAGGGACATGGTTGTAAAAATGTAAAGTCCATGGGTCAGAAAGTAAAAGTCCTGCCATATGTCTATTCCACCCATGAACTCAGCCAGCTGATTTCACTAATTAGTTCTATCTCCTGGCTGAAAAACTGTGCTAATCAGCAAATCCAGGTGATTGGAACAAAATACTGAGGAGGACTTTTACTTTCTGAACCTGGACTTTACATCTTTGCTGGACAGACCATTTCTACGGGCATGGGTTCCATTACAACAGGTGTTCAGGTGTTTTGTTGTCAAAACTCATGCATCCAAGACTTTCTGGTGAGCAGTGTGCAACGTGCATGCAGAATTGGGCTCCTGGACAGGACCTTGAATGCAGTGAACATCAACTGCCTCTAGTTGCTGGCAATTTTGCTGTTTCTGAGAGGTTTCGACCAGGGCAAGCATGCATTGACCCAGGGAAAGCATGTGTTGGCCTGGACGGATAACACGGCAGCAGTGGCATATATAATATGGCTCGGTGGTTTACGCTCAAGATGCATGTCCCAACTTGACCGCCATCTCCTCCTCCTGGAGTCAGTCACGACTTAAGTCACTGCGGGCCACTCACATCCCAGGTGAACTTAATCATGCAGTGGATGCACTCTCGCAAGGAGTGCTACAGGGGTAGTGGAGACTCCCAGGAATGATCCCATTGCCAAATGTAGTATTCCTTGACCGAGGCCCTTCTCGCCACGGACGCACTGGCACACAGCTGGCACCGGGGACTACGCAAATATGCATTTCTCCCAGTGAGCCTGATTGCACAGACGTTGTGCAAAGTCAGGGAGGACTGAACAGGGTCTTGTTGGTTTCGCCATACTGGCCCACCCGAACTTGGTTCTTGGAACTTATGCTCCTTGCGACAGCCCTTCTCTGGCGAATTCCCCTGAGGAAGGACCTACTTTCTCAGGGACAGGGCAGCCCCGCCCAGACCTTTGGAACCACCACGTCTGGCCCCTGGATGGAATGTGGTAGGAACTTAGTGGCTTATCACCAGCAGTGGCTACTGGGTGGCTGTATGCTTTGAAGTGTAGTCTGTTTGCTAACTGGTGTTCTTCCTGAGGGGAAGACTCACAGAGATGCACAGTCAGGTAGGTGCTTTCCTTCCTGCAGGAGATGTTGGAGGGTCGGCTGTCCCCTTCCACCTTGAAATTGTATGTGGCCGCTATTGCAGTGGATGGTGAATCTTAAAGGAAGCATTACCTGATCATCAGATTCCTCAGAGGTGCCAGGAGGTTAAATCCTCCTAGGCTGTGCCTTATTCTCTCATGGGATGTCTCTGTGGTCTTACTGGGTCTACAGAGTGCAATACTCCAGAGGACCTGCAGGCATTCTCTGTCAGCAAAACCTTCCTTGAGTTTGGTCTGCCATACTCTTACATGATCCTGACACCCTGGCCGGACTACTTATCCAAAGTTCCCATTACCCCTTTTAGGGACAAAGTGGTGAACTTGCAAGCACTGCCTGGGGATGAGGCAAACCAAGCCTGGTCATTGCTGTGACCAGTTCGCGCCCTGCATGTTTGCTTCTGAAGCTCTGGGCAGCTCTTTGTCTGTTTTGAATGGAAAGGCTGTCTCCAAACAGAGGATGGCCCTCTTGATTGTGGATGCCATCTCCTTGGCATACCAGGCCCAAGGCATGCCATGCCCTTTAGGAGTACTTACATGCTCAATGAGAAGTGGATATCTTTAGAGCAGCAGGCTGGGCTACACCCAACAACTTATTTTTTAAGTTTAAAACTAGATTAAAGTCGCATCTCTTCAGCCAGGCATTCATATAATCCTACAGTTCAAACTACAATCCGGCCTCTAGCTCATAAATGCCAGAGGAGAACTGGCCCCCAACTGAGCCTGGGTTCTTTCCAAGGTTTTTTTTTTTCTCCATTAGGTCACCTGATGGTGTTTTAGGACACCATTAGGTCACTTGATGGAGTTTTTCGGTTCCTTGCCACTGTTGCCTTTGGCTTGCTCAGTTGGGGATATTTTGGGGATATTTAATTTAATTTTATCAATCAATAAATTCCTCTTGAAACAAATTTTGTTGTATTATTTTAATTTAATACTGTGAAGCGGCTTTGATACAATCTGTATTGTGAAAAGCGCTATACAAATATACTTGACTTGACTTGACTTGACTTATTTTACAATCTCCAGGTTCTATTGGGTAGGAACAGTTAAGTTACAGGCCAGGTGTACAGCTTACATAAAGCACCTTTCCCTTCCCTGGGGTGTACGCTTTTTTGTCCATGTGAGTTCCCCGGACCAGCGAACCCTGGATGTATCTTACTTTTCCGCACCCTGCGGCAGTCAATTCGTCTGAAAAAAATAAAAAAGACCCCAAGCCCAGTAATCATGATGGTCAGCCAGCATACTGGAGCTAAGTGCTCCATATGTAGTTATTCCCTGATTGTAGTTCCATATGAGGTATTCTCCACAATACGTTTTCCCTGGTGGTAAACCTGAGTCTTCCCCTTGGCTCTGCCACCATTCACTGTGCTTGTAGAAGTTCCTCCCTATTCAGGTAGGTCCTTCTGCAGAGATTTCTTTCCATGTGTGGTACTTCTCGGTAGGTAAGACCATGTGATGTGTTCTCCAAATGTTAAACTCCATTTGGGCAGGATGTAGTCTTAGTAGCATTCCTTTTCTACATGGAATAAGGAACTTATCCCCAGTGCTTTCTCGGCTCCGCACATCAATTAATTTATTTTTTTTTAAAAGAAGAGAAAAAAAGTCAAAAGACCGGATGAAGACCTATTCCCATGGTAAATGTAGTACAAAGGAATTCACAGCATAGATGGGGCGCTGGATACGATGTTGCGAGTGTACTTGTTACCTGGCACGTGGGGCATTTGCCGACGTCTGCACCGCCAACACTTTATAACATGGTTCAGATGTTGTGCCGTTTTCCCTGGGGGAACCCTAGTGTCAGTCATCGACACCACATTGAAGAGACTGACAGATAGGTAATGTCTCGGTTATTATTGTAACCTCCATTCCATGATGGAAGGAATAAGACATGGTATACCTCCTGCCACAATGCTAAACTGCCCACTGAAATGGCCTCTCTGCTCCTCAGCACAAACTTAAATGAGTGGATGGGTGCCGGGTCCTTTTAGACACGTATTTCCAGGGGAGTGCTCATGCCAATACCATATTCTCAAAGTTTCAGAGGTGATTGGGGCTCCCAAGTGTGACCCCTAGTGTCAGTCATCGACACCACATCTCATTCCCTCCATCAGGGACAAGCACGGCGCTACACCGGGGCTAGGGGGCGCTAAAGCCCCGTCAAAAATCTGTGTAGCCCCAGTTAAGCCCACGCAACCAGGGGGCAAAAGACCCGCGCTCTTAGTTCGTACCGGAGTACATCTGACCTCAACACGCAAAAATCCGGTGCAGCATCAAAGTATTTGACGAGCTGCACATGACCACATGACCACATAGCGCGTAGTTGTATGCATGCATCAAGGGATTTGTACGCTCTAATCATTTCTCTTGTATACACACTTGGTGTCTGAATTAGATAATTATATATATCAGGCCATACAATTGCTGGCCACTTCTTGTCATCCACAATCCAAAGATCGTCAGGTATTATTGTATAGGGATCCGGCAAGATCTCACCATTGCTGAGAGTACGTTTTTTAATATAATCGCCACGGTCAGAGGTAGCCTACTAAGGCTTCCCACATAATCCATCGTCAAATCTTTGATTTACAGTAAAGTAACGTTATATGTGTGCAGAGTGCAGTCATGATATGTTGCAGGTCGTAAAGTAACGTAAACAAGGTTAACTTATATAAAAGCAAATTCGGGCTCTATAGAGGCTATTACATAACTTAGTAGATAATTCATACATGCATCACAGTATGTCCGGATTTTGATTCGTAAACAGTTGGACGTTTTACATAATGTAATATTAATATGAAACACAAACAAACAGATCCAACTCTGAAATTGCCGTAAATTATTGAGTCAACAACAAGAAATTACAAACAATGCGAAATAACGTTAATTACAATGTTCTTTTACAGAACTCGGCATAACAGATAGGCCTAGCTGTTTTTTGCCCAGTTCATTTTTAACAGGTACAGGGTGTTTGTTTTTCTTGCTGTGGCGTTGTATATTATTAATTCTATTTTTGACGTTGTGATCCGAATCATTAGACACCAGTGATGCGCGGGTCAATGTATAAATAACCCGCACCCGACCGACGTTTTCAACTAACCCGCCCGCAACTCGGACCGCAAAAAAAGAAAAAGAAAATATTGTAGGTTACCCGACCCGCTTCCTGACCCGCTGGCTATGTCTATTTTGATGTTTCTGCGCAAGTTCAGCAGACAGTGTGGTTCGGGTTTGTTCCGATCAGAGCTCGTGAGCGGAGAGCGCATTTCTGAATATTACGCTCCTCTCACGGTCGCTCCCCCAACACAGAATGGCCTGTTGGTTCGAAAATATGTGGAATAAGGGAGCCTCCGACTAATTTTTTTTCTAGTCGACTAGTAGTTGTTCATTTAAGCCATTCGTGGACAAATCGCCCCTTTATATTAATTTAATTAAATAGGCTAGCCTACAGGATAATAAGCCGCACGCATAAAACTTGCCACAAAGAACCGGTTAAAGTAATGATTATGAATGTGTCTAAATTAGCAAGGAGACATTTAATTGTTTAGTAATAAACTGGTGTTCTCTGTGTCGCTGCAAAGATGAAGTTGACGATGCGGACTCGCCATGAATGCCAGAGAAATGCACATTTCATTTGGATTACATAATCAGAGAGTAGCCTATTTATTTTGGTTTGAACATTTTCGTTTAAAAGTAGACATTTCAAACTTTCTGTAATATATAGCCTATATTTCTCAAATCTGTGAGGCACAAGCTGAGTTTCGGCGCCCTCCGGTTCACGTGCAATGCAAGGCTCCTTATTACATTGTCTGCTATATATTTGATTCTTATTCATTAAATACGGGCAATTGATTGATAAAACATTGATCAAAATTAAGATACAATTTATACAAAACGAAAATCTTTTAAAAAGAGTTTTCTATAAAACAAAACTTAATGAAGTGGTCAAAATCATGTTTTACCAAAAACAGCGCCGTTGCTAGGAGGGCGCCAGCGCCTCTGCCTTTCAGCGCCTCTGCCTCGCGAGTGGATGATAGCCCTGAAGACGCCTAGCAATGATATACCTTTAGTGGTAGTATACCTTTAGTTAAGCTATACCTTAAGAGTCTTTGTAGCGCGCTAAGAGACAATGTTATCGGAAAATGCAGCCCAGGTATGATGCGTAATGGAGATTCCAAAGCTCTCTTCTTTGGTCAGAACCATGGAGAGCGATCGCGGATAGGTCTGTCCTATGCACCGAAACTTTTAATAATGTAACAAAATATTTAAAGAGTATCAAGCTATTAAAATCTATATTATGTATACGCACAGTTAATATAACAGTAGCCTATATTAGTCAATATTTTTTAAGCAGTTAAGCAGTGATTGGATAACGTTTTTTATTTTTTTATTTAACGTTTTTAATTTTAGGCTTAGTTATTTTGTTGACTATTCTTTGGCCAAATCCAGTTAAAGTGCTGTGTATCATAGCTGCTTTTATTGAAAAAACGAGAACCTCTATATTATAGAGTAACTTAAGTAATGAAAATCAATTGTTTTCTTAGCACCCCCACGTATCGGTCCAGCTCCCCATTAGCACCAGTAGAGAAAAAATCCTGGCGCCGTGCCTGATCAGGGAACAGGGGTTACAATAGTGATCGGGACGTTTTCAGTGACTGCAACAAAGATAATGATTTCATTGACTGCAAGATGGAGATGAAGAAGCTGCATGTAGTCCCCCAGAATAGCAATGCAGTCAGATGTGTGTGTGTGTGCGTGCGTGCGTGCGTGCGTGCGTGCGTCTGGCCATTAGTCTGATGGTGTCATACTGATGTAAGCAAACCAGTCTGTCACTGGAAGATCAGAAAAAAAAACATTTTGATGGACAGCAGTGGGAGTGAAAAGGGCTGAACCTACAACAAAGAATGACATAAGAGCTTCATAAATGAGAAAAAGAAAATTGGCATAATTGACTAATTCATGTCATGATTTCTAGTGGAGAAATGGGTGGATCCAAATGCAGCAACACAGTACTCAGGGCAGTCCAAATCATCGTCATCCATGCAAGCGTCTAAGTTATAATAATCAGAATCGTAGTCGTCCATGCCAGTGTCGAAAACCATTTAATCCGTCAGAATAACAATAAAACAAAACAAAACAAGCAAGAACAAAAACGAGAACAGACTAGAAACAGACCTTAGTGTAGACGAATGACATACAATAATGACTCCATGACATGAACTAACACAACAGGGTATTTATGCACAGACACTAACAACATAAATGGAAACAGCTGGGTGTAATCACAAGTGATGGGAACAAACAAGGAATCATGGGAAATGTGGTTCCAGGAAGAATGGAGACTGGAAGGAAGGGACCTCTAGTGACACCCAGTGGAACACAACAGACACTGTGACAATTCACCAATTAGTTGACCGTCAGCCAAAGACGATAAAGTCCCAACACTGGCCAGTGATTGCAGTCTAAAAACATCCTGAGCACAGCAAAACAAGACAAAAATAGAAAAATGTCTACAGAGGCACAGAGCCAACACCAACACAGACAGACACTAGTGGATCATAAGTAATTATAGATTTTTGTATCTTTTTTGAGTCTACAGTTTGTTCGTTTATTTTTTTATTTTTAAATCACATAGTGATTAAATACTGTAAAAAATAAGAATGCAGCAAGGTAAAATTGTTTTTAACTGTTAAATATATGACTAATCCAAATTTTTTGACAAATAAATGACGTAGTGCCTTTCATCTACATTTAATATTATTATCTTAAGAGCCTTTCATAATAAACTATATTCTAATTGAGAAAACTATTTATAGATGTCATCATTTCTGTCATGGATGGGCAAGAAAAGACACTTTGAAATTACTAGTTACCCTAGTAACTTTAAGAATTTTATATAAAACAATTTGTCTGACAGTAAAAACAATATGCTAATAGATTAAACAGCCAATCTTACCTTTTAATATTCATATTCAATTTAGCTCAACCAAAATATCCTTATCCTTGATGAATATTTTGACAGTCTAGGCCTTGAGGTGAACTCTACTAAAAGTCTAATTTAAAAAAAGCCACAGAAGTCTTGATTTCATGTGCTCTTCAAGTATCTTGTTTACCACCACAATGGCTAGTTCAAGCCCCCAAAAATTCCAAACCTGCTTTATTTTCCTCTATACCTTTCAGCAAGGTTAGTCCGGTTGCTTCATGTCCTTGTCGTTGGTGTACTTTTCAATCACAACAGCATTAAACACCCACACTCACACACACACACACACACACACATCATTACCGCTGTCATAAATTATAATATGATAACATGTAAAGGATTGTAATGTACTGAATAACATACATGTATAATTATGGATTATCTTCTCGATCTTAATGAAGATATGTTGGTCATCAGTTCTAATTAGATGTGACTTACTCAAGTAATTTTAATTAAATACTCAGATATCACTCTCTCATATCTCTTATATGAGAACAGACATGATCCATGGACAAAGATTAAACTCTCTGATACGAAATTGGATTTTCAATAAAGAGCTGACATTTATAATTTAATTTTGAATTTAGTTTAGGCTATGTAGTTTAGGCTTCATGCTATCACGTTGATATTCCTGTAGTGTATCATATGATTAGTATGATATACTAATACATTTGCCTAAATCTGCAGTATACAAAATAGTGTATCAATGTAATGTGCTTGATTTAACCTTCTATTTCCAGAGTGATGAATCAAAAATAAATATCCACAGTTATTATCATGTAATTTTTTTTATTATATTGTGTTTTCACTGCTCCATGCACAATATTGTGTGATGTTTTTAATTATTTTTCTGTGCAGGAATTTGTTCCTGCATAATAATTATTGTAACAGTGTTGAATCTGATTGTTTGAATTCATTATTTGTTGATTTATTTTAGTATCACTCAAATACAAAGTTCTGTCCTGAAATTCTAGATGACGCAGACTGATAGGTCCTTAACTCAATTTGTTAGCGATCACATCATTATCTACATAGCGCAGCTGATTGGTTGCTGTGGCATCAAAAGCCAGTGAGCTTGCTGCTCAACATTCAAATACTTGCCATTGTTTGCTGGTAGCAGTCTGCAGCGCACTTTCAGAAACTCTCCACTTTCCCCAGCTCCACCTGTATAGATCTGCTACGGGGGTTATTTCATGTATGCTATATGTGCAGCAGCAAGTCTCTGTACTTGCTCTGCAGCAGCAGCAGTATTAATAAGCAGCAGCAGCAGCAGCAGCATAGCAGATCTATTCCGCAAAGACCAAATACATTAAAGCTGCAGTCCGTAGCTTTTTTGGGTTAAACATTATCCAAAATACATTTTTGAGCAAGTACATAACCAGCCAGTGTTCAACACTATCTGCTTGCCTTAGCTCGATTCAAAATGGTAAGCTTGTAATAATGTTTTTAATTCCAGTGGTACTGGTGGATTTCCACGGGAAATTTGAGCATGTCTTTGCATCATTACGTCACATCTGTACACATAAAGAAGGAGTCTCGGCTAGTAGGCTACAGTACTGTGCAAAAGTCTTAGGCATGTTAATACCCCCCCAACCCCCCCCCCCCCCCCCCCCCCCACACACACACATTTAAAAAAAAAATATTTATATCTTTTGCTGTAGTGTGTCAGTAGGAAATATCAGTTTACATTTCCAAACATTCTTTTTGCCATTAATTGTAATAATCCAGTGAGATTTCTGTATGCACAAGGAATCTGACAACAGCCGGGATGATCTGATCTCACCATCATCGAGTCCGTCTGTGATTACATGAAGAAACAGAAAAAATTGAGACAAACTAAATCCAGAAGAACTACGGGAACGTCTCCAAGATGCTTGAAGAAACCTTCCTGCAAAGCTACAGTACTGTGAAAAGTACTGGCACTTGTGTTAAAATGCTGTAAAGTGAGAATGCTTTCAAAAATAAAATCACAAATTGAATTTATTTATAATTTAACTTCTATTAACTAATTCAAATCAATATATGGTGTAACGACCCTCTGCGTTTAAAACGGCTTTTGTCCAGGTACACTTGCGCATAGTTTTTCAGGTAGCTTTGCAGGAAAGTTTCTTCAAGCATCTTGGAGACGTTCCCGCAGTTCTTCTGGATTTAGTCTGTCTCAGTTTTTTCTGTTTGTTCATGTAATCACAGACGGACTCGATGATGGTGAGATCAGATCATACCGGCTGTTGTCAGACTCCTTGTTCCAATTCATACACAAATCTCACTTGATTAATACAATTAATGGCAAAAAGAATGTTTGGAAATGTAAACTGATATTTCCTAGTGACACACTACAGCAAAATATATAAATAACTGACTTAAAACCATTTTTGTGTGTGTGTGTGTGTGTGTGTGTGTGTGTGTGTGTGTGTGTGTGTGTGTGTATTAACATGCCTATGACTTTTGCACAGTACTGTATATTGCGTGTGAGGATGTTGGAGGTGGAGATTTATAGCCTTTTCTCACAGCACTTGATATAATTAAAATCAATTTGATGGGGGATCCAGAAAGGTTCAAATGACAATCACCAGTGACAACTGGAGATTCACCCGAACAAACGCGAAAGACTTCGGAGAAAAAAAGAGACTGCAACCGGCCCATGCGAAAACAAGGATAAATATCGGAAGACGGAATGGCATTAAATGTAGTCACGCAATGCTGATGTTGTTAACATTAACAATTTGAGAATAAAGTATAAATTACACGGTTTGACGTGATATGATAAGCAATCGTTAGATTTAATCTGTGAGATTTACTGCAATGCTTTTTTCCCTTAGTTGGTCAGAACAAAAGTGGATGTTACTTATTAAGACGACATTTTACGGTGAAAATTCTTATGTTGGTCATACTTCCAAAAAGTAGTATCTGTGATTCCGAATGACAGTATCCACCCCACCAGCCCGGTGATTGACAACCGCACATTCTCCTCAAAACATTGGATTCATCCGCGCTGTGGCATGCCGAGGCACAACGTACGTAAGTTGATAATTCCGCGAATAACTGCAATAGCAGATTTTAAACAGAGATGGCGACAAAGAGGAAAAACTACGGACTGCAGCTTTAACATTGCCATATTACCATGCTGATCTCTCTGAGATTTCGTGAGCTTAGAATTATAAGGTTCTATCTCCGTTCAGGGTAGTTCTGAGATATTGAGCATCAAAGTTTTTACATCCCAGCTGGCAATGGAAAGATGAAACCTTTTTATTTTATTAATAACTACTAACAAAATATTTTTTTTTACAAAAATAACACCACACAGGCATTAATAAACACCTAATGGATCAGATTATGTCAAAAACTCAATTTCGACCAAAAGTGGAGATAGAACCTTATAATTCTAAGCTCACGATTTGTCATGACAGAATAAAAATTGTTGTAAGGTAGTAAAAGGTAAATGTTCCTGGGACTGGAATTACATTTTGTGTGATTTAAGTTTGGTAAACAGGTTAAAGAAACTCTTAAATTTGATAAAATACACTGTTCCAAATGTAATAAACAAAGCTGTCTATGTAAAGTGTTGGGTAACACACCATAAGAATTGTATTTGCTTTGTAAGTTTTAGAATTGTAAGTTCTGACCACTACATGACAGACAGATAATGATGTTTCTGGTCTCTGTACACTGTATTATTTCTACCTGAATGAACCCATTTATTTTGTTGCTATAACCTAATATTTTTAAGTTGATTCTGTAATGTTAAATAACTTTTTTGATTTGAATAAAATAAATTTAGTTGAAACCTCATTTGTGTTACCATTTTTCAGACTACTATTTTACATATAAATTAACAGGTTGTATTTATTTTCATTGTTCATTGATTTTAAATGTTAAATGTTAACTATACTTTTTATAGTGTACTATTATTTTATTTTTTACAGTAAGTCGCCTTTTGTTTGAAATTATATACTTAGTTGTAACATTACTAAAATAGAGCCTTGTTCAATAAATCAGTAGATTCAATACATTTATTAAATCCAGTATTATGTATAATGTTGCATAAATTTGAATGCTACATTCATTAGCACATTTATTTAGCTTGAGTTCGTTTTGACCACAAACATTTTACACACATTCATTCTGCTCAAGATTGAGCCCTAATATTAGTATTGTTTGAAATATTGAATTGAGTTCAAATTATTTTAGTATGTGAGAAGGAACACTGAAATCAGCCCTGATCACATGTCAGAGTGTATTTTGTAATAATAATGGCCAGTACATTTATTTATCACAAGCAAATAATGAAGATCTGCAGCCTAAAACAGGCAGATGAATCCAGCTTTAGATGCCATTGCTTGAGCGATGCACAACTGAAGATACAAAAGTACTAAAAACGAAAGGTTTTATTCAGTTAACATGCATGAAATGAAACACAATTGTATATGTGCATGTCCACTGAATGTGTAGTGTGCTATACTAGTGTTTCAGATTCTATTAATCAAATTTTCTGTCTGGCATGTTCCCTTGAGACACAGCGGGCCTGTCCGTAACAAGACTGCAGTATCTCGTTTGGTAATGTATTGCCATGGTGAATGTTCTGTCTGCGCTCGTGTTCATACTGACATCTCGAAAAGCTTCAAACACACTGCTTAAACATCTATGGTCTGCCAAAATTAGCTGCCACTCTTTTCTTCATTCTTTTATATCTTTCTTTTTCCCCTCAGTCTTTCTTCCTTAGTGTTTTTTTTTTTTTTTCATTCAAGAATTTTTCTATTTAATAGTTGTCTTTTGTTCAATTATTATAATTTTTTTTTTTCATGTATCTGCTGGATGATGCTCCAGGTTCATGACACTGAGGTTAAATCACAGTGTGAGGACTCTTGACACAAAGGCTGGTTAAATCCAGTGTAGTTATGGCTAACTAAAACTAAAACCATTTAAAAAAAAATGCTATTTTTCACTAAGATTTTTTTGACAGTTCAGTCAAAGCTTAAGACTATTCTTAAGAGCATTTCTGTCATGACAACTCTCGGAGTGTTAGCCATGGTAATGGGTATGGCAATGTTGATGTGTTTAGTCTTGGCTGAATAGATCTGCTGTAGGTTATTGCTGCTGCTGCGGCAGAACAAGTACGGGACTCGCTACTGCCAATACATACAGGACACGCTGCTGTGAGCAAGTAAGACATGCTGCTTATAGCGTACATGAATTACCCGTAGCAGATCTATACAGGTGGAGCTGGGGAAGGTGGAGGATTTCTGAATGCGCACTGCACTGCTAAGGCAAATGCTACCCAAGTATTTGAAGGTTAAGCACGCGACCTCATTGGCTACTGATCCAGCAGGAACCAATCAGCTGTGCCCTATGATGTGATTACGAGCAGGTTGAGTTAGGACCTATTAGCCTGCACCATCTAGAGTTTCATGACAGAACTTTGTATTTCTGAGAAGTTTTATACATACGGGCCCAGGTGTCTCCAACCCTGCTGGAGGGCTTTCTTCCGGCAGACTTCATTTCCAAACCTGCCTGTAATTTTCAAGTAACCCTGAACACCTTTTTATTAGGGTTGGAGCTCTCCAGGAGCTGGGTTGGAGACACCTGGTGTACATCTATTCTCACTGTCAGTTTTTGTCTTTGCTTAGTTACACAAAGCTGTCACATTTTTATTTTTCCTTGGATCATCTTCTTGTTTTGTTTAATTAAAATTAAGACTGCTGCAGTTTTGTCTCCCCTCCTTGAACTGCCACCTGATCGTGGTGGAGGGGTTTGAGTACCTGAACGACCCTAGGAGCTATGTTGTCCGGGGCTATATGCCCCTGGTAGGGTCTCCAAAGGCAAATAGGTCCTAGGTGACGGGTCAGACTAAGAGTGGTTCAAAAACCCTTTATGATCAATTTAAAAACAAGGACCGTGACGTGGCCCGGCATGGCGGAGCCGGGGCCCCACCCTGGAGCTCTGCCCGAAGGAGCGATGTGGGGCCGCCCTCCCGTGGGCTCACCACCTGCAGGAGGGACCGTAAGGGGCCGGTGCTTAGTGTATCGGGCGGCAGTCGAAGGCGGGGGCCTCGACAACCCGATCCCTGGACACGGAAACTAGCTCTAGGGACGTGGAACGTCACCTCGATGGCGGGGAAGGAGCCTGAGATTGTGCGTGAGGTTGAGAGATACCGACTAGAGATTGTCGGAATCACCTCCACGCACGGCTTGGGCTCTGGAACCACACTCCTTGAGAGAGGATGGACTCTTTACCACTCTGGAGTTGCCCATGGTGAGAGGCGGCGGGCTGGTGTGGGTTTGCTTATAGCCCCCCCAGCTAAGCCGCCATGTGTTGGAGTTCACCCCGGTGAACGAGAGGGTCGCTTCCCTGCGCCTTCGGGTCGGGGATAGGTCTCTCACTGTCGTGTGCGCTTATGGGCTGAACGGCAGTGCAGAGTACCCGGCCCTCTTGGGGTCTCTGGGAGGGATGCTGGAAAGTGCTCCGACTGGGGACTCCGTTGTTCTACTGGGGGACTTCAACGCCCAAGTGGGCAGCGACAGTGACACCTGGAGGGGTGTGATTGGGAGGAACAACCCCCCTGATCTTAACCCGAATGGTGTTCTGTTATTGGACTTCTGTGCTAGTTACAGCTTGCCCATAACGAACACCGTGTTTAAGCATATGGGTGTCCATCAGTGCACGTGGCACCAGGACACCCTAGGCCAGAGGTCGAT
The DNA here is from genome assembly GCA_021554675.1 of Leuciscus idus. NCBI lineage: Eukaryota > Metazoa > Chordata > Actinopteri > Cypriniformes > Leuciscidae > Leuciscus > Leuciscus idus. The sequence goes on along the minus strand of CM038622.1, from coordinate 54,178,338 downwards.
GATCAACTTTGTGGTCGTTTCATCCGACCTCCGGCCGTATGTCTTGGACACTCGGGTGAAGAGAGGGGTGGAGCTGTCAACTGATCACCACCTGGTGGTGAGTTGGATCCGATGGCGGGGGAGGAAGCTGGACAGACTCGGCAGACCCAAACGTACTGTGAGGGTCTGTTGGGAACGTTTGGCAGAGTCCCCTGTCCGAGAGATCTTCAACTTCCACCTCCGGCGGAGCTTCAACCGGATCCCAAGGAAGTCTGGAGATATTGAGTCTGAGTGGACCACGTTCTCCACCTCCATTGTCGACGCGGCCACTCAGAGCTGTGGCCGTAAGATCTCTGATGCCTGTTGAGGTGGCAATCCCCGAACCCGGTGGTGGACACCAGAAGTAAGAGATGCTGTCAAGCTGAAGAAGGAGTCCTATCGGGCCTGGCTGGCTTGTGGGACTCCTGAGGCAGCTGACGGGTACCGGCAGGCCAAGTGGACTGCAGCCCGGGTGGTTGTGGAGGCAAAAAAATCGGGTCTTGGGGGGAGTTCGGTGAGGCCATGGAGAAGGACTACCGGTTGACCTTGAAGAGATTCTGGCAAACCGTCCGGCGCCTCAGCAGAGGGAAGCAGCGCCCTACCAACACTGTTTACAGTGGAGGTGGGCAGCTGTTGACTAGGGGTGTAACGATACATCGATATGGATCGATGCATCGATATAACGTCTAACGATACGATGCATCGATTCCACTCTTAAAATATCGATATACACCTTTATTTTGACACTCCACATTCTCACGTAACATCCTTCCGCCAAAGCGCACATTTTTGTTTACTCACCAACCGCCTGCCGGTGTGTCTTTATAACGTTAATCTCCTCATCTGAAATAGACGCCTGACAAGACTGACTAAACCCTAAGTTTTTTCACAAAAGCCGGTTGTCCGCTGTCAAGGCATCGCGAGTTCATGTTTTACAGAGCAGAGACAAGCACTCGCACCCTTGTTGGTGAACGCGAGTCCGTTTTAGCTACTCAGCGCGCAGTATTCAGGTCAGATGTCACTTTGAAAAGACGCGCTGGCTAAGAGGAGTTTCGTCAAAGCTGACTAAGTGATCGAGGGTGGATAATTTCAATGAACTCGTGATATCTTCTTCAGGGCGTAAAAGGAAAATAAAACCGGAAACATTTTCACAGAACCTTACTAAAGCAGTTCGTTTAGTGGTGAGAGAAAAGCTCTCTGTAGCCTACTGCGTGTACGTTATCACAACAACAAAGTTTGTCAGGCGTCTATGTCAGCTGAGGAGATTAACGTTACGAAGATTAACTGAGTGTTGTATTATTTATCATAGCAATTACTTGATTTTGTTTGACTCAGAGAAATGTGAATCTGCTCTGCAAAAAAAAAAAAACTTTTAACATATTAAAGCATACTTTCAATTAACTTTGATTTTGTAATTTACCTGTATTTAAGTTATTATTATTATTAATCAAAACAACCCAGCTGCAGTTTGATTGATATTACTTGGAATGCACAATAATAATAATAAAAAACATGATTTATGAAAATGAACAAGAACGGAGTACTTGCAAATGACATCTTCTGTTGTAAATGTCCCAATTGGGAGAGGGTGTGCAATTTTCAAAGAGTTTAATTAAACATTCATGTTATATTATTTTGGTTGCATTTCTGAGTTAATAAAAACGTAACTGGTTGTGTGAACATAATATCTAAATATCGATTAATCGATCGATATAGCCCTGAATCGAATCGAATCGAATCGTATCGTAGTATTTTTTGAAGTATCGGCAAATATCGTATCGCTGGCTGAGAGAATCGATATCGTATCGTATCGTGATGAACTGTCCGATTTACACCCCTACTGTTGACCTCAACTGGGGATGTCGTTGGACGGTGAAAGGAATACTTCGAGGATCTCCTCAATCCCACCGACACGTCTTCCATTGAGGAAACAGAGGCTGAGGGCTTGGAGGTGGACTCGTCCATCACCCAAGCTGAAGTCACAGAGGTAGTCAAGAAGTTCCTCGGTGGCAAGTCTCTGGATGTTGTGGGGCTGTCTTGGCTGACATGCCTCTGCTACGACCGGAGCAGGAGCTTGGTTCGCATTGCCAGCAGTAAGTCAGACTTGTTCCCAGTGCATGTTGGACTCCGGCAGGGCTCCCCTTTGTCGCCGGTTCTGTTCATAATTTTTATGGACAGAATTTCTAGGCGCAGCCAGGGGCCGGAGGGTGTCAGGTTTGGGGACCACACGATTTCGTCTCTGCTTTTTGCGGATGATGTTGTCGTGCTGGCCCCATCAGACCAGGACCTTCAGCATGCACTGGGACAGTTTGCAGTCAGTGTGAAGCAGCTGGGATGAGAATCAGCGCCTCCAAATCCGAGGCTATGGTTCTCAGTCGGAAAAGGGTGGCTTGCCCGCTTCAGGTTGGTGGAGAGTTCCTGCCTCAAGTGGAGGAGTTCAAGTATCTTGGGGTCTTGTTCACAAGTGAGGTAAGGATGGAACGGGAGATTGACCGACAGATCGGTCAGTAGTATCATATTTCTGCAGTAATGCGGTCGATGTACCGGTCTGTCGTGGTGAAGAAAGAGCTGAGCCGCAAGGCAAAGCTCTCGATTTACCGGTTCCTACTCTCACCTTATGGTCATGAGCTGTGGGTCATGACCGAAAGGACAAGATCCCGGATACAGGCGGCCGAAATGAGCTTTCTCCGCAGGGTGGCTGGGTGATCCTTTAGAGATAGGGTGAGAAGCTCGGTCACTCGGGAGGAGCTCAGAGTAGAGCTGCTGCTCCTCCACATCGAGAGGGGCCAGCTGAGGTGGCTCGGGCATCTGTTCCGGATGCCTCCTGGACGCCTTCCTGGGAAGGTATTCCAGGCGCGTCCCACCTGCAGGAGACCCCGGGGAAGACCTAGGACACGCTGGAGGGACTATGTCTCCCGGCTGGTCTGGGAACGCCTCGTGTCCCCCCGGAAGAGCTAGAGGAAGTGTCTAGGGAGAGGGAAGTCTGGGCATCTCTGCTTAGACTGCTGCCCCCGCGACCCAGCCCCGGAAAAGCGGAAGAAGATGGATGGATGGATGGATGGACAGTTTTGTCTCTACTCAGCCTTGCTCAATATTACAATCTGCTGGATGCTGCTCCAGGTTCATGACCCCGCAGGTAAATCACAATGTGAGGTTTCTGAATGTGTCAGTACTCTGCGTGAGTGCTTCAGCATCTCCTTGCACCCAAGTAACGTTTCAATGTCACACCTGCTGTTACTGAGAATAAAATCAATATTTAAGGAATCTTCCACTTGACAGAGAAGTGGAGCGACTCAAAGTTAATTATCATAGTACATGATGTTTGTCGTTTGTTTCACTCACTGTGAAATCTCGTTCATGGTTTGACATTCATGCAGAGTTTAAATATACACATTAGCCTCAGAAACTCAACATGCTTGTGGGAAAATCATAATTTTGTTATAAAAATGTTAATTTGATCTTTGCTGAAGCTTGCTCTTCAGCACAAAGTTAGTCACACAAGTCTGTCGATTTCCTGCGCGTTTCACGACACATTCAAAGTGAAATGTCCACTGAGTGCCACTAAAAGCATGTTCTGTTTTATCTAGAAACATTTTAATACGCTGGTAGTTGTATGTAATATAGCAGTTTGGGAATGAAATGGAGCTAAAAGTTTAATGCTGTATTGCGTTTGAAAATATCGTAGCATCCACACTAAACCCTATACTAAACCTAACTGAGTGTTAACAAAAGCAAACATAATTTAGCTTGATTCTACAAGTCTTTGAGCTCTTGTATCATGACTCTTGTTTCACTGGACTCGTACCTGTAATGAGTTTTACTTTCACACGAGGCACCTGTTATGTAGAAGTTTCACAGGTGGCACCAAAATATTGAGAATTTTGGTCATTTCACTTAAGGTGAGTGTGAGAATGTCAGATGACCTCTTACTACTCTTATCTTAGGGCACTAATTAAGGAATTTGCCTTAACAGTAATTTAACAGTCCCTCCCCTGTGAAGCCCTCCTTCCCTTCCCTTTACCTCAGTACAGATAAAATGTTGTCGGGATAATTCCGGTTCGCTTGGCTACGCAGACGTGACAGAACATTTCTGTAATATACATTTAAGGCCAGACAAGTAGTTTATTGAGGGTTTATTTGTAAAGAAGGACTACACGCCTGCGCACATATATTCAAACGCGCTTACCTTTGGACTGAACATGTAATGCACATGTGCGCAACGTCTGCATTTTCGCGGGTTTGCGTTTTTGAGGTTTGCGCAGAGATAACAGATAATCGTTTGCACCTTCGAACCTATTTCAGGGAGTGCGTTCTCGAGACACCAGGCACTGTTTTGTGCGGATGGGCAGCTGGAGCGCGTTAAGGATTTTTCCTGCTAGAACGGTGTTGTGGTAGCTGCCCCTAAGTTAATAACTAATGGTCTTCGCAACGGAAGTGAATCAATTAATCTACCCTAACTAACTTTAGCTGGACAATAACTTTATCCTAGAGCTATTGTAAAGCCTAAACAATCTGTTATCGTAATTTCCTATTATCTCTGTAAAGCTGCTTTGAAACAATCCATATTGTTAAAAGCGCTATATAAATGAAGGTGACTTGACTTGACTTGACTTAACCATCAAATATGATTGTTAAATAAATAAAAGTATGTAAATTGGAGGGAGTTTGTCATCTGACCAATCTGAAGAATTTGTGAGATATCGCTAACTTGTAGAGCATCTCCTGTATTATCAACACAAGGAAGACACAAGTATAATAAGATAAATTTTATCAACAAAAGGGTAAAAGAGAGTAAATAGCGGTGACATGTTCCACTGGTTGTGCTGGGTGACAATGCAGTGGGGGGAAAAAGCCAGAATCTGTTTCAACAGCCTTGAACACAAAGCTTTGTGGGATGCTGGACTCCACGAGGACCAAAAGGGATCCTCAAATCTGGAACACACAGATGAGGGCCTGAAGTAGGTGCAGAAGGTAATTTATAATCTGGAACACACAGACAGAGGTACCTTGAAGTGAAGGTTTGCTCTCCTGAGCTTAACCTTTTTGCAAATGTGTCTGTATGGCTCTGCCTCTCTGGGCCAGACACTCAGAACATGGTAAATACACTTGTGTCTCTCTGGCATGGAGACTCAGGAAATGCTATAGTTGTTACTGTCTCACTGGACAAAGACTCTGAGCGTAGTGTTTGTTAGACTCAAAGCATGAAATCTGTTTCTGTCTCTTCCTTTACAGGCCAGATACTAAAAACGTTCTATCTGCTATTGTCTCACCTTTGCAGGCCAGAGAGTGTATGGTGTATATGTTACAGTCTCTCTGGAGACTCGGTATGGTGCTGTGTATCTGTTAATGTCTCACCATTACAGGCCAGAGACTCAGAACTTTTACCTGTTACTGTCTCACCGGACAGGAGACTCAGAACGGCGTGTCTGTTAATATCTCACTGGACGAACAGGAGACTCAGAACAAGGGGTGTGTGTTGTAAGGTTACATTGATCTTTTTCTAATGAGGAGGAGATTGCAATTTGGCGCTTCTCCATTGCAGTGCTGTGATTTGCTGCTGTCATCAGAGGGGACACACATTGCTTGCTGGCATCAGAGGGGACACACATTGTGTGGCCCACCCTTCTTTCCCCTGTGGAACTCATTTGCATAAAGCACTCATCTGCAATTGTCTTTAAAGTGTCTTCAAGATTTACTAATGCATTTCTCACTTTCCAAACCAACAGCAGAATAGCTTTGGCAATATTCTAAACAAATAGAGTCCAAACAAGATGGAAAAAGATTGAACTGTCATGCATGCATTCATTTGTACATTCACAGTTGAATTTGTGTGAGATGTTGCACTGCAAATAGCTGTCACTGAGAACACTTATTTCTCTGAATAAGTATGAAATGGATGTGTGTATAGTTTACATCAGATTTAAGGTTTCCAAACATAGTTATGAATGGATTAGGATTGATCATTATGGTCTCCCTTTGTTTCAGCCACTGCTCTTGCATCCAAAAAGACCTAAATAATTTGTATGGCAATTGGCTTAAACCTTAGGGATTAGTCTCAAGATGGTTTCAGGGCAGAAACGATCTGTGGACCAATGAGAAGCCCTGTCTTTCCCATGCTTGAGGTGTCTTTCAGTTGTCTGAGCATCCTTTTCCGATGGTGTTCTAGTCCACCAAGATCCAATAGAAATGTCGCAAACCTTTCTCCACTGTTGCAGTCAGAGAGGGGCGCTACCATAAAACTCTGGCCTGCAATGTCCTTTTCACTACATTACCAAACGCTCAGCATCACAACCGCAGTTTACTAGCAAGTTTACTACATCAGAAAAAACAAACATATGGAGCTGATTATGTGATGCAAACATCAAAATGAATTAGATCAAGGAAAAGATCTTGGAGCGTTTGGAGTGTGAAGTGCTTTAGTTATTTTGAATGTATCTATAAGCCATGGTGTAAATACAGGCTTTTAAACTTTTTTTGGACTGGAAGAAGTGCCTTGGATTATATTCTCAAAAACATATAAGTCAAAATCAATTAGTTTACAAATCCTGTTCTTTGATAAAAGTGTTTGAGGTCATAAGCTCTTTATTAATCGATAATCAGCTTCTGTAATCATAATTGTTTTTGGGGTTATACTGTCACTGGTGTTCATTTCAGCTGAAAGCTACAGTGAATTGTATGTATAGGTATGTTTGTTTTTCAATAAGTTACAAAAAATACAAAATACAAAAGATTCCATGAAGAAGCGTTTTTAGGTACATTAATACGGTTTGTATTGTGGCATAAGCTCCAGTAGAGATACCACAGCATTATCATGTATTTGTCATATATTTATAGTTTGTAAGTGCATTCAGAGATGTAAACATCTCATCATGTATGTGGTCCACATCCTAGACTTAAAATCCCGTTCTTATCTGTGACCGTGGCTACCTCATTTCGCTACAGAGATCCTATTCATGTTTATGCATGAGTATAGATGCTCATTCTAAAGAGGTTACACGAATATGTGAATCCGTCTGTAAGCCGAGTCGTGTGTGTGTGTGTGTGTGTGTGTGGGGTGTGTGGGGTGTGGGGGGGGGGGGTGCTCTGAGCGCAAGAGGACACCGCAGAAGAACAACAGCGCGGCTAAAATGAGTTTGACATTGGCCCAGCGCCCAAGCAATGGAGGGTGACAGATCCAATACTTGCGAGTGTGTGTGTGTTTGTGTTTGGTAAAGTGGCAGGACTAAATGTTTTGTCAGGCCTATCGCTCTGTAGTCAGTATGAGCGGTCCATTTAGGAGTAGCGAACGTCCCATCACAACTGTCATATCACCCTTCCCTTTCCTCCCCCAAGGAGCACATGGTATGAGATATAGATGCTTTGGTAAACATTGGATTTTTAGTGATTGAGAAATGTTTATGGGATGGTAAATATTACACTTGCAATGTTGAGAACCTATTTGAAACTGTTGCATGTCAAGCAACAAGTTAATTCCAAATTAACAAAAATATGTTTTAAGGATGTTCCTATTAAGGTATAAGAATAGTATTTCTGAATGTTCTCTGAAAGTCCAAAATGTTCAGACTATTGAATGTTTTAAATAAAACAATTTTTTTTTATATTATTTTATTATGCCGATGTTAAGGGAATATAGATTTTTTGATTATAATTTTTAAAACATTATGGGAACATCACTTTTAAGTGTTTTCTGAATGTTCTGAAACAAGCAGTAACCAGACTAGATTTTATGTTCTGTTAACCTTACTGGAAGAATGTTTGTTCATAACTTTGAGAGCTTGCCAACAGAACGAGCTTTGTTATAGTTGTAAGCAGTTCAAATAGAGTCAAGCTGTTGAAAAAGTAGTTCGCTAAAATACAAGCTACTGCCAAAAAGCACATAACTAAGCTATTGTGGGGCTATATAGTGCAACTGAATATTATATTATTTTTGTCAAATTGTTGCATTATATTATTAGTGCATCAAATTACTTGAATCAGTAGTAGTAACATGTCGAACTAGCGATCAAAGACTTCAGATTTTTGCCTAGTATCAGAGGAATTTTTAGGATTCACAAAATGTGTCTCAGACAACCAAATAATCTAAACCAGGCTTTAGATGTTACAGCAGTGACACCAAGACTTTAATATCACATTAATTTGACAGTGTCTCTCTGTGGGTGTGGATCACCAGAATTAAACTGTTCTTCTCAACCATTCGGTGTAATTGTAGATTGTCACTCACCTCAAAATGTTTTAAAGCTGATTTGTTTCTCTCTTGTGTGGCACTGAAATCAGGCTAGAAATGCTTTAGAAGAGGATGTTGATTGAGGTGACCTTGGCTGAAGAGTTTTTCATGCCACAGTTAAATCAAGAAATATGTCTTTGAGGGACATTTTGCAGAATTTGATTGGGTCATTCACCTCTGCAAGATTAAGGCTGCTTTCACACTTGGTACTATTGCTCGAGTTGAGTTTGATTTCCTCCCACTTTTCTGCCCTCACATTTCTCATTTCACATCATAACTTTGAGGCCAAAACATGGTACATTAGTGTGATCAATGTGAGTATAAGCATTCATGTAGACTATGTATCTTTCTCAGAACGCATTACTGTAAAAAAAAAATAGCCATATTCTAATTGTTGAAGGATAATAGTGTAAATTGAGTTCATTAAAATCACCAATGAACTTTAACTTTATTTACTTTTCATTAATAAAATTTTCTCCCAGCCAGTATAAAAGTGTTATAAAACAAAGTTGGCTTACATATATATAAGCTGAAGATATATATAAAAAGATACATATCTTTTCTTTTTTTGAAGCCAATGTGATTTCAGTTTATCTATTTTTTAAAGATCATTTTTAATGGCTGAATTCTCGGCGGTGTTATTTTCATCTCATTGATTTATTAAATTTTATTTTATTTCAGTTAACATTTTTTTTGTTTCAAGTAAAGAAAGTTTTTCTGTATGGTTTTAGTTAAAGGAACACTCCACCGTTTTTTGAAATAGGGCTTATTCACCTTCTTTCCTACATTTAGATAGGTGGGCAAATGCATTTTTGTCTCAGTGCATGCATTGTTTTAGTTTGACAGGGTCGCCGCTAGCTTAGCTTAGCTTAATGAATGGAATCCTTTGTTGCCAGCTAGCATGTCCTGAGTAAAAGTGATAAAAAACAAACAAAAAAAAAACACCTAATTACTTCTTGTGGCCTGCGTATTCACAACGAGTACAAATAGCGATGCAGATTAACACTAGGCGATTTCCTAGGCAGATATTGACTTGGGACTATATTAGGGGGAAGCACAGATGAAGCACTGCTACTTGGGCGCAGAGATATCATGCAACACATGAAATGTGAATATGTGGTATAATATGCAGGGTTGGGGAGTAACGGAATACATGTAACGGCGTTATGTAATCAGGATACAAAAATCCAGTAACTGTAATCCGTTACAGTTATGTCAAAAAACATAGTAATCAGATTATAGTTACATTTTGAAAAAAGGGGGAATACTTTCAGGATTACAATGGTTTCATTTAAAACTAAATAAATAAGTATTTTGGCATAATAACACTATATTAAGCGCTGCTTGATTATACAGTAGTTCCTGGTTCTGTTGCCAGTAATGACTCACGTGTGCCACGCGCTGGTGCATGTGCAAATAACAGCTTTCTACAATCTCCTCAGACGCAAATTGAATCACTGCTGCTAGTAGAAACGATGCTGCCTGCGGGTAAAATCGCTTTTAATTCATGGAAATTCCGCTGCTATTTTGTAAAAAAAATAGGAGAGTAGCTTCTTTAGTACCCAAAATGTCCTTTCTTAATCTCTTCTCACGTAACGGGATGTTCGCTGTCTAGGTAACGTAGGGGAACTCCCACTGCCAACGCCCCACGTCCAGTCAGGCAAATTAAGAAAGATCACAGCTTTAGTCAACATGTAGGCCTATTTTAAAATAAACTAATATGTAGATTGTGTAAAAATGTTAAATGTTGTGTTTTTATTTTTTTGTTAAAAATTAGTTAAAAATAAAACAAAATTATCTGTAATACCATACATTAGCCACTAGATGTCTGTATAGCCCTTTACATAAATATATATTCAGGCATGTGTGTATATTTTGCAAATATTGTACACTGGACCAAATTCTTAATAAATAAATAAAATACATTTTTTTTAATAATATTTCTTCTTGCTTGACTTTATTTATATACGTGACCTTGAAGTAATCCCAAAGTAATCAGTTACATTACTTTCATATTATAGTACTTGGATTACGTTACTGAATACTTTTTTTATGAAGTAATTTGTAACTGTAACGGAATACATTTTTAAAGTAACCCTCCCAAGCCTGATAATATATGAATGTGAACTCACAGGTATAATATGGGTCGATCTATACATGCGTCATGTTTAAAATAATCACTTACTCTGTGGACAGCTGTCCATTTGGTCCATTTGGCGTGGGGTGTTTTTTCCAGTTCACTTTATCACACTGGGAAAAAAAATCGAGTACTGCAGGATGGATCAACGGCGTGAAATCCTTGTGACACAACTGCGGGCACGCAGCACGCTCATCTTGATCTGACACATTGAGCCTAGTCATTGATGGCAGTAACTTGTCCCACTCGCCACAGCACAGACACTCTATGTCAGTCGGCATAGATTGGCATATTCCCCCACATTCACACCACCAGTTCATGTTGGCTCTCATCCTCACGTCCTCAGGCTGTTGAGCGATCGCAACCTCCTCCTCCTGTCGTTCTATTTCCAAAGCACGCAGCTCATCTTCTGAAAACTCTGGTTCATAGAGGTATGGTTCTGGATCTTGACTGTCTGAGAAGTCACCCTCTTCGTCTCTCACAAAATCAGCCATTTTCATTGCCATTTATGTACTGTAGGAAAAATAGCCAGCTACTATTCACGCCGCTATATTGACGGAAGTCGTGGGATTTCATGTGTTGCGTCATATCTCTGCGCCCAAGTAGCAGTGCTTCGCCTGTGCTTCACCCTAATATAGTCCCAAGTCAATATCTGCCTAGGAAATCCCTTGTGAAAAAGAAGTGTGCTTAATTGTATTGAAAGCGCACTTTTTGTGTGCTTAAAATAATAAAAGTATACTTTTTGAAAAGTGCACTTGCAGATAATATAATACAATTAAAATTAAAGACCACTTATGTGTACTTAAAGGGAATACACTTTAATGACAATATTTATTAACACACTTAAGTGCACTTTTTACAAATGCACTTTGTAATAATATCTAATTAAGTTTAACTTAAAGTAAGTACACTTTCATCACAATATTTATAAACACACTTAAGTGTATTTTTAAAAATGCACTTTGAAATAATGTCTAATTAAGCTTAACTTAAAAAAAGTACACTTTCATCACAATATTTATAAACACACTTAAGTACAATTTTTACAAATGCACTTTGTAATAATATCTAATTAAGTTTAATTTAAAGTAAGTACACTTTCATCACAATAATTCTTAACACACTTAAATACACTTTTTAAAAATGCACTTTGTAATAATGTCTAATTAAGTTTTACTTAAAGAAAGTACACTTTTATCATAATATTTATAAACACACTTAAGTGCACATTTTACGAATGCACTTTGTAATAATATCTAATTAAGTTTAACTTAAAGTAAGTACTCTTTCATCACAATATTTACAAACACACTTAAGTGCATTTTTAAAAATTCACTTTGTAATAATGTCTAATTAAGCTTAACTTAAAGTAAGTACACTTTCATCACAATATTTATAAACACACTTAAGTGCACTTTTTACAAATGCACTTTGTAATAATATCTAATTAAGTTGAATTTAAAGTACACTTTCATCACAATATTTCTTAACACACTTAAGTACACTTTTTAAAAATGCACTTTGTAATAATGTCTAATTAAGCTTAACTTAAAGAAAGTAAACTTTCATCATAATTTTTATAAACACACTTAAGTGCACTTTTTACAAATGCACTTTTTAATAATGTCTAATTAAATGTTACTTAAAGAACACTTTCAGGACAATATTTATAAACACACTTAAGTGCATGTTTTTAAAAATGCACTTTGTAATGTCTACTAAGTTTTACTTAAACATAAATTTTAAATAATTATGATTTATAGTGTTTTAAATTTATTAAAGTTAAAGTTATAAGTTAGGACATTTATTTTGATGTATTGACTAATATATAGTAAATAAAATAACAGTTTTAATGGAAAACATGGAAAATAATTGATTTTAAGTGTGTTGTCCAAAATTAATTTGTTAATGTATTTTAAATGTGTTTTGTCTATAATGTGTGCATTATGCAGTTGAAATGTATTTTTCCAATACATCTGCTTATACAGTATAATCCAGTACAACTTATTGTTGACATTTTTATCACCAGCCCTTGCTCTATGAACTCAACTAGTGTCAGCTTTCTACATAATATTTGAAAATAAAATGTAATATACGAGAGGAGCCTAATAGTAATGTGTTGTAGCTACTTTACATCTGTGAACATAATACTTTCAATATCATTATGTTGTTCTAAGTCAATTAAACACACATTTAATTGTATTAATTGCGAGCAAAAGTTAAACAAATGTTTATCTGGATTTAAACATTCATTTTGCAGGATCAGTTCATATTTGTTATTGGAGATACAGTGCAAGCGGTGTGGAATCACAGACCTGTATTGATGAGGTGATGTTACAAGATTTATCATGACAGCACATCCTGATCAAGCTAAAACACTACTTTCAAGTCACTAACCATCCCTATAGCTTTTAAATGCTTTGAATCTTTTGCATGTGCAAGTTATAAATTCCCACCTGTGCATTTACACCTGCCCCTATAATCATCATATATTTTATAGGTAACAAACCAAAGGAAGAAGGCTTGCAGCATTGCTGTGTCAACCGTGGTAAATACAGGAACAGGAACATCCTTCATGAAGATAGCTATGTGGGGCAAGCTTAAAATGTAAGAATACCTTTCTTAATTTGCATTGGTCCTGGGTTTGCATGGGTCATATATCTATATTTGTGTAATTGATAAAGTTATGCTTAATTCCCTGTAAAGTAGCAATAAAAAGGGTCCGTGTACTTGGCGGCCAACGGATTTTCGTTTTGAAAGGAAAAAAACAAAAACGAAAAACGGCCGGTTTCCCAATTACCATTAGTAAATAGGAAAACGAAAAACGGAAAACAACCCATTATTCGTTTTTTGTTTTGATATTAAAAAACGGAAAACGAAAAACAAAATCGTTATCCGATTGTCCTTGATGTGTTTATAGATGGAAATCGGAAATCAAAATACGTATGTATAAAGTCGTAATCCTTAATTCTGCATTGGTATTTTTTCGTGACCCGGAAGCGATCTTAAGTAGTAAGCAGTTGTCATAGATACACCTATGAGCGGTTGTATGCTAGATGTCGCCTTGGCTACGGCAGTTCATTGGAACGAATGCATATATATATATAAATGAGAAAAACTTGGCCACTAAATATTTAATATTAAATTATTTTAATGATCACAATTAAAGTTTTAATTTTATTAAATTGAACAAGTAAACGTTGCATTCATATTCTGGGCTCATCTGATTTTTTTGTACATAGCATAGCCTACTTTGTTATGATTTTAGTATCATAATGATTAATAAATGCACGCACAATTATCCGTGAACTTGATTTGAACAAATGCCTTTCAACTTGTGTGTGCAAAATTCAGAATTAAATGAATGTGCAGCAATTTGTACAAATAGAGAGTCTGTAGGCCTATTATACTGTTGTAGCCATTAAATAAGCGCTTTTAGTTTCATATTTGTTCAAATATTATAATGTTATTTTTTTCCATTTATGCTTGCAGTGAACAGCACGAGTAAGATGCGCAATATATCGAGAGACATGGAGCGGGTCAGACATGATTTTGACCACTTCATTAAGTTTTGTTTTGTAGAAAGCCGTACTTTAAAGTGTATTTCGTTTTGTATAAATTGTATCTTAATTTTAATCAATTTTTCATCAACATAATTGCCTGGATTGAATAAATAAGAAGCATAACAGACAATATAATCATGGAGGCGCTGGCGCGGTCATTTGCATTGCACGTTAACTGGAGCGCATCTCATCCTAACTTAACGAAACTCAGTGTATGCCTCACAGAGACATGAGAAATACATCAAATACACAAAGCTTGCAATGTCTTAAAAAACGAAATAATTCAAAACGAAAAGAAAAAGGCTACTCTCTGATTATGTAATCCATGATGTGCATTTCTCTCTATGCACGTTCACTACGAATATGGCGATCGTCAACTTCATCTTTGCAGTCGACACTGTCAGAAAACACTAGTTTATTAATAAAAATCAATGCATGCGTCACCGGATTTACAAATGCACATCTTGCTTGTTGCACGCACACATATTATGTCGAAATAACGAGATATTATGTTGAAATAACATTATTTTTAATAATACATCTTTTAGAATATTTGATTGAATGCTGAATGTTGCGCTTGTTCAATTTAATAAAATTAAAACTTTAATTGTGATCATTAAAATATACGCATTCGTTCCAATGAACTGCCGTAGCCAAGGCGACATCTAGCATACAACCGCTCATAGGTGTATCTATGACAACTGCTTACTACTTAGGATCGCTTCCGGGTCACGAAAAAATACCAATGCAGAATTAAGGATTACGACTTTATACATACGTATTTTGATTTCCGATTTCCATCTATAAACACATCAAGGACAATCGGATAACGAGATTGTTTTTCGTTTTCCGTTTTTTAATATAAAAACAAAAAACGAATAATGGGTTGTTTTCCGTTTTTCGTTTTCCTATTTACTAATGGTAATTGGGAAACCGGCCGTTTTTCGTTTTTGTTTTTTTCCTTTCAAAACGAAAATCCGTTGGCCGCCAAGTACACGGACCAAAAAGGTTCTCTATTTTTAATCACTTTAAGCCCAGTGTCAGTAAAGATGGCGTAGTCAGTGGAATCCTGGTGTTTGTGGGAAATAGAAGGAACCTTGCCCAGCTTTCTACTACGATGTGGCCCTGGTGACTGAGGTAATCAATCACATCACACATTCATCAACAGTTAACAGTCAAAAGTTTACATACACCTTGCA
Source organism: Leuciscus idus (assembly GCA_021554675.1). Classification (NCBI taxonomy): domain Eukaryota; kingdom Metazoa; phylum Chordata; class Actinopteri; order Cypriniformes; family Leuciscidae; genus Leuciscus; species Leuciscus idus. The sequence goes on along the minus strand of CM038622.1, from coordinate 54,163,197 downwards.
GAATAAACTGCTTCATCAGGGTAGTACTAAATAAAAATAAAACGTATACATTTTTTGTGTTCCCTATTATTGCTAAAATTGTTAACATTTTGCAGATACTGCAAGGTGTATATCAACTTTGAAGCGCAACTGTATATCTATCTCTTTCATTCAATTGAGCCAAATATAATAATGGACTGGATCTGTATTATAAACAAATTTTCTGTTTTTTTGTTTTTGTTTTTTTCCTCAAGGCATTTTTTCTGACTTTCCTGCATCTTTGAAACATTTCCATTCACATATACTCTGGAGAGCATCTGGGACATTGACATAAACAGCACTTTCCAACAACTTAAAAAAATTGGGTGACAAATCATTTTGGTTTTTGTGCTTTTGGAGTTCTTCAGTTTTTTTTTTTTTTTTTTTTAGACAAACTTATATTCACTGTAATGCTGGAGTAAGCATTTGGTCCTGTTTAATGTTGGTGCTGGTAAAGGTTTAAAGGGATACTCCACTTTAAAATGAAAATTCTGTCATCATATACTCACCCTCATGTTGTTTCAAACCTGTATGAATTTCTTTCTTCTGCTGAACAGAAAGAAAGATATTTAGAAGAATGTCAGTAACCAGACAGATTTTGGTACCATTGACTTCCATAGTAGGGAAAAAAATCAATGGTCAATGGTACCAAAAACTGCCTGGTTACTGACATTCTTCTAAATATCTTTCTTTCTGTTCAGCAGAAGAAAGACATTCATACAGGTTTGAAACAACATGAGGGTGAGTATATGATTGATGACAGAATTTTCATTTTAAAGTGGAGTATCCCTTTAAGAGCTAAATAACAAGGTTCGGTAACACTTATAATTAGGTCTCATTTGTTAATATTAGTTTATTTTTTAGCCAACATGATCTAACCAAGACTAATATTATCTTACTTAGACTAATAAATGCTTAAAGTATTATTCATTCTTAGTTCATGTTAACTGAAGTAGGTATCTAATATATTTTTGTAAAGCATTACCCAAAGGTCTCTTTCCAAAACTGTTTGTGTTTATGCATAGTGTTTCTTGGGGTTTTCTTGTGCATCAACAGAAAGGTTTTTATGTATTTCTTTTAGAGATTATTTTGTCAGTAAATTTAGAGGGTTTTACATTTAGTTTTTGTTGATTGTAACATTGCATTTAATTCACACTTAAGTGTATTGTTAACTGACATTAAAGTATATTTTGAATCACATTAATTGCGTGTCATTATATTGTGTAGTGCACTTTAACTATATTTTGAAGATATTAGAAGCAATTATGAAAGTATATATAAAGTTGTATTAAAGTACCAATTAAGTTGTTCCAAAAAATCACTCTTAATGGCAACTTATTGCATTTTATTTCAACTTAATATGTGATATTTTTTTAATTAATTGAACTTAATGTGCATTCAGTGTGTCGAAAACATTGCATTTAATTCACACTTAAGTGTATTGTTAACTGACATTAAAGTATATTTTAAATCACATTAATTGCGTGTCATTATATTGTGTAGTGCACTTTAAGTATCTTTTAAAAACACTAGAAGCAATTATGAAAGTATATATAAAGTTGTAATAAAGTACCAATTAAGTTGTTCAAAAAAATCACTCTTAATGGCAACTTATTACATTTTATTTCAACTTAATATGTGATATATTTGAAATTAATTGCACTTAATGTGCATTCAGTGTGTCGAAAACATTGCATTTAATTCACACTTATGTGTATTGTTAACTGACATTAAAGTATATTTTAAATCACATTAATTGCGTGTCATTATATTGTGTAGTGCACTTTAAGTATATTTTAAAAACACTAGAAGCAATTATGAAAGTATATATAAAGTTGTAATAAAGTACCAATTAAGTTGTTCCAAAAAATCACTCTTAATGGCAACTTATTACATTTTATTTCAACTTAATATATGATACATTTGAAATTAATTAAACTTAATGTGCATTAAGTGCGCCGAAAAGATGGCATTTAATTCACACTACATTAACACTAGGTGATCCCTTGTGAAAAAAAAGTGCACTTAAGTGTACTTTTATAAAGTGTACTTATTACATAAATAATATACTTTAAATATGTACACTTAAGTGCACTTTTTTTCACAAGGGATCACCTAGTGTTAATCTGCATTGCTATTTGTACTCGTTGTGAATACGCAGGCCACAAGAAGTAATTAGGTGTTTTTTTTTTTTGTTTGTTTTTATCACTTTTACTCAGGACATGCTAGCTGGCAACAAAGGATTCCATTCATTAAGCTAAGCTAAGCTAACGCCGACCCTGTCAAACTAAAACAATGCATGCACTGAGACAAAAATGCATTTGCCCACCTATCTAAATGTAGGAAAGAAGGTAAGCCCTATTTTAAAAAACGGTGGAGTGTTCCTTTAACAAAAATAAACCCAAATTCCTCTGGAAAAACTACACTACCCACAATCCTGAAGCCATAAAGCTTTGCGAAATACAACGGGCTCCCTATACTTTTAATAGATTTGTATACTGTTTATTTGAATATTTCGCAAAATATGCATAAAATATGTTAATAATACTTATAAAAATACTGTACCATAATTTATGATTTATGACTCCTGGGATGTGTAGTTCATTCCTTTATAGATTAATGAAAGTATTTAGTCTTATTTATATCCTTATTCATAACTTTTTGTTTGGTTCAACTCAAATGCTTTGTGACTCAAATGTAATGATTCATCTTGGTTCAGTTCTTGGCCTATGGAGAAGATGAATGGGAAAATTGCTCTTTTTCAGCATTCAGTAGACCTGCTTTATATGTATCATTTAATCCTAAGGTCTGCAGTGCCTGCACTCTGTTCCTGTTGCACTGCAGTATTGACTTGTTACCGTGTGCTTTCGGTTGTGGACTGCTAAAGGCCAGATTGCTGTAAAGATTACAAATGTGATCCAGGTACATGCAACCTGTCAAGTGGAAAGTTACAGAATAGTGTCAGTCAAGCAGAAAGGAAAGTCGCCAGACATGCTGTCAGTCAGTTGGCCATTGGCCAAACACAATCATTGCCACAATCCATCAATAACCAATCAAAAACCTGTATTTCATGACCTGCAACAATTAGTGCTTGCACTATTTTCAACAGCTAATGTAAATTTAAAACGGTCCATGACTATAAACTCCACACAAAAAACAACAAAAAAAAAAACAGATGGTGTTTGTTTATTTTGTATTCTCTCATACAAATGAAATAATTAAATGAATGAAACTACATTCAACATTTCTGCACGTCATTCCCAGTGGGGTAAACTGAATTATCATACATAGTGGTCTTCTTACAGTATATGCAGCATTATTTCCCTTCAGTTTCTGCTGTGTGTCATAGTACAATTCTTGTTTCTTCTGAAATGTGACCCCTGCTCTTTCAAATCAGCTGAACCAAGCATATGAGCCCAATAAATCAATACATATCATAAAATGAAAAAAGATATCACACCAACAATTGCCAGTTTTTCACACTGAAAAAAAACAACAACATATCATGCAAGGACAAATTCGAGTGTCTCCTGATCTGATTTAGAGACTAACTGTCCTTTCTTTGAGAGCAGTCTAGAAATTACCAATGCTGAAACAATAAGCATCCCGGCAGCACCGTGTCCCTGCTAAGATGCAATCTAGAGTAAAAAATTATGGGCGAATGATTCTCCTTGGAGTGTGCCACCATTAATATTTAATCAGCGCACTGGGAGACATCAGCGATGCTTGATGGTCCTGCTTTACAGTCACGCTTGGCTTTCTAAAATTCATCCTGACATCACGGAAAAGAGAAATATTGCATTTGATTAGGTCACATTATTCTTTGTGCACATTTGTGTAAATGTGTCTCTGACTTCCAAGATTAATTTCAAAACAGACCAAGAAGTCAGGTCAAGGGTCATGCAAAACTAGAGGGATAGTTTACCCCAAAATTATGATTCTGTCATTACTTACATTTACTCACCCAAATAAACTAATATATCATTATTATTATTATTATTATTATTATTATTATTATAAAAATAGAAATGATAAATAAATACTTATATTAACTATATTAAAACTTATATTAAAAATAATACACAAAATAATTGTCTAGTAACACTTTATTTTAAGGTGATGTACTCACATGTAACTACATGTACTGCTAGTAATAACTAAATTATGCATAATATGCGTAATCATAACTAACCCTAAACCAAACCCTAACCATAACTCTATAGTACATACAGTAGTTAATTAATATTACTCATTACTTAAATTGGTGTGTTTGTCACACGTGCTTCAGACACGTCACACTGATGTCGTTCTCCTTAGCGTCAATATCAGACGTGTCGCCGAAGTTCCGCTTCAAAAGGGAACTTTAAATTTACAGTATAATAACAGAGTCACACTGCTATTAGAAGAACTTTCCATTTAACTTTGCAGATATTTTAAATGAAATGCCTTCGGCTGATGCTCTGTACCTGCTTGTGCTTTTCAGCATTTTGATGCTCATCTTCTGATGAGTGGAAGGGAGACATTGTTCGTCTTTATGAGAATAGATTATAAAAAGATTTATGTGAATCTTTTTTATACAACAAGTATTGAAAATGCTGATCAATCTGCACATTCCTGCTTTATTTGCACCACAGAATGCTATTTAACATGTGACATATTGAGAGATGGAAATAGCATAGTGATGTTCAAAAGTTCATGGTATTTCAGAAAAAATTTACAAAAATGAAAGAATTATCTTATTAACTTTTAAGGCAAGACACTATATAGGCAAAACCGTTATTTTATCATCCACTTATTTTGAGATTTTGGGCTATTATGCTTCCATAACATATCTTCTTTCAACTATTGAAAGAAAACATCCAAATGTACATTTAAGAGTTAATTTTATTACAAATTGTCATTATTTGCATCAATTTGGTTATAAAATCTTTAAAAGGCATGAGTCAGAAATTCAGCAAAAATTACTGTACATAACTTTAGTTCCCTTTTGTGGTCACTACGAGTTACGTCTTGATGACAAATGGGGTTTCGCTTAGAAAGCCTCTCACCTTCGAGTATACAAAATGAGCCAATGGCAAGAAAATGCCATGGGTCTGCAGAATTTGATGATTCATGTTCTCATTGCGGGAACATGACCATCGCGACACTGCGGTCGAGGCTCAATGACCTCACTAGAGCGAGAGTCCCCTCATCCACACCCCGATCTACCCCCTCCTCGAGAGGTGGTACTTTGGCTGGTGGCCAGGGTGACCTGAGAGTGACGGTGTGGAACAACGATTCTTCCTTGGCCCACACCCCCCTCTTGCATGTCGCAACCTGCAAGTGTTCCGATTGAAACTGCGGGACCGTCTTCGGACGTTCCCCGTGTTTCTTTTGCCGCTCCAGACGAGGAAACTATGTCCATCGCTGCATCACAAGGTGGACAGGAGTCCTCAGGAGATGATGATTTGGCTGTGCTGCTGCCTTCAGGCGTGCCAGCATTGTGTGAGTCAGATCCTGAGTTGAGGGCCATGCTTCCCCGGGCAGCCGCAAGCATCGACCTTTCAACCCGGAGGTGCATGAGGAGGTCACGAGGTCCTGGAAGTCTCCATTGTCTTCCCGTGATCGCTCATCGACCTTCTCCGCCTTTCCTCCCCTCGATGGGGCTGCGGCCAAAGAGTACACTGGTGTTCCCCCGGTGGACCGCTCTGTTGCGATGCAGCTGTGTCCTCAGAGCGCTTCCTCCCGTGGTGACCCAAAGCACCCCTCTAAAGCCTGTAAGTTTCCGACGACTCTCGTCGCAAAGTCCTATAGAGCTACGGGGCAGGCCGCCGCCTCTTTGCATGCCATGGCCATCCTGCAGGTTTATCAGGCACGGATGCTCAGGGACATGCACAAGGGCAGGACTGACCCAGGGCTCTTTGATAAGCTGCGTGCCGCCACCAATCTTGCTCTCCGGGCGACGAAGGTGACCGCATGCTCCCTGGGACAGGTGATGTCCACGAATGTGGTCCAGGAGAGACACCTTTGGCTCAACCTGGCCGATATGTAAGATGCCGAGCAAACTCATTTCCTCAACACTCCCATATCCCAGGCTGGCCTCTTCGGTGGCGCGGTCGAGGACTTCGCCCAACAGTTCTCGACGCCCAGAAGCAGACTGAGGCTATTAAACACATTCTGCCCCGACGGCCTGCTGCTGCCTCCACCCAGAATCCTCAGCCTGCTCAACGTCGAGGGTGCCCTCCATTGGCTCCCGCCCCTCCCGCCCGGCCCCTGTAGCAGCTCTAAACGTCAGGCCAAGCGGTGCCCCTGAGACGGGCTGCTCAAAGGTGGTGATCAGTTCTTCACAGGAGATGGTAGCAGAGCCACTCCTTCCCCCGGTGGAGGGGCGGGGGAGAGTCTTTTGTTCTCCACCCCCCGCTGCTCGCCCCCTGGCTCTTGAGCCTCGCCACTCTCGTCCCCCTCTGTCGCCAGACCCCTGGCAGAGCAGGCCCCCGTGGAACGCTGGTCTTTCCCTGGCCTCCTCTGTCAGGACGCGGCAAATGACCGTGCCCCCACACCGGGACGCTACGCCTCCCACGTCCAGGCCGGTCATTCCGCCTCTCTGCCCCATCGAGGGTAAGTCTGTGGTTCGCATGACCCCGCTGGTACAGTTCTTGGGAGCTTGGCTAGAGCTTCCCAACCTGTCCCGCTTGGTCGTGAGAACCATCAGGCTTGGCTATGCGATTCAGTTTGCACGGTCTCCTCCCCACTTCAGGGGAGTCCGCTACACCATGGTCGATGGCAATGCCCCTGTCATGCGTACGGAGATCGCCACCCTAGGTGCGATCGAGACTGTCTCTCCAGCCGAAATGAAGTCCGGCTTCTACAGCTCCTTCTTCATTGTACCCAAGAAAACTGGTGGGTTACGGCCAATCCTGGACCTGCGCCTCTTGAACCGATCCCTTCACAGGCTTCTGTTCAAGATGCTCACGGCCAAACGCATTTTTGGGGTTAAAAGATTCCACCCTGTGGGCTGGATACCCCAGTGTTCTTCCATATGCAGCCGCGGTGTATTCTGTAAGTCCTCCTTTCGGGCAGGCATTGTGTTGCATATTTCCACTGAGATATGCTTCCCAGTGTACTTTGGTATTCCGTTACGTCTCCCTGCCTGTTCCGCTATGCAAATTCCGCAGACCCATGGCATTTCTTGCCATTGGCTCGTTTTGTATTCTCGAAGGTGAGAGGCTTTCTAAGCGAAACCCCAATCGTCGTCACAACGTAACATCTCCGTTCCCTACTCAGGGGACAAGAGTTACATACGAGACGTTTTATTCCTATCTCATCCAGAGACCCAGGAAAAAGTTTTTTGAGTTTAATATTTATTCATGTCATTACATTGTTTATAGCATATAAAACAAATGGAGGAAACAAATTATTTTTATTCATATTATGCCATGTCCTCTGTAATGGACATCAGGACACTCAGTTGTTTAAAAAGTAAAATGACATGAAATGCCATGTAGGCCAAATCAATGGCATTTGTTTTTTCATTCACCAATCAATTTTTTGGTTTCCGGATTTTTTTTTAACCAAACTTTGTATAAAGATGATTTATAAAGAGGAACATTTTTGTGTAACAAAGATAATTGTGTGTTGTGGTTTGCAAAAAGTGTTTTATGAAATTGAAAACTGAGTCAAAGGCTGAGAATTAGTGTATGGGTTTGCAGATGTGGTGTGTGGTTCTGGTGTTTGAGTGTCAGGTTTCAGAAATTGTGTGACAAGTAAGGATTTTGTGTGTAAGCAGTTAAAAAAAAAAAAAAAAAAAAAAACTGTAATGTGCCTTTCAGCAAATAAAGCTCCTGGGTTACCTTTCCTGTAGCCATTTTCCTATTTTTTAAAATATATTTATTTTTTATTTTTTATGGAATATTGCAGTGTCAGTGTTCATGCTAAATGATTTATCGTGCATATCATTTTGTTAAATTCATGTGCCTCGTAATCAAAATATTTTTTTGCAGCGACATCTCTTCTCTTCTCTGATGACGTGTTTACTGGCATGAGGTTTTTAGTCACCAGTGCTAAGCTATGCTTCATATCTTCTCCGGCCTGGGTCTGGCCATAATACTTCGTCCACATCACAAGATACGTTTTCTCTTGCCAACCATTGAGGGAAGTATCTCCAAACATGGCGTATCCAACCTTGGATGGAGGCAACCTCTATGTCCCCACATGCGTCCTCCATTGCCTGGAGAGTTTCTCTCAAATGGCACCTTGTAAAGTTTTTTCATCGTCACTTGGTGCCGTTGGAGGATGCGTTGTATGGTCCAACATCCTAATTGCATTGTTGGCCAAAACCATTTTTATAATTGCAGTCTCTTGTACATCTGTAAACAAGTATCCTCGTCCTCCATGATGTCTTTTCCTTTCCACTCTGTACAGAATTCAAACACAGTATGTGTTCAGCATAGGAACTGTAAACAATTTACAAAAAAAGGTAGTACACCATGATAACCAACCTCATTCAATGCAGTGCAGTAAATGGATGGCTTAGAGTTACAAATGTTTATGCAATACTATGCAGTCATACGTATTTTACAGTACATTACTGTAATGTTAAAATAGTCATTAGATAGTTGGATACCTGTTCTCATTTCTGAAGGTTCGAATTGTGGACGCCACTGTAAATCGACTCAAGTTGGGCTGGACTCTCAGTCCAGCCTCTCTCATAGTCAGGCCGTGGTTGATCACATGATCAAAAAGTGTTGCCCTAATCTCATCAGAGATGGCCCTCCTTCCTTCTCTTCTTTGCCCTCATCCTCTTCTTCCTCTTCCTCCTCCTCTTCCGACTCTTCATCTTTGAATTTGTCTTCGTTGTTGTCCCCTGCCTCTCCCTCCTACTCCTCTTGCTTTCTGTCCATTGTTGGCATCCATTGTTCAAAACAGGTAATCTGACCTTTGACCTATTTATAGGCCTATACTACAGTAAAGCAGTGATTGGTTAGTGATTGGATCAGTTAAGCAATTAGTGTTTGCACATGTGAGGAGAGAGTGTGTGTGACCTGGTGAATAAGTGTAGCATTTTGATTGGTTGTGTTTGGAAAAGGAAAGCAAGTCCCTTCCTGTTAGATGTTTGGAATTGAAAACTGAGTCAAAGGCTGAGATGACTGATTATGGGTTTGGAGATTTGGTGTGTAGTTTTGCAATTTGAGTGAGAGGTTTATAAAATCGTGTGACATGAAAAGATTTTGTGTGTAAGCAGTTGGAAAAAACTGTAATGGCAACTTTTTTACACTATCCACATGTAGTGTTGCGTGATTTGCATGGCTATCGCAACAATACAAAATTCTTACAGACTATGTTCAGCTTGTTCCTATAAGCTGTTAAACGAACAGGACAATTGGAAAGTCACATCTGTTAGTGTATGGGTGTCAATCCCAAACACTGAGGGTGTAAATGAAGCCTTATTAATGTCATAAAACTGTCAAACTAATAAGTACAAACTGTCTGATGTCTCAGTTGCTCCTCTTGTTTCTCTGCTTTATGTCACAGACTAGTTGACAAAGCGACAGGATGTCTGCAGTTTCCTGCGGCCAACCGAGGCCCAATCACATCTCATGTGACTTTAGCGGGAATAATCAGTTTGTGATTTCGCTCTCATTTTATCATCATTTTCTCTTCACTTTCTCCGTGTCTCACGTCCGCCCGCGGGTGTCTGGGCGCTGATATCAGTGCCGTGTACCTGCCTGACAGATTTTGGTAATAAATGCATCTTTTTTTCTTCCTTTCTTAGTTTGGAGAGACTGTTGCAAATTATTTCAGCTCCATCACTGCAAATAAGCTTTGGGGTCAATCGTCTGCCTCTCTCCTTCACCTTTCCATCACACATGCATGCCGCCTTGAACAATTGATTAAGCAATTATTGTAATTGACTTTAATATGTGCGTGTGTGTGTTTGCTGAAGTGAGAGTAAAAAACAGCAGAGGAGTTAACAATCTCACACTTAACACACGCTTGCCGCAACCGAGGCCCAATCACATCTCATGTGACTTTAGCGGGAATAATCAGTTTGTGATTTCGCTCTCATTTTATCATCATTTTCTCTTCACTTTCTCCGTGTCTCACGTCCGCCCGCGGGTGTCTGGGCGCTGATATCAGTGCCGTGTACCTGCCTGACAGATTTTGGTAATAAATGCATCTTTTTTTCTTCCTTTCTTAGTTTGGAGAGACTGTTGCAAATTATTTCAGCTCCATCACTGCAAATAAGCTTTGGGGTCAATCGTCTGCCTCTCTCCTTCACCTTTCCATCACACATGCATGCCGCCTTGAACAATTGATTAAGCAATTATTGTAATTGACTTTAATATGTGCGTGTGTGTGTTTGCTGAAGTGAGAGTAAAAAACAGCAGAGGAGTTAACAATCTCACACTTAACACACGCTTGCCGCAACGGCCTTTAAATGTGTTACGAGTGTGTACTTACCAAATTAGAGCACTAACTCATGTTGAAAGCTTTATTAGAATATGAAACAGCTGTTGTGCTGTGTGACAGAGTCTATACTCACTTTACACAAGTTAAATATAAAATACTAAAAGCAGACAGCACAGCAGAAATGTTTTGGTCCTTGATTTCTCCAAGAGTTTATGTTTGTGGTGCAGCATTCATTTTAATTTTTGTGTTTAGATGTAAACAGAGCTTGACTAACTTTTTTTTGTTAGTTAGCCACTCAGTATTTTCACTGGCCACAATTTTGTTGTTGGGAAATTGTTTAATAGGGGTGTGACGATACACTTTGCTCATGAGAACGAGGCGATATTTCAATCAGTTGATTATTTTGATTTTATATATATATATATATATATATATATATATCGTCACTGTCCGATGAAAACCGCGTATGTCCATTTTGCCGATTTTGAGATTTTTCAACGGATAGAATGTCCAGGTTCATTTCTGTATACAGTATGCTTCACATATCTAAATGACCAATGAAAAGTTGTGAAATCATGTCATCTGATTTTCACGTATATCCATTTGGTGTCAAAGCTGTCAATCACGCCGCGTATCTCCCACCCTGTGGAGGCATCTCGCCGGTCTCGTGAAGTTTCATCTTAAACTTCTGGAAGCTCAGCACTGGATAGCCGAATAACACTATGGGCCCTATTTTAACGATCTGAAACGCAAGTGTCAAGCGCAAAGCGCAAGTAACTTTGTGGGCGGGTCTCGGCGCTGTTACTATTTTCCCGGCGGGATAAATGACTCTTGCGCCAGGCGCAAATCTAAAATGGGTTGGTCTGAAGTAGCTTCATTATTCATAGGTGTGGTTTGGGCGTAACGTGAAATAAACCAATCAGAGCGTCATCTCACATTCCCTTTAAGAGCAGACGCGCTTTTTCCATAGCGGATTGCTATTGTAACGGCGGATTTGCCAGGCGCGCGCCAGGAGCGGTTCACAGCCAAGGAGAGCAACGCTCTTGTCGCGGCCGTAAAAGAGAGAAGTTACATTGAAATGGAGAAACCCACCCAAATTAACTTCGGTTAAACAGGCGTATGATAATTTGGGTAAATGAGTAAGCTAGATGTATGCTTTTATAATAAATTGTCTATCTATCTATCTATCTATCTATCTATCTATCTATCTATCTATCTATCTATCTATCTATCTATCTATCGTAATAATGTATGATTTGCAAAAATGAAAACTGCTGCTTCTGTGTAGATGAGAGAATCAAAGTGTATGCGCGTTGTGCACACGCTACATTGATTATGGCCAAGCATGCGCCCTTAAAATAGCATATGAATAACATGTGCAACGCGCCACTGACTTTAAACTATTTTTTCCTGGTTAGTGGCGCAATTGTTTTCTAAACCTGCAAAATAGCATGAAGGGACGTTTGCGCCGGAACACGCCTCCTCTTTGCGCTGAACCGCCCCCGGGAGCGCAAGTGTATTTCCTAACTTACCGACGTGCTTCTGTGGAGGGAAAAGTCCGCTTTGCGCGGGTGCAAAATAGGAATGATACATGCGTCGGTGTACAAAGTCACTTGCGCTGGGTGCAAGATAGGGCCCTATTTTTCAAATAAACATAGCCTGGTGAGACAATGACTTTCCTTTACAGTAGGCCTAACTTTATCGAGGTAAACGTTTCCCCCCTGACGCCAGACGTACATCTAGGAGTGGAGAGGAGTGACAAAATTACGGTAGGACTGCACAGTGCAAACAAAGTATCTGTCCAGCATTGCCATGTCAGTGCAGCCGCGGCGCTACCATTTTCTACTGTGGTTTTGTACGTTTCTTCATTCGGATCTATTTGCGATCCATTCCATTCTAAACAAACAACGCAGTTTACATGCTTCGTCCTTGTTACATTATTCATTAAGATAATAATTAATAAATGCACGCATAATTATCAGTGAACTTGATAAATGTTGCAGATATGTTTTACATGCATGCACAAACAAATGCCTTTCAACTTATGTGTGCAAAATTCAGAATAAAATGAATGTGCAGCAATTTGTACAAATAGAGAGTCTGTAGGCCTACTATACGTGTTGTAGTAGCCATTAAATAAGCTCATTTAGTTTCATATTTGTTAAAATATTATAATGTTATTTTTTCATCTATGTTGATTATGAAAAGTGAACCTCACGAGTAAGATAGGATACGCAATATCGAGAGACATGGAGCGGGTCAGACATGATTTTGACCACTTAATTAAGTTTTGTTTTGTAGAAAACCTTTTTTTAAGTGAATTTCGTTTTGTATAAATTGTATCTTAATTTTAATAATTTTTTTATCAACCATTTGCCTGGATTTAATCAAAAAGAACAAAGCAGACAACATAATCATGGAGGCGCCAGCACGGTCACTCGCATTGCACGTTAACTGGAGCACATCTCAACTTAACGAAACTCAGCATATGCCTCACAGACATGAAATATATCTTAAGAAAGCTTGAAATGTCTTTTTAACAATTTAAAACGAAAAGAAATAGGCTACTCTCTGATTATGTAATCCATGATGTGCATTTCTCTCTATAGGCAAGTTCACTGGCGATCGTCAACTTCATCTTTACAGCTGTTGTTGCTGTTAATAAACTAAAAATAATAGGCCTATAATTTTATTAAACAATAAATTAAATTAAATTGTAATTGTATTAAAAAAGCAACAAAAAAAAAATCCTGTTTAATTTTTTTTTAACCTATGCTAATTACGCATTCAATTCAGGTAGGCTACCGAGTCGCTGTCCTCAGTGCCGCAGAAAAGCGGTGAAAAGGAGATAAAATATATATATTTTTTTGGCTTATTTTAACTGGCCCATCCAGTTTTCTGGAGGCCCACCTACAATCAAAATCCTGGCGCCGCTAGTGTGTCAGTGTATTGATTCATTGTCCCTTCATAGTTTGCAAGAGACATTTAATAAACTGAGCGTATTTAATAAACTGAGACGTAGGCTATTTAATAAACTGAGTGTAGCCTATTCATCTGTCAATATGAAACGCGACTTGGCCATTCTAATTAATGATCGGAAGAACGCGTATCGACCACCGTTACTGTAAAATATGTACGTATGTCCATTTAAACTAGATTTTGGTCAAATGTGGATTATATCATTGGTGTTACGACCCCGCTAAGATTTTGTCTAGGAGCAAGAGGAGTAACACTAAAAATATGGCAAAATCTGTAAGAATAATAGGAGGCGGCAAGAAACAGTGCAAAAAACACGAACTGCCAATGAAAATGATTTATTATACAAAAACGAAAAGAAACCATTAAACTATAAAGTAGATTTACAAAAATATAAATCATTAAAGCCACAACCAATATGTACAAATTTACAATAAAAAGAAAATAATAAAAAACAAATCAACCCAAAAGAAAGGGGACTCTAGTGACGCCAAAAGAAAGAAAGAAACAAAAGAAAACAATTCTAACCTAACTAAAGGAAAGAAAAGAAAAATAATTAAATCTTCAGTGCCGAACGCCGTGTACTTCCCTACTCTCAACTAACAAAACAAAAACATACAATGGGTGGCGTTACCTGGGGTTTCTATACACAGAGTTACCTAAATGTTGCACAATGGAAGTCGTACGACATCTTCCCTATCCACCTTCCTCTTGAGTAAAGAGTAAACATCAGAGAGCGTAAGCTCAGCAAAGATCAAAGAACAACGCCATCCAAGTAAAAGAAAATAATCGAACAAAACAGTAAATCAAAAATTATAACAAAACAACAGATGTTGGCATAAGCAAACAACAAATAAAGCGAGGCAGAAACCGAGTAACAATGACAGCAAAAACCAGGAAACAAAAGAGCCTCCATTCACTCCTTTCCAGCGTCCTTTTATCTGCCAGCGGAAACGTTACTGGCAGCGGATAGGTCGACGTCACATCGCTTGATGATGACTGATAGCCTCGTGAGCCAATCAGCGGTCAAGGAAGACGGCCTAATGGTGCGTTCACACCGGACGCGAATAGCGCGTCAGGCGCGAGTGATTTCAATGTTAAGTCAATGCAAAGACGCGTTACGCGCGTAAAAAAATCCTGCGGCGCGAATGGCGCGAATTGAGCGTCTGCCGCGTTAAGCGCGTTACGCGCGAATGTTTTATGTAGTGCTTTTTGTGCATTCTCGCGTTTGACGCGAATTCGCGTCTGCCGCCCGAGTTGAAAAATCTGAACTTCTGCGTCAATTCGCGCCGCGTTAACCAATCAGGAGCCTGCTTGCTGCTGTCACGTGGTGAAGTGACAGTTTATAATGTTATTTTATGTTTGGCCTCAATAAATTATTTTGTAATATGACTAAAATGCTTGGTGTGCAAAGCAAATCTTTCACATAAAAACTCGATTTCAATATATGAGAGATACTCATTTTGTATTGAAAGCTATTTATTCCATATCTATTCTAGATTATATGAAACATTATTATTCTAATGTAAAGACAACAAACACAATTTAGTGTATTAAAACTTTAAAAAAAATCACAGGACAGGTTTCACTTTTGGAGGCTGGCTCCATTTATTATCAAAACAAAAATAAATGTCAGATTAGGTGGGTGCGGGCGAGGGTGAACCTCGCGCCGGGCTGTAGAGCACGGGCTCGACAGGCATAGACCACTCGAGGCCGAGGCCTTATACGGCCTACGCTGTCCTCGTCAGCGTCCTCACCGTTAGGTCCACCGTTAGGTTAGCTCCTGGAGCAAATTGTGAAACTCCTGAAACCCTCCGGAGGGTCTGGTGGACCCGAGTACAGCGACGATGTCCCCTACGCAGCTGTTTCTGCTCTCCAGAGCATATACGAGCGGTGACTCTCTCGATTAATGCTAATGCTAATGCTCGATAAACATCTAAAAAAGATGGCCGCCAAAACTTTCACCTCTGACGCGCGTAAATTTCGCTTCAAACTTTTTTTGTTTTTACGCGCGTGGGACATGCGAATTAACACAAAGTGGTCAAGCGTCAAACTAGACGCGGTAGACGCGAATTTGACGCGCTATTCGCGTCCGGTGTGAACGCACAGTAAGACAGGGGTCGGCAAGTAACTTTGGCCGCGGGCCAATGTTTTTTTTAGCCAGTAGATGGCGGGCCAGCTACACAGAGTAGGCCTATGGATACAAATTAAATACTTTTATATAGGCCTATAATCGCGGAATATGATGGGTCCGTCACCGTCCGTGGATCATTCGTTCAATCGTTTTTTCAAATTAAAACCAAAAATAAAAAGATGAAAAACGACTTGTTTTTCCATTATTTATTTCCTGAACTAAAATGAAAAAACTAATAACAATGGGTTTTCTGATTTTCTGATTTTCTGATTGTGCTCAGATCAAAAATAGAAAAAATTAATTACTGGATTAGACAAATTTTAATTTTGATTTTTAATTTAACACCTTAGGCATATATCAAGGAAATCATTTTAAACAGATCAAGTACTATTGTGGTAACAGATTACAGCCATTTTAATAAAGGTGTGAATAGCAATCATACTCATTCGCTTTCATCAGCTGACCTGGCCTGAAACTGAGCCAGAAAACTCCATCTTATAGCACACACACACACACACAACTTTATTCTTTTGAACTTTTGAACTTTATTCCTTTTTTCTGTATTATTATTTATTCGGGACACACACATACACACCTAAGGTTTAAGGAGTTCTGCGCGGGACTGTTTTTTTTCTGTCCCGCTCCCACAAGGTTCTATTCAGCAACCGCTTAAAATACACTCGGTGTTCACCCGCTTTATTTCCCGACCTGACGGTTCCGCAAAATTTAGATCTCGTTTCCATAATCTCACATTCAAATGTCTCTAACGGCAAGAATGAGATTAAGTAGCCTATAATAAATGCTATACAAAAATTGTGTTCGTGTCAATATAAATATTAGGCTATTTTAACATTGTACTGTCAGCAGAGGAAAAAAAATGCCACAGAAAAAAATTATGAAATATAAATAGCCTAACATAAATTAAATAGGACAAAGCCTATCACTCAAATTTCTAAGCAACATAAACGAAAATCATATTGCCCTACTGACAAATGAAGTAGGCTATTTTCTGCCGAACTATTTCAAACATCCTTGCAAAAAAAGAATGTTGTTGACTGACAATGGTTTCAGTACCAAACAGCTCCTCAGAGCTAGGTGTACAGGTGGTCAGAATTAAGTGCGGATACGCTGTCAAAAGATGTCGGGAGTGGGCTATTGTCAGTCAGACCGCCCGCTCCGTCCAAAGTAGCCTACACCAGAGTTCTGACCGCTACCGTCTTTTGACGCGCGAATGGACACAAAGTGGTCAAGCGTATAACTAGACGCGGCAGGCGCGAATTTGACGCGCTATTCGCGTCCGGTGTGAACGCACAGTTATACTTTAAAATGTAATCCGGTGAAATCGCCGCGCGACTACGGCTTTTCTCAAGTAGTGGAAGAGTTTTGTGCAGCATTTAGGACTTCCAAAATAATCCGGCGGGCCAGAAAATATTGCTGGCGGGCCAGTTTTGGCCCGCGGGCCGCCAGTTGTCGTTCCCTGGCCTAAGAGATCGACAGGAAGAAAGAGAGAGAGAGAGAGAGAGAGAGAGAGAGAGAGAGAGAGAGAGCGCAGGAGAGAAAACAAACACCGGCACTCCCACAAAACACCTATGAACGTAACAACTGGCAAGAATATGGTTACATTTAAAGATGCCGTACCAAGTATGACAACGCTACGTTCAACTGCTTTTGAAATTACGGTGTTTTTTTCACTTCCTGAAAAGTAACCGTTTTGGACATACGTGAGTTTCATCGGGCAGCGACGATAATATATATATATATATATATATATATATATATATATATATATATATATATATATATATATATATATATATATTTTTTTTTTTTTTTTGTTGGTAATAAAAATAGACCAAGTGACCAATTAGCCTTTCAAATTACTTAAAAATACATATAATAATAATAATGAGGCAATAATAATTGGTTCAGATAAATATCCAAATCAAGTAATCACTTGGTTTTATTGAACACCACTGTTAAAATGCATGTTATTGGAAACACAAACAAACAGCACATGCAGTGACTGAGTTCGTGTGGAGCAGCTGTGAATGGAGCCACTCTAATATGCTTGAAGAAACACATCATCTATATGAATGTAAATAGCTATGATACACATCCAGAAAGATCACACTTTTAGAAAAAAAAGGTTCAATGGGGTTTAATATACTTTAGAACCCTATGTTTCTTGGCTCAATTTGAAAGAACCCTTTTATGCCAAAAAGTCTGTAGCCTATACGAGGAGAAATGTCTTAAATTATTGCATAATACTTTCAAATTTAACAGGTCACTTCTTCTTTTTTTTTCTTTTTTTTTTCTAGTTATAAAATATAAGCTGAGTATGAGTTAAAAAATGAATTAAAATAAAATGAATGAACTAAAACTAAATCCATAAAATTAATTCATGATGGGAGCCCCTAAAAAGTTCTATATATTTAATGTTCTTTCTAAAGTTAAAGGCTTTTCTAGTTAGAGTGCAGTTTTGATATACTCCAAAAAATAAAGGCTCTTTATTGGCATTGATGGTTCCACAAAGAACCTTCATCATCCATGGAACCTTTCCATTACACAAAATGTTCTTTACAGTGAAAAAAGGTTATTCAGGTTATTGAAATGTTCTAAAATGTTTCAAAAACTTTTGAAACCTATATTTTTAATGTGTGTAGAGGAAAATCTAATGTATGCAAAGAAAATGTACAAACTTTTTTTTTTTTTTTTTTACTTTAATAGACCAAACTTTACATTTCCAGTAGCACTTTGCAGTAAAGTTAAATTCTTTAACATCTAGTTAATGCACTTGGTACCATAAATTAACATGAAGTACGTAGTCTAACAATGAAAAATAGCCTTACATATACTGTAAAGGAACATTTATCTAGATTAATAAATCACGAAAAAAGTTAGTTTATGATAGTCAATGCATTGAAATGCATTGAAATTGAAACATATTGTAAAGTGTTAAGTTTTCATCTTAACACATCTTAAAAAGTATATTATTGCTCACCAAAAATGTACAGGTTTTAGATAAAAAATACAGTAAAAACTGTTTGTTTTTTTGTACATTGATAATAATAATAAATGTTTCTTGAGCAGCAAATCCGCATGTTAGAATGATCTCTGAATGTGACACTGATGACTAGAGTAATGATAGAAAACATGATATTCACATAGAAAACAGTTATTTTAAATTGAAATAATATTAAAAATTAGCTAAATTCATTCAACACACAAACACTTTTCATGGGTTGTACAAACTCCCTGATTGTTGTTACTTGTGGTTCTCTTATGAGAGGTCTCTCGTACTGCGTAAGTATCTTACGCTAGGGGAAAATCCCTTTTCCGCGAGATATTGAAGCCAAAAAATTATCCTTAATTTTGTATTATTGTAAAACGCGTTGCGGCAGCATACAGACATAGGCAAGACGGCTCGTGTGCCTATTGGCTGTTCTGCGGCAACTGCAGCAGCCTATCGAGCGAGGCCTAGCGTGACGTCAGACCCAATGAGGGTGCTTCGCACCCACTGCGTCACGTCCCGCCGAAACGGGCGTGGCTTAGGCCTATAAATCCAGCTCGCAGGCAGCTGATATCTGATTTTTCATCTCTTCAGCGAAGCACACGCATCGCTGGATCCGGAGAGAAGCTGTGCCGTCTGAGGAAGCATTTGCAGCGGGACGAGTCGTCACTGAAGTCGCTGGCCGCGCCGCCTTCAATCGCCTTCCTGCTGCGTTATCTGGCGCCTATATCCTTTACACTCTCTGCTGTGTGTGTGTTCGCCGCCACGACACACACTGTCTAAAAGAGCTTGCGTCTTTTTAAAGATGCCTTCCTGCGGCTCGTGCAGAGCCACACTCAGCGACGGGGACCGCCACGTTATCTTCGTTTCCTGCCTGGGTGAGGATCATGCAGCTCTCGCGCTCGCTGACGGCGGCTGCCATCAATGCGAGCTACTGCCTATGGCGACTCTGAGGACTCGCCTGGCATATTTCGCTGAGACTGCACCTCCGCCCGCTGTAGTGCCGCGCCTTAAAAAGCGCCGTGCTCAGCGGGTCCCGGAACCTTCCCCCACCCGTCAAAGCTCGCCGGTTCGCCCGCCAGCTTCACCGGCTTCATCAGTGTCTCTTCCTGACGGACAGCGGCCGCCGTCTGCCGCTGCTTCCGTCAACGACGCTGATGAGAAAGCCGCTTTGGGGGAGGATGATTCCTGCTCTCTCCTGGCATCGGGCAGTGAGGATTGGGCGAGCTCTGTGGATCTCGCGCCCTCTGTCCACGCATCGTCAGGCAAAAGAGCTAGCATCGAGTCAGAGCTGATGCGCGTTCTCGCACAGGCCGCGGCGAGCCTCGGCCTCGAGTGGTCTACGCCTGAACAGCCTGCTCACAACCGGCTGGATGGATATTTTCTTCCTGGGGAGCGCGCTTCGCCTGCGTCCAGACCAGCGCCTTTTCTTCTTGAGTTACATGAAGAAGTCGCTAAGTCTTGGAACGCCCCCTTCTCAGCTAGAATGCGCTCTTCTGTTTTGCTAGCATTCTCCGCTGTTGACGATGCTAAAAACAGAGGTTACCATTCGCTGCCGCCGGTCGAAGAAGCGATAGCAGCCCACCTATGCCCGCCCTCCGCTGGACGGCGCGCTAAGCTGGCGCTGCCTTCAAAAGCTTGCCACATGACGTCAACCCTGCTCGGTCGCGCTTTCTCCGCCGCTGGGCAGGCTGCGTCAGCGCTGCATACTATGGCCACATAGCGCTCCAGTTCTGCAGCAGGCCGTGCGAAACCGTATGCTCAGAGCTCACAGCCTCAGCCTCCGCCCACCGCCGCCACTTCGCAGCACCGACAGGCCCGAAGCGCGAGACCGCGCTCTCGCTCATCTGGCCGCCGCCCCTCCCCGCGTGGGCCGCGGCCCAGGATTGCGGTAAAGCCCGAGGCCCCGAAGTCGTCCTAGCACGCCTAGGGAAATGACGGTGTCCAAGTCCCGCCGCGGCCGGACTTCCACCAAAACTCATCGCTCGTTCAGTTCCAAGAAATGTGACTGTTCCAGTGTATTTCGCAGTCAACAAGCTGGTTCCACTGCCCGCTTGCCTGCACACAAATGCCGTTTTCACGGCTACCCAGATAAATCCCACAAAGAGTGTATTTTCTGGGGTCCCGGCCACGGCCGATGGTGTTATGAGTGTAGACAAAATGCCCACTGCCCAGTGCCCATTCCTACACACAAGCACAGCCCGTCACACAGGGCTCGCGCACATAAAATCGACCCAGTTCGATTGCGCATTAAACGTAGCAGATGTGCCCACTGCCCAGTGCCCACAAGCACTACGTTCTGCATGTCTCGAGGTTTCTGTAAAAACGAAACCAACGTGCATTCACTCTGCTCAGGCGGACAATGCTCTCGGTGTGGTAAATGTGCCCGCTATCCCGCGCCCACATCCACACATAGACATGACAAGTCCTATGGGACTCGCCCAGCCCTCCCCCTCTTGGTTAACCACCGCAGAGGAGTCGAGCGCGGGCAATCTGCCCGCTGTTATCAGCGCGCCCTCTGCCTCGAATGTCATAAGCGCGACGCTTATGTTGCAGCACACCGAAGCCCCTCTGTCGCTGAGCGACCAGAGCGCGCTTCACATTCAACCCCTAGCCATTCATGCAGATGCATGGGCGAGGCTACCCGGGGTTTCGAAGTGGGTGCTAGACATTATAAAAAGAGGCTATTCGCTACAGTTTCGCCGACGCCCTCGCCGCTATGCGACGCGCGTCGAGACCACAGTAAAAACAGAAGTAGCACACCTACTTCGAGCCGAAATTTTTAAACTATTGAGCAAAGGGGCCATAGAGCCGTTATCTCAAGCTCAGAGCGAAGGAGGGCTATACAGCAGATACTTCCTGGTACCGAAAAAAGACGGGGGTCTCAGACCCATACTAGATCTAAGGCAACTGAACAGAGTGCTTGCAAAGCGACAGTTCAGAATGCTCACGACCATAAAAATCCCCGCGCAGATTCGCCGAGGAGATTGGTTTGTGTCAATAGATCTGAAAGACGCGTATTTTCAAATACAGATAGCGTCACGTCACAGGCGATATTTGAGATTCGCCTTCGAGGGCCAGGCATATCAGTACACAGTCCTACCGTTCGACTTGTCCCTAGCACCCCGTACATTTACGATGTGCATGGACGCAGCGCTCGCACCCCTCAGACTACAGGGCATGCGAGTATTGAACTACTTGGACGATTGGCTGATTCTAGCTCAATCTCACTCGGTGCTCATAGAGCCAATGGTCAGAACGGGAGAAGCTTCTACACATAAACTGCCTCGAAATGCTGGCAGTAGACAACGCGCTGACGCGTTTTTGTCCCCAAATACGAGGACACCACGTCCTGGTCCGCTCGGACAACATGTCAGTGGTGTCCTACATAAATCGCCAGGGCGGCCTCAGGTCCCGAAACCTGCACAGGCTGACAGAACGCCTCCTGGTGTGGGCTCAGCGCAACCTGCTCTCGCTGAGAGCAGCGCATGTGCCTGGGCTCCTAAACGTAGGACTGGACAGACTGTTGTAACGTAAATGTATCTCTGACTCTGGGTCAATGCGAATTAGCTCAAGGATATAGGGAATTTGGAAATATTAATAATCATAACTCATGGTCACGCGGACGGTGTCCTGTTGGTGCTGCGTCTTCTGGTGTCGCGGGAAGCTTAAAAGGCTCACTGAATGTAACGTTACCGAGAAAATTCAGATAATTTCCTTTGTGGAGGGGAAAGGCGAGTATGAACTTAGTTGCAAAGGACGGCAGCTACGACTCGAACATGTGTTGTCCGAGGGAGAAGGCCGGAGCCTTTTCAGATGTTCCTTGGAGAAGCGTTGCGCGGGGGAGAAGAGGACGAAGGGTGAGAGCGAAAGGTCAGAGGAGAGGGTCTCTACTTTTAAAGGACATCTGCTTACTTTTTGGGACAACAGCAAATCGGATCTGCTGATCTGAAGCGGGAAAGAAGTTTCTTTGTTGGTGAAGAAACGCCTACTTTGACTCTTTCATGTGAGAGATCGAATTTAACATTCATATTTAGAAATATGGTATTTCCTAGAATAAATGCATATTATTGTACTTTGCAGTCAAGATTCGACTCCGACATGTTTTTCCCATTACATTGACACCTCGAATGACGTTTTTGCATGACAGAAATACAGGGTTACATAATTTCCTCATAATCACTAGCATAGTGATCTTGATTAACATAATAACGTTGCATAGATACCTCAGACATTATCTGGCCAATTATACACACATAAAAATACATATCAAAAACATTCGTAATGGCTATTAGATTTGGGTTCTTTGTAGGACTTTAATCTCAGAGTCTGTGTCTGATAGGAAAGTCTTTGTGTGTGTGTGTGTGTGTGTGTGTGTGTGTGTGTGTGTGTGTGTGTGTGTGTGTGTGTGTGTGTGTGTGTGTGTGTGTGTGTGTGTGTGTGACGTAAAAGTCATGCGGTGCTGCGGGAGGTTTCAGCACTAGGGAATTGACCCTAAGGCAGTCAAAACAGAAGCTCTTGTCTTCTCCTCTGACAAAAGAGGTTGTGTTTGAAAATCATGATTCGCTAATTCAGAACATCTGAGTTACATACAAAGGACGTTTGTGTGTGTGTGTGGTGACTTCTCAGTCTTGAATGTCACATAGAGTTTCGTTATCTCTTTGGTGCAGAGAGAAAGGGGGTTTGGAATGCAGAACGTTCTTTCTAGGGTGCTATAAAGTATTGGAGGAGCCGTAAAAACTGCCGACTAGCTGGAGCCGACGTGTGATTTGTATTTGGGAGGTCAGAGTGTGAAAGCAAGAAGGAAAAGGGCATTTGTGTTCAGATTCAACGAGCCAATGATTCCTTAATTCAGAACCAAATGAAATGAATGATCTGCTCATCCGCTACACTGTCCAGGAACAATGTTCCGACAGGCGAGTGGTCTCTACACCCACAGACAGTCCAGCTGCTGTGGAAGAAATTCGGCAGAGCGGAAGTAGACCTGTTCGCGTCTCAAGAAAACGCTCACTTGTCTGGAATTTTTCTCCTAGAGCAGGGACGCGCTGGCTCATGTATGGCCCCGCCGCCCGCTCTATGCCTTTCCTCCCGTCTCTCTCCTGCCTCAGGTGATAGAACGGATCAGGGAAGAAGGATGCTCAGTGCTACTCGTAGCGCCGTTCTGGAAAAAACAACCCTGGTTCCCAGTTCTGATGCAGCTAGCGAGCACTGCCCCATGGCCAGTGCCAGTGAGGAGGGACCTCCTCTCTCAGGCCAAGGGCTCGATTTGGCATCCGCGCCCAGAGCTGTGGTCCCTTCATGTTTGGGCCATCAACGGGTACCTGCTGAGCTCCCAAGCGGAGTGTTAAACACGATCACGCAGGCTAGAGCTCCGTCTACGCGACATATCTATTCCTCGAAATGGTCAGTGTTCTCCAGCTGGTGCACAGCTCGTGGCGTGTCGCCCCAGACTGTGGGGTGACGGAGGTTCTCTCCTTTCTACAAGAGCTGTTGGACAAGGGCAGGACCCCTTCCATGCTCAAAGTTTATGTGGCGGCCATAGCAGCGTTCTCAAAAACAACGCTTGGTCAGTCAATAGGAACGATTTAGTCATCCGTTTCCTTAGAGGAGCTAAGAGACTGAATCCTCCCAGACCTCCCTCAGTCCCTGTATGGGACCTTTCTACGGTGCTGGAAGCCATGAAAGGTGACCCATTCGAGCCTTTACAGACGATTGATCTTAAACACCTGTCTTTCAAGACAGTTTTTCTTCTGGCTCTCGCTTCAGTGAAGCGCATGGACTTACACGCGCTCTCAGTAAGCGCGACGTGCATGGAGTTTGGGCCTAATGACTCAAGAGTTATACTCAAACCTAAGCACGGTTATGTTCCAAAATCCCTCAACACACCGTTTAGGGCGCAGGTCATTTCCCTGTCAGCCCTACCGGTCTCTGACGAGGAAGGAGACGCGAGCTTCCTTTGTCCAGTAGTGATGTATGTCTCGAGACCGGTCTCGAGACCACTTTTACGTGGTCTCGGTCTTGTCACGGCCTTGACGGTCTTTGGTCTTGGTCTTGTCTTGGTCTCGGTCTCTCTGACCTCTCGGTCTTGTCTAGGTCTCGCTGTCTCAGATCGACATAGTGGTCGGGGGATTTAGCAACACAATACTACAATATCCACGACGACACAACGTTCGATAATGGAACATTATTATCCGCAATGGAACGGATTGAAGCGCGCGTTCGAGTGAACACAGTGCGGTGTGTGCGCGAGCCACACGAGAAAACACTTTATCCGCGCCACTGATCACAGCGGCAACGAGCACTGTGATCACTTGGTTTAAAAAACACATATCAGTGACATGATGGGTTTTAACTTCATTCAGGAGATTTTGGGTAACTGCACAACTGACAGATGACTTTGAGCGCACCGCCAACGGTGTCACCCAGTGTGTGTAACCATAGCGACAAAACGACCAACTTTCAGATCCTGCACTTAAGCCTATAATTTCGTTTTTAAACATTTTATTATGCATTTAAAAGTTGCAGAATGAATTCATTTGGAGACTCCGAAATCGGCAGAGATAGGCAGGCATTTGCTTAGATGAATTTGTGTCTTTGATATCTCTGTGTGTGTGTTGTTTGATTACAGTATTGTATTTAATATGGTGTTAGACTAAATAAATGGTCTTTTAAATATCATCTGCATATCTCTGTTGTGTTGACTAAACATTAGGCCTAATCCAAGTTTATAATTGTGTATCTTTAATTTGATGTTACGATTTCATCTACACATTAAGTATAATTTCAATTGGTTACAGCCGACCAAACAGCCGTCATGCAATTGCTACACATAGTTGATCTCACCCAGTCTGCAAAAACATTTACAGTGAGCTCACAGTCACACACATGACATGGTCTGTCTCTGTATTGTTCTGCCTGTGTAGTTGAAGTAATACCGTAATATGTATTGAATGTAAACTGCGGCTGAACCCTAGTATGCTGCTGTTCTTGAATTCATAGTTATTGCTTAGCTTCAACACTAGTCTGTTTTTTTTCCCCTCTGGTCTCGACTTGGTCTCGGTCTTGGTCTCGACTTGGTCTTGGTCTTGACTTGGTCTGTCTTGGTCTTGGTCTTGGTCTTGTCTTGGTCTCGATACCCTCTGGTCTTGGTAGTGTCTTGGTCTCGGTTTAGGCGGTCTTGCCTACAAGTCTATTGTCCAGTCAGGGCATTAAGAGCTTATGTGTCTCGCTCATCTGTCTTCAGACAGACGGAGCAGCTCTTTGTTTCTTTCAGCGGATGCTCCAAGGGACTAGCCGCGTCGAAACAGAGCCTATCCAGATGGATAGTTGACGCCATTGCGCTGGCGTACACTTTCAAGGGTATGCAGTGCCCGTTGGGTGTCAGAGCGCACTCCACGAGAAGCATGGCTTCATCGTGGGCCTGGTCAAGTGGGATTGCCTTGCAAGATATATGTATGGCGGCAGGCTGGGCCTCCCCGTCTACATTTATAAGGTTTTATAACCTAGAGGTTCCCGCCTTACAGGCCAGGCTGTTGTCAGTCTAAATATACCAGTACTGTCTGTTCTGATGCTATCGGTTCAGAATACTGTGTCTGCTGAGCACTGCTCGATGAGCACTGCTCGCTGATTGACCGCAAAATGCTTATGGGCAAATGAATAAGACCCACAATTTTCCATCAGTTCAGGCCGTACTCCGCCCTGTCTGTATGATGTAATTTGCGTCTGAGGGACGCTGCTATATGTGGAAGAGCGCGGCTCCGCCCCTCCCTCTTCCCGGACACCCTGTGAGTTCCTCTGGTGATTATGCACTATATGAACCCCGGGCTTTCGCCCTTGGGTCTTTGGTGTCAGATCCCAGCACGCACGGCATTTTACATTGGGTCCCCTAGCGTAAGATACTTACGCAGTACGAGAGACCTCTCGTAAGAGAACGTACTCGGTTACTAACGTAACCTCGGTTCTCTCTAGAAGAGGGAACGAGTACTGCGTATCTTGCCGTGCATGCACACGCTCTGGTTAGCTTCGGCGATGAAAAACCAGATATCAGCTGCCTGCGAGCTGGATTTATAGGCCTAAGCCACGCCCGTTTCGGCGGGACGTGACGCAGTGGGCGCGAAGCACCCTCATTGGTATGACGTCACGCTAGGCCTCGCTCGATAGGCTGCTGCAGTTGCCGCAGAACAGCCAATAGGCACACGAGCCGTCTTGCCTATGTCTGTATGCTGCCGCAACGCGTTTTACAATAATACAAAATTAAGGATAATTTTTTGGCTTCAATATCTCGCGGAAAAGGGATTTTCCCCTAGCGTAAGATACTTACGCAGTAATCGTTCCCTCTTCTAGAGAGAACCGAGGTTACGTTAGTAACCGAGTACGTTACTTGTGTTATACAAATTACTATATGCATTATACTTTAATTAAGAATATAATATTGGCCACTGGCATTTGTGAATTTGTGTTTGCCCTTGTGACCTAGTGGCATGCAGAGATGCCCAGCTATGATTAGTTTGTTTCTGATCTATTACTCTCAGCACTTAAGCCCTAATTAGATATTGACCCATAAGACACACACACACACACACATACATATATGAGAGAGAGAGAGAGAGTGAGAGAGAGAGAACTCGCATTTAAAGAGTAAACTGTCCAGGGCACCCCCCTATCTAACCCCAGACCCTCATACAAAGATCCTATTATCTGATTTGACTCTCAAAGGACGAGCTGTGAATGAAGTCCACTGGGCTTAAGAGAAAAAAGAGAGCGATAGAGAGATGGTGCAGATGGTTCTTGTGCGCAGCGTTTGACAGTGATTCTGCCTGGTCTGAATGCAGGGAGTCTTTTGGATAATCTTCCTGTTGAGCTGCGCATGTGCGGATTGAATCTGCACAATATGGCCCCTACAAACCTTGCTTGTACTTGTTGCAATTTAACATAAGATATGCAAACTATGTCTACAGAATCATGTCATTATTATGGGTGCAGGAAGAGTCAAAACGACTGTTGTACGTCCCAGGAATTACTCAACGACAGCCACATGTGAACGCAATGATTTTTATTAACAGAGCTCTAGTTGCCAACACTACATATCCAGTATTCGAACAGCTCACGTGTATATTCTTGGTACATGCGCACTGAAGGGGAAGGACGTTCTTAAAGAGCCCAACACTTTTAAAGTAACGTTAAAATATACAAATTATATTGTACTTCTGTACAGATCATTTATCACAATGATCTACAACGACCGCATCACGAAACTGCAAAGGTATGTTGACAATGTCACATTATAGCACCCACATTATAAATAACACAACTAAATATTCGTTCTTCAAGGAGAGTAAACCTTATAACTGTGCAAATAGAAACATGGATGTTTTACGCACTTATTAACCAGTAGTCAATGAGATCATATAATGGTTAA
The DNA here is from genome assembly GCA_021554675.1 of Leuciscus idus. Taxonomy (NCBI): domain Eukaryota; kingdom Metazoa; phylum Chordata; class Actinopteri; order Cypriniformes; family Leuciscidae; genus Leuciscus; species Leuciscus idus. Next base: position 54,135,252 of record CM038622.1, on the reverse strand, counting down.
ATAAATAAGCTACACTGATTAGCTAAGGGTACGTTTACACGACAATGACATGCTTAAAACTGAAAAGTTTTTCTTTTGAGTTTTCCGCGTACAGACGACATCATTGTCAAAACGTTCCCCATTCATGTGCATGTGCATGACGTCATCGTCTTCAGAGATTTGCGTTTTCAAAAACTTGCACTTTGAAACCTGTTTTCAAAAGTTTTCGTTTTCAGGCCCCCAAAACGCGGTTGTTGTGTACATGAATGGTCATAACGCATACAAAGTTTTACGTTTTTAGTTGAAAATGGTGTTGTGTAAACTGCCCCTAAACATTATGACCAGTCACAGGTGAAGCGAATATCATTGATCATCTCCTAACAAGGCCACATATTAAGGTCTGGGCAGATTAGATGATAAGCAAACAACAAGTTTTCGTAATCAACGTGTTGGATGCTGTAGAAATGAGCAAGAATAAATATCTGAGCGACTCTGACAAGGGCCAAATTGTTATGGCAAGGCGACTGGGCCAGAGTACCTCCCGGTCAGAAGTGGTGAGAATTTATCAACAGTGGTCCAAGGAAGGATGTGATGAAGACGAGCACACCAGCTCGCCTTCGGGGAGAAATGTGAGTCCGTGTATGGATGTAAAAGGATGGTGCACTCGCAGAAGCACTTCGTGCAAGGTGGAATTTATTTACAGTGCCAATAAGAAGACCGTCCACAGTGAAGTATATGTACAGGTGCACACAAAAAGGGAAAGAAAAACCCTAAAAGTACAACAACAAAAAGATAAAGACGAAAACTCTTTAACAAAAACGTATCTACAGTACACAAAGGTTTTGTTCGCTTGAGGCACCACAGTTGCACTCTCGCTTTCTGACTTGGTTAACAAGTGATGACTTTAGGTTTGGCCTTGGCTTAAATAGGCCAAACCCCGCCCCTTTTTGGGACACATCAATTCCCGAAACATATAACAATTAATACCTACACAAATACTTCATCTATTTGATTATCCATTCCCAATATATTATATATATTAATAATACACATATACCCAAATAAAACACATAATACATTCACACATAATACACTTAACACATAATTTTTCCATTTGACTACACACCTATTCACACTAGACAATGGTTTCGTCTGCTTCCGGTTTCGATGCGCCGACGCGACCCTGCCATGACGTCATAAACGGCCGCCGCTCGCTCGTTCGGTATGGCCGATGGCGCCGGAAGACTGACTACGCCCACACGGACAAACAACACGAACGAAACAACCAGACAGTGCAATGTAAGTGTATGAAATGACCGGGGAATGAATATGGAAAGGAGAGTGGAGAAATGGATGAATGTCCAGGTGCTATCATCATCGCGTGTGCACCCGTTCCTATGATAGCGTCTATGGCAGGGAGGAACGAGATGTTGATGAATGAGGTCAGTATGTATGTGCGTATATATGCATGTATGTGTTTGTGCCAGTGCTGCTTCCCCAGCGGTGGCAGCTAATGTGACTTTATCACATCACCTTCCCCCTCTCCTAGCCGCGTACTGGCCGGAAACCTGGACAGGTAGTCGGCTACCACGTTGAGTCTGCCCGGTCGGTGCCGTATCTTGAAACAGTACGGCTGCAGGGCGAGGTACCACCGTGTGACTCTGGCATTGTGGTCCTTCATGGACTGAATCCAGGTTAGGGCCCGGTGGTCGGTTTCTAGATCGAACTCTCGACCAAGGAGGTAGTAGCGTAAGCTGTCCAGGGACCACTTGATGGCGAGACCTTCCTTCTCGACCGCCGAATATCTAGTTTCCCGGGGCAGTAGCTTCCGGCTGAGGTAAACAACTGGCCTCTCTTCTCCAGCGCTTCCCTGGGCAAGGACCGCACCAATCCCTGTTGCGGATGCGTCTACTTGCACCAGGAACCTCTGAGAAAAGTCTGGACTCTGCAGGACTGGGCTGGAGCACATCTTGTCTTTTAGCGTTGTGAAAGCTGTCTCGCAGTCATCAGTCCATCTAATAGGGTTCTTCACCGGTTTTGACAACAGGTTAGTCAGGGGGACTGCAATGGAGGCAAAGTTTGGTACAAATCTCCTGTACCAGCCTACCAGTCCTAGGAATGACCTCACTTCTTTCTTGGTCTTTGGGTGTGGGCTCTTTCGGATTGCCTCCACCTTGTCAATCTGTGGTCTCAGTTGTCCGTTGCCCAAGTGATACCCAAGGTAGTTTGCCTCTTTCTTTGCCCACTCACATTTTGAAACGTTTAATGTCAATCCTGCTTCCTCTATCCTCTTTAGGGTTTGTTGGAGGTGTTGAAGATGCTCTTCCCAAGAATTGCTATGGATTACCACGTCATCCAGGTATGCCGCAGACCAGTCTTCACAGTCTTGGAGGACTCTGTCCATCAGCCTCTGGAATGTGGCTGGTGCCCCGTGCAGGCCAAAAGGAAGGACTGTGAATTGATATAGTCCTAATGGTGTTCGGAATGCGGAGTATGGTCTGGACTGAGGGTTGAGGGGTACCTGCCAGTATCCCTTACACAGGTCTAACGTGGTGATGTACCGAGCTCTTCCAATTTTCTCCAGCAGATCATCTATTCTTGGCATGGGGTATGCATCGAATTTAGATTGGGCGTTGAGCTTACGAAAGTCGATGCAGACACGCAGGGATCCATCCTTCTTGGGTATGATCACCATCGGGCTGCTCCACTCGCTCGTTGAAGGTTCTATCACTCCTAGCTCCTTCATCACCTTGATCTCTTCCTTTAAAGGTTCCACCAGCCTCTCAGGCACCCGGTAAGGACGTTGGCGTGATGGTGTTGGATCTGAAAGGTGGATGGTATGTTGGGTTAGCTCAGTCCGTCCAGGCCTCTGACGGAACATAGCGGGAAACTGGTTCAGGAGGTGCTGCAGCTCTTTCCTCTTGGAGTCTTCTAGGTGCGATAGATTCACCACAGACGGCTGCCTCTTTGCATCCTCTGATTCCTCTTCCACCTCCACCTTCCTCACCAGAAGAGATGTTTCGGGTCCCTTACCGGGTGGCTCCTTCCACTCCTTTAGTAGGTTCACGTGGTAGGTCTGCCTGGTCTTGCCCTTATCCGGATGATGAACTTCATAGGTGACTGGCCCCATCTTGCGGACGACGCTGTATGGTCCTTGCCATTTAGCCAGTAGCTTGCTCGTCGAAGTTGGCAACAGGAGTAATACCTTCTGCCCCGGTTGGAATTGTCGTAGCCTGGCGCGTTGGTCATACCATCTTTTCTGTGCTCGTTGTTTTTCCTGTAGGTTCTCTTCGGCTTGTTCTCTGTACTGCTCCAGGCGATCTCGCATCTCTAGCACATACTGTACGATGCCACCTTTCTCCTCCATCTTGGATGTAGGTTCCTCCTCCCAGCCTTTCTTCAGCAGGTCCAGGGGTCCTTGTACCTGCCATCCGTAGAGGAGCTCAAACGGTGAGAATCCCGTTGATGCTTGGGGTACCTCTCGGTAGGCAAAGAGAACAAACGGTAGCCACTTGTCCCAGTCTCGTCCTGTGTCCGCAACGAACTTCCGCAACATGTTCTTGAGGGTTTGGTTGAACCTCTCCACCAGACCGTCCGTCTGAGGGTGATATGGAGTTGTTCGGATGGCTTTTATGCCCAACTGCTTGTTCAGCTGCCCCATCAGTCGTGAGGTAAAATTCGTACCCTGGTCTGTCAGGATCTCCTCAGGTATGCCGACTCTGGAGAAGAGTTGAACCAGGGCATGGATGATCTTCGTTGTGGTGATAGAACGGAGTGGGAAGGCCTCAGGATACCTTGTGGCGTAGTCGTTGACTACCAGGATGTAGCGATGTCCAGCACTGCTCTTTTCCAATGGTCCCACAATGTCCATGGCGATCCGCCTAAAAGGTGCAGAGATGACAGGGAGGGGTTGCAGGGGTGCTCTGCTCCGCTGGGATACAGCACTCGTCTTTTGGCAGACAGCACATGTGTTGCAGTGCGTTTGTACATCAGTGTATAGTGTGGGCCAGTAAAAGCGTGAGCCAATACGTGCATATGTTTTCTGTTGGCCCAGGTGGCCAGCCCATGGAACAGTGTGTGCAAGGTGCAGAACAAGAGATCGACAACAAGATGGTACAATCAGACGAGTCACATCATTCGTTCGCACATACAACACACCATTCATCACTACATATTCTTCTTTGCACAGATTCAAATTCTTTCCACACTCAGCTTTGACAAATAAAGGTTTTAAAGTTTCATCTTCCCTTTGGAGTTGTGCTATGTTCCCTGGGACCTTCCAGCCATTAACTTCAAGGCCCTCCACCGAGGCTTCAGAGGCTGGGGTACCCAGGTACTTTGCAAGCCGCCTTTGGCGCCGTGACTTTTTAGGGCCTTTGGTCCCTCCCTGCAACAGACTACCATCCAAGTCTGGCAGTGGCTGCAGACCTGCCCTGACTTGAGCTCGAGTAAGAGCAGGACATGACAAATTAACAGTGGCAGTGGCAAAAGAATGTTCAGAGTCCTTGATGGTGGGTTGCAAGAGTTCATATAACACTGGTAAGTCTCTTCCTAGAATCATATCAGCTGGTAAATTGTCCACTATGGCAACATTAAGCAGGTACATTTGTTCCTGTACCTCTACCATTATCTCAGCTCGGGGATACTGCTTTACATCCCCATGTACGCATTGAACAGAGGTAGTGTTCACATAATTGACATTATTTACAAAGCATGATTTCAACATTGACAGAGAACTTCCAGTGTCCAAGAGTGCTTTTAGTGCATGTCCATTAGCAATCACCTCATATACAATCTGACCCTCCCCCACAGTGTCAAAATCACAGTCCCCTTCTCTAGGCACATAACAAAACCCCGTAAGCTTCGCTTTGCGAGCGGGACACACAGCTGCCTTGTGGCCCGGCTGCTGGCAGTAAAAGCAAAGCAAGTCTTTGGCTGTTGATTTTGGACCTTGTGCCTGGTCAGCTAGTTCCACACGACCCCTTTCAGCCCCAGTGTTATGTGAAACACCACGTACAGTACCTTTGAGTGGTTGAGTACGAAGACCGCCGCGATGAGCATTCAGGTACTGCTGAGCCAACTTTGCTGCCACCAGTCCTGACCTCGGCTCGTGCTCTCTCACCCAGGTGCGTGCGTCGTAGGGTAGCACCCGAAGAAGCTGCTCCAGGATGATGGCCTCTCCGATCTCCTCTTTGGAGTGCTCCTCCGGTCGCACCCACCGCTTGTACAGATTCTTTAGCCGGTGGTAAGTCTCTGTTGGCGACTCTGCAGCTGGGACTGTAGACGATCGGAAGCGCTGGCGGTAGGTCTCTGGAGATATATTGAACTTCTCCAGCAGTGCTTCCCTCAGATCAGTGTAGACCTCAGCTTCCTCCTCGTCCATTGCCAGGTATGTTTCCAATGCTCGCCCTGTCAGCAACGGGACCAGACGGTAGCTCCACTCCTCCTCGGGCCACCTCCAGGTCCTGGCCAGACGCTCGAACCGCCGAAGATAATTCTCGATGTCTTCCCCCTCCTGGAAGCTCGGCATCTTCGGATCAGCCCACTGCCTTGGCTCTCTCGGTGCTGCGGCATTCAGGGAGTCTTGGAAATAGACTGGTCCGTGTCTTGTGGATACCTTCGGTGCTGGCATTGGTAGCTCCATTCGTTCGCTCTCCACGTCAAGTGAGGTCTCAGCTGGACGAATCGACCGCACGATGGACTCACGAAGACCGCGGAGCTCCTGCAGATACCGCTCCTCTCTCTGTTCTTGAGTGTTGAGAAAACTGCGCATCATGGAAACCATACCCTCGTCAGCTGTAGCGTCAGGAGTGATTGACTTGGTTGGTTGTGGACTGGACTTTGGTGAGATTCTGGGAAGACTCGTGGCTCCCTCCTCATCCTCCGTATTCTCACCAGAATTCCAGATCTCCTCCTCCTCTGACGCTGCCTTCTCTGTGGATCGTAAACCCACCCTGGGTTTTCTCCCTCTCGGCGCTGCCTTGCGAGTCGTCATCCCACCGCTGCCACCAAATGTGATGAAGACGAGCACACCAGCTCGCCTTCGGGGAGAAATGTGAGTCCGTGTATGGATGTAAAAGGATGGCGCACTCGCAGAAGCACTTCGTGCAAGGTGGAATTTATTTACAGTGCCAATAAGAAGACCGTCCACAGTGAAGTATATGTACAGGTGCACACAAAAAGGGAAAGAAAAACCCTAAAAGTACAACAACAAAAAGATAAAGACGAAAACTCTTTAACAAAAACGTATCTACAGTACACAAAGGTTTTGTTCGCTTGAGGCACCACAGTTGCACTCTCGCTTTCTGACTTGGTTAACAAGTGATGACTTTAGGTTTGGCCTTGGCTTAAATAGGCCAAACCCCGCCCCTTTTTGGGACACATCAATTCCCGAAACATATAACAATTAATACCTACACAAATACTTCATCTATTTGATTATCCATTCCCAATATATTATATATATTAATAATACACATATACCCAAATAAAACACATAATACATTCACACATAATACACTTAACACATAATTTTTCCATTTGACTACACACCTATTCACACTAGACAATGGTTTCGTCTGCTTCCGGTTTCGATGCGCCGACGCGACCCTGCCATGACGTCATAAACGGCCGCCGCTCGCTCGTTCGGTATGGCCGATGGCGCCGGAAGACTGACTACGCCCACACGGACAAACAACACGAACGAAACAACCAGACAGTGCAATGTAAGTGTATGAAATGACCGGGGAATGAATATGGAAAGGAGAGTGGAGAAATGGATGAATGTCCAGGTGCTATCATCATCGCGTGTGCACCCGTTCCTATGATAGCGTCTATGGCAGGGAGGAACGAGATGTTGATGAATGAGGTCAGTATGTATGTGCGTATATATGCATGTATGTGTTTGTGCCAGTGCTGCTTCCCCAGCGGTGGCAGCTAATGTGACTTTATCACAAAGGACAAACAAACCAGCGTCAGGGTGTTGGGCGCCCAAGGCTCATCGATGCATAAGGGCAAGGAAGGCTATCCCATCTGGTCTGAGCCAACAGAAGGTCTACTGTGGCACAAGACACACAAAATTTTAATGAAGGTTATGGGAGGAATGTGTCACAACACAATGCATCACACTCTGCTTCATCAGAGTGCCTATGATGACTCCATCCATTGTCGAAAGCGCCTATAGGCAGGCGAGTATCAGAAATGGACCTTGGAGCAGTGGAAGAAGGTCGCCTGGTCCGATGAGTCCCATTTTCTTTTACATCACGTGGACAGCTGTATATGTGTGCACAATTTACCTGGGGAAGTGATGGTAACAGGATGCACTGAGGGACTATGATGTTAGACAATGACAAGCCAGTGGAGGGAGTGTGATAATCTGGGCAATGTTTTTCTGGGAAACCCTGGGTCTTTCTTGATGCGTGCAACCTACCTAAACATTGTTGCAGACAGGGGATACACTCCTTCAGGGTGTTCCCTGGTGGAACTGGCCACCAGGGAGGCTTTATTCTGCTGAATAAAGCCTCACTGCACACATTATTCAGGAATGGGTTGAGGAACATGATGAAGAGTTCACCAGGACCTACTTAAAGGACCTGCTGTTAATGTCCTGATGCCAGAAACCACAGGACACCTTCATGGGTCTTGTAGAGTCCATGCCTCGGCGGTCAGCATGTGGAGGATGCCTAACATCATTTTAGGCAGGTGGTCATAATGTTTTGGCTCATCAGTGTATAATGCCTTATATCTGCTTTGTAATACTTCATGTATCCATACACTGTGTATTAAAATTTAAATGGAATGTAGGAACTAAAAAGACTGACACTGCGTGTTAAACAGATAATTTTTGTAATTCTTTTCCATATATTTTCACTCATATTCATGAATCAATGGTCTCTGCTACAGGCTTTTATTAGTTTTCATCCTCTTAAAGTTCTTCTGTGTTTGACTCACTGATATCAATTATATTCAAGTGTTACATGAAAGTTTAATAACACAATATATTCGGAAAGGGGGAAGTGGCACCTGAATACAAATGCCTTCATGCTCAAAAAAAAACCCACAATGGACATTTTGCAAGAAATAAAGATAAAATAGACATGATTAATGCATGTCTCTCATATTACAAGAGCTTTTTTTCTTTCTTTCTTTTTTTTCTTTTTTTTTTAGCAAATTGTCCTTTTACTGACAATCCAGATCCAAGCCCTTATTAAGGGCCATGGCAGAGTCTGTTTCCTCTTAAAAGCATTAATGTACATGATCAAATAATTAGTCAGCCGCACATGCAAAATGTTTGTGCAGTGATTCATGTCTTAATGTTTTGAATGTAGTGGCTGCAGGTCAAGGATGAATTTTGTAAACCATTTTGAATGGTATTTTTGTAATTCGTCTTTATAAGCTGCCTTTTCTTGGAGGGTTACATCCAAGTTGCCCCCTGGACTTGATTTTCAGGGGCATTTTTTCATTTATGAGGACATATTTTATCAAATAAAACAAATTATACACTGTCTCATCCTTGTGTGTCAAATACACAAATTCTCAATCTGAATAATTAGATTGGGAATTTATTACCTCTCACCCATAAAATTAAACTCATATGTTATGTGATAATATGTAATTATTCCTAATGGTGTATTATGAACTATACAAGCAAGAACAAAGCCGATTAAAAGCAAAGAACAGAAATATTCATTACAGAAACAATTTTGCACACACATTTTTCATTTTTGTGCAGAGCTTCCCTTTATTTCTCAATGTGGTTAAATGTGATAATAATAATAATGTGTCTCCAGCATAGTCTATAAACCTTTTATTTACCTTTTCATCAGCAGTTGACATACCCTAGTGAAAAAGTGCACTTAATTGTATTGAATGTGCACTTGTGTTCAGGAGTTAGCATGTATGAATCCAAGAGAGTGATGGGTGACGCAGAATGAACAACACTTTTAATAGAACTTCAAGAAAATAAACTAAACACCTTGACATTGATGTTTACACAGAAAACTAAACAGAAGGAACGGAAGGCTAAAATACACAGGGCTAGATGAATAATGAGACAAGAAACAGGTGTTGTCAAACCATGACAACTTATGAAGAACTAGAGCACAGGCAAACAGAGACAATGAAAACCATGACTACAAACTAAACAAGACAATGAAACTAAACATGACCATGACACTTGTAATGTACTTCAAATATTAATATATATATTTTTAAATGCACATGCAGATAATTCCAAAATTCCAAAAGGGGACCTTTTATGCAAAATTCACTTTTATAATGTTTGAACACAGATATGTGTCCATTGTCACAGTGTGTAAACAACCAGCCTATAATGGTAAAAATCCACCCAATACTTATAATCCCCATATATCATTATCAATCTTTCAGAACACCTAGGATTACAATGTCTGCGCCTAAAAACATTATAAATGTTCTGTTGCTGGATGTACCAATGAACATCCGAGCCACTGAGGACACCGTGGTTGAATTTCATTTTTGACAGAAATGTGCCGAAGAACGTCAGTAAAATGTTATATATTTGTGCAAATCATTTTACGCATTACTGCTTCACCAAAGAGGGATTTGTGCAAAAGTTATTTCTGAAGGATGGGTCAATAGAAAATATTTGTGCTTTAATATACACTCACCTAAAAGATTATTAGGAACACCATACTAATACTGTGTTTGACCCCCTTTCGCCTTCAGAACTGCCTTAATTCTACGTGGCATTGATTCAACAAGGTGCTGAAAGCATTCTTTAGAAATGTTGGCCCATATTGATAGGAAAGCATCTTGCAGTTGATGGAGGTTTGTGGGATGCACATCCAGGGCACGAAGCTCCCGTTCCACCACATCCCAAAGATGCTCTATTGGGTTGAGATCTGGTGACTGTGGGGGCCATTTTAGTACAGTGAACTCATTGTCATGTTCAAGAAACCAATTTGAAATGGTTCGAGCTTTGTGACATGGTGCATTATCCTGCTGGAAGTAGCCATCAGAGGATGGGTACATGGTGGTCATAAAGGGATGGACATGGTCAGAAACAATGCTCAGGTAGGCCGTGGCATTTAAACGATGCCCAATTGGCACTAAGGGGCCTAAAGTGTGCCAAGAAAACATCCCCCACACCATTACACCACCACCACCAGCCTGCACAGTGGTAACAAGGCATGATGGATCCATGTTCTCATTCTGTTTACGCCAAATTCTGACTCTACCATCTGAATGTCTCAACAGAAATCGAGACTCATCAGACCAGGCAACATTTTTCCAGTCTTCAACTGTCCAATTTTGGTGAGCTCGTGCAAATTGTAGCCTCTTTTTCCTATTTGTAGTGGAGATGAGTGGTACCCGGTGGGGTCTTCTGCTTTTGTAGCCCATCCGCCTCAAGGTTGTGTGTGTTGTGGCTTCACAAATGCTTTGCTGCATACCTCGGTTGTAACGAGTGGTTATTTCAGTCAAAGTTGCTCTTCTATCAGCTTGAATCAGTCGGCCCATTCTCCTCTAACCTCTAGCATCAACAAAGCATTTTCGCCCACAGGACTGCCGCATACTGGATGTTTTTCCCTTTTCACACCATTCTTTGTAAACCCTAGAAATGGTTGTGCGTGAAAATCCCAGTAACTGAGCAGATTGTGAAATACTCAGACCGGCCCGTCTGGCACCAACAACCATGCCACACTCAAAATTGCTTAAATCACCTTTCTTTCCCATTCTGACATTCAGTTTGGATTTCAGGAGATTGTCTTGACCAGGACCACACCCCTAAATGCATTGAAGCAACTGCCATGTGATTGGTTGATTACATAATTGCATTAATGAGAAATTGAACAGGTGTTCCTAATAATCCTTTAGGTGAGTGTATATGGGGATATATATAGTGAAAACTCCTGCCTAGTAACAACTAGAAACAGACAAACACGAAATAGACAGTTTTCAAACACACACAGAGCGCTGCTGAAGTAACAGAAGCTGTTTCGCTTGTGTTTTCAGGGGTGCTTTATAGTTTCCTGGTCGGTGACGTCACCTGCCTACTACGTTCCGTCTCGCCATTGACTGATTTCATTCATGCTTCAGACGCACTACGCTGGAGGCGTTCCCACCGCTTTTCCACGCAGCGGTAGTTCCCTGAAGGAACCCTAACCCTGAAGGGGAACTACCATTTGCAAAGAAACGTAAAGCAACGCAAAGCATCTTCTCGGATGTAAGAGCACGGCCACTATGGCTGATGTTACTGATGTAAGGATGGATGAGATTATGGATATACCTATTGTAGTATTTTCCCTTGTTTCTGTGTGTGTGAGAAGGAAGGAGACCGGGGTCAGCTGGCTGAGGCTCGTGGGTATTTTATTAAATAAACTCAGATCACAATCGCGCCACATGCGCGTCAAACATAAATCTCATTCCACAGTTCAAAATACTCGACAGCGTTTGTCTTCCTCATTAAGAGTCCTCTTTCCACGATCCCACGAGTCCTTAGCCCTCTCTCTCTGATCACTGGTTCCAGTCTGGCTTTTATACGGTCTCCCCACGCCAATTACTGCAACGAGACACAGGTGTAAGTCATTTTGCACTTGACCTACTTACCGCCGCTCGTCTCTCCACTCTCTCTCTCGTCGCAGACCTCGCTGAACCACGCCTTCCCCGACTTCCCCTTCCCCATTCCTGGAGAGGAAGTCAGCTACAGCCATCTGCACCCCCGGCCTGTGGATCACCTTGAACTTAAAAGGCTGTAAAGCTAGATACCAATGGGTGATCCGCGCGTTGGTGTCCTTCATGCGGTGGAGCCACTGCAGGGGCGCGTGGTCCGAACAGAGGGTGAACTCCCGCCCCAGGAGGTAATAGCGAAGGGTGAGAACCGCCCATCTGATGGCCAAACACTCCTTCTCTATGGTGCTGTACTTAGTCTCTCTCTTTGAGAGCTTACGACTAATGTACAGCACCGGGCGGTCCTCCCCCTCCACCTCCTGGGACAGGACAGCACCCAGCCCCCTGTCCGACGCGTCAGTCTGCAACATAAAAGGGAGAGAGAAATTAGGAGAGTGCAGGAGCGGTCCGCCACACAGAGCAGCCTTAACCTGGGTAAAAGCCTGTTGGCACTGCTCCGTCCACTGGACCGTATCTGGTACCTCCTTTTTAGTGAGGTCAGTCAGCGGGCTGGTGAGGTCCGAATAGCCAGGAATAAACCTTCTGTAATATCCCGCCAGCCCCAGGAACTGCCTCACCTCCTTTTTGGTCTTAGGTCTGGGACAGGTTGCAATTGCTGCTGTCTTGTCAATTTGGGGACGCACCTGCCCATGACCCAAGTGGAAGCCCAGATACCTTACCTCCACCCGCCCAACTGCACACTTCTTCGGGTTGGCCGTTAGCCCCGCCTGTCTCAGCGCCCCGAGGACGGCCCTCAAATGCTCCACATGCCGCTGCCAGTCATTACTGTAGATGATGATATCATCCAAGTACGCAGCGGCATACGGAGCATGGGGCCGCAGAACTCTGTCCATGAGACGCTGAAACGTGGCCGGGGCCCCGAACAGCCCGAAAGGAAGTGTCACAAATTGGTGTAACCCAAACGGCGTGGTGAAGGCTGTTTTTTCTTTGGACATGGGAGATAAGGGGATCTGCCAATATCCTTTCGTTAAGTCCAGTGTCGAATAAAAACGAGCCGTACCTAACCGATCAAGCAGCTCGTCAATCCACGGCATTGGATAAGCGTCGAATTTCGACACTGGATTCACCCTGTGATAGTCCACACAAAACCGTACCGAGCCGTCCGTTTTAGGAACTAAAACTATCGGGCTCGCCCAGTCACTGTGGGACTCCTCAATTACTCCCATCTCCAGCATTGCCTCTAATTCCGTCTGAAACACTTTTTTTTGTGTTCAGGCAATCTGTATGGCCGGCCGCGAACCACCACACCCGGCTCTGTCTCAATATGGTGCTGAATCAGATTAGTACGACCAGGCAGGGGCGAAAACACATCTGCAAACTCTCTTTGTAATCTTGTGATGTCAGTGAGCTGCGAGGGCGAGAGGTGATAGGTGATCATTGTTTTCAACGTGCGATTAAACCGTTCGACCAGCCCGTCCGTTTGTGGGTGATAGACACTGGTACGCACCGATTTAATGCCCAATAATTCGTACAATTCGCTTAACGTGCGTGACATAAACGCGGTGCCCTGATCCGTGAGAATCTCTTTCGGGATTCCCACGCGGGAGATTAAACGAAACAGGGCGTCTGCCACACTCTTAGCTGATATAGTGCGTAGCGCCACTGCTTCGGGATATCGCGTTGCGTAGTCTACTATAACTAACGCAAAGCGATGTCCCCGTGCTGACTGTTCTAATGGCCCGATGAGGTCCATACCAATTCTTTCGAAGGGGACCTGCACAAGAGGTAGAGGGCGCAATGGCGCTTTTGGGGCGGCCGGTGGGTTTACCAACTGACATTCCCGACACGACGCGCACCATCTGCGCACGTTCTCGTGAATGCCCGGCCAAAAGAATCGGGTCATTAGACGATTTAGCGTAGCTGTCATCCCTAGATGCCCCGCCATCGGATTACAATGCGCCGTCTGGAAAAGCATTTCCCGACGGCTCCGTGGTATTAACCCTCTGAGGTAGTCAAACGCGCCTACCTCAGAGGGTTAATTTTTCAGAGGTTTTCTTCACATTGTAGCACAATAAACTTAAATTACTCCGTCATTTATGGTCATACAGAAAAAAAGAAATATAAAAAAAGAATCTGTGATATTTCTACTTTTGTATGTGTCCACTTACAATCAAATCAAAACATTGTGCTTTTGTAAAATAAAGAAAATAAACAGGGTGTGCGTTCTGCCTCTCCGTCGCGGTGAACTTTTTTTTCTTGAGCACGTCTATAAACTGAAACAAAACTCAGCGAATACTTCTCACACATTTATGAGCCATATACCTTTATAAACATTTAAGTGTGTACTTTTAAATGATCGGATTCAAACTGAAAACAAATATTCTCTGTTTATGTAATTTGTATAAAACCAACAGGATGTTCAGTATCTCAAACGCTTGCTAATTATTTTTTAATTCGACCACGCCCACTCGCGCAAAAGAGATTCACATGCAAATCTCCACATGGAACGCGAACGCCCTCGTTACCTCAAACACAAAACACTTCACAAGTCTCTGCTTTTCGTCGAGTTTGGAAGACGCGCTGTGAGCTTACATTGGATTTACCTCAGAAGAAGAAGAACGCGATTTGAAGACAAGAAAGATGTAAGGTAAGAAATTCTTACTTATTAGTTTATGGTATTGTTGCATAAACTTCACATTGCAGTTGAACTGTTGCTAGATATATGGTGAATACTATAATATTTAGACCCGTGTTTACTGTTAAATACTGTTTGTGAATATCTGCTCAAACGTAGATATGTAAAATATGGTAACCATAATGTTTCATATATTGGAGCGCGATCGCGTTTGAATGTATCATATTTTGGAGCGCGATCGCGTTTGAATGTATCATATTTTGGAGCGCGATCGCGTTTGAATGTATCATATTGTGACCGGGGATTTAGGTTTACCACCAGGAACACATTTGAGGGGTTCGATCTACTTTAAGTTTATTCCTTTGATGATATAAAATAAAAAACTACTGATTTTCAAATGTGGCTTATCAATTTAATTGATATGAAACAGTTCCGGTTCTTAAATGTTAACAAAATAAACAGAAAGGAGCAAAAAAATAAAATAAATAAATGAATGGGGTTCACAGAGCTGGTGACAATAAAAACCCGCTGAATATCACAGTCCACTTGTGTATGATAAACACAAAACTCTTAAACACGGCAATGTAGTAACACAACCGTTTAAAATGCAAAGAAAGAAAAGGAAAATCAAAAATAAGAGTATCAAAACTTTTCGATACAATATAATACGGCAGTGGGAATAATAATAATCAGCTTTTACACACCAACACTTTCACTTCACGAAGGGCTGAAATCTCCAACACTATGGTGCACACCATGGATGACTCAAATTGTCGACCATATCTCGAGAGTGCGCGTCTCTCTTGCACTGCCCGCTGCACATCTCACCAACAAAATATACTACGGATGCCGTGAGACAAGAGCGCAAACGCGTTGTCGTGAGCAACACACAAAGCGCCACCCGCTGATGACTCCAAAGAAATACAGGTAGTCTCTGTTTTTATATTTAAACATGGAAAATAATAATTAAATAAAAGACTTTAACATAAGGGAGAAAAACAAACTTTAAAGGCATTTACCACCCGGTTACATCCTCCCCTGCTTTAAGTCAGCGTCCTCGATGACTCCCTTAATCACCCATTTCGGCATTCATAGCACCCTGTAATGCCTTTTCAAACAATGCAGTGCCAATACTGGCCAATACTTGAGACACCATATCCGTGCTGACGTTCACTGCATGACAAGCGGACCCATGGGTGCATGAAAAGGATTAGTGTGAATACCCGCAGTTGCTCGCTTGCTTCTGCGCACAGCTGGAACTGGCGATTCTCTCTGGACTGGGTTACGCACTTCACCAGTCTCTAGCTCCTCTGATTGGACACGCTCAACTGGAGTCTCTGCATTCAGGACCACACCGTCAGACTCTGCAGGGTCTCCATCCGTATCCGCTGATACTTGTACCTGGCCACCTCGAGAGCTGTCACCTCTCAACCCTGAAGTACCCAGTGCCTCTGAGCGCATTGAAGGGTGTGCAGCCCCTCTCACAAAGGGTTGCTCCTCTACTACCACAAAATCTGGCTCAGAAGTCTCGTTCACATCCAACACGACAGGTAGTGCATCGGGCTCAGACTTCTTACTCCTAGGCCTAGGAGTGGGTACGGCACCTGGGCGCAACTCTGACCTGTGAACCCTTTTTGAGAGCCCTCCCTCCAACGGCTCAACAGTGTAAGTTGTGCCAACTATTTCCACTACTCGGTAGATGATCGGGCTCCAGGCATCTTGAATCTTATTCCTCCCTGGAGGCCGCTGGCGCAGATACACCAACTCGCCCACACTGACCTGGGGACAAAATGTTTTTTCATTCAGCCGAGTCACTCTCTCTAGAGCTTTCTCCTCCGAGTACTCCTTTGCTTTCTCATGGGCATATCTCAGCCTCTCTCGATGGACAGACAACCAGTCTTGTTTTCCCTCTGAGACCTCCTCACTTCCCAACAATGCATCAATGGGAAGATGTGGCTGTACCCCAAAAAGTAAATAATATGGGGAAAATCCTGTAGTAGCATGCGGAGTCACATTATAAGCATGGACTAACTCCGGCAAGTACTCGGGCCAACGGCGTTTACGTTCTGGTGGTAATGTACGTAGCAGATTGTGAAGTGTTCGGTTGTACCGTTCACACTGGGCATTTCCCTGCGGCCTATAAGGGGTGGTTCGGGTCTTCTTCACACCATAGAGTCTGCACAGCTCCGCAATTACCTCGCTCTCGAAATTACGACCTTGATCGGAGTGCAACCTCTCAGGGACTCCGTACTTCATAAACCACTCTTTCAACAAGGTTTTTGCTGTGGTATCCGCCTTTTGGTCTTTGGTGGGAAACGCCTGTGTAAACTTTGTGAAAACATCAGTAACGACCAAAACATTTTCACGCCCATCAGAAGCAGGCTCTATGAGTGTAAAGTCCACTGCAATCACTTCCAGGGGTCTGGTCGCCAAGAATGCTCTCACAGGGGCACGGACTTTGGGCTGAGGCATCTTGGTAAGGATACAACGCTGGCACTTCTTTACCCATTCCTCCACATCCTCATACATACCGGACCAAAAACACCTCTGCTTCAACAACCCCAAGGTCCGCTCAATGCCCTGGTGCCCCATATCGTCATGCACGCTCTGCAGTACTGTTTTCTTCAAACAACCCGGCAACAACAGTTGCCAGCAGCATTCCTCAGAAGGACCATCTACTACTCGATACAGCAACCCATTTCGTTCTCTTAAGAGGCTCCACTGCTTCAGAAGGCACTTCACAGACCTGGACAGAGACTTTCTTTCCAGGTGATCTGGTCTCTTTTTCGTGTTCCAAAACTCTCTAAATTCTCCCAGAACAGGGTCACTTTTCTGAAACTCGACCAGCTGTTCCCTAGTGTAACCAGGAAGCGTATGAGTGTTACCTTGGAGACTAGCGACTGGTTCTCCAGCCTCCAGCACACGTATTTGCCTTAACCTACAGCACTCAAGTCCCTTCAGAGCGAGTTCAGGTTCCAAAGCTGTACCACGGCTAAAAACACTGCAAATCGCTACACACTCATCCCAATCAGCGTCAAGAACGGATTCAGGCTCCCCTGCAAACTCCTGCCTAGACAGAGCATCAGCTGCAGCGTTACTCCTGCCTGGCCTGTACTTCACCTCAAAGTTGAAGACAGACAGCTGAGCAACCCATCTCTGTTCGATCGCTCCTAACTTCGCAGTTTGCAAGTGACAAAGCGGATTGTTATCTGTAATCACCTCAAACCAAGACCCAAGTAAATAGCCACGAAACTTCTCAACTACAGCCCACTTAAGGGCCAGTAGTTCGAGCTTCATGCTACTGTAATTGCGATCGTTTCTCTCTGCGTTACGCAACCTCCTGCTTGCGTATGCAATGACTCGCTTCTTGTCATCCTGTACCTGGTACAGAATGGCCCCTAAGCCATTCTGGCTCGCATCAGTCTCGAGTATGAAAGGGCAAGTGAAGTCCGCAAAACCAAGCACAGGTGCCGTTGTTAACTTCCACTTCAACTGACTGAATGCATGATCACACTCATTAGACCAACCAGACCTAAAGTGACGACCATTCTTTGCACACCTGCCTTCACGCAAACATGCATTTACCAGATCATGTAAGGGTCCAGCTATCTTCGAGAAGCCCTCAATAAACTTCCTATAATAGCTGCAGAACCCTAGAAATGACCTCAGCTCCTTGACCGTTTCTGGGGTCTTCCAATTACTGACTGCAACAACCTTGTCTGGGTCAGGAGAAATCCCTTGTGCCGAAACCTGGTGGCCAAGAAATCGCACAGAGTCTTGGAGAAAACGGCACTTCCCCAACTTGACTTTTAAACCGGTGTCTGACAAACGTTTCAGCACCATCTCTAGTCTCTCCAGGTGTTCCTCAAAGGTCTGTGAAAACAGCAAAATGTCATCTAGGTACACAATCAACACCTGAAAGATCAGATCGCTCATAACAGACTGCATGAGGCGCTGAAAGGTAGATGGTCCGTTGCAGACCCCAAACGGCATTCTCCGGTACTCAAATAAACCAAAAGGTGTGGTGAACGCCGTCTTGGCCCTATCCCGGTCACTCACCGCAATCTGATGATACCCAGAGGCCAAGTCCACCGTTGAAAAGAACTTCGCTCCCCTGAGGGCATCGAAGCTCTCATCAATTCTGGGTAGTGGAAATGCGTCACGCCTCGTCTTGGCGTTGAGCTTTCGATAATCTACGCACAACCGTAGCGACCCATCAGTTTTGCGCACAAGTACCACAGGCGAGGCGTAAGCACTCCCACTCTCCTGAATTACACCCTTTTTCAGCAACTTGGTGATGTGCTCTCTGACCTCCTGGTACTGATTTGGTGGAATTCGCCGGTATGGCTGATTCACTGGTACGTCATCAGTCAGATGTATCTCATGCTGAACCTTATCTGTATAACCCAAATCATCGTCCTCCAGGGCAAACACGCTTGAATACTTGCCCAGCACAGCTTTTAACTGAACCTGCTGCTCAAGTGTGCCTCCCATGTCAATGTAATCCAAGACTGACTGGGCCTGAGGCTCAGAACCATGACCTTCACCCATAGTGACCTGTTCTGTGTCTGCGGAAATTCGCTGGAACCTCACTTCACAGGACGAACCCACACTATAACCATCGACTGGAGACAACATACCTAGACGGGCCCTAGGCTGAAGCCAAAGATCTTCCTGAGACAAGTTAAGTACTCTCACTGGACACACGGGTAACTCTGATGTAATCAAGGTAGGTACTACAACTAAACCTCCTGGTAAGGCCGTATTTGCTGGTTCTACCAACCACGCTGAACCATCCTTTTTACTGGTTTCCATCCCCTTAATCAGGACAGTAGCTGCCGACCAAGCAGGCACATGAGCAGGAGTCTTACCCACGACCCGTGCAAATGAAACTCGCTCAACTAACTCAACTGATTGTGCCTGCTGGAAAACTGCCCTCCAGTCCGAATCCAGCCTACCACCCAGCGTGGTGTCAAACTCAGCATGAACAATCTGTCGGCACTTACTGATGATGTTCATTCCGATTAACACGGCCACCGACGACGGACTAGGAGTTTCTTTAACGACCAAGAAACCACATTCAGGCAGAGTCATCCCCATAACTTCCACATCCAGCTCCATGTAACCCAAATAGGGAATGTCTAAACCGTTGGCTGCCGTGATCTTTAGCCAACCTGAGGTAGACAACACATCACGATCATCCCCAAATAGATGCTCTCGGAAGAACCCCTCAGTAATAGTACTGACCTGACTACCAGTGTCTAACAAGCATGACACTGGCACACCCTTGATTTTCAAGTCCACCATCGGGCACGTTCCAACAGCCCGTTCAAGGAACCTGTCCCGACTAGTTCCCAGAGGTGGTGAACCAGATACTACCCCTTGTGCCGCCTGACAGCCTGCAACAGAAGGACCTTGTTTTTCTTGCCCTTCAGTTGTCCTGCCAGCACTCTTGGGTCTCCCACCCCGTCTCACGGTGCAATGTCTAGCGATATGCCCAACCCCGTTGCATCTAAAACAGATAGGTTCTCCCTCTTCTGTAAACCTGGGAGACGGCTTAGATACGGGTACGTAATTCTGCGGAACAGACACTGAACGCTGCACAGTCAACTCCTTGACTGCTTTGGTGAGCTCGGAAATAGTCTGCTCTTGCTCACTTATTCGCTTGTCCTGCCGGGAAATCACCTGTAAAATATCATTCAACAGAGTAGAAGTTTGTTTCTCAGACCCGACAGAAGTATCACCCGGTTGACCAAGCAATTCTGAATGGACTGGTCGACTATTTGCTACTCTAGTCGGCCTGCTTTCCTCCATGGACCAAAGAACAGCCTCATTGCGAACCTCAAGCAGGATCAAGTGGGGCTTATCTCTGATTAGTTTACGCAGCTCTCGCCTTAACGCAGCATCTCGCACACCCTCCACAAACTGATCACGCAAAATTCCCTCCTCGTTTGCCAAGCCACCTGGGGATTGCTTTGCTGCAGAGCTTAAAAGGCGCGAGAGCGCATGAGAGTAGTTTCGCAGATCTTCCCCATCCAATTGTTTGCGGTTGTAAAACGTTTGCAACAATTGAGTCCCGCTACGCCGTTCCCCGAACGCCTCCTGCAGGAAAGTAAACAAATCACTGGCCTGTCTGGACTGGTTTCCAACACATAAACGCACCTCTTCCAGTGCAGGCCCTCTCAAAAGAGAGATGATAAAGTCAAGCTGTTCATCTTGTGTCTGGTCTCTGGCCCGTAGGACCCTTTCCACTTCCTCAATAAACTCCTCTACAGACCGTCCATCTTTGTTATACTCCCCGCTAAAAGGTTGAACCTGGCGTTCACGAGGAACATAAATGTAGGAGCGGGTCGAATTACCTCCCCCAACAGCCCTACTGGCCAGAGTATCGTTCCTCCAGTCACTTAACTCTTGAATCTGACCCTTTAACTGCTCTATAACGTCATTTCCCACCGCCCCTACGACAGGGACGTGCATCTCCTCTTCCGGCATTTCTTCAGAGTCAGACATTTTTGACACAAGTATGAAGAGTAAGAATTAACTCAACCCAGTTCAAGATAAATGTTTCTGGCGCAAACTTCAGCCTTTGCTGTCCTCTTTAGTAGCTCAAACACCCCCTCGTGCTGGTGCACAGTTTCTGGATGCGGCCGTGAGATCCTGGGGGCTAACACGTCGACAACAGGAACCCCATCGAGCTGGACCAGTCTCCTCAGCAGCCGTCACGCCTGGAAACACACTGGAAACACGATCAGTCCAACGCTGGTCATCTCGTCCGCAACCGCGATCCTCCACACTCCAGACGTCCGCAGCCTCTGAAAAATATTCACCACTGCCGTATTGTCTAACCCAACTATACCGCTCGATAAAAAAAACAAATCAGATC
The DNA here is from genome assembly GCA_021554675.1 of Leuciscus idus. Lineage (NCBI taxonomy): Eukaryota > Metazoa > Chordata > Actinopteri > Cypriniformes > Leuciscidae > Leuciscus > Leuciscus idus. The sequence continues at coordinate 54,114,148 of CM038622.1, read as the reverse complement.
GAATAAACAACCCCACTCCTGGTACCAAAATGTGTGACCGGGGATTTAGGTTTACCACCAGGAACACATTTGAGGGGTTCGATCTACTTTAAGTTTATTCCTTTGATGATATAAAATAAAAAACTACTGATTTTCAAATGTGGCTTATCAATTTAATTGATATGAAACAGTTCCGGTTCTTAAATGTTAACAAAATAAACAGAAAGGAGCAAAAAAATAAAATAAATAAATGAATGGGGTTCACAGAGCTGGTGACAATAAAAACCCGCTGAATATCACAGTCCACTTGTGTATGATAAACACAAAACTCTTAAACACGGCAATGTAGTAACACAACCGTTTAAAATGCAAAGAAAGAAAAGGAAAATCAAAAATAAGAGTATCAAAACTTTTCGATACAATATAATACGGCAGTGGGAATAATAATAATCAGCTTTTACACACCAACACTTTCACTTCACGAAGGGCTGAAATCTCCAACACTATGGTGCACACCATGGATGACTCAAATTGTCGACCATATCTCGAGAGTGCGCGTCTCTCTTGCACTGCCCGCTGCACATCTCACCAACAAAATATACTACGGATGCCGTGAGACAAGAGCGCAAACGCGTTGTCGTGAGCAACACACAAAGCGCCACCCGCTGATGACTCCAAAGAAATACAGGTAGTCTCTGTTTTTATATTTAAACATGGAAAATAATAATTAAATAAAAGACTTTAACATAAGGGAGAAAAACAAACTTTAAAGGCATTTACCACCCGGTTACAATATTTTGGAGCATGATCGCGTTTGAAAAGCAAAATGCACCAAACAATAGGCTTTATATTTTTACTATTATCTCATTTCATATCATCATAACGAATGGAAACATTTGAAGTAACATATGATAATCAATATATTTTTCTCTAGCATAGTTGTTACTGAAATTCTTAGATTTATGAAAGATTTATAGGCTGCTATAGGTTATTGTTATTATTATTTTATGCAGCACTGCGCATAGCCTATGCCAAGGCACAACAAACCTGGTGTTCATTATATTATATATTGTTGGAAACATTTGTGTGTGTGTGTGTATTCTGTGAATTTTTAAAAAGCTATTTTAACCAGAAAAATCTCAAATTTATTTCCAAAATCGTTCAGGCCTAGTTTCTCTTGATACCAGTATGTTCACTTTTTTTCTTTTCTTTCAGGGACCAGATGCCACTGAGTCCTGCTCTGAGTCTCTGTACATGAACATGGTAAAGTGAAAATCAAACACCTTGGAAATGAAAGGTATGTACAATGTTTTTAGGAATGGCACAAAGGTCTCTGTCTTTGGATCATTGTTTTCAATGTGCTCTTTTGTCATTTGTTGTGTATTTTTGGATTATGTTGTGTTGTAAATAAATCCAAACAATCTAAAAGCCATTCTTTTTTAAATCTCCTCATTCTTTGTGCAAGGTTGCTCTGAATGACAGGGCCTGATCGCTCCTAATAGGGCAGTTAGGGGAGTGTCTTTGTCTTTCTCAGGTGTTGAAGGCTTACATATTCATGAGATGATCACGCCTTTTCGCATATGGCTTTCTCACACAAAACACGTCTTAGAAATTTTAAATCAATATATTGTCTTATCTGAATGAGCAGTCAGGGTGATTTTCACATAGTTTTGGAGCAAATATTCTAGGCTACGTGATACAATTTTCAAAAGTCTTGTGAAGAAATAATCAGTATGGGTTTCATGGCCTTATTTCAGTGACAATTTCTTTTGGTATTTTCACAAACCACGCATAAATGTCATTATCTCATTTGCAAAATAAGGATAGGAGAGTGTGCGGTCAGGTTGGAGGATCTGCCCATCGATGGAACGGACCTGTTCAAACGCATGTTTGAGCGTCTCGTCTTGGGACTGTTCCAGGGGAAAGTCATCGCGACTGGAGAGGTTTAGCCTCGCCAAGCCGCTCGGTTCCTCTGAAACAGTTCCGCTGGGTCCAGGAACAGCCTCTCCAACCTGAGCGCTCGCCCCCCTTCCCCGCCTTTTTTTTTTCCCAGAGGCATCTGTTGTCAAACATCCCAATAATTGTTCAAAAGCTGGCCAATTCGTTCCCAAAATTAACGGATGCCGGAGGCGCGGGCTAACTGCCACCTCCACACAATGGTTTTGTCCCCTGAATTTAATAGTGATGGCTTTTAAGGGGTATTCCACTATATCCCCGTGCACACACCTCACCTTAACCATGCGGCCCGTATCCAATGCCCCGGATTGTATCAGGCTTTGATGGATGGAGGTCTGGTTACAACCTGAATCCACCAAGGCCTTGATCGGGGGCGGCCTGCGGGACGTCCGGGATCCGGACCAATGTCCCAACCTCCATGACCGGGCAGTGGTTCACGAAATGGCCCGGATCCCCGCAACGCCAACAGGCCGGCCCAGGCTTCCCCGCCGCCCTAGTGGCAGGAAGTGGGTCAAGGAATTGGCGTGGGGAGAGCGCAGGAACCGCGTCGAGGCCTTCAGCATGCACCGACCCCCCTCCCCTGACGGATCCTCGCGACCCAGCTGGAACCTCGGCTCCAGCCTTCCAGCGGGGTGGTGCCCTTGGTGGTCCATTGAACCGGGTCCTGGGAAAAGGAACGGGCTTAGGGGAATGGGAAGAGAGAGAGACAGGGGGAGAAAGAGAGAGAGATATTGATGGAAGGGGTTCGCCGACCCCGGAGCACGCCGCCAGTTGATCCTCCGCCAGTTGGATGGCCAGATCCAGCGACGCCGGCTGGTGGCACTGGACCCACTGGGCAGTCCTCTTCGGTAGTCGAGACACAAACTGTTCCAGTACCACCTTGTCGATGATGGCCTCGGCAACAGCCATTTGCGGCACGAGTCCCGGAGCTGCTGCGCCAAGACAAAGGGTCGGCCTGCTTCCGCCAGTTCCAGTGAACGGAAGCGTTGACGATGTTGTTCTGGGTTGAGGCCGACCCTCTGGAGAATGGCTCGTTTCAGATCGACGTATACCAGGAGGTTCTGGACGGGCAGTTGTTGAGCAGCCTTCTGGGCTTCCCCCGACAGCAGCGGAATTAGCCGAACCGGCCAGCTGGTCAATGGCCACTCACATGCCTCGGCCGAGACATCTTCGTAAGAGACATGTGAGCGGCTGGGATGGAGCTGGGGAAAGCCGACTCTGTCCGAACCTCCCGGTCCAGCAAGCTCCGGAACAGCTCACGGTCCTCCTGCTGGGCTTGCATCATGGCTTGAAACCGATGTTCCTGATCCACCCGCAAGTCCAGCAGGGCTTGATGGTTTTCCTGATGTAGACCCGCGAGCGATGTGATGATGTCCGCAAATGGCGTTCCTGATGTTCCTGACGGAGTTTGCATCTTGGCGGCGGCGTTCTCCTTCCTTCCCGGGTTTCGGCACCAGTGTAGTATTTTCCCTTGTTTCTGTGTGTGTGAGAAGGAAGGAGACCGGGGTCGGCTGGCTGAGGCTCGTGGGTATTTTATTAAATAAACTCAGATCACAATCGCACCACATGCGCGTCAAACATAAATCTCATTCCACAGTTCAAAATACTCGACAGCGTTTGTCTTCCTTATTAACCCCCTGAGGTCTACGGTATCGCCGGCGATACCAGCTCGCTTTTTTTTTATCAGTGTAAAAGAAACTCATAAATACTCTGTTGACTTTGATTTTCCATAGGAGTTTCATACATCAATCGATTCTGTTAAATGTGTATTATTTTTGTGTATACTCACAATAAAAACAAAGTGTTGTGCTTTTTGCCAAATAAAGAAAAATAAACACGAAGCGAGTTCTGCCTTCTCTCTGCCAGTGTAGTCCATTCTGAAACGCGTCCGAAAATTAACTGTAGCTCAGCGAATACTCAGTCAAACAGACATACAGACACACAGGCATGAAGCTTGAATTCTCTTCTTTTAAATGAAGTAATTTATATAAAAAACAAATATTCTCATCTTGTGAAATCTGTATTAAAAGAGAGCGATTCCAGTCGACCTCATTACAGCTAATTCAGATGTAATGTGACACGCCCACGGAGAGCGCGCGCTATTCAAACGCAAATGGCTGAGGCAATCCTGTGAACGCCCCCATCAGCTCGAGAAAACACACAAGTTTATTTAGATCATTACTTGTTTACACCGTCTTGCAGCGCTGTGAGGAATAATACTAATGGAAAATGTCCCTCAGAAGTGCGGGTATATCGAGGAGCGAGCTGAGGAATACTAGTAAGTTTTTTCCTTCTCACGTGAATTTCTTCACGTGGGTTTCTGTTTATGAATGAATAAACGGCAGAGATGCGCGCTGTTTACCACAGCTGGCAAAGACAGTTTAAATTTAAATCGCGTGTGTGAATGAATGATGATGTTTTAGCAAACGGTATTGCTATACTGAGATGAGTAAAAATCGACTGAATGTTGAAATAAAATGTAGGCTATTTGTATAAGCAACGTATTAAACTGCAAATTAACAATATGCCCTAATATTTCATGAAAAAAACGTTACAGTCAGACGAAATATGAAAGACAACATTTTGTTTAGTAGATTTGGGTACAGTTTTTACTGTAGAATATACTGCCACATCAAATAAGCTTTTGTTTAGCAATTTCTATATATAAAATACTATTTTTGTCAAAAATAAAGTCATCAACTAAGATGTTAGCTGTTCCAATGTTGGCTATATTCAAACTAATGAATACATAGATAAAATGTAGGCCTATAATCATTTTTTTTACAAAGAAAGAGTACACTTGAAATATTGTTGAAATTGTAATTATTGTTGTAATTGTAACCGTTTTAATAAAATAGCAAAACATATTTACAAGATAGATGTAAGCAAAATCTTAAATGGTCAATATAAGTCTTCTTCTAAATATATCTTTTGTCCTTGCATTGTGGCTCAGTCACTGTGTCACACCTGAATGAATGGCTAATTATGCAGAGTGGGTGGGACATTGTATTCTAAGGTGTAAACCACTCCTCGTTCACGCCCCCCTCGCATATTGGCTTTCCAAGCAAAACCTGTTTTACATCAATTTAAATCAATGTATGGTTTTATGTGAACGATAAAGCAAGACTATTTTCACATAATTTTGAAGAAAAAACTCTAGGCGAGGACATCCATTAGTCAAAAGTCTTATTGACATATATTTACTATGTGTTTTGTGGCCTTATTTCAGAAATGTTTGTTTTTAGTTTTTTCAATAACCACGCATAAACATTATTCTCTCAAAAATGAAAACATGTACATACACGTGGCTCACATATTATGGTAGCCCTGTTTGTGCTATATAGAGTGAATTTACACCTTTGCCATTAATATGTTTATATGCAACTGAAAAAAGCACAAATGTCAGGGCATGTCATAACATCTCAAGGGCCCCAAAAACAGCCCAGACCCCAGAGGGTTAAATCCCTAGACATTGTGTTATATTTCTGTAACAGATCATTTTTGTTCGGACTTTCAGAGCCCTATTTTAACGATCTAAGCGCATGGTCTAAAGCACAGGGCGCAAGTTCACTAAGGGGGTCTCTGAATCCACTTTTGCTAGTTTAACGATGGGAAAAATGGTCGGCGTGTCAGGCGCATGGTCTAAAAGGGTTGTCCCTATTCTCTTAATGAGTAATGGGTGTGTTTTGGGATTTACGTGCGTTAAACCAATCAGAGTCTCATCTCCCATTCCCTTTAAATGCCAGTTGCTCTCGCAACTGTTAAAATGGTAACTTACTCTGTGAACCTTACCTGGTCGGGAGCAGGTTTTCTTCTGTAAACCCAGAGTTGCTTTCGGTCTCCTCCCCTTTTTTAAAGAAGAAGCGGTGTTTAAACACCTCATTCATTCTTTCGGTACATTCATTCCGCACAGTTCCGTCACGCAGAGAGCATCAAAGTGAATGAAATGGCATGTCCTTTTATGGAAGATCCTGTAGATGAAGAGGCTGCATTAACTCGTAGAGAGTTACATTTATGTAGGGAGAGGATTTTGAGGCCCAGAGTGAATTTTTTGTCATATCCCTATGCATTTTTATTTGATAGGTGTGGCGGGGGAGGCGTGGTTCAGCGAGAGTGGAGAGACGAGCGGCGGTAAGTAGGTCAAGTGCAAAATGACTTACACCTGTGTCTCGTTGCAGTAATTGGCGTGGGGAGACCGTATAAAAGCCAGACTGGAACCAGCGATCAGAGAGAGAGGGCTGAGGACTTGTGGGATCGTGGAAAGAGGACTCTTAAATAAACAAGAGAAAATAATAGTTCAATGGGGTAATGAATGTTGGTAAATAATAGACAAACTAAAATAAAACAAATTGGAGCAAACGACTTCTCTGGAGAACTATGTTCCACCAGAGGAAGTAGCATTGAATAAATCGGTCCAAACATTTTCTCCACCCATAAATTATCCAATTAACAGTGACGTCACAATCTGACGTTATACTGCCTCCATCAGGTCGCGAATGTAAAGACAGGGTCGTAACTACACTGAACAAAATTATAAACGCAACACTTTTGTTTTTGCCCCCATTTTTCATGAGCTTAACTCAAAGATCTAAGACTTTTTCTATGTACACAAAAGGCCTATTTCTCTCAAATATTGTTTACAAATCTGTCTAAATCTGTGTTAGTGAGCACTTCTTCTTTGCCGAGATAATCCATCCACCTCACAGGTGTGGCTTATCAAGATGCTGATTAGACAGCATGATTATTGCACAGGTGTGCCTTAGGCTGGCCACAATAAAAGGCCACTCTAAAATGTGAAGTTTTATCACACAGCACAATGCCACAGATGTTGCAAGTTTTGAGGGAGCGTGCAATTGGCATGCTGACTGCAGGAATGTCCACCAGAGCTGTTGCCCGTGAATTGAATGTTCATTTATCTACCATAAGCCGTCTCCAAAGGCGTTTCAGAGAATTTGGCAGTACATCCAATCGACCTCACAACCGCAGACCACATGTAACCACACCAGCCCAGGACCTCCACATCCAGCATCTTCACCTCCAAGATCGTCTGAGACCAGCCACCCGGACAGCTGCTGCAACAATCGGTTTGCATAACCAAAGAATTTCTGCACAAACTGTCAGAAACTGTCTCAGGGAAGCTCATCTGCATGCTCGTCGTCCTCATCGGGGTCTCGACCTGACTGCAGTTCGTTGTTGTAACCGACTTGAGTGGGCAAATGCTCACATTCGATGGCGTCTGGCACTTTGGCGAGGTGTTCTCTTCACGGGTGAATCCCGGTTTTCACTGTACAGGGCAGATGGCAGACAGCGTGTATGGCGTCATGTGGGTGAGCGGTTTGCTGATGTCAACAGTGTGGATCGAGTTTCCCATGGTGGTGGTGGGGTTATGGTATGGGCAGGCGTATGTTATGGACAACGAACACAGGTGCATTTTATTGATGGCATTTTGAATGCACAGAGATACCGTGATGAGATCCTGAGGCCCATTGTTGTGCCATTCATCCACAACCATCACCTCATGTTGCAGCATGATAATGCACAGCCCCATGTTGCAAGGATCTGTACACAATTCCTGGAAGCTGAAATCATCCCAGTTCTTGCATGGCCAGCATACTCACTGGACATGTCACCCATTGAGCATGTTTGGGATGCTCTGGATTGGCGTATACGACAGCGTGTTCCAGGTCCTGCCAATATCCAGCAACTTCACACAGCCATTGAAGAGGAATGGACCAACATTCCACAGGCCACAATCAACAACATGATCAACTCTATGCGAAGGAGATGATACAGTAAAATCCCCCAATACCCCCCCAATACAAATTTTGTTCAGTGTGTGTATAGATATTATTTTCAAAAGAAATGGCATAAAAGTATATTTTAGCTTAACAAATGCTTGTCAGTACATTCAAAAGTATTAACATGGTTTATTTTAACATACAGAGCAAAGCAATAAAATGTTTTCTTATACTTTAACAAATATCTGTTAGATGAAATAACAGACTATTTTAGCATCAACAATGGAAATGGGTTTTGCCCTACAAGAACAGAAATTAGAGGGAAGATTACTGACGGAGACCAAGAGACAGGTGAGACATGGCAGGAGAATCACTCTGCAGGGAGGAGATGGAGCAAACCAGAATGACACTGTTGGCTTCAGAGACTCAACACCGTCATCAAGAATTCATCAAACACACACAGACTACAACACACCTTCTGCATGAGGGCCGATCCAAAGTCCAATCAATGTGTTATTTGCTCCACATTGCAGCAGAAGCGAGTCACCAATCTAATTATGTGTTTGTGTGCATGTGCATATGTTTGGCAGTGGAAATTAGTTGTTTATAACACTTTTCTTGCATGTGAAATTTATGACTGCTCTCTCCAGATATGAAACCAGGTCACGTTAGGCTTTCATCATTTGCCTGAATGAGTCGACCATCTCAATTAATCTCTCACAGGATCAAACCCATGTAAAAATGCCCTAAGATATCAAATTATGATTCACTTTGTATCCATACATATGTGATTAACCTCAGTACTGTGTAATATCTAAAATTAATTCAATCTTATTCAGGTGAATTATTACTTGTTTACCTTTGATTATGATCCCAAAGTAATTTGTTATAGGAATAGTTGACCCAAAACTGAAAATCATGTCACTCAATTTCATGTTGTTCCAAAGCTGCACATTATTATTTGGAACACAAAAGGAGAATATATATATATATATATATATATATATATATATATATATATATATATATATATATATATATATATATATATATATCATGATCATGATCATGATCTAGAATGATTGATATTGTGATTTTGCACAAATAGTCCATATGTTTTAAAACATTCCAGAAATTCCAGAAATTGGGACAATAATCTGTGATTTATTAATTCTCTTTATTCTTTATTTAACTGATAAAAGAACAAAGAAAAATTCCAGTACAAATTCCAATGTTTCACTGGGCAAATTAATTTTGAAAATATAAACAAATTGTGATTTTGATTGCTGCAACACACTCCAAAAAAGTTGGAACAGAGGAAAAGTAAAAGTGAAAAGGCTACAGAATATCCATCCAACTATTTAGAAATGATCCAGAATAAGTAGGCCTAGGTGAAATTGTAATAGGTGGGAGTATCGTGATTGGGTATAAAAGGCGCATCTACCAAAGGCTCCATTTTTGCAATCAAAGACAGGTTATGGCTCACTACTTTGTGCCAAATTCCATAAGAGAATTGTCAAACAATTCAAAAATCACATTTCTCAATGCAAGATTGCAAACGATTTAGGTCTTTCTCCATCTACCATACATAATATTGTAAAGAATTAAGGGAATCCAGAGAAATCTCAGTCTGTGTCGGGCAAGGCAGGAAACCTCTGTTGAATCTGTGTGACCTTCAAGACCTCAGATGGCATTGCATGAAAAACCATCATGCTACTGTGTTAAATATAGCCATATGGGCTCGGGAGTACTTTGTAAATTCGTTGTCACTTAACACTGCATCAAGAAATGCAATTTGAATGTGAACAGGAATGTTGATGGGAACCACTGTTATAGAGGGTGCATCAGTGCAAACGGCATGGGTGACTTGCATATGTGAGAAGGGACGTGGAGACGTATATTGGGATTGTACAGAAACATTTTGTTACGCTGCGGTTGAGACAAGGAGGAAGCAGGATCCAAATGCAGCACACTTTATTCAATAGACTCCAGACTTTACCAACACAGACTCGGGAACAGGACAACCAACATCAGCACTAAACAAAACCAAGAACTCACAATGACTGAACTAAAACACAGGGCTTAAATACAAGGGCAAACAAGCTAAACAAGATAACAAGGGGGCGTGGTTAATAGGGCTGTACTGTCCCAGTCGATTAGTCGATTAATTGGTCGATACGTTCTGGTTCGACCAAAATTCTGATTGGTCGATTTTTTGCCGCGTTCATTTCATCAGTTTTGCCGCGTTTATTTCATCAGTTTTGCCGCGCTGAGGCGCGCTCATTTCATCAGGTGGAAAGCACTAACTGCTAATGGGGGTGTTTTCAGAGTACCCTTGTTTCACTGTAACAGTCTGTCTTCAGAACACCCCCCTTGTTTCCACCTTTTTTGGATTAGCCCAACCCAAGAGAGAGCGATAACTATAGAAGGTTTGATGCTGAATATTATTTATTTAATTGTGAGAGCGTTTAATAGTCAGTCCTCTTCTAACATGTCAACAACAAAGAAATCGACAGTGTGGCAGCATTTTGTTAAAATTGATAACAGGAAAAAGGTTGAATGCAAAGTTTGCAAGCAACAGTTTTCCACAGCTCGACGACAAACATGACATATCATCTAAAAGTGGTAAGCTCACTTGTCTGCGTTAGCTTGCCCTGTCTGTTTTGAGTAGGCTATATGAACATATCAGAATTAGCATATTTCAATGTTTTAGTGTGATAACCTAACTTTTAAATTTTTTATTTGGAGCCTAATGCGCAATTGCGCTGTGCTGTTGGTTGTGTTAGTTTTGAGCCTAGGATGCTTTATTTTTCAGTTATGCACTTTATTTAGTTTCTGCTCTTGATCTGGTTTGTTTAATAAATATTCTTTTTTTATTAAAGTGGACGTGCATTTTGTGTTTATTAAGAGTAAAAGCTTTAAGTTAATAGTCTATTCGTGTCTCAGCTGCGAAGCTGAGCTCATGTTCAGCCTCGCTCGGTGCGAGGACATGCACGGTGAAATGATAGTGTCTGACAGTTATAACTTATTATTATAACATATGACAAAAATAATTGTCTAAATTATGTTGCATATTCCTCAACAGTTCTTGTGATGATATCACTAGTTGACAACATAGTACTATTTTCGGAAATCATAAGCTATGATATTGCGCAGGTGCACGTGATGCAACGCTGTCAGAGCCGACAGACTCGAGTGTCAGACTCATTTCAGTGCAAAATAATTAGGTCAAAAACGATTTAATATACTGCAAATAGCCTACTAGTTTTTTATGTTTATTTATAATTCATTTAGGCGGACAACAAGGCTACCAAGTATTAAGGTTAAGCTACCAAGTAATTAATTTAACGTTTTTTTGTCCACTGTGAGAGACATAATCAACAAAAAAAAAAAAATCCAGAAATCACAATGTATGATTTTTTTAACTATTTATTTGTATGATACAGCTGCAAATAAGTATTTGAACACCTGAGAAAATCAATGTTAATACTTGGTACAGTAGCCTTTGTTTGCAATTACAGAGGTCAAACGTTTCCTGTAGTTTTTCACCAGGTTTGCACACACTGCAGGAGGGATTTTGGCCCACTCCTCCACACAGATCTTCTCTAGATCAGTCAGGTTTCTGGGCTGTCGCTGAGAAACACGGAGTTTGAGCTCCCTCCAAAGATTCTCTATTGGGTTTAGGTCTGGAGACTGGCTAGGCCACGCCAGAACCTTGATATGCTTCTTACAGAGCCACTCCTTGGTTATCCTGGCTGTGTGCTTCGGGTCATTGTCATATTGGAAGACCCAGCCTCGACCCATCTTCAATGCTCTAACTGAGGTAAGGAGGTTGTTCCCCAAAATCTCGCAATACATGGCCCCGGTCATCATCTCCTTAATACAGTGCAGTCGCCCTGTCCCATGTGCAGAAAAACACCCCCAAAGCATGATGCTACCACCCCCATGCTTCACAGTAGGGATGGTGTTCTTGGGATGGTACTCATCATTCTTCTTCCTCCAAACACGTTTAGTGGAATTATGACCAAAAAGTTCTATTTTGGTCTCATCTGACCACATGACTTTCTCCCATGACTCCTCTGGATCATCCAAATGGTCATTGGCAAACTTAAAACGGGCCTTGACATGTGCTGGTTTAAGCAGGGGAACCTTCCGTGCCATGCATGATTTCAAACCATGACGTCTATCTTAGTGTATTACCAACAGTAACCTTGGAAACGGTGGTCCCAGCTCTTTTCAGGTCATTGACTAGCTCCTCCCATGTAGTTCTGGGCTGATTTCTCACCTTTCTTAGGATTATTGAGACCCCACGAGGTGAGATCTTGCATGGAGCCCCAGTCCGAGGGAGATTGACAATCATGTTTAGCTTCTTCCATTTTCTAATGATTGCTCCAACAGTGGACCTTTTTTCACCAAGCTGCTTGGCAATTTCCCCGTAGCCCTTTCCAGCCTTGTGGAGGTGTACAATTTTGTCTCTAGTGTCTTTGGACAGCTCTTTGGTCTTGGCCATGTTAGTAGTTGGATTCTTACTGATTGTATGGGGTGGACAGGTGTCTTTATGCAGCTAACGACCTCAAACAGGTGCATCTAATTTAGGATAATAAATGGAGTGGAGGTGGACATTTTAAAGGCAGACTAACAGGTCTTTTAGGGTCAGAATTCTAGCTGATAGACAGGTGTTCAAATACTTATTTGCAGCTGTATCATACAAATAAATAGTTAAAAAATCATACATATTGATTTCTGGATTTTTTTATTTTTTATTATGTCTCTCACAGTGGACATGCACCTACGATGACAATTTCAGACCCCTCCATGATTTCTAAGTGGGAGAGCTTGCAAAATAGCAGGGTGTTCAAATACTTATTTTCCTCACTGTATGTGTGTGTGTGTGTGTGTGTGTGTGTGTGTGTGTGTGTGTGTGTGTGTGTGTGTGTGTGTGTGTATTTTGTACATTTTAAAAAGCAATTTTTAACAGAAAAATCTAAAATGTATTACCAAAATCGTGCAGCCCTATAGTTTCTCTTGATATCAGCATGTTCACAGCTGTTTTGTTTTTTATTTTTTACAGGGACCAGATGCCACTGATGAGTCCTGCTGACTTCAACATTCACATGAGCAGTGTTGGGCAAGTTACTTAAAAAAAGTAATTAGTTATAGTTACTAGTTACTTCTCACAAAAAGTAACTGCGTTAGTAACTGAATTACATCATTACAAAAGTAACTAATTACCAGGGAAAGTAACTATTGCGTTACTTAAATTTTTTTTTAAAAAGTTTAAATATAAGAAATTTCTTGGATACCCCCAATATGAAATGTTAAATGAATGAAATTGACACTAAATAGAACATCTTATTATTATAAAACATTGTACACTAATCTACACTATTTTAATGTTGCTGTGGGACAATGTGAGAGACACCTATTAATTTAAATATTAAAATAGTATCATTACTATAGTGCAACAATAAAACAATAGATGGTTTAGAACTTTTAATATTTATTGCACAGACCACAACTGGCCAACAAATAAGTCTAAAAATAAATTATGCTTCTTAAGAAATGTACCAAAAATAAATAAATAGTAGCCTAATAAAAATATACATACACATACACTAGTGCATATAATTAAAATGATAAAACTCACACACCTTTACAACTGGTAGACATTCTGTATAGCCTACTTGAAATATTTTCTTCCTCACAATAGTAAGTTTAACAAAAAGAGCTTTCAATATAATACTGAACAATGTATCAACATAAATAATAATAATACAATATAATCTTTTGGGGGTTTATTTTTATAACCTACAGAGAACGTCATTATCAGAGGTTATTTTAGCCAAATTCTAGTCGTGTTTGCCGCACGTGCTCACAACCTTCAAACAAATAGGCCTATGTTTGAACGTTCCCTGCAGGTTATTTTGGAGTTTATGTTATATAAACTAATTAAAACATTGCATATGATACCAATATGCTACAGAGATTATTCAAATGCTGATATGTGTAATTTATTTATAAATAAAGTATTTATGCTCGGACACATTCGGTCTCTGTCGCGCACTGTCGAGCGCGTTCTCGGACACACTCGGTCTCTCTCGTGCACTGTCGAGCGCGTTCTCGGACACACTCGGTCTCTCTCGCGCACTGTCGAGCGCGTTCTCGGACACACTCGGTCTCTCTCGTGCACTGTCGAGCACGCCTGCGGCATTCGCCTCGCTTTTGTCGAGTCCCGCGCATCATAAACACTCACACACCAGAGAAAAAACTTTGCAGCTCCCATGGCTGAGAGAGAGCCTACTCGGATGAAAACCGCTTCAGTGAGCTCAATTAAAGTAACGCCGCATTTTTATTGACAGTAACGGTAACGGCGTTGTAATGGAGGAAGCAGTAATTAGTTAGATTACTCGTTACTGAAAAAAATAACGCCGTTAGTAACGCCGTTTATTTATAACGCCGTTATTCCCATCACTGCACATGAGTACATAAATATAGTAAAGTGAAAAATCAAACACCTTGGAAATGACAGGTATGTACTATGTTTCAGGGATGGCACAAAGGTGTGTGACTGATTAAGTCTATGTCTTTAGTTCAGTGTGTTAAATAATATGCTTTTGTCATTTGTTGTGTATCTTTGGATTATGTTGTGTTGTAAATGAATCCAAACAATCAAAAATCATTCTTTGTGCAAGGTTCCTCATAATGATAGGGCCTGATAGCACCTGATAGGGCCATTAGGGGAGGGTCTTTGTCTTTCTCAGGTGTGAAACCATCAATATTCATGATGTGTTCACGCCTACTCGCATAAAGCTTTCTTACACAAAACATGTCTTGCAAATTTAAAATCGATATATTGTTTTATCTGAATGAGTTGTCAGGATGATTTTCACACAGTTTTGGAGCAAATATTCTAGGCCCGGGGTTTTCAAAGTGGGGGCCGCAGCAAGTAAAAAAAAAAAACGTACAAATATTTGTTAATATGAGTATTGTTATGAAATAGCATTATAATTATTTGTTGCATAGCCTATCTGAACATTATACTTTTAATGCTAATCTTTTAGAGATTAACTGATTGATCGGCTGGTGAGCGGAACTGGCCGATGTTCACGTGATTTTCAGTCTGACATATGCCGATTTTATGCCAGTCAAATGCACTCGGGCGCCGCATGATTAACATCGCGCAACATCAGCATCACACGTGCACACGGAACGCACATGTAGGAAACCTTGTGAATTATGGCCGCAAGCACGAGCAGCGCGAATTGTTTCCGGCGTGCATGTTCAATGAGTGCATTCACACCGCGAGAAGGAGCAGCGTGTGAGCAGTAGTGAAGCTGAGGGTTTCGGCGCAGAGTCTATTTTTGCTGCGCTGCTGATGCTTAATTAAAGTGAAAGCACACTTTTGATGGACAAAATAAATATGATTTCACACTAAAAGTACCTAAAATGCACATAATTTGCATGTATAGTGTGTTTAGAGTAGGCTATGTCAGAAATCAGAAAGTCTCAAAAATGTTTATAGAAAATGTACCGATTTAAACTTGTTTTTATTAATCAGTTTGGGTAAAAGTGGTGTTTTATAAAAAAATATATATATAGAAAATAAATATTTGTGTGTGCTGTAAAGTGGTTAAAAAATGAAATCGGAATCGGCTAAAATCTGTTTCGGCAGGTCAAACTCAATGAAAAATCGAAATCGGCCTAGAAAATTGTAATCGGTGCATCTCTATAATCTTTCTGATTGGCTGGTATCAAACATTATCACATAATCTGATGTTCACCTAGATGTTTTATTTATTTATTTCTACATTTGCCGTAGTATTGTCGATGGGTGCAATAACACATCCTGCAAAAGGGGGGCCTTGGCCAGAACCTAGTGGTATTTGGGAGGCCTTGTCATGGAAAAGTTTGGGAACCCCTGTTCTAGGCTACGTGATACAATTTTCAAAAGTCTTGTGAAGAAATAATCAGTATGGGTTTCATGACCTTATTTCAGTGACAATTTTTTTTTTTTTTTTTTTACAAATCACGCATAACTGTCATTACCTCAAAACTACAAACTTTTACATACATGCTGCTGACTTATAATTGTAGCAGAGTTTGTGCTAAATACAGTGCAATCAGACTTTAGCCATGAACATGTCACAAGTAACAGAAATAAGCACAAACGTCAGAGCATGTAAGAACACCTCCAGGGCCCAGAAAACACCTCTGCATCATATTCCACTATCACCAATATTGAATTTCTACTCACCTTTCCATCTCTGCATCTGCTGTGTGTTTTAATAAAGTTTGTTTGGATTCACTTACCACCTTGTTCAGTGTATATATCCTAACAGTTACACATTTAGACAGTTCCCTTTCGAGGGAACTCGAACTGCGTCGAATGACAATTTGGGGGAACGCCCCTCAGCGTAGCGCCTCTGAAGCCAATCTTGATTGGTGTTGCGTCATGACGTGACGGCATAAGCGGAACCTACAAAAGGATGCCGGCACACAACAGAGTTAGCTTTCTGTTCTTCATTAAGCGTCTTATTTGGTGTTGTCTGTCTTCACACCAGCAATATATAAAGCTATGGCGAGTGCTAGCTACAGGAGGTGTGTGCATCCCTGCCCTCGTTATATCACTGGTGGGGACCAAATGTGCGTGCATTTTTTGGGAGCTCCCGCCTGGCTATTTTTAATCAGGATGGCCAGGCTCACGAGCCCCGTGGTGCGGGAAAACGCTCTTCATGGGGCTCGCAAATGGATCTGACAGAGGATCTCGAGACTGCTGAGGCACGTTCTCGGGATTCCTCTGCCAGTTCCGACGTTCTCCCTCCTCGCGCAGAAGCCCGCTCTGCGGCTTCTTCTGCACGAGTGGAGAACCCGATGTTCGAGCTGTCTGCTTCCGAGGAAGTAGACGTGCTCAGCATCAAAGGCGGGAATTTTGGGAATGACTCGCCACCCCATGTCCCCGCATATGAGGAGCTGCAAGGTTGTTTCTCGTGCAATGGCCCGTCTAAACACCAGTTGGCCACATGAGAGGCAGGAAGCGCTCACTAAGAGCAAGTTGGACGAGCACTTCCTGCAGCACAGAGAGCAACCTCACCACCGGGGTTTGCAGTTCTTTCCTGATTTAAACAACGAGTGTTTAATTTAACAGTGATAATAATGTAGCTATCATTAGCCTAAAGTTTTGCTAAAACTTCAGCCGGTAGGGTTGGGAAATAGCCAATTGCCAAATAAATCTGAATTTTGGGGCTAAATTGCGATGTATGGTATAATCTGAGTATTTCATTATTATTTTTCTATTTGAAAAAAAAAAAAAAAAAAACTGTATTTAATTTTTTCATTTTTTATATTTAATATCCTGATCAATATTGTCCTACAAACAATGTTCATATTGAAGGTTATAAAAACAAACATAGTGTAACCTTGCTGTCTATCTGCAGTCTATCCAAAAAAGGGGTCAAATCACATTACATTCTAACATTGCAACATTACAATCTAAAAACAAAATAATGCTTTTTAAAGAAGTAGTTAAATTTACTAAACTTAAAAAAAACAAAAAAAAAACAAAGCTAATATCATAAAAATACACGTGTAGGTTTGAAATTCTCTAGCACATTTATGTTCACCAACAACAAATATTTTAGCTAAATATATTTATAATTTAGTGCAAATGTATATTTTAGTCAGAATAATTGCGCTCCTATTCTATTGCGCTCCGTCTGTTTGGCGCGCATGCACGCGGCGGCGCTCGTTCACGGAAGTTTAGTTTTTAGAAAGCTCGACAATCATGACAGCAAACTGGAAATATTGACTTTCTAACATTTACAGATGGAGAATATGTCCGTGAAATGTAAGTTATGCACTGAGGAAATTATTGGATGTCACTTCAGCTTATGGCTAAATATTATTAGAGGTATATTTGTTTCCACCAGTGTGGAGTTTACGTATGATGACGAAAGCACGTTAGTTTCGAGCCCTCCCGGAACCCATAGAGAATGCATTGCAGTGCCTGCAGTTCAAAAAAAAAAAAAATCTTTGAATGTAAGTCTATGGGAACACTCTGGGCGGTTTTTGGCCATAGTGAAATCGCCCAAAAAGAGGCGGTACTCCACAGAACATGACTTGGCGCTGATTGGACTATATACAGAGGCAGAACAACAGTGAGTGACTGCTAGCGTAACTCTGTGGTTGAATGAGATTGTGATTGAAAAAGTCCCTTTCACACTTTGGTGGTGCGTCGCCTGATCGCCCTAATGAAGAAACCGCCTCTGCATGAAACACCTTGAGCATGAGGTGAGAGCGACAGCTCCGAAATGAAAGTTAGGACAAAAATCCATTTGTCTGTTTAAACAATTAATACAAGGATCAGGATCCTATGTCTGTTTGATCAAACCTCTTTCCAAATATTTGAGCACTTAAGGACATCTGATGAGCAGGGCCGGATTAACATAAGGGCTAGGTGGGGCTGAAGCCCCAGGGCCCACGGGATTAGGGGGCCCGTGATTGGCTGGAGGAAATGAGATTGTCAAGTCATAGGTGGTTGATTTGTGTATAATAAAATAACAAGAAGTTATTGGAAAATGTGCCTGACTGATATAATTCACCGCCCAATCAAATTAACTCTACAATTTGCGCTATGACGTTGGGAAACGCCTCTTTTCGTTATGCTTTCATGTAGAACATGGGAATAAATCGCTCGCAGGAGTTCAAAAATGATGAAAAAAAGTGATAGTGGTGCACAAAAAAGGAAAAACAAACTCGAAAGGCAGAAAAGAGATGCAAAAATTCCTAAACTAACTAACTACTTGGGTTCACTTTCATCCGTGCCCGTGGAAGACCCCGAGTGCAGCGGCAGCAGCCCACAGTTAGCTTCACCCTCCTGCGTCGTCACCGATCCGCGTGTTTTAGACGTCGAAGAAGGTAAGCAAGCAGCTGAAGTAAGTTAATGAGTTAAGCACTATGGTAATTGTTTCTCGTGGAGTCGTAAGGTATTTTCAATATTTATAGGGGCTATATAGTAGGTGATTTTATTGCAGTCTGAATCCAGAATGTCAGTGTTTTTTCTCCCACCACCCACCCGCGTAAAAATCCCCGGCCGAATTACTGTTTTTTGACGAACATCAAGGTCCAATATATCCAAGGTACATGGGCATTTTTTGCCTCGATGAGTTTTTGTCTTATTGTAATATTACATAATATAAAATAAATAAGTAAAAGCGCAGTTTTCCCCAAATATCAGCACAATTGCTAATGTGATATATATGTTATGCAACAATAAATGAGTTGACCAATAAGTTAACATTGAGAGTTACGTTTTGGTTTATCGTCATTTCGCCGATGGAAATTCCTAAATGAAACCACAGCAGAAACAATCTCTGAAACTGATAGTGGTGATTCGTTACTGAATAATCTGCGTTTTGAACGAATGGGTTCATTTAATGATTCATTGACTCCTCGAATCAAACAGCCGTTTGAACAAATCGGTTGAATGAATGACTCGCTTATTAAGACGGTGACTTGCCGCCACCTACTGTTAGTTTTAGTTTCATACTTAAAGGGATACTCCACCGAAAAATGAAAATTCTGTCATCATATACTCACCCTTCATGTTGTTTCAAACCTGTATGAATTTCTTTCTTCTGCTGAAGTGAAAGGAAGATATTTAGAAGAATGTGAGTAACCAGACAGCTTTAGATACCATTGACTTCCATAGTAGGAAAAAAATATACTATGGAAGTCAATGGTATCTAAAACTGTCTGGTTACTGACATTCTTCTAGATATCTTCCTTTCTGTTCAGCAAAATAAAGAAATTAATTCAGGTTTGAAACAACATGAGGGTGAGTATATGATGACAGAATTTTCATTTTTCGGTGGAGTATCCCTTTAATGTACCCTTTAATTAAACATTTTAAATGAGAAATAATTTTATATTTAAATATTAAATAAAATAACAATCATAGCATTTATGTAATTGTAAATGTATTAATGTTTTTTTTTACAGATATCCACATGAGAAACAATTACCATCTGAATAGGGCTTTAGAAAGCAAATGTTTTATTAATGCTTACTTTGTCCCTTTAGATAAAATGAGAGAAATAGCCATAAATGCACTTATGGAAGGGGAGGGGGTAAAAATGTTTTATCAATAAAATGTTCCCAAAATGAACCAAGAAATTATGTGGAGTAATTTTTATCATGATGTTCCATCAAAATCTGTGCAGTAGAGGGCTAATGTGTTAAATAGCCTGGACTATTCAGTGTGCAAAAATAATAATAATAAATAATGATAAAGAAAAACATTAATTAAATACATTGATTAAAAACAATAAAACAAATTTATTGCAGTAGAAGACTGTGGCGTGGCAATCAGATGAAAGGGGGCCCTTGGTGTTGCTATAGCCCCAGGGCCCAAAGTCCTCTTAATCCGGGCCTGCTGATGAGCATCTGAGATAGAACAACATAATCATAAATATTGGGATACATGTTTCCCATAATGTGCAGCAAATGTTTACAAATTCTGCATGTGTTTGTTTTGGTCTGCTATAACATTAAAAATCTTTATATTTTCTTAAATGTGTTACTTGCCTTTTATTTGGAATATTTGGTGAAACTTACTCATTTCTGAGAGAAAATTGTTTTAACACGATTTTTGTGAATTTAATGCTAATTTAGCATGTTACAAATAAATGCATTTAATCGTGCTTATTAAGCCTAAACAGAAGCACAGAATGAGGAGCTGATACATGATATTGTAACGGAGTCACCAGATCAGCACGCTCAGCATGCTTTATGTTTTTCATAAAGGTAACAAAAGTATATATATAAAAAGGTATATGTATATATATTTACACATACATAAGTGTGTGTGTGTGTGTGTGTATATATATATATATATATATATATATATATATATATACACATTTATTTAGATATATTACATTGAGTTTGTTGAAAAGTGCTTTGTTTCATTTGTTGGGGAAATACTCATATTTCACCCGATAAACTAGATTAAATTGTTATTATGTACAGTTTTACATTAGTTCATACAGTGTAAAAAAAATTCTAACCTCCCCAACTCAGTTTTCTAGTGACTGGTCACATCTAAATTTTTGAATTGGCCCAAGTGAAAATCTGTAAATTTAATTTTATAATGTACAGAATTTCACTTGGGCCAATTGAAAAATTTAGATGTGACCAGTCACTAGAAAATGTAGTTGGGGAGGTTAGAATTTTTTATTTTCTGTAGTGAACTAATGAAGTTAGCTGCTAAGCTCTATAAAGGACAGGCAATATGCTAAAATATGTATACCAATTTTAATATATGATAAAAAGGGATTGTGTCAAATAATGAACAATGTTTAAACAAATCTATTGAGTGAATAACTAAATCACTTACATTCACTGATGTAAGATAATTTAGTATAGTGATTCTGACAGGTCAATTTAGCTCAAATGAACTATTAATTAATTTATAGGGAATTCGAAAGAATCACTTATTACGGCCGAGCAAATGACTCGTCTAGGAACCGGCCGCAACTATCAGCTCTGCAGCGGATATAAATATCCGAATTATAGTGAAACACTATTTATTAGCAAGGTAACTTAGATCAGCAGTTTAAGACATTAAATTCGTAAGCACATAACACAAGTAACACTCCTCTTTAAAATACAAACAAGACTTTATTGATTCTTCTAACACATAAAACTAATATCTTACACAAACACACGCACACACATTCATACGAGTTGCAGAAAGAAAGAGAGTGAGGAAATAATGAGTTTTAAGAGTGAGATGATGAAATCCCGAGTTTCTATATGCACTTATAAGACATGGCCTGAACGAACCATCAATCATTAATTTAACCCTTCTATCGTTTCTTAGGCAGGTTATTAAATCTATATCAAAGCACCAGTTCAGTTTAAAGTCTAGAGGCTACTTGCTTGTGTTTGCTTTTTGGAATTCCATTTGTCGAGTGAAAGGGGTTTTCCAAGTTCGCTGGTGTCTCCTCGTGCCTGGATAGATGACTGGGGCGGCCAATCACGTGGTGTGCTGGCGGATGAATGGAAAGTCTTTGAAGCTGGAAAGCAGGCTTTGCAGTCGAATCGTGGACCGAAACTTCGGCGCAAAACTTAACTTAGAACCGAGACTCACAACGGAAAAGAAAAGAAAACTAAGAAAAGAAAGAAAATTGAGACGAGAGTAGTTAGATGGCTTGAATGAAGCTGTTTAACCCATGTTCTTCTGATCTTGATTTGGGTTCTTTCGTCTGCTCGACTACATAGTTAGTCTATCTGGTTACTCCGTCATGGCTTTTCCATGATCGTTTTTGAACCTACATTTCTTTTTCTTATTCTGCCCAAAGCTTTGTTCAGGTCTAAGATTTTAAACTCAAATGTTTGTCCAACCTCCTAGAAGAGATCTGACCAATTAGACACTGGCTTTATTTAGGAGGTGGCGTTCTCTTCACTTCTTATCGTAAATCATGCTTATCTGTGATCTCCTTGCTCTCCAGCACGAGCAGAGAGAACAGAGGCCACAGTTTAGACATCATCAGTATTATAAGAATACGAAACATTTTACACAGATTTCAATCAAGCCATCTTTTGAATCAAGAACATACGATCATATTGATAGGAAACGAGACACACTTTCATTCAAACATCGAACAGTTCTAACAATTACTGACTTATATGAGATCTAAGCATATTAGACACACATACTGTATAGGTTGTAGACACAATATAGAATTATGTAGTTGAACGATGTTTGATTATAAGTCCATCAATACTTGTTCTGGGATGATTTTATGTATTGTTATAGGTAAAATCTCAGTTTTCTGTGGTTTGAAGAGATTTTAACTCTGGGTCATTCAGAGTTCCTTAAGAAAATGGAGGTCTGTTTTGTGTATCTGTCGTGGGATCGAGCAGCTTCTGCTGTTATCTTGATCGAGCACTGAGCTGCGCCATCTCTGAACCAATCAGTCTTTCCAAAACTATTAAACGTTGACAACGTTCTTCCTTTAGTTGGGCTCATCTCTTTGAAGCTTGCATGGCCATAAAGTTCTTAGCTGGGGATTTTCGTTGGTTGGCGTAGACTGGTTGGAGCCTTGATTTTATGGCTCTGGATTGGTGATTTGGGGTCTGGAATGTTGAGTTCTGTGTGGAGTTATGTTTGAACAAATCACCTGGAAGATTCATTTGTGTTTGCTTCGCCCTCAAATCCTACACTGAACACAACCTACTTGTAAGATGAACAGTAACCTTAAGAAAAAATATCTGAAATACACAATTGAATTTAGAGTTACATTGTATCTCTTCCAGTTGATTATGTAAAAACAATTGGTAACACTTTATTTTGATAGTCCTTTTTGAACATTCTGTTGACTATAAGTAACGTTGCACCTACATGTCAACTAACTCCCATTAGAGTATTAGTAGACTGTCTGCTTAATATCTGCTAACTCTTTATAGTGTTGGTCTCCCAACAGTAATAATTGAGAAATGCCGGGCAGTCAGGAATGATCACTCCCGAGAAGACAAAGGACTTATCATGTAGTATTATGCATGTATCATTTGAAAGGTCTCAGTGCGACGGGTACAAATGTCTCATTCCGAAAGAAGTAAACCAAAAGGTAATAAAGTTAACCCTCTGGGGTCTAAGGTGTTTTTGGGGTCCTTGAGATGTTTTGACATGCCCTGACATTTGTGCTTTTTTCAGTTGCTTATAAACATATTAATGGCAAAGGTGTAATTACACTCTATTTAGCACAAACAGGGCTACCATAATATGTGAGCAACATGTATGTACGTACATGTTTGTATTTTTGAGAGAATAATGTTTATGCATGGTTATTGAAAAAACTAAAAATGAAAGTTTCTGAAATAAGGCCACAAAACACATACTAAATATGTGTCCATAAGACTTCTGAATAATGCATTTTGTCACCTTCATTTTCTTCAAAATGATGTGAAAATGATCCTGCCTAACCATTCACATAAAACAATACATTGATTTAAATTTTGTAAGACACTTTTTGTTTGGAAAGGCAATATGCAGGTGGGCGTAAACGATCCAACACCATCATGAATATTGAGTGGTTCACACCTGAGAAGTTCACACCCATAATTAGCCTTTCATTCAGGTGTGTCACTGAGCCACAAGAAAGAATGCAAGGACAAAATATATATATATATATATATATATATATATATATATATATATATATATATATATATATATATATATATATATATATATATATATATATATATATAAAATTGGTTCACAGTTGGAAACACAGTTGTTGGGTTTTTTTTTTTTACAAATTGTGCTTGCAAATTGTATAATATCCAAGGTGAACATTTCTAGTAATAGTGCAGTTAATTGTTCTCACTGTGTTTTCAGAAAGTTTTGGAATATATTATCTACCCAAATGTGTCACTAATAAAGCACAATAAAAATAATTTAAAGAGAAGGCTTATATTGACCTTTTAAGATTTTGTTTACATCTATCCTTGTATATATATATTTCTGCTATTTTATTAAAAAGGAACGACTGACATCTCTCTCTTTTCATACATATTACATTAACTGAGAATATTTGTTTTTTTATTTTCTTCATTTAAAAGAAGAGAATTCAAGCTTTATGCCTGTGTGTCTGTATGCCTGTTTGACTGAGTATTCGCTGAGTTACAGTTCATTTTCGGACGCGTTTCAGAATGGACTACACTGACAGAGAGTAGGCAGAACTCGCATCATGTTTATTTTTCTTTATTTGGCAAAAAGAACAACACTTTGTTTTTATTGTGAGTATACACAAAAAAAAAGGCACACTTAACAGGATAGATTGATGTATGAAACTTGTTTGTAAGATCAAAGTCAACAGAGCATTTTGAGTCTCTCTTGCACTGATAAGAAAAAAAGCGAGCCTCTGGTTCTGGTAATGTAACAGGAGGTAAAAGCTCTTCTGAAGAAGGAGGTTATAGAACGGGTTCCTCCTCCCAGCAGGAAGTCAGGTTATTACAGCCGGTACCTCATTGTTCCAAAGAAGGATGGGGGGTTGCGTCCAATTTTAGATCTGCACCTGTTAAATCGCACAGTAGGGAAGCTCAAATTCAAGATGCTCACTCTCAAGCAGATCGTGTCACAAATCAGATCCGAGGACTGGTTTGTCACGATAGATCTAAAGGACACCTACTTCCATGTTTCCATCCTTCCACAACACAGGAAGTTCCCGAGGTTCGCTTTCGGGGGCGAAGCGTACCAATATTGTGTTCTTCTGTTTGGCCTAGCTCTGTCTCCCTTCACTTTCACGAAATGTATGGATGCAGCTCTGACTCCGCTGCGACTTCAGGGCATCCGCATTTTGAACTATATCGACGATTGGTTGATTCTAGCTCAATCGGAGCATCAAGCGGTTCGGCATCGAGATGTCATTCTTGCTCACATCAAGAAGTTGGGGTTGAGGTTGAATGTCAAGAAAAGTGTGCTATCTCCACTAAAGAGGACCACTTTTCTGGGTGTAGTATGGGATTCGATGACGATGCAGGCACGCCTGTCTCCTGCTCGTATCGCTTCGATTCTCTCAGCCGTGAAACAAGCAAAGCTAGGCCAGTCACTCACTGTAAAGCAGTTTCAGAGACTGTTAGGTCTGATGGCAGCAGCGTCCAACGTTATACCTTGCGGCCTGTTGTACATGAGACCGTTGCAGTGGTGGCTCAGGACCAAGGGGTTCTCCCAGAGGGGAAACCCACTCTGCATGATCAGGGTCACGCGACGATATCTTCGTGCCTTAGTTATGTGGAAAGAACCTTGGTTCCTGTCCTAAGGGCACGTGCTGGGAGCTCCCTGTCATCGCATCACACTAACGACGGATGTCCCCTCACGGGCTGTGGGGCGATCATGAGTGGTCGCCCAGCCCAAGGTCTGTGGCAGGACCTTCATCTCTCGTGGCACATAAATTGTCTAGAAATGTTGGCGGTGTTCCAGGCTCTGAAACACTTCCTCCCAGACCTGAGGGGCCATCATGTGCTTGTTCGGTCAGACAACACATCGGTGGTCTCCTACATAAACCATCAGGGGGGTCTGTGCTCACGCCCCTTATACAAGCTGGCTCGCCAGATCCTCCTAGGGGCCCTGGGGAAGCTTCTTTCATCGAGGGCGATGTATATCCCAGGGTATCTAAATCAGGGGGCAGACATCCTGTCGAGACAGGGGCCGAGGCCCGGGCTCCTGTGGAAGAATTCCGGTCATGCCGAGGTAGACCTGTTTGCTTCCAAGGAGACATCACACTGTCCACTGTGGTCCCTCTGGGGTTGGACGCTATGGTACAGGCGTGGCCGAGGTCACGATCGCTCTGCTCCCAGGAGTTCTGGAAAGGGTTCGCCGGGACGGGGTCAGTCTACTGTTGGTAACCCCGTTCTGGCCGGCCCGAGTATGGTTTGCGGACCTAGTGTCCTTCTTGCTATTTCGTCTCTCAAAAGAATTGGAGACATTCAAGCAGTGATTGCATCCTAGACCGGGCTATGTTTCTAAGGTCCCAACTAATATTGTTAGACGTATAGTACTGCAAGCTTTCTGTCCTCCTCCTTTTCTGACGTCAGACCAAGAGAAACTTAATCTGCTCTGCCCAGTTAGGGCATTAGATGCTTACATCCACAGAGCTGCTCTGTGAAGGAAGTCCGAACAGTTGTTAGTTTGCTTTGGGTCACCCAGGAAAGGGTGTCCTGCATCTAAGCAGAGGATAAGCAAGTGGGTGGTTGAGGTTATCTCACTTGCTTATGAGTCGGCTGGTCAGCCTTCACCTTTGGCTGTACAAGCTCACTCGACTAGGAGTATGGTTGCTTCCAAAGCTTTATTGTCAGGAGTTTCACTTCATGACATTTGTAATGGGGCAGGCTGGTCCTCACCGCACACATTCGTCAGATTCTAGGATTTTGACCTTAGCTCCACTCCAGGGGCGCAGGTGCTTTCGTCCGAATGTGCGCTCTGACGTCACACGGATGGGCATTTGCTCTTATGGCGGCGTGGGTATTAGCATTCCCGCAGAGTTTCGACGCAGCTCGAGTTCCCTTGAAAGGGAACGTCTCGGTTACGTATGTAACCCTAGTTCCCTGAAGAGCAGGGGTGTCAAACTCAGTTCCTGGAGGGCCACAGCCCTGCAGAGTTTAGCTTCAACCCTAATTAAACACACCTGATCAGCTAATCAAGTCCTTCAGGCTTATTTGAAAACTGCAGGTGTGTGTGTGTCCGTTGAAGCAGGGTTGGAACAAAACTCTGTAGGGCTGTGGCCCTCCAGGAACTGAATTTGATTCCTGTGCTGAAGAGGGAATGAGACGCTGCGTCGCCCTGCCATACTCCCGGCATGCCCGTGATCGACTTGCTTCGGCCTGTCAGAAGCTATCAGCATTTCGACGTAGCGTCTCGTTCCCTCTTCAGGGAACTAGGGCTACATACGTAATCGAGACGTTTTAATTTAACCCTCTGGGGTCTGAGCTGTTTTCTGGCCCTGGAGGTGTTCTGACATGCTCTGACATTTGTGCTTATATGTTACTTGTGACATTTTCATGGCTAAAGTCTGATTACACTGTATTTAGCAAAAAACTCTGCTACAATAATATATCAGCAGCACGTATGTAAAAGTTTGTAGTTTTGAGATAATGACATTTATGCATGGTTTGTGAAAAAAAAATAAAAAATTGTCACTGAAATAAGGCCATGAAACCCATACTGATTATTTCTTCACAAGACTTTTGAAAATGGTATCACGTAAAACTATGTGAAAATCATCCTGACTGCTCATTCAGATAAGACAATATATTGATTTAAAATTTGTAAGACGTGTTTTCTGTAAGAAAGCTTTATGCGAAGAGGCGTGATCACATCATTAATATGTTTGGCTTTCACACTTGAGAAAGACAAAGACACTCCCCTAATGCCCTATTAGGAGCTATCAGGCCCTATCATTCTGAGCAACCTTGCACAAAGAATGAGGAGATTTAAAAAAAGAATGGCTTTTAGATTGTTTGGATTTATTTACAACACAACATAATCCAAAGATACACAACAAATGACAAAAAAGCACATTATTGAAAACAATGATCCAAAGACAGACCTTTGTGCCATTCCTAAAAACATTGTACATACCTTTCATTTCCAAGGTGTTTGATTTTCACTTTACCATGTTCATGTACTCATGTGAATGTTGAAGTCAACAGTACTCATCCATGGGGCATCTGGTCCCTGTAAAAAAAAAAAAAACTGTGAACATACTGATATCAAGAGAAACTATAGGGCTGCACGATTTTGGGAATAGATTGTATATTTTTCTGGTTAAAATTGCTTTTTAACATTCACAGAATACACACACAAATGTTTCCAATAATGTACAATGAACACCAGGTTTGTTGTGCCTTGTAGGCATAGGCTACGTAATAAAATAATAATACGTGTATTATTATTACGTGCTGCATAAAATAATAATAACAATTGTTATGAGGATGCGGCGATGAACCCAATCGCAGACAGTAAATACTTCACACAAGGTTTATTAACGACAAAAACAGAAAACAAAACCCACGAGGGGGCAAAACAAGACAGGATAGACTATTTTAGACTGACAACATTAGACTAAGACTCAGACAATAAACTAGACAATAAACTAACAGCTAAGACAGGATCAAACTCTTCTTTCTTGACAAGACTTTCAACAGGTTACTCACAGATAGATTCACACAATGAATGACAATGAACCGGCTCAGGACAGCAAACACAAGGGGATTAAATAGGGAGAAACTAATAATGACGGCAGGTGACACAGGTAAAGCAATAATGACAAAACGAGGATAACAAGGGGGTGGGGCAAGGTAATGAGACAACACAAGCACATGGCCCAAACAAAAGGCCATGTGCTTGCACACAAAACATGGGTCTGTCATGATCCTGCCTCAAGACTAGAGAAAATCAAGGACAAGGCAGAATCATGACAACAATAGCCTAAGCAGCCTATAAATCTTCCAAAATATTTCAGTAACAACTACGTTAGAGAAAAATATATTGATTATCATATGTTACTTCAAATGTTTCCATTCGTTATGATGATATGAAATGAGATTAGAGTAAAAACATGAAGCCTTTGTTTGGTGCGTTTTGCTTTTCAAACCCACAACGCGCTCCAAAATATGATACATTCAAACGCAGAGCGTGCTCCAAAATATGATGTATTCAAACGCAGAGCACGCTCCAAAATATGATACATTCAAACGCCGAGCGCGCTCCAAAATATGAAACATTCAACGCAGAGCGTGCCCCAAAATATGATACATTCAATCGCAGAGCGCTCTCCAAAATATGATACATGAAATGCACGGCGCGCTCCAAAATATGAAACATTATGGTTACCATATTATACATATCTACATTTGAGCAGATATCCACAAACACCATATAGTAAACACGGGTCTAAATATTATAATATTCACCTTATATCTAGCAACAGTTCAACTGCAATGTGAAGTTTATGCAACAATAACATAAACTAATAATTAAGAATGTCTTACCTTACATCTTTCTTGTCTTCAAATCGCGTTCTTCTAATTCTTCTGAGGTAAATCCAAGTGAAACAGCAGAGCACAGCACAAACACAGTCTTCCAAACTCGATGAAAAGCAGAGGAGTAAGTTACCGAAGTCTCTGATTCTTTGTTTTGAGGTAATGAGGGCGTTTACAGGTCTGCGTTCGTCTGCGTGGATCATTAGCATGTCAATCGCTCGTGCGCGCGTGGGCGTGGTCACATTAGAGTTAATTAGGACGCATTTGAGAAACTGTACATACCGCTGCTTTCATATGGATTACTTAAACAAATATAAAATTTAAAATAATTTACATACTTTAAAAATAGAGACTCCAAGTGTTGTATAGACATGCGTTTCAAGTCTATGTGACAAACATTCGCTGAGTTACAGGTAATTTTCTGTCGCGTTTCAGAATGAGTTTCACATTGAGAGAGACAGCAGAACACGCATCATGTTTATATTCTTTGTTTTACGAAAAACTCAACATTTTGTTTTTATTATGAGTGTACACAAATAAAAGAAGACATTTAACAGTTTTGAATTATGTACAACACAAGCATGTAAGATCAAAATCAACAGAGTATTTTGAGCCTCTTTTGCACTGATCTGAAAAAAAACGAGCCTATCGCGCCGGTGCGATAGCCGACTTCAGGGGGTTAATGTTACTTTAGATAAGTGTACGTGGGAAACCACAGCATGGCCAATCCAAAGCTATAATAAGACAAGTAAAGTTGGTTGACTTATATCTGTAGTAGTGGCCATACCTCAGTGGAACTAAACGCTACTTTAATTTCAAGTGTATGCAATCACGGGGGCTATATCAAAGTATCTTTGATTGTGTAAGCGTGAATGCGACCGATCTCAGGTATATAGCAATTACCTCTGTTTGGTGACCGAAGCTGGCGAGCTTGTGATCGTGAGACCCACGTTAAACAAGGCGTGAGGACCACTGAGCGACATAGCTTCCTAATATGAATAAAAGTCAGATAAAAGCTTAAATGGAATTAAATTACTTTGCCACGCGGGAAGACAGTAACACGCAGAGACCTTCACCCGTTCTATCGGATGCTGCCTTTGGACCGATCTAGATGGGCTTAGGCTATACATTCTACTGACTATAAGTGACTTTGCAAGTAGGTCAACTTATTCTAACCCTAACCCTACCTGTCTACTAATACTCTACTAACACTCTAATGAGAGTGAGTTGTCATGTAGGTGCAACATTATATAGTCAACAGAATGTGTTAAAGGGACCATCAAAATAAAGTGAAACCAAACAATTATGTTTACAAAGGCCAAAATGAGCAAAAATTTACAGTATATAAGCCCTTTACCGTGTTAAAAGGGAAAAGTGAAATAAAGTCATGGGATAGCTTTAATGATTTATTTTTATTTTTATTGTGACTGGGTATGTTTAAGCATAAAATAATAATTCAAAAGAAAAATCTAACAATATGGAATATAAAATTCAATATATCTGTTACTTTGTGGAGAAGAGAAGATGAGTATCCTTAAAGGTATCCTTCAACCAAAAATGAAATTTCTGTCATTATTTACTCACCCTCATGTCGTTCCAAACCCATAAGACTTCGTTCATCCTCGGAACACAGATTAAGATATTTTTAATGAAATCTGAGAGCTTTCTGTGCCTCCATTTGCAGAAACGCAATAACCACTTTCAAGGCCAAGAAAGGTAGTAAAGACAACATTAAAATAGTCCATGTTATTTTTGTTTTGTTTGCACACAAAAAGTATTCTCGTCGCTTCATAAACTTAAAGTCCCTGTAAAGGCAATTCAAAAAAAAAATTCTAAACACATTATAAATGTTAGAAATTTATTGCTAAAACATATTACAAAGACTGTGAACTGTGAAGTACTGAATTGTGGAGTTAGACCGTTAAACAGTTTTTACCATTGCTGTGTTCCGGATTTTTTGGGCGGGGCTAAAACGGGGGCTCGATGACGCACTGGAGCCCCTGAGCTCCTGGACACGCCCCTACTTGATGACGCACTCGAGCCACTGAGGCTGCAGCTCAATCGCGAGTTACAGTCAGTATTATTTACTACAGCCTACAGTTTGCTAGCTAGCTATGCCCTCGTCACGGAAATGCGTATTACCTGGATGTGATCACATACAAATCAGATCGGTGTCCTTATTTACGTTTCCAAACAACGATCATATCAACAAGAGGTGGATTCATTTTGTGAAGAGCCACCTTGACGGAGAGCTGAGGATCACCACCAACACACCCGCCTCTGTAGTGATCATTTTACACAGGGTAGTTTTATAAACTTTCGTCGGAGACAACTGGAATTCACTGATAATTCGCTGTTACTGGTGAATGGGGCCGAGCCGACTATCTCCCGCCTCAGCCTTCATCCTCCCGTCGCGCTCGCGAGTCAATTTTCCCGCGAGTGGGCGTGGTTTCAGCGCAGCCAGCGTTTGAGAGCAGAGAGGACTGCACATTTTTTCAAGATTTTGATCGCTTGTTTTATTTACTTGGCTGCTTTTTTTATCATTCAAATTTGGCTGGGTGGCTAATAACAAATTTTTCTGTGGTGTGACAAACTCAGAAGACACACTTAAAGGGATAGTTCACTTTGAAATTAATTTTTGGTATGTTTTAGCTTACCTCAAGGGCATCCAAGATGTAGGTGTCTTTTTTTCCGCAGTAGTTTCAATTTTGATATTTTTAGGTCAAACCGTTCTTGTCTGTCAGTCATATAATGCAGGTCTATGGTCATTGTCTCAAAGAGCATGCACAGAGTCCAAATTAAAACAATTCCCCGTCGTCCAAATCAAACAATTCCCCATCGTAAGTACACATTGATGGCCTAAGACACGAAACGAGCGGTTTGTGTGAGAAAACGAACAGTATTTATATCGTTTTTACCACTTATACACATCCATGTCCAAGTGATCTGATCTGGTGCATAGATATATACACTAGATGTCGCCTTAAAGACATTCGTTCCAGTGAACTGCCATAGACAAGGCGACATCTAGTATGTATATATCTATGCACCAGTCTGCGTACACGTCAGATCAGATCACTTGGACATGGATGTGTATAAGTGGTAAAAACGATATAAATACTGTTCGTTTTCTCACACAAACCGCTCGTTTCGTGTCTTAGGCCATCAATGTGTACTTACGATGGGGAATTGTTTAATTTGGACTCTGTGCATGCTCTTTGAGACAGTGACCATCGACCTGCATTATATGACTGACAGACAAGAACGGTTTGACCTAAAAATATCAAAATTGAAACTACTGTGGAAAAAAAGACACCTACATCTTGGATGCCCTTGAGGTAAGCTAAAACATACCAAAAATTAATTTCAAAGTGAACTATCCCTTTAATTTTGACTTTACAGGGACTTTAAGGTTGAACCACTGTCACATGGACTATTTTAACTATGTCTTTACTACCTTTCTAGGTGTTACGAGATTAGGTGGCTGTAATCAAGCACATGACAAAGGAGATACCACAGGAGACTTTAATTCAAAACTTAAACAAGGAAACATTCAACCACATATCCTTTGAACTGAAATAATGCAAGACAACAAACAGATAGAAACATAGGGCTTAAATACACAGGCCCCGTTTACACGTACATGGTTATTTTGAAAAACTGAGACATTTCCCTTAATTTGTGCCCTTTGTTTACACGCAAACAGAGAATTCGCCACTGAAAACGATTCTTTCTAAAAACTCCGGCCAGAGTTGGAGATTTTGGAAAACTTTGTTTGCACGTTTGCATGTAAACTGAGAAAAACTGATTTTTAGGCAGCTGATGTCACGGTATGCGACAGAACTTGCACCTGCGACCTATGTTTACATTTTCATTTGGATGCATTCAGAGTAGCAGTCGCGTTTATGTTGGTGCAAACCCTTTTCGTCTATTTGCATTTGCAAATACAGCTGCTCTATTATGTCCAGGAGCAGAGACGAATGAGTGCTCGGAGGTCAGCAATTTTGCAACAACTTCTCCTCCAACATGAAGAGCCAGTACACTGCCACCTACAGGTTTGGCATGCTCTTGACGGCATATATACACAGGTTCATGTAAACAAACACTTTTCTGAAAACCGACAGGTTTGCAAGATGTTATTTTTGAAAATGGAGAGGGTGAAATGTCCGTTTATGAAAATAGTCAGCCACGTGTCAACGTAGCCACAGAGAACAGATCAGGGAAACGAGACACAGCTGGGGCAAATTAACTCATAACGACAGTAACCATAGAAAAATAGGAGTGGTGGGAAACAGAACAAAGGAAAACAGGGACCAATCAAAATACAAACAAAGTCTAGACAAGAACAGAAACGTGACACTGGGCCTTGAAAGTGGTAATTGCGTTGCTGTATCTGGAGTGACAGAGAGCTCTCAGATTTTATCAAATATATTAAAGGTATAGCGGAGGATGTTTTACTTCCTGGTGGGTAACCTATACTATTGGTCCTCCTAATTGTCAATCATTCTGGTGAATCAATCAAACTTTTCAAAAAGTGGAGAGGGCGGGTCTTATCTAAAATTTGGAAAGATCCTCCGCTATACCTTTAATTAGTGTTCATAGACGTTGGAACAGGGGGGGCGGGGGGGAGGCCCCCCCCCCCCCCCACACACACACATATATATATATATATATATATATATATATACAGAATCTGAATTAAAATGTGTTTGATTTAAGCCTACATTTCAAAATGTTGTGTCATAAAATTATATCGAGCATTCAGCTCAACTAACGCGATCGTTATAAAGGTGTTTAAACAACAATACACTTCCACTTGCATGTATTTGACAATCGGAATATCAGATATTTCATGCCATATAGCTAACACATTTGTGAATATTCTGAATAAAAAAGGAAAAATTACATAAAAGCAGATCATCATTCATTCAGCGCTGTTAAGCGCTCCGTGGATAGACTGAAGGAGTGCTCCGTGGAGCTCGCTGAACTTCAGACACACACGCGTTTATGACCCTGCTCTGCGTAAACGCATTTTGACATAGATTTCATTGAAGGTAAATTGGAGCGGCCACAGCTGTGCGTAACGGCCACACACGTGAAGTGAACGAGACAGATATACATTTAATTTCTGGGTGAACTAACCCTTTAACTGAACAGAGCTGCTCACACTTACATGTTCTGTTAAACTAAAAAGAGAAAAAGACATGATTGGTGGAAAATCAGTAACAATTTTTAAAGTTAAAATTTATAGACATTCTAGAAATGTGTTGACAGTCTGTGTAATTGAATGGCTGAGCTCCAGAAATCAGTAATGAAGTGGCTTTGACGGTTACATATATGAAAAACAAAAAGAGGGGAATAAAGAACCGTAAACGCTAACACAAAGAACCATTTCAGCATATAAAGGGTTCTTAAGGATTATACAGTTCTAAATAAAACTGTTTTTACGTGTGAAGAACCTTTGAAGAACCATCCATTTTAGAGTGTACAGAAAGAGTTATTGAATGAATCAGTAAGCATCTGACCAAATCATTTGGTAAATGGAATCACAATATTTAAATATCTGGGATGAAGAAAGATCCTAGAGTTTAGACTCTCAGTTGTCATTTATCAGTCAGTCTGGCAATCCTAGACATGAGGCATCCAGGTTCTGCTCAGGTCTAGTCTGCATCCTCTCACTCTTCCATAAAGTCTAAACCATGATTGGTCGACACATCATTCATTTACTAATGCAGTGGTGCATGTCCAACCTGACTGGCAGGCTGCTGCTGCTGGATTGGAATTGTGGGAAATCATATAATTGCTCCTTTCACTAACAGAAAAGAGACTCTCTCTCTCTCTCTCTCTCTCTCTCTCTCTCTCTCTCTCTCTCTCTCTCTCTCTCTCTCTCTCTCTCTCTCTCTTTATAATTGGTCTACAGATACTTTTATTTTCTTTCTGTAAAATAATATTAAAAGAGGATGAAAAAAGCCAAATGCATTTCCTTTCAATGAAGTCTTACTTAGACAGTGCAGTCCTTTAATCGAACATAGTATATAATCTCATTTACACACAAACACAGCTTTTAATGAAATGCATTAATTGAGTAACACTTAATTTGATGGAATTTGCATATACATTAATGAAAAATATGAAACAGTGTTTAAATGTAATTCATTGAACAGAAAGAACCAACATCCAAAAATAACATTGTGCACTAATGAGTTTTTCTAAAAGTAACACACTATCACGATCGCTCCAGGCTCTCCCTCACTCATCCAACCGTCACACTCACCAGAATACTGAACATGGACTACATTTACCATCATCCTCCCTGGCACTCAGTCACACACACCTGACATGCATCAGACCTCATCACCGGGACTATAAATAGAGCACAGACACTCAGTTCTTTCGATGTTACAGACCACTTGCCTACTTAACTGTTTGATGTGCCAGTTTGCCTTGACCACTAATCCTGTTACTGCTTCTAAGTTGATCCCCAGTCAGCTCATTCATCCCCGGATCTGCAAGTACTCCAAACTGTTATCCAGTCATCCTCTTTCTCAATGTGTTTCCCTTCTGTGTGTGTGCTCTCCAGGATCTATAACTAAAAGTCTCTAAATTAACAATAATGTCTATTCTCACCATCTATGATCTCCAGAATAATTACTTAACTATTTTACGATTGTGTTCCTGCCAAAACTGCTGATAAACACCAGTTTTGAGTTTTACCTGGTTTTCTGGTCGTTTACATCTGGGTCTGTACATGACACACACACACTTTTTTTTAAATTAGTTTTTGAAAATTATGTATGATTTGTTGGATTCAGACGACAAATTACTGACACAGCAAAGTCATATTTGAGAAAAATCTAGTGGTTCCAAAACAAAATCACCTAGCGACCATCCCTTAAAATCCCTGGTTAAAACACCAAATTTGGCACACACCAAGTCTAAACCAAATATCTATAGGAAAAAGACAGGTATTTTGAAATGCTGTAATTCTGTGGATAGAGTATGTGTATAGGGATTGCACTGTCTAAGGGGCCTTTGTGCACGCACTTCGGCTCTGTCAGTCAGCGCGAGTAAGATCGTT
Organism: Leuciscus idus; assembly: GCA_021554675.1. NCBI lineage: Eukaryota > Metazoa > Chordata > Actinopteri > Cypriniformes > Leuciscidae > Leuciscus > Leuciscus idus. Next base: position 54,077,851 of record CM038622.1, on the reverse strand, counting down.
TTGTTTACATCAGCATGAGTTTGAAACCTACTTAAAGACCCAACAGTAGTTGGGGAGGGGAAGCACGCTAAATGCCGCACTTAGTTCGGTTAGCATTAACCCCAAGGAGGGCCCATGAGTAACGGCCCATTATAACTACACTATAAAACCCAACAAGTTAACTCAAACCGACTGAGGAAACTGATTGCGGCAAACCATTTCAGTTTAAAAATAAATACATACGAGTATTGTGAACTTGTTTATATTGAGTCATATTCACAACTATATAGCTACTCAAATGGTTTTAGGAAACCGATTGCCGTAAATGATTTAAGTTGATTAAACTCAAATTAATAACGTTTTATAAGACAAAGGAAAAACATTGGTATAAAGCAATGGTGAAAGAAAAGGATGCAATTATTAACAGTATTTATTGAAAAATCATTTAAAAAAACTCACGGGGTTTTCCGGTGCGTGGGGGAGAATGCCGTAAAGAGACCGAAATGTAGGCTTCGATTGAAGCTGAAAACTTTAAATGTATTTATTTATGAGTTTATTTGATGCGCTATGAAAACTATAAAATAATAGGTCGAATACAAAAGTAATTTCTTGAAAAAATAAAAATTTTAAGAAATTAGAAATTGTAAACCCACCCACTGGTTTCTAATTTACTTTTAATATAAATTTTATTTTCAACCATAAACATAAACTAGATTAAATTAATTAAATTCAACTTAAATGTTTAGAGCTAAAATAACAAATAAGTTATTCATTACTTATTCGGTTTAAGTTCTGCTCAATACATTGCAGTTTTTTAGTTAATATCACATATTTTATTAAGTTAAACTAACCATCATGAGCAAGAGATAACAAGGGGGAACACGCGCAAGCAAACTTTCTTTACTTATTAGCATTGTCAAACCAGGGCCATTCCAAGGGGAGTGCTATCCCAACTTCAAGACCCAACTATAGTTGGGGAGGGAAGTGAACAAAGTAGAGGGAAAATACTGCCCTTCTTGTTTGTTCACCTAGCATCAACCCTTGGGGCCATCCAAAGGGGATAAATGTCCCTTGTCATTACTCAGACAGGGAGGCAAACAAGAAAAAGGCAAGCTACAGGTTGCCAATAACTCTCATCCATATACTCCAGCCCCAAGGAGGCCACAGATGAGTTGTACCCTACTTAAAAACCCCAGTACATTGAGGGAGAGCAGCTCAAACCTGATTTAAATAAAGGCATTTCTCCAGGACCCGCAGTAGCTAGTGCTTGAACATGGGTCAAACTAGTGAGGCCTATACAACACCCACCCAAAGGGGAGTATATATCCCTCCTTCAAGACCAAACAGTGATTGGGCAGGGAGGTAAATGAAGTAGGGGGAATTGCCCTACATACTCCATTCACCCTGCATCATCTCTACCTTCCAAGCAACTATCTGCAGGGGAGCGTACAATTTTACTTTAAACCGTAACATAGGGGAAAATATAGCTCAACCCTTGTAAACAAGATACTTCAGGGTATCAGAGCAGAGCAAGAGCGATGTCAGACACAATCAATCTCCACCCACAGCCCATGACTCATACCACTCTTACTTTGTGGGAGCATATGAAGGGGGCAGGATGTCCTCATACATGTGCCCATCCTCCTGCGTAAATTGAAGCATCTCTCTTACGAGAACGATGCTGAGTCAAATGAAGATAAAAATGTGTTCTGGTGACTGGCGTGTTTATTGAACCAATCAGATAAGAGTAAATCGAGAGCCAGCGAGAAGCTCATTTGATTGGCTACATGAAGAAGGTGGACCCGCCCTCCTCTTCGCGCTTGCAAAACTCAATGAGAGAATCGTGCCAAAACTGGAAGCACAGGTAAAAGAAAGACGCAACTGTACAAATCAGGTTATTTCGGGAACTTTTTTGCCCCATGCACATAAGAAGTAATTTAGACATTTGCAACAGCTTATTTTTTACACAAAGTTTGATTTTATGCAATTGATTTGTTTTGCAGTTCCTGACTCTGTTGTTTTCGGTTGCAAATTGCTGTTCACAGGCTTGCAGTGCTTTTGGCCGTATTTGTGCGGAAAAAAAAATGTGCCAAAAGTGTAAGCGCGGAAAGAAGAATGGAATTCAGAAGAATACAGATCCTATTTCACAATATTTTCACAATACAAGCATTACACTTACGATCCTTACAGAAAAAACACATGAACTTCACATGTGCAAAAACTCATGTGATCACATGTGACCACATGCACATGTGAAATTTAACATGTAAAAACATGTGATTTGCACATGTGAAATATGTAGATCACATGTGAAACATGTGTTTTGCACATGGGAAATGTGTGCTTTTGGAACATTTACACATGTGATTACATGTGAAACACATGTGAAACATGTGAAATTCCCATGTGAAACCCATGAGCTCACATGTGAAACCCATGAGATCACATGTGAAACCTACAATCACATGTGAAACCCATAATCACATGTGAAACCCATGAGATCACATGTGAAACCTATAATCGCATGTGAAACCCATGAGATCACATGTGAAACCCATGAGATCACATGTGAAACCCATGAGATCACATGTGAAACCTGAAATTCCCATGTGAAACCTATAATCACGTTAGAAACGTAAAATTCCCATGCGAGACCCATGGAATAACATTTGAAACCCATCAACAATCTATGTTAAACCTACACCCCATGTAAACCTGCAACTTCATGTGAAACCCATGTAAAAATCATTAAGCAATATACCACAGAAAATGGTAGGCCTACCATGTTCTTTTGTAGGGCCTATAGCCATGTTTCCCAACATTAAAACAAATAATTCAAATTGAGCTTTTATTTCATTTAAAAATATGCAGTACAAATTGAATGTTTAAAAAAAACATTACTCGAAAAATGTAATTTTAACATTTAAAATTAAACAATTAACATTAAACAAAGCAAAACCAAATTAAAATTATACATTAAAAAAAGCCTCTAAAACGATGATGTACAAGAGCGTGTGTGTGTATTGTGTGTTTGTGAACGTGTGTTGTCTCAGTCCTCTGTCTCCTTCAGCAGGCATCCTGTTTTGGGATAGAAAAACAATCAAAGATTAGGGCAGTGCAAACACAAGTCTATCCTGATAAACTAAAATTTCCTTTGGATAAAAACCTTAAAATGGATTTAGTGTCATCGGTATCTTAGACCATTACAGCAAGGGTACCCAATCCTGTGCCCAATTATCAAGCATTTCTGAAGATCTTAATGAGTTGGTTCAGCTGTGTTTGATTAGGGCTGGAGCTGAACTTTGCAGGAAGGTAGATCTTCAGAAACGTGATTGGGCACCCCTGATATGCAGTACAAATTACTGTGTTGGGCGATATGCTCAATTTTCATATCGTCCTATCGTCAGCCTGTTCGATCGGCGATACACGATATTATTGTGTGACTCAGAGTATTCCATTTATTATGTCAGTTGTGATGTAAATAATAAAGTATTCCAACATGTAAGCGGGAAACTCACGGACACATCATCCTCTCATGCCGTTACATAGGATTTTGACAGTACTTCTGCACCAGATGAAAACACATTTCAAGAAAGATTCAGAGTTTGCGCCCGCGAAAAGCTCGCTCTGTCTGGACTTGAAAGTTTTAACACGTTTACGTGACCACATGCATGGTCGGCTTATTAAGCCGTACATAATCACATTAAGAACATGGATGTAAACGTGCTCTTGTAAACGTGCTCTTATTCCCTAAAAGTGAAAGCAAAATGGTCCTATCCTTTGGCATCTGTCTCTTCATTAAAAGCCGCGTTTCCACCGAAATTACCCGGAACAATTGGTCCCAGGAACTTTTTTCCCAGGAACTTTTTTTGCCCCAGACCGGTTGCTTTCTGCGTTTACACCGCGGTCTAAAGTCCCGGGAAGGTAAACTGCGCGCAACTGCTCCTCCCAGTCTGCGACGGACAGTAATCAGTTTTGAGCGCCACATTTATAATAAGTATAGAGGAGATTCAAACTGTGCTGCAGTTATGTATTGGTTTACTAACGAGGTAATTAACAAAACAAAATAGACGAGCACACTAAAGCGTGTTCAGAAAGCTCGTATGCTTATAAAATTAGACAACGTATTTGTTATCAGTTATTGTGAGATGCCTGGGACGAACGCGCAAAAAATTTCCTCTTTCGCAAATACGCTTAAAAAAAGCCTGAACCCCGTCTATCAATCATAAATAGTGACAGTCTTGTAAATAGTTGTTTGTTACTCTAACCTCAAAGCGCTATTTCAATCCTGTTATAGTAAATTTGTAACATGGTTTGGAGTGCCTTGCAATAGATGACAATGTGTAAACATAATGACTTAATAATAAAAGCTGTGGCAGAAAAGAGACGAGCACTGATAAAGCGTGTTCAGTAAGCTCGTAATGCTAACGTTAGATATAAAATTTGTATGTTATCAGCTATTGCGGACATTGACCGTGAGATGGCTGGGACAAACGCGCAGAAAGTTTCCTCTTTCACAAATACCCTTAATAAAGCCTGAAACTCGTCGCCAGTCCACCAGTTTTTTTATTAAATTCCATATTTGCAGACAGACAACTCTTACTGCATGAAGCCACGACACGAACCACAATAGATTTTTTAAAAAGGGAGGTTAAAAATAAATAAAATGCTGCGTGGAATCATCCAACCAAAATGCGGCGAGAACACAACCAATCAGCTTGTGCAGCGCACAAGTCCCACCCCTGAAAGTTCCTGAACTTTCAAAAAGTACTACCTCATGAGCAGGGACTATCGGAAGGGGAAATATTTACCCGGAACTTCATTTAGACCCTGGTTCCTGCGGTGTAAACACATCGAGTACCAGCCCAAAGTTCCTAGTTCCTGGGGAAAGTTCCTGCGGTGGAAACGCGGCTAAAGTCTGCGTGATTCGGAAGTTGCAACCGACTTTATTTCAGTGTTGTGACGTATTTCCAAGTGAAACGGAATATTGAACAGAGGGCAGGGTTTTTGCTTTAGCGCTCCTCCTCTCCATCTCTGCTCATAGCAGACTAACGGTTGGAAGGGAGGGTGTTAAGGATGTTCAAACCCAACTCGTCAAACAGACGTCATCAGAGAGGGGACGCCATTCCATGCCATTCCAGGGCGGAAGCAAATTTTCAGATTTTGATTAATGATTACCACGAGAAATAATTAGTTTTCTGTGTATTAACTTAAACGGATTAATTGTTCACCTCAAGACAAAGTAATGTGCGATAAAGTAAATAAGGTCAATTTTGATTTCATGATATAAGTTTTCTTTTAACGCGGTGTTTGAAGCTGCTTTTGATTTTCACAGATGACTTATTTGCTGTGTTCGTATCTAAAGACTGTTAGTTGTAATTGTATTGTTATTAGTCAGTCATTAAATGTTTTGTGAATATGCTATGGAAACAAAAAATGCTGGCGAACAGCAATGTCGTTTTCATCTTGACTTAAACAACTGTATAAGAGTGATGAGTCTCTTTTATAAAAAGCACTATTGACAATTTGTGAATAGATCACAAAATAGACTGAGGAATAGACTGATGTTGGATCATCTGAAGATTACCTTTCTGCTCATCTCCTCAGATCTTTTAACGTTTGTGCCATGCAGACCTTGATCTCAGTGCCTCCGATGTGTCTTTTTGACATGGTCTGTAAGAAATGAGATTGATAACATTAAAATTTGAAAACAGGTTTGGAATTAGCTGCCAAAGTGGGCCTAAATCAGGGTATATGCAGGAATCATAGAGATGAATTTACTACCTTTTTTACCACCTCCACAATATTTTTTACAACTAACACGACATCAAGCAGCAGCCCTTTTTTGGGGGGTGTGGGAGGGGTATGCAAAGCACCACTTACTATAAAGTATAAGTGTGACACTGTCACACCAATCATAATAAATAATAAATAATTGTCGCTTAGAACTCCATTATAGTTTTTTTATTTTTTTTTTTATCTGTTGATAATGATTAGACTATAAACACTTCAGTGCCCTCCAAAGGCAATTTAGATGGTTTGGCATGCAGAGATTGTGTGTGTGCATGCAAGAGTGTGTGGGCATGTGAGAGTGTGTGCGTGTGAGAGAGAAAGATAGTGTGTGTGTCTGAAAAAAGTAAAAAAAAAAGTAGCACAAATAAATACAATAGAATAAAGATACCAATAAAGAGAAATAAAGAGAAAAGTTGTTGCTTAGGTCTGACACTAGTATTCAGAAATATTACAGAGACTGAATAAAGTAATCAAATGTAAAATAACACTGGACCGTAGTATTTTAGTCCTGACTAAATTAAATACATAGGCTATTAATCCTGATTCCTTAAAATGAAAGCTATGTTTTGTTGTTTTGACAACCAAATTAATTAACAATTAATTAAAATTAACAACCATATGGCTGCTGTCACTGTAAGAGCTAGTGCACGGATCCTGTGTTCATTATACGGTCACGTGCGATTTATGCTTATTTAAGACATAACCGACTGTGTTTAGAGGATACTCACCAAGACCGAAATTGACATAATTTTCTCATGTTTTTGACTGTTAAAGCGATATAATCCACGAAAAATAACTTTTGTTACCCGCGAGCTGTTTGTGAGGCGGCTTTACTCTATGTATGTGTGAAAAAAACCATCTCTCAGACAGCGCGCAAGTAGGCCTACCGAAGAAATCGCGTGAATGTTTAAACTGGTAAGACTTAAAAAGATGTGCAGATGGTAAACTTTAGTTACTCATGATGCAATGCTGGCCCGATTATGCAAGTGACAATTCCGTCTATCCCGACTCCCGAAACGCGAGTGTGTATTATCGCTGCCTGCAGCGTGCAAACCATTTTGAGAGACGAGAGATAGAAGACGCAGCACCGCTGAATCACTCACGCTGTTTGTGAAATTGCGTCTCGCAGAGTTTTAAAATGACTGATTTGCTTTTATAATCTGTGTGGATTAATTTACTAATACAACCTACATGCTAAAGTGAATCAATGTTTGCGGGAATTTCCCGCATTATAAATGGCAGACCTGCGGGAATGATTAAAATTGTGTGCAATACCCGCGCCGAAATTCGAGCCCTACTCGCTGATAGGCTATCAACCAGGAACTCAGTTTACTTCTACGTCATTGCTATCAACTCCGACTCAGGTCCTGTTAGCACCGTATATATTTTTAAAAAAAAGAACATTTTTGTGTGCTAAAGGAGTCATGAAATGGATTCAAAATATTCTTGATATTGAAACATTTAAGAGGTGAGATTAGAAAATGATCACATTTACAAACATTGGACATTTTTAGCGCAAAACACTTTGCAAACTTTATGACCTCCAGGAACAAAATATAAAATACCGAAACTGCATTTAAAGTGTCAACGATTTCGATGTTGGCACACTGCAGCAGCTGACCACTAAGGAGCGAATGTACAGTGAAGTGACAACGTGACATTAGGGGTGTTGAAATTAATAATTTCAACACCCCTTGTGTTGAAATTAATAATTTCAACGATGCATCGCGATGCAAACGAGGACGATTCGGTATCGGTATAGTAATAGACCATAACCGATTATAATGTACTGACACTTTTCTGACGTCATTTGTCGCGGTAGCACTGAGGGAGGCGAGACGCGAGTGTAAACGCAGCCATAGTGGTACACAGTAATTAAAGTTGTATATTATTTCGATGAGGATAAAGATGTTTATGTCAGTGAGTGGTCAGTGTGAAACAAAGCAAAGGCGATACATGTATGAATGATCAAATTAAAATTGTTCACCCAAAAATCTAAATTTTGTCATCACTTACTCACCCTCAAGCTTTTTCAAACCTCTTTTTTGTTTAACAGAAGAAAGAAACTCATACAGGTTTGTAACAACTTGAGGGTGAAATTTTGGGTGCACATTTCTTGAAATTACCACCACAAAACCAGTAATTTTGATCACAAAACTCACTAGGAGAAAAAAAATGTTTGCAAAATGCAGTACAGGTGGAACTGTAAAATTGAAATGCTTACCCTCTTGCATTTGAAAGTTTAATTTTCGCAAACGCCTTATCTCCTTTTCCTTGGTTTTTCAGCCTCTCCTCAAGCTCCTTTACATCATTTTTGTAGTCTCTCTATCAGTGTAGAAATAGGAGAAGTATACAAGAGAAAGAAAATAGAGAAAGCCACTTGAAGTGCTGAAGAACTTTCTAGAATCTTGTAATTAAGAAAAGATAGGCCTATCTGTTATCTGTTGCTCAGGTAGAGACAACTAATGAATTGTGTTTTGTTTTCTCTCACCATGTACTGCCTATTTGGTGACATATGTATGAAAAATACACTTTTGCCACATACTCCCTCTTCAGTTACAAATTGTTCACAATGCGTTAAAACAGATAATTTTAAATCATGTGGAGTTTGTTTTTGTGCGTTTTAAAAGTTGATAATATATTTGTTTCAAATATACAGTTTGCAAAAGGGCATGTTACAGTCTCATGTTGCTTTAGATGGCTAAAATGTATTTTCCTCACAGATGTCACTGAACTCACAAACTGAACAACTAAATGTAGAAAACTCTCTTGCTTTTTTTTCAGAGTGAAATCTTGCCAGATGAGTCTTTAACGCACCTTTGGTTTTGAATGTATGTAAATGCAGTGAAGTGTTCTGGTCACGTTCCAGTGTTTCAGTAGATCTTGCTGTAGGAGAATTGACTGGCTTTTGTCAGAAAACTTGCAATGACGACAGAGCATCACTTTGGCTACACCCTGATGGAGAAATAAAAGTACAATTGATCACAAAAAATAAAAAGTACAATTGATCACAAAATAATAATAATTTTACGCTTATAAAATAAAATAATTTAACATAACTATATTAGTTAGGCCTGTTTCCTTAAATTTGTGATGAAACCGGAGTTGCAACCAATTTTACTCCATATAATGAAAATATACTTGGGCTATACAATACAAAATGTTTCACAAATTGAAGAACTCTAATACAAAATTATGTGATCACTAATATAAATCACTTACCACCAGTGCACAAATTTGAGTACACAAAATAATAGTATCAGCTGATTCACGACCTAGGAAGCTTATTGAGGCACCCACTGATAACGGCCTTGTGAAATGCGGTCCTCAAGAGGTCAAAATGCTGTTTCAAAATGAGCGCCATTTTATCGTACCTGGAACGTTAGCCTAGATATTCAGGTTTATGTCGGTCTCTTCACGGGACAATTGCAAAAGTTTACACAATCTTAACCGCATTCATCACGCTCACGTTAACGTTACTCTAAAATAGCATATTAATGTGTTTAACATTACACGTTTCATAGATTTCAGCATTACTCGCATCCATAAAAGTAAAACGTTAATGTTAGGCCTAACTTTATATCATTCATTAACGTTACTTCATATCAACTCTTCAGTCTTCACGTTACGGAAACACAAAAACATACAACATACCGACATTAAACATATTACACATTCTAGTAACACATTTTACAATGTTTTATTAATTAAAGGTAGGGTAGGTAATCATTTTTCTAAAAAAAAAACATTCCAAATTTGTTTAAACTGTCTTTATATACCAATACATAATTAAAATGTAAGTACTCTGAAAAAGAAAATATAAAAATCGAGTGACTGTAGACCTTTTAATCTGCAATAAACACAGCTCATTATTTCCATTCACTCCACCCCCTCCCTTCTGAGCTCCTTCCAAAGCCACGCCCCCAAAACACATGAACGCGCGACGCCAAACGCTCAGGCTGGAACAAGACGCATTTATTACCTGAGACGAGTGGAGAGGAAGGAGCGCAGTACATACAGTGACATCATGTCAGAATCACATGTAATAAAATACCTAACTTTATCACTATGAATATAAACAAATAAGATTTCTTTTAGTACTCACTATCAAGCTAGCATATCGATTATGGTAAAGTTTCATTCGGTAACGAGCTATATTTATAAGGCAAAACTAAAAACAGGTTGCATTGATACACGTTTTTCCATTACCATCAGTTACACTGTGATGAAGATGAATTTCGTGTAAGATTCATAACATATACGGTGTTTTGCATGTAAGAGTTTCCATGATGAAAACATTGTTGACTCTAATGAAGACTAACGTACACTCCGAGTCCGGAGACAAGTACCGCATCGTCGGTTCGAGGACAGGTCCGGGGTTGAGGGCGAAGCAGAGGAGGTCGTTCAAGAGCGCGGGCAGGGTCCGAGGAAGTAGTTTTTGCCTTGTTTGCCTTCGCTGACTGCATATGCAGGTGCTTTGAGCTGAATATTTCCGGGAACGGTGACATGTGATGAGTGCACGCCGGGCAGCGCGCGCAGTGGGGCTCGGGGCGGGCACGAGACATGAAGGCATCTGATTGGTTCTTTACATTCGCACCGAATGGCAGTGATTGGTCAGAGTTTTTACTGTCCTGCAGCTGCTACAGAGGTCTGATTTTTTTCATTCCTTTTTCTAAACACATAATGTATTGACTACTATCAGGATGGAAGGACCATTTCACCCAGTATAAAAAAAAGTGTTTCTGAACAGGATTACCTACCCTACCTTTAAACGAGGTAATATACCACGTTCCCTAAGCTAAAAGTACGTTATCTGGGGGGCTTCCCCTCGGACATAGGCCTAACGTTTTAAGGTTTTAAATGTAACGTTTAAACACTTACGCAACGCTTGTAAATATCCACACAAAAACAACGAATATGTTTAAGTTGTACGAATATGTTGTACATAATAGGTTTTTGTCGATAAACTTGAACATATTCTAAAAGTTAACATATTCCGTGCCGAGTGAACTTGACGTGACGTTACACTTAAAGGAACACTCCACCGTTTTTTGAAATAGGGCTTATTCACTTTCTTTCCTACATTTAGATAGGTGGGCAAATGCATTTTTGTCTCAGTGCATGCATTGTTTTAGTTTGACAGGGTCGGCGCTAGCTTAGCTTAGCACAATGAATGGAATCCTTTGTTGCCAGCTAGCATGTCCTGAGTAAAAGTGATATAAAATTTTTTTAAAACCCACCTAATTACTTCTTGTGGCCTGCGTATTCACAACAAGTACAAATAGTGATGCAGATTAACACTAGGCGATTTCCTAGGCAGATATTGACTTATATATTAAGGACTATATTAGGGGGAAGCACAGGCGAAGTACTGCTACTTGGGCGTGATATCTCTGCGCCCAAGTAGCAGTGCTTCACCTGTGCTTCCCCCTAATATAGTCCCAATTCAATATCTGCATAGGAAATCGTCTAGTGTTAATCTGCATCGCTATTTGTACTTGTTGTGAACACGCAGGCCACAAGAAGTAATTAGGTGGGTTTTTTAAATTTTTTATATCACTTTTACTCAGGACATGCTAGCTGGCAACAAAGGATTCCATTCATTATGCTAAGCTAAGCTAGCGCCGATCCTGTCAAACTAAAACAATGCATGCACTGAGACAAAAATGCATTTGCCCACCTATCTAAATGTAGGAAAGAAGGTGAATAAGCCCTATTTCAAAAAACGGTGGAGTGTTCCTTTAACTTTCTCTCGGACATAACCGTTAACTTGTAAAACATTTCTAAATACCAATCACAAATACGTCTCACGTAACAACACAAAAAACATCGAATATGTTTTACATTTTTGTCGTTATTAGGTCTAAAATTAATCATTTATTCAGTGGCACTTACCTGAAGTTAAGTATGACTTTGACTAAATGTCTCCCGCAGCAGTACAAAGTTACCGTAGCCGAGCCGAGCCGCTGCCTTGTAAAACCCGCGAAGTCAAATGAACCGTATCCTTCCGCGAAGTCAAATGAGTCATAATCCAGATCCTTCCATGTAGCGATGCGCTTTTATTTTATATTTATTACCAAAAATAGACGGCTTAAATTAAATATTTTTAAAATAAAGGTTTTATATATTAAAGTTGTGTGGCCATCCGCTCTCATAATGCAGAAACGAAACCTTGACAATTTGATAAATGTTGTTTTGATTTTATAACATTCATTTTAACAACAAAACAACAAACGTGGCCAACGTGTTTTGGAGAAAAACATTTATTTCATAATGTGATTTCCCCCGCAAATTTTTTTAATGAAAGATCAAAAGGATAAACAATGCAGATTTATTTTTTACAGCCAGTTTTGATCATATTTACCAGGGGTGCCATTAATTCTGACCATATATATATATATATATATTTATATATATCCATCCTCTTAAGGCCCAAGCTGTTTTTTTACATGCATTTTTTATTTCTCTTTGCTATTTGGGCTTATTGGAACCTAATTAGAATAAAAACTAAGTAACTAAAAAAACTAATCTTTTTATATGAACTTCACAATAATTTTCATCTTACTCAATATTAGTGCCATTGAATTACTTTTTTTGATGTGGATGTGGCATCCTGTAATTGTGAATAGTTCTTCAATACATATTGTATAACTAAGAATCTGCATCTGGTCAGTATTTTTACTTTGGTATTTTTTACATTTGTGGTGTATGTATTGCCTTTTAATTGATCTACATTGCCTTTTTATTTACATTAATCAATTTTGCGAAAAATGTGTGCTTGTCAGTACTTAATTATCACTTTTGTATCCAGCACTAGACTGCATAGCTCAGCTTATGGGGATGAATGAAACATCAACATCGTGTAAGTTGTGTTTGGGGATTTGTCCATTAACATATAACATTTCATGAACGAGATTCAAAAGATCCGAATCAGTAAAATATCTGAACTTCCCATTACAAAGAAGCTGAAAATGTACAGTATTTGTGACGTGGTAACATGTGCAAATATATTTCACATGAGCTCCACATTATAACCTATAGTAACATGTTTTCCACATGTGCCACATGCTCCATTATGTTCACATGTGGTGACATGTTGTTCACATGTGGTGAAACGTTGTTCACATGTGGTGACATGTTGTTCACATGTGGTGACATGTTGTTCACATGAGAACACATGTGATCACATGAGGTCACATGTAATCACATGTGGAAAACATGTGATAACATGTGAAATTCATGTGTTTTATCTGTAAGGGAAAAAATATTTGCAGCATTTTACTGTTATTCGAATAACAGTAAAATGCTGCAAATATTTTTTTCTTACAGTTGAAAGGCGATTTACACCTTTACAAATCTTCTCTTGCGCATGCAAATTTAATTTACACTTGCAATCTTATGTACACTTTCACAAATCTTAACCTGCGCATGCGATTCTTTATGACATCATGTTACCTTCATACATAAAAGAGTAGGCAAAAAAGTACCTGGATGAGCTACTATTTCTGGCGAGATTCTGAGGTGTGTGTATGATGGATACTTTACTACCCCATAAGGCCACGTGAAAAAAATTGTGAATGGCAGTGAAGCTTTGGTTCCTGTTTGTCTGTGTTCCCTTTGCTAGTTTGTCTACATGTTTTTTGATTGATTCATGCATGTGTTTCTGGTTACGTTAGTTAGTCCTGTGTATTTAAACCCTATGTTCATTCAGTTTATGGGGTTGTTATGTTCTTGCTCCTGAAATCTCCTGCGTGTTGAATTCATTAAAGGCATTCATTTATTTTGAATACTCCTTTTTGTTTTGTTGTGCACTCTCTGCAACCCACTGTGACATACACACATTCATATTATAAAACATAGGTTTTTAGCTTTCATAAGTAATTTCTAATTCAAAATATGTTCAAAAGAGTATGTGATTTAAAAAAAAAATATTCTAAATGTTACAATTTAAAAGTAAATGCATTGTTCTTGTTTAATGGGTTTCTTCCCCCATCTTCCCCTATAAATTAGTTCATTTTTGGGCAATGACATATTTATTTATATATGATATGACATTATTTATCAGTAAAATTACATGAGCTGTAAAATTGGTGCTCTACACAGTAGAATCCAGACAAGGTTGTGGCCCGCAGTCAATCTTGATTCTGGTGATGTTCGGTTCAGTCGGAGGGTTCTTAATGGGTCTGCGGCAGGTCAAAGCAGCACAGAGCTCATCTGATCCACACCATCTCACACAGACCCAGTGAACACGCAGGTGAGCAGAGCTGGTTCAGACTGACACAGACCGAGAGAAGGTCATACCGGCACTGCTGCTCTCAGAGTGAAAGCGAACACTCGTTATTGGCCGGGTCGGAGTATGTTCGGCCGGCTGGCAGACTCTCCTCTGGGCTTAAATTACTGTGGTCCACGTCTCGGCTCTCCTCACTGCATTTTGTCAATGTGTGTTCGAGCATGTGATAGATTTCTCTGAGCCAGCCAGTAAGTGTTTGTGTGTGTGTGTAACCACTGCTGTGCGTGTGAGAACTGCACATGTGCTCTTGAGCGATTGCATAATACGTGTCTCATTCCTGCTGAATGTGTGTTTGCTGCCCGGGCAAACCGATGAACAGAGCTGAGTGTCTAACGGAGCTGACCTTCAGCAGTCCTGTTAAGGACGACGAGGATATTTGAAAACCGCTTTGATCCATTTTCTGACATTGTGGCTATCAATGGCCTTCCTGCCATTCAGTGAAATAGAGTCAACTGGTTTAGACCTACAAGCACTTATGTTGAATTAGATGCAGTGGCGAGATCTGGAATTAAACTGCAAAAATATGCAGCACACACTGCCATTCAGAAGTTTGGGTTCTGTAAGATTCTTATAATTCTCTTATGCTCACCAAGACCGATCAAAAATACAGAAATAACACTAATTTTGTGAAATAATAACAATTTAAAATATTTGTTTTTCATCATCATTACATCATCATGGTCTTCAGCATCACATGATCCTTCATGTTGATTTGAAGAAACATTTCTCATTATTATCAATGTTGAAATCAGTTGTGCTGCTTAATATTTTTTTTTTTTTTTTTTAGGATAGGCTACTTTGATGAATAGAAAGTTCAAAAGAACAGCATTTATTTGAAACAGATATATTTTAGAACATTATAAAAGTTTTTACTATAATACTTTTATTCAGAAATGGTGTATAATCTCTTAAAAAAAAAAATGACCCCAAACTTTGAACATTGTATGCAATAACTCTTGCTGCATTTCAATATTTTAATGCTACATTCAATTAAACAGGGGCGATCAAAAAAAAATATTTCAGCATTCTGAACAGAAACTCTTATTTGAAAGGAACACTAACTAATAATGTTATTTTATCGTTCTGTTTAAGAGGTTAATTTGGCAGTCAACCAATCATGAATTCAAAGTCCTATGCAAATGTAATGGCGACGCATCCAATGTGAGTGAAATTCCCGCGCTCTGTTGTCAAGTCATCCTATGTAGCTCGCAACACAATGTGCTGGCATTACCTGCTGGATCGCAGGAATTTATCCAAGGATATGTTACCATGGCAGATTATATCCAGCTGGTGTTTTGAAAGGGTAAAGGGTAGCGAAAATTGCAGGTAAGTGTAGAACTGTTAAAATTCATAAAATGTGTATATAGCCATATATGATTAAACACTTGTTGTCAAAGTTAATATTTTGGCTTTATTTATGGTCATACAGTTCCATGTGTCATTATATTATTAGCATGTTTCCCAAATAAATCTCAATTCACGAGTTCACACTTACGAACGATCAGAGAGTAAATGGTTATGCGTATTTGGCGTGCTGTCCGGGGGGAGGGCTCCGAGCTCGGAAATTGGGCCCGAACCCAGAGTACTCCCCCCGTCTCTGGTTTAGGAAGATAACCAAGCAAGTGTGAGGAGATGGGGTGGTGGAGGGATGCTGAAAACTGTCGAGGAATATGGGTGAGTCAACTGCGTATATTAATAGGTTTAACTCATGCTGATTGAGTGGACCTGTTGATTACTGATTGATGACAGCTGGTTAGAATGACTTGATTGCTTGATCATTAGAACGTGTTCCTCCCGAACCTTGTTAATAAAACATCATTTCACGAGTTCACACTTACGAATGATCAGAGAGTAAATGGTTGTGCATATTTGGCGTGCTGTCCAGGGGGAGGGCTCCGAGCTCGGAAATTGGGCCCGAACCCAGAGTACTCCCCAAAAAGCTAAGTGAGCAAAGGACAGCCGCCAGTTTAAAGACCCCCCGAAAAGAGCGCAGAGATTGGCGGGCTGGCATTTCAAGGAGGAGCCTGGTTGTTTTGGCCAGGAGAGCTCTCGCAGCGTCCGACGGGAGTTCAATATGTACAGTGTCGGACGGGTAAGTTACGCTGGCATCCGGGAAGGTAAGTATGGGTGTTCGAACAGGAGGGTTCGAACATCAGAACGGATAAGCCTCGCCAGTCAGAAAAGAGAAAAACGTAAATGCTTGACTGGAAGAATTTTGCTGCGTCCGCTGGGAGATCAATACTCGCTGGACAGAAAAAGAGGAGACGAAGATGCTTGGCCTGGGGAACTCTCGTTTTGTCCGCTGGGAGATCAATACTCGCTGGACGAAGGAGGAGACCTAGATGCTCGACCGGGAAGGCTCTCGCTGTGTCCGCTGGGAGATCAATACTCGCTGGACGGAGAAAGAGAAGACATAGATGCTCGACCGGGAAGGTTCTCGCTGTGTCCGCTGGGAGATCAATACTCGCTGGACGGAGAAAGGGGAGACATAGATGCTCGACTGGGAAGGCTCTAGCTGTGTCCGCTGGGAGATCAATACTCGCTGGACGAAGAAAGAGAAGACATGGATGCTCGACCGGAAAGGCTCTCGCTGAGTTCGCTGGGAGATCAATACTCGCTGGATGGAAAAAGAGGAGACCTGGATGCTCGACGTACAGAGCAATCATTTTATTTTTATTTTTTTATTAACCGATGAGGGTTTGGTGGGCTTTTTTGATGTGGAATTGGTTGGTTCTGATGTAGCTTTGGAAAGCGTCTGAGGACCATCTTCCGAGAGCTTGGATCTGCTGCTGGGAGAAGCCTTTTTGGGCTGCTGAGGTTGCTGCACCGATGCGGAAGGAATGGCTGGAGAAATTCTCTGCTGGGATGCGTGATTGTTGGAGAACAGATTTGAGGTGCTTTTGGAACCAAAAGCGTGTCACGGGTTTGTTGGAGTCGTCTACGAATAGGGGTTCGAGATGGGATTTAGCATGAGAGTTTCTCAGTTGGAGGTATGCCAGTATAGTTTGGTATGGTTGAATTGGTGATGGAAGGTTGAAAATGTATATAAAATGACCTTTTTTGGGTTGGTCTGTTTTGCTTTGTTTAATCAGAAAAGAGATTGTTTCACTGTCAAGTATTGATAGGTCTGAGATGCTTGGGTGGACTTTTGGATCAAATCTGGAAGTGATAGCCAGTTCCGAGCATCTGAAAAAAACGAAAAAGGCTAGAATGAACATGGCATCGAGTGTGCGAGAGGTGTTAAGGGATTGGTAGCCTGTGCGGAGGGTATGAATACATTTAGTAAGAATATCTAACGTGATGGGATTTCTTGAGTCCGGACGGGTGGGCTGGGATCGTTGGATGCCTTTAATTAGGAGGGAGGTTTGAGAATTATTTATCTCCGGGGAGGGGGTGCCGTGTATCAATTTGTGAAAAAATTGGATGCCACTCAGGTAGCCTTTGATGGACCCGACTTGGAGGCCCTTAACGCTGTTAAGGTAAGAGATGAAGGAGGTTATTGAAAGGAGAGAAAAATCAGGGAATGGTGTGTTGTAGGAAAGGTGGAAGGCTTTAAAACATCTCCATGCGGTCACGTAGGATTGGAGAGTCCTGGGAGAAACTGCTTGGAGAATGGTGTCGAGGCGCTGTGTCGAGGAGGGATTTAAGCGGGTGGGTTACGGAAATATTAATTCCGAATAATGAGGTACTGGAGTTGGGAATTTGTCCGCCTCTGGAGCCAGCGTCCTGAATTTCTGAAACATAAAGCGTGACAGAGAGTCAGCAATTTGGTTTTTTGACCCGGGGATATGTTTAGCGATTAAGATAAATTGATCACACGCTGAAATCCAGATTAGACGTCTTAAAAGTGGCATCAGCGCAGGTGAATGGGAACGGCCTTTATTAATGCACTGAACTGTAGCTTCGTTGTCACAATGCACTATGATACTGCTAGCAGTCCATTCTTTTCCCCACAGGAAGGCTGCTACTACGAGAGGGTAAAGCTCGAAGAATGCGGAGGACTGTAGCGTGTCCTGGATTTGGGGGGGCCATGGAGACGCAAACCAGCGTCCTTGGCAAAACCCCCCGAAGCCGACTGAGGGGGCTGCATCTGTGAATAGCTGGATGTCGATGGGGGATGATATTAGGTTCTTATAAAAAAAAAGATAGGCCGTTCCACTGATTAAGGAATGTTATCCATAGCCTGAGTTCGTCGCGGCACGCTGCAGTTAGGGAAATAAGATCCTCTAGCGCGTGAACTGAAGACGCGAGAGAGAGGAGATGAGAAATGAAAGGGCGGCCTTGTGGAATGATGCGCATGGCGAAGTTTAAAGATACAATATGTAATTTTTTTCGGCGCTAGGGGTCGCTAACCTCTTACAATAACAAAGGCGTAGGTTGATGACGCAAAATTTCCTGTGGAATTATGGAACTTGTCGTCGAGCTGAAGGATCTAATAATGTTTATGGATGAGTGAATACATTGATGTTTTTATCATGACTGTGGTTTGAAGCAGGGCGCGATTGCTAATAAGAGACAGGTATCAGCGCCACACGCGCGTCTCGCGGATATAAAGGAATAAGGACATTTCATTTCACCAAACTACCCGCAAGTGCTGAATTAATACTCACACAGGTTAGTTTATTAGACAAATTAAACTTGAGGTAACGCAGCACTGTTTCTACACTATCATACTGAACTGCATTTGAGTGTGTTGAAAGTTATAATGTTATTCTATGTGTTAGTTTGGCTGTATGAAACTAGCAGTAAGTTAGATCAACATTAGAATAACATACTGATCATATTCTAACATTTCATCATGTTGAGCTGTATAACATTGATTAGTTTTATGTACATTTGCTCACCTGTCTAATAAAGTACATGTAAGAGCTCTGTCAAGTCGAAGTTAGTTGCAGACGTGGAGCTCTCGGCATCTCGAAAACGCCACGCTGATATTGATCCTTGCTTTAGTTCTCCTTTTTTCCCAAAGTCTGCTTGCCATGATCCATAATGTTTGAATGAAACAACAACAACAGCGTGAGCGTGCCGCTAAACATAACGCTGTTGTTCACGTCTGTCGCCATGGTTACTATGGCAGTACGAGCGGAAACCAGGGATAACGCGGATATTACGTCAGTGACAGGCGACAAGTGAACAGGGATTCCGGGACGGCCAATTATTTAAAATTGGAATTTCTCTGAAATTAAAAATCTTTGGGAACTTTTGGGATATTGTAAGTACACAACTGCAGGAAAAATATCACACTGTGCAAGTGATTTTGGGATATTTTATTATAAAATTCTTACATATTGTACCTTTAAGTGGCCGAGCAGGGATAGGAGTTCGCGTTTGGAGCTCTTTGAACGGTCTACGAGGGTAGATGAGATGAGGATTATTCTATCGATTTATTTTTTTATTTTTATTTTTTTCTTGGGCAGGGATGCCTGGTATTTAACTGAATCTAAGTTAATGCCAAGGAACTCGATGGATGTGGCGGGACCCATGGTTTTCTCTTGGGCGATGGGGATTCCGAGCTCGGAGAAAACTCTTTGAACTGTGAGAATATGGGCGGCTGGAATGGCGCCGGGAGGCGAAATGATTAGAAAATAGTCTAGCAGGTGAATGAGGTGAGGAATTGCGTAATTGTTTGACAAGATCCAGCAAACGGCTTCGGATAGCATGTCGAACATTTTGGGGCTGCTTTTGCATCCGAAAGTTAAGCGTACGGGGAAATAGAATTTCCCATGCCAGCGCACTCCGAATAAGTGGCATGAATCTGGATGGATGGGCATCACTTTGAAAGCCGAGGTGATGTCAATTTTTGCGAGCCAAGCGCCCCGACCCACGATCTTTATCAGGTCGACTGCGTGATCCACGTCATGGTATTTGAGAGAAAATTCGTCAAGTGGGATCAGGCTGTTAATGCTTGGGAACAGGGAATTATGTGGAGCTGACAGATCGACTATGAGACGTTTCTTACCTGAAAACTTTCTCGTAGCCACTCCAATGGGGCTAATGCGAAAAACATACAAACACTTTTATACACATACACACCAATACATTTTTATTACAAAAAATCTGTTTAGAATTTTTAAAAATCACAGCTTCATCGGAATGTTACGAAACTTGGTGACTTTTATGACACTGGGTATGTGAACACACACAAAAAAAATGTGGTCATGATCTGAGAATGCTAAGTGGTCATAAAAAAAAATAGTCACACTTGTGGTCTTCGGTCAAAAATGACCCCCATTGGAAATGAATGGGAAATTGACAAAAAAAAAACTATATATATTTTTTTAATATTATTTTATATAAAGTGTTATAATTGAATGAATTGCATTTTTTTTGTTACAAATTCTGAATAAAAAAAATGGGTATAAAATTAGCTTCTTAGCAACACAAGCTTCTCTTTCTAACACAATGTTTAGGTTTGACTGTAATCATAATGCAAAAACTAACACTTTAAATCACTATTTAAAAAAAAATAGTTTATTTTTTAGTTTTTGAGATTGTTTAAATATATATTCAAATCCACCACCAAAAAAAAAAAAAAAGTAAATGTGTCCATAAACAGCTGGGGAATTCACATGCCTCTCCATAGAGAGCTGTGGCCATCTAGTGGTTACACCATGGTTCTACGCTTTCTCTCCATACTCTCACCAGATGGTGCTAATCTGCTTAAAACATTTTTTTTTTTTTGAAGGCCTAGACTCTATATTAAACTAAAATACAGCATTAAAAAAACTATAAAAAAATACATACACATATATATATACATTTTAAAATTATTTTCAATGGCAAAAATAGACCATACATATTGCATAAATATTAATAAATTCAATAAAATCATCTCAAAATACAAAATTAAAAAGAATAAATATTATAGAACAAAAATAAATTGCATTGGTTTTACTGGGATGGAGGAAGTTTCATTTTTAGGCCTCCGGTCACTTCTGACCGGGAAGGCCCAGGATGTGACTCCGAAACGAAGACCGTCTGAGGGTTAATACATTGCTTATACAAAGACATTTTATTTCAACATATTTCAGTCGATTTTTACTCATCTCAGTATAGCAAAGCATTTTACAAAGCCTGAACAAAGAATGAGAGGAGATTCAAAGGTTTTGTTTTTCAATCTGTTTTATTGTAATTCCTCTATTTAACACAATTAAATCTGTAAATATTACGTCTGTGGACTTACTCGGGATGATTCTCCATCGCACTGAGAACTGAACGACACCTGCGTGCCCCTCTGCGGGGTGCTGGAGAAGGAGAGCTAGATGCAGCCACATTCCTAAACAACAACAACAACAACAACAACAAATTGTTAGCATACATTATCCAAAGTAAACTGACGGGCAATTAATTGTTATGGACGCACAATGTATGTATATATCTGTTGATGGTCCATAGGACAGAGAAATATCGCGGCGTCACCGCGAGTATCTGTTTATGGGCCATATAGACCGCACGCATTTAGTGACGCACGCAATGAACGGATCGTTCGCGAACGACACATCACTACATTTCGAACATTTACACCTGTATTCACAAACATCTGTGCATAAGGCAGTATTGAAGCATAATAAGCAGTGTCATAATCTAACCAAAACCATACATTTATATATATATAATGTCTAGTATTTAGACAGTAGGCCTAGGCTATCACATATTTTACCGGAGGCTGAAATATATTTAGACTAAATCACATTACACTTAAGCAGATATTCGCAAATAAGCTACATTAAACATAAGGCAGTATTTTAGCATGATAATCAGTGTTATAAGCTAATCAAAACTGAGTGAAATATATTTAATATACAAATATGTTTAGAGAGTAATAGCCTATCACATTGAAAAAGTTTACACTTGAGCATGTACACGAATGTTAGGGATATTGTAAGGCAATCTTTCCTGTAAGATGTCAAAAGCTAGCCAAAACTAAGCAAAATATAGTCTGAAAATGCAATTCGCTTTTGAAAATGCAGCAGTTCGTCGTCCGAGTTGCAATCTTCCTCTGAGGAAAAGGTGAATTCTTCCTCGCTGTCCAGAATCATCTGAAGGGCGTCTTTACCGGAGAAGCGTGCCATACTCAAAACGTGATGAACTTTCAGTGAATCTGATGAAGAAACTGTGTTTTTATGGCATTGATCGGGGGGCGTGTGCGATGCATAGATCACCTAAACTATTTACCATGTGAATAGCACCGGGGGCGTGGCGGCCTCAGCTCCTTAAATATAATGATGGGAGAACGAAAAAACGGTACCTCTCCTTGCTTTCAAACGGATTACATAAGCTGAGAATATTTGTTTTTTATATAAATTACTTCATTTAAAAGAAGAGATTTCAAGCTTCATAAAGACATATCTCACGTGTCTGTGTGAGAAGTATTCGCTGAGTTACAGTTCATTTTCGGACGTGTTTCAGAATAGACTTCACTGACAGAGAGTGGGCAGAACTCGCGTCATGTTTATTTTTCTTTATTTGACGAAAAGCACAACACTTTGTTTTTATTGTGAGTATACGCAAAAAAAATGTAATCTTAACAGGATTGATTGATGTACAACACTTAAATTTAAGATCAAAATCAACAGAGTATTTAGAGTCTTGTTTGCACTCATAAGAAAAAAAGCGAGCTGGTATCGCCGGCGAAACCGCCGACCCCAGGGGGTTAAGGACAGTCCACAGACAGAATAGAGAACAGGCAAAGGGTCAAAATCACTGCTATAGATCCAAATGGCAAACACACTAAGGTGTAAGGTTTGAGGGCGAACCAAACACAAATGAATCTTCCAAGTGATTTGCTCAAACATAATTCCACACAGAACTCAACACTCCAGACCCCAAATCACCAATCCAGAGACATAAAATTCAGGCTCCAGCCAGTCTACGCTAAGAACTTTATGGCCAACTAAAGCAACTAAAGGAAGAACGTTGTCAATGTTAAGATGGTTTGGAAAAGACTGATTGGTTCAGAGATGGTAAAGCTCAAGGCCCGATCAAGATAACGGATGAGGTTGCTTGATCCCACGACAGATATACAAAACAGACCTCCTTCTTCTTAAGGAACTCTGAATGACCTCAAGGTTGAAATCTCTGAAAACCAAAGAGACTGAGACTTTACCCATAAAAATACATAAAATCATCCCAAAAAAATTCTTGATGGACTTCTAATCAAACATCGTTCAACTACATAATTCTATATTGTGTCTACAACCTATATGTGTGTCTAATATGCTTAGATCCCATATAAGTCATGTAATTGTTATAACTATTAGATGTTTGAATGAAAGTGTGTCTTGTTTCCTATCAGAATGATCATATGTTCTTAATTCAAAAGATGGCTTGATTGAAATCTGTGTAAAATGTTTTGTATTCTTATAATAGCAATGATGTCTAAACTGTGGCCTCTTTTCTCTCTGCTAGAGCTGTAGAGTAAAGAGATCACAGATAATGCATGATTTACGATGAGAGGTGAAAATGCCACCTCTCAAATAAAGACAGTGTCTAATTGGTCAGAACTCATCCAGGAGGCTGGACAAACATTTGAGTTTAAAATCTTAGGACCCGAACAAAGCTTTGGGGCAGAAGAAGATAGATAAAGAAAAAGTAGATTCAAAAACGATCATGGAGGAGCCATGACGGAGTGACCAGACAGATAGTAACCATGTAAACGAGCAGACAAAAGAACCCAAATCAAGATCAGAAGAACATGGGTTAAACAGCTTCATTCAAGCCATCTAACTACTCTCGTCTCAATTTTCTTTCTTTTCTTAGTTTTCTTTTCTTTTCCGTTGTGAGTCTCGGTTCTAAGTTAAGTTTTGCGGCAAAGTTTCGGTCCATGATTCGACTGCAAAGCCTGCTTCTAACTTCAAAGACTTTCCATCCATCCGCCAGCACACCACGTGATTGGCCGCCCCAGACATCTATATCCAGGCACGAGGAGACATCAGCCAACGAACCTGGGAAATTCCTTTCACGCCGACGAATGGAATCCCCAAAAGCAAAGACAAGCAAGTAGCCTCCATGCTCTTAAACTGAACTGGTGCATTGATATAGATTTAATAACCCGCCTAAGAAATGATAGAAGGGTGAAATTAATGATTGATGGTTCTTTCAGGTCATGTCTTATAAGTGCATATAGAAACTTGGGATTTCATCATCTTACTCTTAAAACTCATTCTTTCCTCACTCTCTTTCTTTCTGCAACTCGAATGAATGTGTGTGCGTGTGTTTGTGTTAGATATTAGTTTTATGTGTTAGAATAATCAATAAAGTCTTGTTTGTATTTTAAAGAGAAGTGTTACTTGTGTTATGTGCTTACGAATTTAATGTCTTAAACTGCTGATCTAAATTACCTTGCTAATAAATAGTGTTTCACTATAGTTTGGATATTTATATCCGCTGCAGAGCTGATAGTTGCGGCCAGTTCAAATGAACCCTGGACGAGTCATTTGTTCGGCCGTAATAAGTGATTCTTTCGAATTCCCTATGTCCCTGTTCAGTCTGTCGAGATCAGCGAGTAAAAACATGAACAGACTGAAGAGCTGCTGTATAGTAGAAACTGAAGTTGTAATTGTAATTGAAAGCAACACTGACACTGAAAGCTGATTGATGGTTTATCTAAAGTGTGCTCGGATCTGGAACTTCGTAAAGATGCAGTCCAGCACGTTCTCTCAAGTCTTGAAAGATCTCTAAAATGGCTCATGCATCGTTTATTTCAGAGTCCCTGTTACAGAAGCATCTTGAGGAAGGCCTTTCTTTTTCAGCACTTCTCCCTCTGAATGTTCTCCTCCACTAAAGAGCAAATTAGCACAAACAGAATGATGCCTATGCAGCCATCACTTCAGACTCCCCACAAACTTTAAATCCAAATCGTTTCCCCAAGTGCAACCTCACGCTGGCTTGCAATCTTCGATTTTCAAAGCGCCTAAGTCTTCTGCCATCTGCTCCTCAGATGAAAGAGAGAAAGATGAAAAAGTGGAGTGGCACACCGCCACTCTCCACAGACATCTAACCAATTTCAGTACGTTTTAAGTTGGAGATGGCAGGAGAACTGGCAGCTCTCTCGCTCTCATTCAGCCTCACTCAAGCATCATTGTTTTGATGGGTTGTTCTGCTAGACCTTTTCTCACTCAAAACAGAGCAACTTTAAGCTTTATTATTGCATTTGTGTTTGAGGCCTGGGGTTTAGGCTTCAAATATATTCCATTGAACCAAATTATACAGTTTTACTCTCTGAGCGCTTTAATAGAGACCCTTACAAAGAGATGTTTTGAAATCCAGCACCTTGTGCGCCTACTGAGATTGGCTGTAAATATTTGTAGCCCAACAGGATCTTAATAGTATACAAGTGGTTCTAGCACTTTTACACACACTGAACACCCAATATCAACTCAATGCCAACATCTAAAATGCCAACTCAAATTAAGAATATGAACAATTATGAATACACTAGCAAGAAAAATGTGCTTTTCACTACTCTGAGTGTATGATTGCAAACAAAATATGTTTGTATTGAACACTGATGGAGCAACAGATTTTGTGTAAAAAATTAATTATAAAAGTTGTTTATTTTATAAATTTTTATTTTATTTTATAAAAGTTTGAGGTGCCAAGGTTGGCTCACGCTCAGCATGAGGCAAAAAGGCACACATTATTTATACAAATACTTTATCTAAAATCATAGACACATTTTAAAAAAAAGCTAGCGGGGAAAGAGTTAATCATTTCATATAATAAATTATAATGTATTGTTACTACTGTAGATCTATATGAAATTTAGTATGGGATCTACTTCTTTGTTTGTTTTTTAAAATAATTTTGTTTCTGTATTTTTTAATATATTTTATTTTATTAACATTTTAATGACAGTATATTTTTTGAACAAAAATATTTTTGTCAGTTTCAATTTATATTTTCATTAGTTTCTTGAAAAAATACAGTCTTTATTATTGGCACAAAAGTAATTGCATACACCTTTAGCCCCAACAGCAGTGGCGCCTTTGCCCCCAAATACCATACGTTTACATATTCTTACGTTATTGAAACTATTGCTTTAATTACTTTGAACAAAACTTAAAATCATTGTTATATGTATGCTATAAGTATGGACAAGCGTATTGCACAGCTACATACCAAATAAATAAACCAACATGACATCATAATTTGACTTTAAATTATTTTATTATGAGAAAAGAAAGAGAGTGCAGGGTATCAATGAACAACATGCCGAACATGCCAAAACGTTAATGCTTTAGATGCTGTCAATGTGATACAAGTTTTGGCATCTATTCAAGCACACATAAAATGTCAGGATCCTTTGGTCATGTTCTGACACCCCTTTATACTGTCTCCATCTTTGTGTGAGAACAAGGTTTTTCCAGGCTCTCCTGTCTGTGTTGTGTTTTCGGCATTCGGGGCTTGGTGTCTGGATTCTGACACGCTAGTCTAGTTCAGGTTCAGTTTCGTGTTGAGTTCCTGATCCATGTACGTGTTCTGTCTATCTTGTGTGTTGTAGATTCTGTTGGAGCACACATGGCCTGTTTTGGTGTTGACTTGCCATGTGCTCCTCTGTCTTGTATCTTGTGTTTTGTGAGAGCACATGGCTGTGATTGTTTGCCTATTGCAAATCTGTGCTTGCCCCTATACCTACACGCTCATCTGATACAAAACCTGGTGTGTACACTCCCCTTTGGTTTATCATGCCTCATACTGTTGCATTGTAACTAATGCTGTTTTTTGATCATCTTGCGCCATAAGCATTGAGTCTTGTTTTCTGAAAATATTGTTAAAATTGCAAACTGTGAGCGTTTTCCCTTGAGAGTGTTCCGCACTCGTCTGGCCCTATTCTCGAGCAAAGAGGGTTCAGCATCGGGACCTCGTGGTTCGGGTCCCGCTCGTGCTGAGGCAGAGCGGCGATGTGCATCATGGGGTTCCCAGATGGAGCTCGCCAATTGCCTTGAGAGGGTGAGCTGCAGGTGGAGGATTTCTCTCCTCCGCCTATCCCAGCGAGTGTACTTCAGGATGAACAGGAGATAGCTGATGAGGGTGGTGATATTCAGATCATTACATTTACATTTATTCATTTAGCAGACGCTTTTATCCAAAGCGACTTACAAATGAGAACAATAGAAGCAGTTAAACTAACAGTAGGACAACAATATGCAAGTGCTATGACCCTTCTCAGTTTAATCCAACGCAGTTTTTTTTTGTTGTTTTTTTTTTGTTTGTTATAGAACAGAATAGAATAGAGTAGTAGAGAAAGTGTTAGTATTACTGGATCAAGTGCTGTCGAAAAAGAAGCGTCTTCAGCCGTTTCTTGAAAGTGGCTATGGACTCAGCAGCTCGGGTTGAGTTAGGCAGATCATTCCACCAGCAGGGAACAGTCATGGTAAAGGTCAGAGAAAGAGATTTTGTGCCTCTTTGAGATGGCACCACAAGACGTCGTTCACTTGCAGAGCGCAAGTTCCTGGATGGCACGTAAGTCTGAAGTAAAGAGTTAAAGTAAAAGGGAGCAGAACCAGTGGTTGTTCTGTAGGCAAACGTCAGTGACTTGAATTTGATGCGAGCGGCAACTGGCAACCAGTGCAATTTTGTGAGGAGAGGAGTGACGTGTGCCCTTTTCGGCTCGTTAAAGACCACTCTAGCTGCAGCGTTCTGGATCAGTTGCAGAGGTTTGACTGTGCAAGCTGGATGACCAGCCAGGAGAGCGTTACAATACTCAAGTCTGGATAAAACAAGCGCTTGGACAAGGAGTTGAGCAGCACTTTCTGATAGGAAGGGCCTGATCCTCCTAATGTTGTACAAGGCAAATCTACATGACCGGGCAGTTCTAGCAATGTGATCTGTGAAGTTTAATTGATCATCAATTACCACACCAAGGTTTCTGGCTGACCTAGATGGAGTTATGGATGACGAGTCTAGCTGAATGGTGAAGTTGTGGTGAAGTGTCGGGTTGGCCGGGACCACGAGTAGCTCTGTCTTCGCAAGGTTGAGTTGAAGGTGATGGTCCTTCATCCAGCCAGAAATGTCTGTCAGGCAGGCTTAGATACGATCAGCTACCATCAGATCGTCAGGCTGGAATGAGAGGTAGAGTTGTGTGTCATCAGCGTAGCAGTGATAGGAAAAGCCATGTTTCTGAATCACAGATCCTAGTGATGTCATGTAGATGGAGAAGAGAAGTGGTCCAAGCACTGAGCCCTGAGGCACTCCAGTAGCTAGATGTTGTGTCTTAGACACCTCACCCCTCCACGATACCCTAAAGTACCTACCTGAGAGGTAAGACTTGAACCATTGGAGTGCGGTTCCCGAGATGCCCTTCATCTTTAGGATTGACAGGAGGATCTAGTGATTAACTGTGTCAAAGGCAGCAGACAGATCCAGCAGGATGAGAACTGAGGATTTGGAGGCTGCTCTTGCCAGTCTCAGAGCTTCAATTACTGAGAGCAGGGCAGTCTCAGTTGAGTGTCCGCTTTTGAAACCAGACTGATTGTTGTCCAAGAGATTGTTCTGTGTAAGGAAGGAAGAGATCGGGTTGAAAACAACTCGTTCAAGTGTTTTCGCGACGAATGGAAGGAGAGATACTGGTCTGTAATTTTCCAGATGTGCTGGATTTAGACTGGGTTTCTTAAGCAATGGGGTTACACGAGCCTGCTTAAATACTGTGGGAAAGGTACCAGTGTGAAGAGAGGTGTTTATGATGTGTGTGAGTGTGGGTACAACCGAGGATGAAATGGCTTGAAGTAGGTTAGTGGGAATAGGATCAAGCGGACAGGTAGTAGGGCGATTGGAAAGAAGGAGATTGGAGACTTCTGCCTCTGCAAGTAGAGAGAAGGAGGGTAGAGAGTGTGTGTTAGCTGGTAAAGTGTGTGCGTCAGTTTGTAGATTGGTAAATTGGCAGCTGATGGAGGTTGTTTTATTTATAAAGAATGTAGCAAAATCGTCAGCTGTTAGTGTTGATGAAGGAGGAGGAGGAGGAGGAGGGTTGAGAAGAGAGGAGAAGGTTTTAAAAAGCATGCAAGAGTCTGAAGAATTGTTAATTTTGTTGTGATAGTAAGTAATTTTAGCAGTTGAGATATTAGCAGAGAAGGAAGAGAGGAGGGACTGATAAAGACCAAGGTCAGTAGGATCTTTCGATTTGCGCCACTTCCTCTCTGCACCCCTGAGTTCCGAACAATGTTCACGGAGAACATCAGATAACCAGGGGGCAGAGGGTGTGGCGCGGGCTGGCCTGGAGGAAAGGGGGCAGAAGTTGTTAAAAGATTATTAGTTGCACTGTTAGTATCTAGTGTTGAAAGCTGATCAGGTGGAGGAAGTGTGGATGAGACCAGAGAGGATAGACGAGAGGGTGAGAGTGAGCGTAGGTTTCGCCGAAACGTGACCTCTGGAGGAGTGCATGTTGTGTTCTGTGGCAGGTTGATGTTGAGAGTGAGGAGGAAGTGATCTGAGGTGTGCAGTGGAGTGACCAGTGTATGGTCAGTGGAGCAGTAGCGTGTGTAGATAAGGTCCAATTTATTACCTGATTTGTGAGTAGCCGCAGTAGATACTCGCTTGAGGTCGAATGAGGCGAGCAGAGTGTGGAAATCAGCAGCCTGAGGCTTTTCTAGGTGGATGTTGAAGTCTCCAAGAACTATGAGAGGAGTACCATCCTCAGGGAAGGATGAGAGTAGCACATAAAGCTCTTCCAAGAAACCGCCGAGCTTCCCTGGGGGACGATATACAACTACAAAATGGATTTTAATAGGGCTAGTGATTGTAATTGAATGTGATTCAAATGAGCTGTTGTCACACAGAGGTGGTAAATGATCAAATTTCCAATCGTTCAAGATGAGCAGACCAGTACCACCACCCCTACCAGTCAGGCGAGGGGTGTGTGAGAAAGTGAATTTAGTGGAGAGGGCAGCCGGTGTGGCAGTGTCCTCTGGTCTGATCCAGGTCTCAGTCAGGGCCAGTAGACTGGGACCCAAATGACTAGAAATAGATGTAATGAAATCAGCTTTGTTTACAGCGGACTGGCAATTCCAGAGACCAGTAGGAAAAGAGAATATAGTACTAGAAGACACCGGAAAAGTACGCAGGTTGTTAGGATTGGACTGCCTCCGACGTGTGACATTTGATTTACGCGTGTTAGTAATAGTAGGGATTTGAAAACACAGTGTAAGAGGGGTAACAAACAGACAGATCAGATGAAATGTTGTGTAGAAGAGAAAGGAAAAAAACAAGAAAATTAATACTCAAGTGCCTTGTCGGTGTCCTTGCTCGGTGGAGTCGCACAGGTAGAGTTGTTGGTCTTTACACTCTTCGGTCTTCACACGAGGGCTGCCGCGACCGCTGCCGTGGTGCACTGAGCTAATTTATACACGCCTAATACCTCTTTATTGAATACAGCAGGCCCCGCCCTCCAATTTAGTCAAGCGAAACTAACAAGTCACGACGCACTTTTACCAGAGTAAAAACACAGTAAACAAAACAAACTTCCTAGCAACACAGAGCCGCGCTAAAATCTACTGGGAAAAGTAAACACTCACAGACTGATGATCTCTCCTGTTGTTCGACTGCTTCTTCTAATAAGTACTAGCAGTTGGTCAGAATAAATACTTTAACTGGCTTAGGCCCTGCCC
This sequence comes from Leuciscus idus, assembly GCA_021554675.1. Classification (NCBI taxonomy): domain Eukaryota; kingdom Metazoa; phylum Chordata; class Actinopteri; order Cypriniformes; family Leuciscidae; genus Leuciscus; species Leuciscus idus. The sequence continues at coordinate 54,047,185 of CM038622.1, read as the reverse complement.
TCCTATTTAGTCAAGCGAAACTAACAAGTCACGACGCACTTTTACCAGAGTAAAAACACAGTAAACAAAACAAAGGCAAGACTCCCACAAGAAGAGGGATCTGAGGGAGGTTATTCAGCACAAACGCACACAACGTCGGTGATGGATCACCTTCCCTGAGGGCGTGATTATATCCCAGCCCTCTCCCCTCTTCTCTGACTCCCAGGTGCTTCTTAAATCAGGCCTGAGATTGGGTAGATCCGTGGATCGAGCAGAGAAACTCCCCTCGCTATCAAGGGTTGTAAGCACTATGCTGAGTCATGTTCTCCGGTATACCCCATCTCTGTTCCCTTTCGAAAGGGCATGTCTAGGTTACGACTGTAACCTCTGTTCCCTGAGAACAGGGAACGAGACACTGCGTCTTTTCGCCATGCCTCGGGGCCTTGCCTACCAAACAGTCCCTTCTGATGAAAAGGTGATTATCATGTTTGCAAGGCACCCTTGATTCATGGGCTGTTGCCGGTCAATAGGATTACCGTGATTTGATTGTGATTTCAGACACCTGTCACGCCTGAGCCGTTCCCCTTAGCGTCAATCGACGCAGTGTCTCGTTCCCTGTTCCCTGTTCCCTATTCCCTGTCCCTGCCATAGAATAACCATTTCTGGTTCTCTTTTTTTCACTATAAAGAATCTTTTGTGCAATGTAAAGATTCCATGGATGTTAAAGGCTCTTTATGGAACCATTGAGGTCAATATAGAAACTGGAAAAAATAATAATGTTGTTTTCAATTCAAATTAAGTTTATTTTTCTTATGTCATTATCATGAAATGTATCTTCAAGCATGAACTCAGACAAGACTTAATATCCTTCTCAATTAAATGTATCTTGATTGTTTAGATATTTGTATTGGAAAACCAGACAAAAAATTGCAGTGTATAAGATGGCGAGGGCGTTCAGCTGTTTTTTTAACACAAAAAGACATGATTCTTAAGGGGTCTTCATATAATGGGGTAAAGTGAACCCATAGCCACTACCAATTATGCAGGGTTTCTATATAACATCTAATCAGTTTTGAAATGTTTAGTTTTGCATATCCTCATTCATTATATGTTTGCTTTGTGATGTGAAATATAAAACTGTGTATTATCTGTATATTGTGTATACATCTGTGTTGATATGCATGAAATAAATTCTAATAATGAGATTATAGCCCTGATGTGATTTTCTGTTTTGATATGACTCTTAATCAGCTGTTAACGTACAGATTTGTTGGATTCTTTCTTATAAGCTGCTAAAAATACTGAGTGGCAATAGGAAGTGTTTAAAATATTTTCCTTATTTATTATATGAAATAGCATTTCTCATTTATTTCCTTTGATTTATTGACAGGATTTGTGATATTCACCCTTTTACACACAGAAACTGCTAGAAATAATAATACATTCAGATCTCTGTATGCCATCTGCATCGTGCCAGCATGTGAAATTGCACTTTTTCTGGGAAAGGTGACAAAGTAGTGATGCAGATTTACATAGAAACTACTCTATCAGGCAGATCATACAGGATCATACAGTGTCTGGGTTTGTATAGGACCATCCATAAACCCTGGTTATAATGGACATTTTCCTCAACGCTGTATGCCATCGGATATTCTTTTTTCAGTGAACCAATCACAATGCATTATGGCAACAAAGGATACATGTGATGGTCTATTACAATTTGGCCAAAACAATATATTTTGCATTAACAATGCATAATTTTGCTTGCTACTCTGTAGCGATAGTGGCCCATTATTAAACATTTATGTTACTTTTATATTTAATTTGGTTTGTTCGGGCGCCAGCCAGGCATATAATCCTGGCAATAAATAAATTCTCACGACCCACCAGCTACATATGAAGACATTGAAAAAGGGAAACTCAAATCAAACTTATAGTAACCAACAGAGTCGTTTAACCATTTATTTTAGGAATTCAGCCCCAATTAAATTCCACACAAAGCAAAAAACAATCCAACATCACTGTTGTGACAGTAACACACTTCCATGGAAAACAAGAAAAAAGAAAAAGAAAAAAAAACGATCAGTATAAACTATAAAGACATATACATTTCTTTTTAAAAGAGGGAAAAACACATGATTTGCACGGAAACAGCGATGATGTTGACACTGGCAAATTTTATGAACTTTCTCAGACAGTCACAATATAAGAGGTAAAAGAAAGTCTGTCCAAGCAACCCATCAACTGATGAATTCACAACTTAGTTTCGATTCACACTCTTTTTTATACTCTCCGACAGTCAAAGAAAAAGTTCGATTAATTGTGTGTGTGTGGGTGTTGTGGGGCGTGTGCATGTACTGTGGGTGCGTCAAGTCTGTACCCGATGCTGCTGGTCTTCGTTTTGGGCCTTTGGTAAGTACAGGAACTTCGTTTTTCAGCACAATCCAGGAAAACGCGTTGAAGATTAGTCCAAGGCAACGTACCTCTACCGACAGCCGAGATAGAGAGCGTCCAAGCCGCTCACAGTTTCACTTTCATTCCCACCGTCACGTCATCCGCACCCAGATAAATCACACCTCCAGGATACTGCAAACTTCCGTCATACTTCTCTCCCAGGCCGGTCAATTTCTCGTACCGAAGCAGGATACTTCTGCACGTTCCTCGAACAAACTGCACGCTCCTCGAACAAACTGCACACTTCACTTCCCCATTACCAGTCCCTTCCGCTCACAATTCCCCTCCTTAAATAGTTCGTCACACTGATCATCCTCTTCTAATTGGTTAAAGAGAAAAAAAAGCAAAAAAATAAAAAATAAAGTGGCTAACGAATTTCGTTCTGCTACAACTCTCTGAGAGCCTTTTGCAGGAGTGTGACTATGATGCCTTATGCCGAGTTCACATTGCATGATTTTGAAAGACGTTTGTAAACTTGCAGAACTTTTTCATGCTCAAACAGCAACATTACACACTAAATTTGAAAAAGTATAGTAGGACCCCTTTCAGGTATTTCTGAGGAATTATTTTGACATATGTCATCATAAAATATAACTGCGGCTGATAACAGGTGCATAATAGATCTAATAAGCAACGAGCGACACATAATGGTATAAATACTATGTTTTGCTCAACTCTCTTTGAGATGTGAAATTAGAATAACTTCTAATTGCAATTTAATATGGTTTTGATAGCAGTGTGAGATAAAGTATTTGTAAATTATTGGTAACATATATATATATATGTTACAGTGTTTATTAAACTTTGTTATTAATTTCATTAAAATACAACTGTTCATTGTCAGTTTATGTTAGCACAGGTCCATTAAATAATATTAAAAGATACAACTTTTGGTTTTAATAATGTATTAGTAAATGTTGAAATTCACAAATGGAACTTTATTGTAAAGTGTTACCAAAATACCTCAATGAAAAATATAGTGCAATGTAAATATATTCAAAATAAATTTCCAGGCCTATATGTATAAGTAGACGCAATGATTTTTTTGCTGCATCACACTACAGCATGCTGTCACTGTGCTAGCAGGTGATTGACATTACATAGCAGTTTCAGGCTCTTCCCATGATGCCCTTGACTTTTGTCCCTGAAACACTACATACACAATACATCTACAGCATTTTATGACACAACTTCGTTTTCCAGGTTTATAACCTGTGTGTTCAGTTACAATTATGACTGTCTTCATAACAGGAACTGTGATGTTTTATAATGTAGGACACAGGTTATGTATTCTCATAAAATATAAGGACAAACTTTGGCTAGTGTGTAGTACGTGTCCTGTGCATCACTTAAATGTCTCTTACTTAACACGCAACAACCAGCTTACACTTTTACCTCTCAAGATTGTGTACAACAATGCAGCATAATACAGAGCGCAATCATGCACATGATGAAACAAATATACACTCGATTAAATATATTCACACCAGAGCTGTGTCGTGTCTGGGGAAAGTGATGCGAGGCGGCATTTTCACAACTTGATCCCCTGACACTTTCAGTGCTTATTGAATTTGCATTTCAGGGGTTTGAGCTTTCCTCACGAGTCTTTCTTTCAAGCCTGGCCTAGTATCTTCAATTGGGGAGGTAAAGACAAATATACAAATGAAAATCTTACATTTTTGCAATGCTGCTGTACTTTATTAGGACCCTATGAAAACACAGACTGCATAAAACGGAATGTCACGGAATTTGGCAACATTTCTATGAGCGATAGGAACCCGGTTGCCTGACGTCGTCATACTCAGATTCTAGTCAGAATATGAGTCTGATACTGCTCCATTGGGCTGTGATTAAGGGGCGTGTTCCAACCGAACCATGAAAGAAAATGCCTCTGCACTCAATTGGATAGACCTACAACCAATCAGAGCAACAGAGTAAGTGACGTATATTCTTCAATCATCTTTCCGATCGACAAATGCCTTAATCGCGGTTCTCTTAATGTCTGTCGATATCTTCTATAACAGACGCAATGGCGGAATCTACACAAATCTCAATTGTCCAGCAGCAGTCATCTTTGTTGTAAACTAATTCAACCCAAGAGCTCTTTGGTGACATGGATGATTACGTTACTGTTGATCATCTGTCCATTATCGTATAAAGCCCGCCCTGACAATTTGATTGGTCCGAACAGCTCTAGTTCGAGCAGTTGCCCCGCAACAAGTCCAGACCGAACTTCCCGACCTCAAATGTTGTGGGTGAGGCTAAGTTTGGCTGGCATCCAGGCTAGGAACCTGGGTGTTCACAAGGAAATTCACTCTGAGATGGAAAAAAATGGAAATGTAGTCGTGTCCAAGTAGCGCCCGCTTCCTTGGAGCATACCATTTTCAATAAAATAATATCTTGCCTGATGCATTCTATTCAGTAAATAAAAAGTTGTTTTTATTGTACTATAGCATTAAAATACCATTGTGTGTTTGCAGAGATTTTGACAACATGCTAAGTTCACAAACTGGTTTCTCCATTATTCTTAGTTATTCTACTTTGAAATGTGCGTTTCTGTTTTGGAATGTTTTTTGTTTTGGTTTATGTGATCCCGCCCACTGCCAATTTAAGAAATCATTCCATGTAACTACTGAATGCTCATTTGTTGTGTCAACTATTCATTCCAACATGCTTTAGCTTTTTTCTTAAATTATATATGTGTTTGCAAAATCAATATATAAAACTTTCATGACTATAACATACATTAACTCATTGTCAATAAATATAATATTGAAGCCATTTTTTGGCTTTTTATTTTTAAATAAAAACTTCCAATATTCTTGAAACAAAATTGTTTATCTTGAAGTTAAAGTTCACTTAACCATAATTATGTTAACACTTGTATAAAAAGTTTGAAAAAAAGGGGTAGAATATGCTGAAAGTTGAAATACCTCTCAAAATAATTGAGGCTATTTAATTGAGATTATTTTAAATAGTTTAAGTGTGATCAGATGTTCACTGGAAAACCATATATGTTAAAAAAAAATAGTTTGTTATTTAGTTATAGTTAGTTAGTTAGTTAGTTAGTTAGTTAGTTAGTTAGTAAAATACAAGAATGTGTCCTGTTTGAACGACCCTCAGAGGAGCACAACTACAAAATGGACTGAAGGTCAGTGACTTATGTTTATTGATATGGAAATAAAACAAATCTCAAATGTCACTTTTTATAATGTCTTTTCAATTATTTACTTGGCTGCCACAATAATGTAATGTATTTAAAATAATCTTCATTTGGGGAAATTTCTCAGCAAAGATTGATTTATGTGATTCATTTGATTCATTTGATATAGAAGGTATTTCATGTAAAGATTAAAAATATATACATATAATTGATTGACAGCCTTAATTAAGAGTTGTGCAGATTAATTTCTCTTTCACAGTCACAGGCCTTTCACCCTCAGGTTCGTTTTACTGCTGCTGTAAAACTCATCAGCTGATAAACGCTCGCTATTTTCTGTTCTCGGTCTTAGCTGATTATTAACTTGCCACACTTGAATCTGATTCATTCTGAACTGCGAAAATGTCAAGCAAAATTATATCACAAACACAAACCATTTGATTATAGTGCAGCTGTTTACGTGGGTGTGTTCTGTCTTGTGTAACACACACCATCTCACCTGTATCCATAGACACAGAGCTCATTTGCAGTTTATTGCTTGGGGAGTTACGTAGGCCGAGAGACAGAGAGAGAGAGAGACACACAGGTATATTAGAGAAAGAGTGTAAGAAACAGACCGTCTGTATCAGGTCAGCTGGTTGATTTGGTTGTTCGTGTGTGTGGCTGGTTGAATTGTTAGCAGTGTAGAATAAGTGCAGGTGCTTGGATCGTACTGGACACAAATGATGACGAGCTGACGGGAACATCTACTCCAGTTAAAACACAGGTGAGTGTTTGCTAATGTTTTTGAGCATGATTCTGCTGTATTATGGGCAACACAATTGAAATGACATGTCATTTTACTGAACTCATAGAAAACGGGCAATCATTTTGTCATACACTAAAAGAAATCATGGATTTTAGTCATGGAGAAGTACAGAGAAATTGGGTTACACTTTATTTCGATAGTCCACTTTAGACATTCTACTAATTATAAGTAACTTTGCAACATGACAACCAGGACTTGACATTAACGTTTTTGCTCACTAGCCACTGTGGCTAGCGGTTTTCCAAAGTTATGTGTCAGATTAAACAACATAATATGTTGATTCAGATTATGCACCGTCTGTTATTTAACATTCATTAACCTGATCACAAATCAGTAAAAAAGAAAAATTGAAGACATTTTCATGTGGTGTGATCCTCCCTAACATGAAGTGTGAAATAAAGAACCATATCGAACTGACGAATGTGGATAGAATTACTTTTTAAATGTTGACATTAACTCAAATGACTAGGCATGATTTTACAAGTCATGTAAAATTTAAAAGGGCAATTCTACTTTGTCATTAATTATTGAGTCACAATATCTGATGCTAATCTCATGGGAATCCTCGTTGTTAATGTTGCTAATCAGGACCCCAACAGGAAGTAATTAAGACATTTTCAAGCTTTGAAGTGAAGAAGAGCGAGAGTTTTTCCTCCAACAGTTAATTAAACTTAATGTTTATGGGGAACTGCTTCCATCTTCATTTATTCAGTCCTGTGTTGTGATACCATAATGGGACATGATTAATATGCATAAAATAAGTGAAATCTATAACTATCTGTGCGGATGAGGCAGATGGGAATCGAAATGTTGGAAGCAATGTGTCAAAATAGCTTGAAATGCCCTGCGATGTGACTTGTTAAACTCCTCTAAAACAACTTTAAACAGCATTTCTGTAATCTTACTATATTTTTTATGTATGCAGTTTTAATGAGATCATATTCATTGAGAGACTACATGAAATATGTACTTTTAAAAATGAATTCACCACACAACCAATGAGTGACCTTATACATATTCTTAAAATCTGAGGTCATGTAAAAACTCGGTTCTCTCTGACCAAAATAAATAGTTGAAAGTCGAACTCGCTCAACTTTTAGTGTTCATCTGCATTTTCCCATTATAAAAGTGTTTCCTCAGTGGACGCTTTGATGTTTGCTTGCTTTGCATTCAGCAATACATCGAGAGATTATGCAAAAATATGAAAAGTGTTCAAATCATAACAGGAGATCTTCTGACTGAAAGCACGGCTTCAAAGAGTGATATATAGCCTAGGTGATGAGTGATGACCTTCAAACATTTAAATGTGGCTTAAAGAAATAGTTCAGCCATAAATATTCTCTCACTTTCATGTTGTTTCAACAGTATTATTTTCTTTCTTTTACAAACTTCAAAATGAGATGTCAGGCACAATGCTTCCCTTTTCACACTTGTTTTCAATAAATGGAGCCTTTAGAAGCGTTCCTCGCACAAAGCCACCACATGACTTCAGAAGACATGCAACGCATGCAGACTACTTTAATGCAGCTTTTTGGAGCTTGGCAGTATACATCAATGTCTACTTTTCATGTATGCAAAACAGAAGCCTGAGTGTTCTGCCTTAGGTCTCTTTTTATTTTTCAAGAGGAAAAAAGTGAAAGTATATTTTCATATTTTGCGGCTACTGCGGGACAATGAGTGAGACTGTATTTCTGTACGCAGGTAATGACTGTAGTTTATTTTTCTGATGATTTCACTGCCAAAACCTAAAAATATCTGGTGACCAGTGATGGTTTCATATAGGGTGCAGTGCAAGAATGTCAATTAAAACGTCATCTACTGACTTTTTATTTTATTTTATTTTATTTTATTGTATTTACAGTATTAAACCTTGATGCATGCAGGCATTACATCTACAACACATTCTCTTCAGAAGTATTCGGTAAATGTCATGCTGCATTAAAAACAATTTTGGAATAAAATGGGAAACAATTGTAGCTTGCATGCCAAATGTAGCTTGCATACCAAATGGGTGATCATGGAATATTAATCAATCAACAATGCTAACAGGTTTTTGGTTGGATAACTTTAGCTTTAATAAGCTGTCTGAAGCCAAATATTAACATTAAGTCAGGCTTAATTAACCTAGTGAAAAAGAAGTACACTTTAGCATACTTTTAAAAAGAGTTCTTATTATGAGAATAATATACTCTAAGTGAACATACTGTACTCAAGATCAAACTGAATGTAATGTTTTTGGACACTTAGTTGCATGTTAATTGCAACTAAATGAAAATACATTTAATATAAATTTAAGCAATAATACAATTATCCAACCTTAAAGATGAATTAAGTACATCTTGTAATTTCATAATCACTTCTATTTTCTTTGAAATATGGTCTGAATGTACTGACAAGCATATGGTCAACTAAAATAAAAATAAAATATTAGTTTACGGATTTTGAATACTACAGTTAAAAATTATAATCAAATACTTTACATATGCTTTAGTATGTTAGTCAACACATGGAAATAAGTGTACTACTTTAAAACAAGACAAAAGTTTATCAAAACATAAGGATTTAAAATGAACTTTAAATTAAAACTATTAATTCGACATTATTACAAGGTAATAACACTTTTACTTTTTGAAAGTGTACTTAAGTGTGTTGAACACTCAAGAAAGTGTACACTCCGAGTGGCCTTTTATTTCATTAATGTCATTATGTGCAGTTTATAAAAAATAAATAATAATAATTCTTTATCAAAAGAGTAAAGCTCAAGTATTTAACTTTCTCAATGTCAAAAAACTGTTTAATATGCACAGACAGGATTAAATCTTATAAAATCTTGTTATTGTCAGTGGTTAATCAGCCACATGGGCAGTGATTGGTGCAGGTTTGGGGTACCGGAGGGCAAAACAAAACATTAGCATTTACATGCTGCCACTGTCAGTCAGAGCCCAGAGTGTATTTGAGAGATTCAAGTGCAGACTAATAAAAGCGCAAGAAGAGTCCAGTGTGAGAGCGATAAAGTCCAGTGCTGAAGGGTTCAATATATGGCAGTTGTTTGGTATTAGAGTTCAGGTGGTCTTGATGGCTTGAAGGAAAAAGCATCCCACTGGTGTGAAACCTGATGCTCCGGTATCGTTTTTCTGATTATAGCAGTGAGAGAAGTGTGTGGATTGGGTGACAGGAGTCTCTGGTGCTTCATACCAAGCTTGAGGGCATTGTTGGCGTGAATGTTGTAGTCCACATTGAGCATTGTCACAGTCACACTGAAAAAACAAAAAAGGGGTGTAGAAACTATTTCACTCATAAATGGCTAGTAAATTTACAAAGAAATGGCTAGTAAATTTACAAAGAAATGGCAAATAACATTAATTAATATACATTTTATACCTGAATGAACTGTTCTAGTAAACCTATACATTGTAAAAAAAAATCCATTAAATTGACAGTAGGAAAAAAAGAAAACAGCTGTGGTTGCCATGGTAAAATATACTGTGTCAATGTTTCTGCTATTTAGGGATGGGATAATTGTGCCTGACGTATGGCTGCGTTTACACTTGGCATTAACATGAAGCAAGCAGATCGGATCATAAGCCAATCAGGACACGGTGTGTTTACACCTGTCCTCATCAAGTGGCTTCTGAATCTGGATTAACAGATCGGATCTCGCATTCCCGCGGGTGGCGCTTGTTCAACTCATTGACCACAGTACATTGAAAGTAAACATAACCAGAAATAAGTGAGGCGTACTATTTCCAAACGGAAGTGTGTCACAAAGCTTAGTGCAAGTGGTCCATTCCTGGAGAGAGAAGGGGGAATAATGACAGTGGGCGGGGTTTTGTGTGTCGTCCAAATTTTACTTTGTTGCTAGTTCTTCTGTGTATTCTGGTTCTGGATCATTGGATTAAAGGCTGCTTTTGTCATTTTTCCCTGAATCGTGAGCTTCACTGCAGCAACACATGACAATAACCATATATTTCATTAAGTGATCTTATAATATTATACTTATCTATATGAACTACACTGGAAAAATGTGAAATTTTGGGTAGAAAGATTGAAATATATTTTTCTCGTAAAACATACTCCAATTAACTTTTATTTACAACTTCAAATACTTTTTTACAGTGTACTAAAATCCTTTCTTTCTTTTTTTATCTGAATCAGACTTCATCATAAGTGGCCTGTTCATAAAATATGGCCAATAAAGAAAAACACCATCAGGGTCTCACATGACACTAAAATAATGCAATAAACATTATCTAAATAACAGAAAATGTAACACAAACACCTAAATATACATTAGTGATCATACATTTTTTTTTAAATAAACTATTTAAATAAAATATGTGTCACACAGGGACTTCTGGGAATGTCATTGTAATGTTTTTGTAACACAAAACACCTAAATACACATTACTGATCATAAAAAAATTAAATAAAAAACTATTTATTTAACATATGTGTCACACAGGGACTTCTGGAAATGTAATTTTACTGTTTTTCACTTAAAGGTACAATATGCAAGATTTTTGTAGAAAATATCCAAAAATCACTTGCACAGTGTGATATATTTACTGCAGTTGTGTACTTACAATATCCCAAAAGTTCCCAAAGATTTTTAATTTCAGAGAAATTACAGACATGGAAAAACTGTGTAACGTCTAGCGCACGCTCACGCTGTTGTTGTTTCGTTCAAACATTATGGACCATGGCAAGCAGACTTTGGGACAAAAGGAGAAATAAAACGAGGATCAATATTGGCATGGTGTTTTCGAGATACCGAGAGCTCCACGTCCGCGACTAACTTGGACTTGACAGAAACACTCTTGCATGTACTTTATTAGACAGGTGAGCAAATGTACATAAACTAATCAATGTTATATAGCTCAACATGATGAAATGTTAGAATATGATCAGTATGTTATTCTAATGTTGAACTAGCTTACTGCTAGTCTCATACAGCCAACAAACTAACACATAGAATAACATAACTTTCAACACACTCAAATGCAGTTTAGTATGATAGTGTAGACCAAGTGAAACAGCGCTGCGTTCAGCGGCGGTTTCTTCATTAGGGCGATCAGGCGACGCACCACCAAAGTGTGAAAGGGACTTTTTCAATCACAATCTCATTCAACCACAGAATTATGCTAGCAGTCACTCACTGTTGTTCTGCCTCTGGATATAGTCCAATCAGCGCCAAGTCACGTTCTGTGGAGTACCGCCTCTTTTTGGCGATTTCACTATGGCCGAAAATCGCCCAGAGTGTTCCCATAGACTTACATTCAAAGATTTTTTTTTTTGAACTGCAGGCACTGCAATGCATTCTCTGTGGGTTCCGGGAGGGCTCGCACTAACGTGCTTTCGTCATCATACGTAAACTTCACTTGTGCAGCGATTGCTGGAAACAAATATACCTCTAATAATATTTAGCCATAAGCTAAAGTGACATCCAATAATTCCTCAGTGCATAACTTACATTTCACGGACATATTCTCCATCTGTAAATGTTAGAAAGTCAATATTTCCAGTTTGCTGTCATGAGTGGACGAGCTTTCTGCCAGCTAAACTTCCGTGAACGAGCGCCGCCGCGTGCATGCGCGCCGAACAGACGGAGCACAATAGAATAGGAGCGCAATTATTCTGACTAAAATATACATTAGCACTAAATTATAAATATATTTAGCTAAAATATTTGTTGTTGAATATTTGTTGTTGTTGGTGAACATAAATGTGCTAGAGAATTTCTTGTGTATTTGTGTGTATTTTTATGATATTAGCTTTGTTTTTTTGTTGTTGTTTTTTTTATTTTTTTTAAGTTTAGTAAATTTAACTACTTTTTTAAAAAGCATTATTTTGTTTTTAGATTGTAATGTTGCAATGTTAGAATGTAATGTGATTTGACACCTTTTTTGGATAGACTGCAGATAGACAGCAAGGTTACACTATGCTTGTTTTTATAATCTTCAATATGAACATTGTAGGACAATATTGATCAGGATATTAAATATTTAAAAACAAAATTAAATACAGTTTTTTTGTATTCAAATAGAAAAATAATAATTAAATACTCATATTATACCATACATCGCCATTTAGCCCAAAAATTCAGATTTATTTGGCAATTGGCTATTTCCCAACCCTACCGACTGAAGTTTTAGCTAAACTTTAGGCCAATGATAGGTACATTATTATCACTGTTAAATTGTTATTTAACAATTAGTCTACATTCAGTCGTGAATTAATAATTCAGTTTGTTGCGCCCCCCCAATTTTTTTTAGCACCCGCCGCCACTGCTGCGTTACCTCACAAGTTTAATTTGTCAAATAAACTGCCCTATGTGAGTAGTAATTCAGCACTTGCGTGTAGTTCGGTAGAATAAAATGTCTTTATTCCTTTATATCCGCAGGACTCGCGTGTGGCGCTGATATCTGTCTCTCATTAGCAATCGCGACCTGCTTCATACCACAGTCATGTTAAAAAACATAAATGTATCTATTCACTCACCCATAAACATTATTAGATCCATCGGCATGACGACAAGTTCCATAATTCCGCTTATGCGTCATCAACCTACACCTTTGTTATTGTAAGAGGTTAGTGACCCCTAGTGGTGAAAAAAAATTACATATTGTAGCTTTAATTATATGGAAAGTTTTTACATGCAAAACCCATAATATTTTACTATAAAATTACATAATGTGATGTTTTCATTGTATATGGTATGATAAATTAGTTGAACAATTAACAGGATTTGACTGTAGCATTTTTCTGGACAAATTACAATAATTTTTTACAGTGTATTTATGGAGTTGTTTAGAGTTATTTCCATTTGCACTCTTTTCTGTATAGCAAAATCATCATAAAAATGTATTTTTCTATGGTCTTCAATGTCCACGATGTATAAATTTGAAGAGAACTTTCCTGGTGAGACACTTTAATATCCTATTCACATTTTAATTTCTGAAAAATATATTCCTGGCCTTTCATTGTATGCAAATGCTGCCGATCCCATAACAGCCTCAATTTGCTCTCTGACCTTTTTACTACGACTCGTTCACACACCTTCCACTTGTGCATTTTTCGGTAATTGGCCTCTAAAATTAGAGGTGTGTGTGTGTGTGTAAAGCCCCATTTCCCACAGAAATAAATTCTGTGGTTGAGATGGAATGGAAAAGCAATGACAGACAGTGATTCATAAATAGGAAATTACTCCCTGCATATTTCATACAAGGTTCCTGTGTTGGTCATTTTTCCTGCACGGTGTTCTGGCTGATGCCTGATGAAATATTTACTGTAACTAGAGACAATTACTAGAGAAAGACAGAGCCAGTGTGCCCATGGAAACACTGTAACCTCCTTCTGGGTCACAAACAGAAAATGGGTGCCCTCACTTTAGTAGGCAATCCATATTCTAGAATGACATAATATAGTTTGTTTTCACAGATGTTGTCATTTTTCCCAAGATGTTCAAGGAGAATTGTTTAAAAATTGAAGATGGTGGGGAGACAGGTGGGGAGAAGATGGTGTTCTTCCAGGCAGCCTGGAGTTTCAATGAACAAATTTGAAGACTTGTTAAATGAAAGTGTAGTGTGAAATTAAACATGAAACTATTTCCCGTCTGGGTACTTTAAAGCAGAACATGTCCCCTGAAGAATTTGTTCCGTAGAGAAAATGATACGTCCTCTGAAAATAAATATATAATATTATATATTCCCATAATAGGAGACGCACTCTAGAAATGGAAATGTCCTTCGCCAAAGGACAATGTGTCACATGAAGAGGAGTAATTGTTCTGACAACTGAATATGCACCCTAACAGAAGGAGTATGACCTTTGAAGAGCAAGAGTAAGTTATCTGTCTAATGGTTAAAGATCTAGGCTAGTAACCCAAAAGGTTGTGGGTTCAAATCCTGCAAGCGATGATTCATGACCTGGAGAGTAACTGAGTTCCCTTGCCGCCATTGTGTCCTTGATCAAGGCACTTAACCTCAGGTTGCTCCAGTGGGACTGTCCCCATAATAATTGTACAGTAAGTCACTTTGGAAAAGACAAATAGCTAATTAACTTAGATGTATTCCGTAAGGGCAGACAGATCTCAAATAACTTATCTTAACCTGCCCACAATAACAATCTCTGTGTCATTTAACATTTTCTCAGGCCGACCAACTTTTTCTCACCGACTACAATGAATGTTAAAAATATTACATTCAAAAGATAATCTATGTCATTCTATTAAATCAGTTTTCTTCATATATTATAAATATTCTGCATTTTAACTGCAGATATAGTATGGACAGTGAGATTAGACAAGTAAGCCCTATAAAATAACCAATGAAAAAAATATGAACATCCTACATCCTACCGTTTGATGGCACAAACAGCATTTACAGTCTGTACTGTATCTCATATTTTTCTAGAGTTTGTACCCTTAAACATGGTCACATGGATGGGAATATGCATATGGAAATAATATACAGATGAGGATATGCATAACAAATAAAAAAACACTATAAACCCTAATTTTTGTCAGAACGAAAAAAACAACAACTATTAAGTAAAACTGTAATTTTATATTACAATTTTATATTACACAGGCATCTTATTTGTTCATCATATTAATTCAAATATTTTAACATTTTCATGTAGACAACATGCCATGTATATGTAACCCCTCCATTCTACTCTGTTGCTAGTGCACCTCTTGAGGCCAGGGGAGTGAGGTATTACTCACACAGCTCTTACTAGCTGGTCACTGTTACACTCACCCCCTAAACAGCACTCTCATCCGGGTCACGGCACCAATGTAACCCCTCCCTTTCAACTCAACCCACTTCAAGCGGGATTCAAACCGGTGTCTCCAGCATGGGACGTGAGTGCGCAAACAAGGACAGTAACGACTGCAGCCACTAGTGTCTGTCGCTAGTGTGCCTCTTGAGGCCAGAGGAGTAAGGTTTTACTCACACAGCTCTTACTAGCTGGTCTCCATTACATTTAGCCTTGAAATATTGTAGTCAATCCTAGACATAAACACAGGATCTAACCATAATAACCTTCAAAATTGCAACATAACAGAAATCCCAATAAATCCCAACATAACAGAATATTAAACATTAACACATCTCTATATTAATCTTGTGCAAAAACACTTAATTTCAACATTTATTCTGCTTATGCAGTTTGAAGCAAAACATGCTGTGGACAAGTTCAGCTTAATATATTCAGTTTTTGAGTTACATCAACTTTTCTTCCATTAAGTACAATAAACGTTCAGTAATATATGAGTGAAATAAACTAATTTAATTTGGTTAATTTCACTGTTCGTGTTTACAGTGTAGGGGTTAAGCTCCATATATGGTTATTTTGGGGTGGAGACAGAGTGGGGATGCATGTACGCACAAACTTCCACTGACTAGGATTTCTAAAGGGAACTTGGCACAGGTTCTGGAGTATGTGTTTATTACAAATCTGAAAACATTTGTGCATACGCAAAATCTGACTTTAAAGGGACACGGCGACTTTTTGGGACTTAAGCTTATTCACCGTATCCCCCAGAGTTAGATAAGTCCATGCATACCCTTTTCATCTCCGTGTGTGCCGTAACTCTGTCTGACGCACCCACCGCTAGCCTAGCTTAGCACGAATACTGGAGGTAAACGGCTCCATCTAGCATACTGCTCCCAATAAGTGACAAAATAACACCAACATTTTCCTATTTACATGTTGTGATTTGTATAGTCACAGCGTGTACAAATAACAAGGTCACATTGAATTTAAGACTTTACTGCTTGTGTTTAAATATTTAAGTGGGCTAGCTCCAAAATATTTCTGATTTAATACAACCACCTGCCCCATCAAGAGTAGGCCTACTTTTGCTTTTGCTTGTTCCAAGAGCAAAGATGAAGAGCAGAGGAGACTGTGCTTTTGCATTTGCAGCCCTGAAACTTTGGAATAATTTGCCTCTAAAATCTAGACTTATATCTTATTTTTATTCTACGACATTTAACTCGGTATGAGAGCTATCATATGTTTTTTTAATCATATGTGTTTTTTTTACTGTATTGTACAGCACTTTGGTAAACACAAGTGTGCTTAAATGTGCTTTATGATACATTTTAATTTTGAAATCAGACCATTAAGACCAAACCATTGAGATCAGATAAGACTAGACCAAAATTATGATTACGTTAGTATACAGTATGCAGTTTATAATGTACTATTATGTAACAATGAAAATAAAAGCTCCTCCTAACTAAAGTCATGAACTCTACTGAACTCTCTCTTATCTAGAAAATTGTCTTCCTGGAAGAGCGTGTTTGAGGATGATTGTGTGCTCATTTCCAGAGAAAGATAGGTGACCTTGTCACCCACCTTTCCCAATAGTACCAATTAAAACTCCCTCAGAGTCAGGTTTATTCTACTTCTTTGCTAAAGACACTCAGGTCCCCTGGTACACACACACACACACACACACACACACACACACACACACACACACACACACACACACACAGAGACACACACACACACCTGTTCTGTAAAGAGCTCTTCAGTGCATTAGAAGGTAGATAGCCACTTCTCTGTTGCTTTTAACAACTGTTTCCAATGTGAAGTGGTGAAGGCTTGTTAGGGTGACTGAGGAACGTGACTCCATGTGGTGTGAAGATGTGGACACCGTAGAGTGTGAATGTGTAACTGATTGTTGTTTAGGTAGGGGGAGAGTTATTATGTGAACACTAACCCCAGAGGGTTTCCTGTACGTCTGCACATATTTGCTTTTTGAAAGGATGTCAAAACCAACACATTCCGTACAGGTTACTGTCCTGTGGGAATTGAGCACAGTGTGTTTTAGCCATATATTTTGTCTTTCGACTAAAATGTCCTTTAGACACTCAATATTTTGTCACTGCATATTCATTAGTCCATTAGTCCATTCATTTAGTCCATTTTTATTTTAACTGAAATGGCATGGCATCATTAGTTAAATGTGCACTATGTACTATTGACAGCTAACGGTTGAAATGCATGGGTACTGCAGTCCAAATAAAAAAATATTGGAAAGAGTTCAATCGGCCCCTCCTCCTCAGACTCAATGCTCACTTGGGTTGCCAGATTTAGGACGT
Organism: Leuciscus idus; assembly: GCA_021554675.1. NCBI lineage: Eukaryota > Metazoa > Chordata > Actinopteri > Cypriniformes > Leuciscidae > Leuciscus > Leuciscus idus. The sequence goes on along the minus strand of CM038622.1, from coordinate 54,029,670 downwards.
GCAACAGGAATGAACGCAATTGACAATGGAACGCGACAAGGCGTTTACTGGCTTCTATTGCTGTAATACCCTGTGTTGTCCATCAACTGGCAACCAAGGGTGTTGAAATATTGGGTAAATTGGCAGTGTAATGTTAGGATGGCATTATGCTTTAGTTAAAAAAAATAAAAAAATAAAAAAAAAACTCTTTCCCTGCCATTGACTGAATTTACCCATTATTTACCCACACTTGCCATCTTGGTCACTTGAGAGCATGTGCACGCGACAGGAAGTATGTGCGCAAGACTCCCATGTCTTTAAAAGTGCAGTGTCTTTAATTCACACTAAACCCACACTATCTCCAATACTGCTTCGGAGCGGTATTCAAAGCTAAGCGTATCCCATCATGCATTCATTAAGTTATGGAACTCATGTGCCCCGAATTTGCGAGATGTCAACATTCCACTGTAATTTAAATGACTTAGATACATATAATTTGGTAGTAAAAACATGAAGTGTTGCACATTTTATTGGTGCAAAGATGAGTATGTTATGTGTAGGCCTAGTTTGTACAATATTTGCAGCTGTTTTTATCACTTAATTAGAAGCACCACAATTTTACATTTGTGTCTTCTGTTAGTTAAATATCGACACGTAGAAGTTTATTTTAAAATGCAAAGTATTGAATATATATATATTATTTTATAATATTTATAATATTTTATATAATATTGAATTTTTGCAAGACTATAAGTGTCCCATCCAGTAATCAAAAGTTCTTCATACACTTGCAGACTTTACACCTACTTGAACACTTGGGCCAAATATATGTCATGCAAGTAGATAAGTGTCAAGTGCAAAGACCGCAAGTGTGGGTATTTGGACAAGGCATTCGTTTTCGTTCAGACTTATTCAATTAAATTTTTAAACAACCAGTCATAAATGAATATAAATATACAAATGATTACAGAAAAAAAAAAATTGCTACTTACAATTCGTGTACAATATCCTTCTATTACATCATATTGATATTCTTACTGGCATTAAATGCCACAGCTTAATGGTTAATTGAATTTATCACAGAGAGAAATTCAACACACAGGCACTGTTAGGCTTTTATTTGTGCACGTAACGTGAAACTATCTAGGGAATGCATGGTGGCTGCTTGATCCGAAGAAGCTTCTTTCACAGGGTTTGGGCTGCTTTATTTTTTTTGCTAAACACCAGATGGCGCTGTTTTCGACACTGTCGAAGCTTTGAATCTATTCCCGAAACAGGGGAAAGTGGAGCGGCAACCTTCCAGTCTCTCTCCAGAAGGCCAATTTATACTTCTGCAACGGGTGCGCGCAGTAGGTACGGCATAGCATACGCAGAGGCGTGTACCATACGCCGTACCCTGACTCACACCTCCTCAAAAATGTAACTACATGTCGTGACAATGCGGACCGCAAGATCTGTGATTGGTCGGCTTGGTAGCATCGCATTTTCTCCTACGCATTTCCGGCGTGTTCTTCTACACCGCCCACCATTTTTAAATTCAGAAGTTCAGTGAAAGTTCAGTGAAGAACATGGAAATGGACAAAGTGACCAAGCAATTGGTTGAAGAGGTGTGGAAATACAGCCATCTGTGTGACTCGTCTTCAGCAGAATACAAAGACTGCCAGATGGCAGCGAATTCGTGGAGAGAGATTTCCTCCAACATCGGTTTGGACAAGTACTGTACCTTCACCTCCATAAAAAACTGGCCACAAGGAGCAGGGATCCAGGAGGGAAAAAAGTCCCGGCGTTTTATTTATTTCTGTATTTCTGTTTGCACCTATTTGTGCAGGTTAAATAGTTTGTATCTTTGTGAACGGTTTTCTCTTGTGCATCTATTTTTATTGTTAATAATTGTAGATCATTGCACCTTCATACGTTTCACTTGTACATAGTATGCCCGTTTGTGTATATAGTTTGCAAAAATGGTCTCTTCCTGCTGTTTGCAAATTGTATTGTGCAGGTTACTGCAAATAAAGATTAACGTATAGTTTGCCCATTTGTGTATATAGTTTGCACCAATGCTGTCTGTTCCTGCTGTTTGCATATTGTATGGTGCAAGTTACAGCAAATTAAGAATAACAGTTTACCCATTTGTGTACAGTTTTCTCTTTTGCATCTATATTTAATATAACCAATTATAGACCATTGCACCTTTACATGTTGTACTATCTTGTACATAGTTTGACCATGTGTGTGTGTATAGTTTGCACTTAAAAAATAAATAAATAAATAAATTAACTTTAAACTTTAAAACTGGTCTTTATTTACATGGTTGCATGTCATTTATTGGTGCATATATTTTACACCAGTACAATTTACTGACCAAGTTGACCATGACACACTATGTTGTTCTGCCATGGCACAATTCCGTGGGGTGACTGAAAGAAGGCCATCAGGTCATGCCGCACACCAACTGCAGCTCTGGTGGAGTGGGCCATTGAAAGGTGACGTGGATCTAGTGTTTCCAAAAGATATGTGTCCCCTGACACCACTCTGCGCCACTCCGAGCTGAGGTGACCCTGTAGTGTCAGTGTCTGTGAAATTAGCAGGGATGTATCTGCTAACAGGTGTGATGACCTCATCAGTGTAGGCCAGGAAGTTGTGTAAAACCAAACAAGCTTTCACAATGTCAACTGCTTTGTCTGGCAGACATTCTAGAGGTCGCCCAAGGATTCGCCACCTTGCAACCAAAATGCCAAATGCATTCTCAATCACCAGTCTGGCTCTTGAGTGACGGTAATTGTAGGTCTGCTAATCCACTGGCAGGTTCATCCTTATGTAGCTAAACAAAACAGTTTTAATTGATAGGCAATCATTGTGTGCCAATGTAGCTGTGATCAGGAATATGTGAATTCAGGTTGATTGGGACACTTTTTCCAAGTTTTCTCAATGGCAAAAAGTGTCCCACTCAACCTGAATTCACCCCTATATATACACATAATATTATAAACAAAGTACTATTACATTAAATAAATTTTGTCTGTGACATACCTGGAAAGGGACGCATGAGGTTGTTGTGTAGGGGGAATGCAGCATCACCAATTATCACATGTGGGATTTTGACTCCTGTTCCAGGAAGATTGGCTGGTGGGGGCAGGTTCAGTTTGTGTTCAAGAAGCCTAGAACCAAATCGGCTCTCCTTGAAGACACCACAGTCACTTTCCCGTCTGTATCCCCCCACATCCACCATGGTGAAGCGATATATCTGGCGTTGCAGGTAGCCATCAGAACAACGGAGTGTGAGCACTTGTAGTAGTCGTCCCGGCGTGCGGTGGTGCTTTTATGTTAACATGCTTTCTGTCTACGCTGCCAAGACAGTTCGGAAAGTTCCACAGTCGCCAAAAATCAGCAGCAATATGTTCCCATTGGGCAACTGAAAGGCAGGGAAGAAACTGTGGCTGCAGTGCTTTCCACAAAGATTTACAGACCTCGCACACTATGGAAGACACTGTGCTTGACGACAGTTTGTAGCTAGCTGCTACAGCCTGTTGGCTTCCACCTGAAGCTAAAATTCGAAAAATAATAAAGCCAGTCTCTGCATAATGTCTACAGGCATACTGTGCGTACACTGATGTACGATATATGTCTGCACAAGATGAACCAAATCGTCGAATCTACCGGCCGACATTCAGAAATATCTGAAGTGCATTTCCTCGTCCATGTCTCTCACTGGCCGGACAAGCACAGAAAACTCACCCTCCTTCTGCCTCCACCAGTTCACGGGTCAGACGTACCATCTCTTCCGACGCCTTCTCTCGTTTCTGTCTTTTAGTTTTAGTAATTTCACTAAAATGAACTGTTTTTCCACCTCAATAAGTTCCAACTCCAACATGATCCACTCTCTTTCAGTCGCCATTGCTTGTAGTAGCCTAAACTCAAAACAACCACAAGGAATCTTTAGAAACACAGTGGAACATTAAAACCCGCCCCCGCCAACCAGCAGTGGTGTAACTGCAGAGCAACACAGACATAACGCAGAATTATAAATGCTCACGACGGCGTCACCTACGTGTGTAGCCTACGACGTACACTACGGCGTACACTCTGCGCAGAAGTATAAATTGGCCTTAAAGCCAACAACGAAGTGACTTAAACTGCAGTTCATTGACAGGCTCCAAAAGGGAGTCAATTCCATATATCCCCCATTTTAAAATGGCCAACATTACAGCAGAAAAAACTTTTACATCCTGGTAAAAAAATTGGCTTTGATCTATATAGCTAATTTTGCCCTTCATGACAATTGTGAGGGGGTGATTTTTTTTTTATAACTCATCCGTTTAAATTATATTAAGCCTTAAAGTTCTGCATAGTTAGGGCGTGGCCACTTGAGTGACAGGTGGATTGCTGCTGCTATCACTACCAGGAGTTTGTCTGTTGTTAGCCATCATGTCACCTCAGCTAATTCCAGCTGCTGAACTTGCCATCTCTGCCGTGTTTGTGCTTTTTTCGGGATTATTTAATACAATTTAATACACACATACCTTCGCACACGCCGTTGGATTCCATTGTTGTCGAGTATCGAGAGAACAACCAGCGCTGTTTTTCAGTTGTTTTCCCCTGTGAACATGCACTCATGGATGTCAGACAATTTAGTTGCTTTTTGCAGTTTTCAGATTTAAAAACGTCTATAGATATAGAGGCTACACTCGTTCTACGGTACCGTTGCTTTCACGGAACAGATAGATTATATGCTTGCTTGCTTACCGTCAGATGAAATCCTGCAGGTGTCAGTGCTTTCTCTGTCATGCAATAAATTATGTTTTATTAACAAACTTCAGGAGGAGCACGTTCAGATAATTAAATGATGTTTCATAAACAAAGTTCGGGAGGAGGACGTTCAAATAATCAATCCAATCAACTTGTCATCAAACAATTATGTTTTATGATACAACACATGTTTTTACTGTTATACGGTAGGGGGTGCTATAATGCATCTTCTGAAATAGTGCAGAATCTCTGGATCCAAAAAAGAAAAAGAAAAGAAGAAGCAAAAACAAACGATAGAAGCAGTGCTTACACACATGTAATCTTACGTGATCATCAAACATTAAACAGCATATAAATCAAATCTGTCTAAAGTTACCTAATGAAATGTCAAACGCATGGAGAGGTTTATGACTGTGCAAGCATTGGGGGCATCTGTGGACATGATCTACTCTGCCTATATTTTTATCATCATTCTGAGTCCAATTCAGCCAGTATTTGACATCTTTTTTTAAATGTTACTTTTTTTTAATGAAACTTAGACACATTAAGTGTTGATAAAAAAAATAATGCATCAAGCTAGAGTTTTTTATTTATTTATTTTTTAAGGCTCTGTTCTTTCTTTTGGCATATTGTATGCTCAGATATTCATACCAAAATAAATAAATATATATATATATATATATATATATATATATATATATATTCTGCGGGCCATGAAGGTTTTGTGAAATTGATCAAAAATGCCATAATCACATCATGCAGTTTGAGTGGCTGAAAACTTTATATATATAAAAAAATAAAAAAATAAAAAAATAAAACACTGGCGGGGAAAGAGTAAATGAAAATATTTTTTTTATTGACGACAATGGTCTGTTTATGATTTATTTTCTCGGAAGAGAAAGATTGTACATTTTAAATATGTACTGTATCGTCATAAAGTTTATTTAGTCAACATTTAGGAGAACACTAACTAACAGAGCTGACAGACATTTGCTGAAAGCCACAAAACTATTTTATGTGGACATGAGGAGGGAGTTGGACGTCTTTATCAAGTCCCACTGAGAAAACAAAAACTGTTGCATCGCACATTATTTATTTGTGGGTGCTAATGGAAATCGGAATGTGTGGTCTGATAGCTGCTACTGGACACATCTGAATTCAACAATGTTGATGTGAACCTGATATCAGAGTGGCTCAGTGTAATGAGAAACTCCACTTATTGATCACACACCCACTCAAACTGCATGATATGATTATGGTTTTCCCATCAGAATGGCTGTTGGTGGTTGTTAGACATTATTTGTCTTGACAAGCTAAAATAAGATTGGACCTGAAGCTGATACAGTTTCACTTCCGATAAAAAAAAAAGAAAAAAAAAAAAAGATGATGTTGCAATACTAGTTTTACTATATTGGCTCATGTGCAGGAACTGAAGTTTATATACACCAAAGACCAAGATTTGTTTTGCGTTTTGTTAATTAACTGTCTGTCGATAATAAATTTCCTTTTTTCCCTCTCTACAGGGGTAACAGAGGGGTAACAGAGTTCATATTCCCATAGCAACGTGTCAACTGCTGATAATGAGTCTCCTGACACAACTCAGATTGTTACTGTGGAAGAACTTTACTCTACGGAGAAGACAGAAGGTACACACGCATAAACACTATATTTTAGGAGAACAGCCGCATGAAACCGGTTTGGACACAACAGCCATTATGACATTTACTTTTCTATGCATCAATGTCAGTCATAGATACATATATACACATACATATTTAAATGAACTTTCATTTGCTGGTTTTATTGATATATAATATAATACAGATACAATTCAATTCAATTCAATTTAAAAGTAAATGGGATGGTTTCCGAGTAAAAACAATAAAATAAAATAAAATATATTTTTAAATAATTTCCTCCAAATTTTGGGCCCTTCGAAGCTTTGGTATAGGGGAGCGCGGGGCACAACCTAATGCGGGGCTAGTTGTAACACGCTTGTTTTAAATACTTCCGCACATGCTTGGATGACGAAACTGTGTATTTACTAGTTGCCATATCAACACTATATAGAAAAAAAAAAATGCCAAAATGTTTTTTTTTTGGAAGATATCCATAGACATTTATTAAACCATAGCAAAAGTAAATTTCTTACTTAAGTTAATTTTTCATCTCTATTTTTTGTGTTTATTTAAAATAAGACAAATCTGATATTATTTTAATCTCCAAGATGTTATTTAACTGTTGAGATAGTTATTTAATGCTTCGCAAACTAGCAGAAGACACTAGCCGGGTTTAAACCCCAGTTGTGCAGGCGGGGGCATGTTGTAACACTGCGTTACAATGTGCCCCTATTAGAAATATGCTATTATATTCTATACTTTTATTAAGTTTATTGAGAAAACGTGAGAAAAAGGTGAATAAAGACTGAGAGTCAATGTTCAGAAATTACTAATTATTTATTTGTTTTGAACTATGTTGTATAGCTGTGTTTTCATGTGTTCATAGTCAAAACTCAAAAATGAGTTTATATTTAATTATAAAAAATTGCCATTATTTTCTATGAAATTTTTTTTTTATTGTATTTTATTTAGAAAATATTTTAGTTTGTTTTGTATATTTTTTTTATTAGATCAGATAACATTTTAAGCTGTCATATGTTATGTTACAATGTGCCCCCACACATGTTACAATGTACCCCACCTATGGGGCATGTTGTCACATTTCACTTCCATTCTTTCGGGGTATATCAAGAAAAAAGTATATACTGTATTAATAAAACAAAAACACATAATTGTTCTAGACATGTGGGAAATTAATGTGGGAAAAAAAAAAATACTCTGAACCATAAGTAGATTTACACAAACTGAGAAAGTCAAAAAGCGTTACTTTGTGCCCCGCTCTCCCCTAATTCAAACACTTTTTAGGAAATAACTCTTGGAATGGGTTATGTTTACATCGCTGTTTTTAATTATCACATGTTTTAAAAAAGTAATTAATATTTTTATGATGAATTTTCCTAAGATTGAAAGGGTGTAGGACAAGGGTTAAACAAAAACATCTCTAAAAGGTATTTGAAAAGTAACCAAAATAAAATGATGAAGGCATGGTAAAAAGTTTCCAACGCAGTTTTAATGTGACTTTCATATGACAACAACAGCAACAACAAAAAAAACCTGATAAAAAAAAGAAAAAGTTGAAATCTGTTCAATCAAGCCCAGGGACATCAAAGTCCCCATTAAAGAAACGCCCAAATACACAGTGTGATCTGTTGTTTTTGGAGAAAGAGGGGGCTCTTCCTGACCTGGAACAGGTGTGCGTAAGAACGAGCAGATTTCATTGGTCTTTAGAGAGTGAAAAACAGTCTCACCTTCACAACGGCTGCTAGACACACGCTTGGGATTATTCATCAACTGGACCATATCACAGCTCCTCTGGAGAAAATGATTGATGAGGAATGTCACTTTCTCAAAGACAGGAAACTCACAAGACGAGAGAGAGTGAGAACACACACGTGAAAATGAGTTTTCACGTGCATATGATACGCATGGGTGGGTTTAGGGTAGTTTTAGTAGTGGTGTGGGGTACGTGTGTATTGTACGTTTGGTTAGGATTAGTGGTGTGGGGTGCTTGTGTATTACATGCAGTAAAGTGCGTATCAAATGCACGCAAAAACTGCGTATCATTATGCACGTAAAAACTAATTTTCGCGTATAAATTGCATGATAAACACAATGCGTGCTATAGAGAGGCATTTTCATGAGATCAGGCAGCTTAAAGTCTGAATTTTGAGATATAAACTCGCAATTGCGAGTTATAAAGTCAGAATTGCGAGGTATAGGCTAAACATTTATATACTTTTTAACCACAAATGCTCGTCTTGCACTAGCTCTGTGATGTGCTGCTGTGATAGATGTCAACACTGGATTGGAACACGTTATGAACAGCTGGCTATCAGCTGATGCAGGCTTGGCTGACGTGGCCTGCCTGAACTAACGCGATGCTTGATTTAACTTAGTGTTTGCATGTTCACTTTGTAAACACTAGGTCAGTACTTCCGCCGATGTCACGCGTGACCTTTCAACGTGATTACATAATGCGTGGCACATCACAGGTAGTGCAAGATGAGCATTTGTGGTTACAAAGCATATCAATGTTTTTTTTTTTGTTTTGTTTTTTAAAATGACAGATCGTTTCGCTATATAAGACCCTTATTCCTCGGCTGGGATCGTGTAGAGCCCTTTGAAGCTGCATTGAAACTGCAATTTGGACCTTCAAACCGTTGTACCCCATTTAAGTCCACTATATGGAGACAAATCCTGGAATGTTTTCCTCAAAAACCTTAATTTCTTTTCGACTGAAGAAAGAGAGACATGAACATCTTGGATGATGTGGGGGATGAGCAAATTGTCAGAAAATGTTCATTCTGAAGTGAACTAATCCTTTAAATAGAGCACACTTTCATGACTGTTTCTTGATACACTTAAAGGGGAAATGAAACGTCCATGTTTTGGCACTGGTAGTAGCTACATATATTAGAAAAATCACCTTGCCAAACATTTTATTTAAAAAAGTTGGTAAAACCACAGATATGACAAAATTATTTTCGTAATTTCTAGCTATCTATCTAGCTAGCGAGTCGCCATTTTGAAGTGACGTCACAGTCATCGTGATTGTCTGTAAGAAATGTATAACACTATCAAAAACAATAGCATAATACAGATCTGTATGTTACAGAATGAAGCAGGAAGACGGCTTTTTTATTTTGTCTTTTTAGTGAGCCAAGTATTGAAGAGTAGTCCACACACACACACACACACACACACACACACACACACACACACACACACACACACACACACACACACACACAAAGCTATAACGTTAGCAAATAGCTTGTAAATAGTTTGTAACATGTCTGTAAAATGTAAAACATTATATTGAATAAAAAATTATTTCACAAACATCTACAGTGTGCAGTTTGTTAACATAACGTTAGACGTCGTCTTTTGTCTGGTACTAATAAACTTCACTAGCTAAACACTAAGTTAGCGTTATTTAGCTAGTTCATGCTTACAGCTGTTAGCTAACAATGACTGTACCTAACGTTAGTTGTTCGCTGGTTCGACCAGCATGCATGCATCTTGTTAACGAGCCAGTGTGATGCAAACATGTATGAGAGGTTTGACATGATAATATGATAGCAGATGAACGCTTTTTATGCGTAGTTTAATGTTAAGTTGTATGTCTTTCACTGCGTTTTACTGAACTCAGCCCAGAGCCTTTAAAGCCAACCAACCCCGTGACGTCACATGTTAGAATACTGCACAATGGCGGCGCCCTGGCCGCGAAAGATATAACGTTTTTTTCTTTTTTCTTTTATATGTTTACATTTGTCATGTTTCTTATATAATTGTTGATTATAGTGGAAATCCATTTTGTAAATCATGTAAACTTGATTGACTGCTTCATTTCCCCTTTAAAGGGTTAGTTCACCCAAAAATGAAAATTATGTCATTAATGACTCACCCTCATGTCGTTCCAAGCCTGTAAGACCTCCGTTCATCTTCGGAACACAGTTTAAGATATTTTAGATTTAGTCCGAGAGCTCTGTCCCTCCATTGAAAATGTATGTACGATATACTGTCCATGTCCAGAAAGGTAATAAAGACATCATCAAAGTAGTCCATGTGACATTAGTGGGTTAGTTAGAATTTTTTGAAGCATCGAAAACACATTTTGGTCCAAAAATAACAAAAACTACGACTTTATTCAGCATTGTATTCTCTTCCGGGTCTGTTGTCAATCCGCGTTCACGACTCCGCAGTGACGCTGCTGAAGTAAGACCAGAGCCCGTCTACGGAGAGCCTTGGCACTTCCTATCAGCCCCATTGTATTGATCTTGGTTGCAGTTCCATTAGAATTCCACTGGAGGTGATCGCGGGCGAGTGCAGACTGAATGGGAGTCTATGGGGCTAGACCGCTTAATTTGTCTCTTTCACCCGATTGCCGTTGAGAAATCTCAGATTTTATTGTAGGTTTTGCAAGTTCAACATGGGTTATAGGTCGAAAGTTGAATGAACGAGCACTTATGTCCTTTCGATTTCTAACAGGTTGAGTTGTTGTTGCCCATAACACGCTAGCATTCTGCTAATGAACGCTGATTGGTCAGTGAAGGACTGATTACGACCAGAGATACCGCTTGATGGCATCGTGGCATCCGAAGCGGGACCAGAAACAAACAAAACAAAAACTCTTCTAGCACGTGTATTTACCTGTGTCAGCTGTGTTGTCGATGCCTCGAGAGAAAAGAAAGTGCAGAGCGCGAAAGCACCAGAGTGACTGAAGGATTGCCGTAAAGCAGTATCTCTGGTCGTACGATGTGTATGACGTCATTGACATTTTAAAAGACTTTTTAAAACAAATAAGTGACTCTAAAAAATCTAACACCCAGCAATGTGTAATTTCTTTGCATCTCCTTTCGAATACAACATTCAAATTACTAGACAAAAAATGATATCCTGAGAAAAGTGGATTTTGATGGGTTTAGCGCCATTGACCTCCATTGATTCTGCACTCGCCTGCGAGGGCCCCCGCATGGACAGAGACGTGTTAAGGCCAATTTATACTTCTGCGTCGAGTGTACGCCGTAGTGTACGTCGTAGGGTACGCACGTAGGCGACGCCGTCGTGAGCATTTATACTTCTGCGAATGTCTGTGTTGCTCTGCAGTTACACCGCCGAAACGCTAGTTGGCGCGGGTGGGTTTTAATGTTCCAGTTCCACTGTGTTTACATTCCTCGCGGCTGTTTTGAGTTTAGGTTTCTACGAGCAATGGCGACTGAAGGAGTCATACAGATGGCTGTATTTCCGCACTTCTTCAAGCAATCTCTCGGTCACTTGGTCTATTTCCATGGCTCTTCACTGATCTTCGGAATTTAAAAATGGCGGGCGGGCGGTGCAGAGTGCAGAAGATCATTCCGGAAATGCGTAGGAGGAAACGCGATGCTATCCAGCCGACCAATCACAGATCTTGCGGTCCGCGTCGCCGCGACGTGTAGTTACATTTTTGAGGAGGTGCGCGTCAGGGTACGGCGAAGGGTACGACGTATGGTACACGTCAATGCGTATGCTACGCCGTACCTTCTACGCGAACCTGACGCAGAAGTATAAATTGGCCTTTACTGCAGCCAGTCCAGAAACCGGAAGTAACCAGAGAGTGGCAATTCTCTTCCTATTAGACATTCTCTGGTAAGACACAGGCTGAGTCCCAATTCGCCTACTTATACTACGACCTAAAAGTATGTACTTTTTTTGTGAGGAAAAAGTACATACTTTTGAGTGTGTAGCAAAAGAGTATGCACGTTCTGGGACATACTTCTATGACGTCATGCAACGTGAACGAGAAGGCGGTTGCCTAGTTACGCACACCGCGACTGTAAACTAAACATTTTACATTTCATTCATTCTTATATGTCCAATATCATTTTATTTACTATTCCCATCTTTTTTTCCACAATACATTTACAATGTGTTCTACCAAATTGAGAAGTGAAGCAGAGCGTTGTCGTAGTAGATCAACCAAACGCAGGTCGTTTGTGAGGCGGCTGGTTCTGACGTTCATGGCAATGTGTGTAACGAAGCTACTTATTTTCTGAGTTAAAATATTTAAAGTTTATAGTATAACTATTGTTTAACGTATTTTATACTTATGTATAATACTCAAAAATACCCCGATGAAAATGAACCATGCTTTTACTATAGTAAAAGTGTAGTAATGTTTCTTTGGTTGGACTGATAAAGTTAACATTTGTACGTTACAGCCACAGTATTACTACAAGTCAGTGTGGTTAAACTATGGTAAGTGTAGTAAAAGCTGTTTATTTTCATAAGAGTTTATAGTAAGGTATAAATCTAAGACAGAAACAATAAAAGAAATACATAAAAAAAGACACTTGCATGAGACTGTACTAGAGCCTTTTTTATTTACCCTACAAGATAAACACGGTACTTTTTTGGCACAACATAAACCCATTAATATTACGAGACAATAAAATATAACTTTAATTAGGGTTAAACATTTGAATTCTTACACTTAAAAACTGTGGTGCATCTCCGCTGCTGCATCCGGTGTGTAAAAAATACAGTCGTATTTTTAAATTTCGCGGTCTTTCTCCTCTGATATTGACGCAGCTCGGACTCATCTCTTCAATCGGACGCGATTGTTCACCACACCGGCTGTCATGTTTACATCACCACCATCGCCACAAAGCTCCTCCCTCCCGCACGCAATGGGTTGTGGGCAATATTAGCCGTTAGAGTGTGCATAGGCCCAGCCCCCAGTCTATGTCACACTTCCTGCTTCCGGAACGCAGAGTAGGGATTCAGAACTTCCGGTCAACAGTATTTCTCCATAAGGATTTAGATTATCAGCCATAATGTCTAAACCATCTGAGGTAGACTGACCACGAGCTATGAGGTTGTGAAACGAAGGTTTTTGCTCCTGTAGAAGCTATAAGTTCGTATGAAATCAACCTTGTTTTAAGAAAAACATGTTTTATCCGTGATCTTAAGAAAAAAAACTACACTACCCACAATCCTAAGCGTAGCAGCAACGTCTGCTGATTGGTCCAACTCGCTGTTACCATAGAAATGTTTACCTTACTGGCGAACGGCCCACCGCTGTTGTTGTAGTGCACCGGGTTGCTCTGTGTCAGGACGTAGACAGCCATTCCTCAGCTTTCACGCTTTTCCACTTGAGAGTTTTCATTTACCATCCGAACCACATCGTCATATGTGACTTCAGGCAGGTTGCGAAGAGATTTGGTCCAGCGGTATCTATCGGACTCCGCCATTGTAAAAAGCTAACCGGAAGAGCCGTATCCCTACTAAAAGACGTACTTAAAGGAGAACTCCGGTGAATTTTTAAGTTAATCTTGATCGTTTTACCTTTGTGAGTACTTTCTATAGAAAAAAAAACGAACCGGATTGGTGCTTGCAACGCGGAGCTGTTACAGTTAATGCCCAGAGCTCCCATTCAGCTAAAACGGCAGTTTTGGGGGCATCGACCTAAAGAGTGTCTTTGTGCCTCTTAACAGACACAAAATGCAATTAAAATGTCTGTCCAACATGAACAGGGCCCTTACATGACAACAAGATGCGTTTAGCAACTTAGCCATTGTTTAAACTCACCTAAATAGTGTTTTAGACGGCTAGCTGTAGTCTCGCGCTGAAGTCCCATGGGAACTCAGTAGTAGCCGGAACACGACGCTCCTCCCACCTGCACTATGTGCGCGATTTTTCCCCCCAAACCACTTCAGCGGAAATCCCGCCCTGCAGCTGATTTAATTGGTTTAGGTTACAGTGACGATTGACATGACCAATGAAAACCTTAGAATCAGCTGCAGGGCGGGATTTCCGCTGAAGTGGTTTGGGGAAAAAAAAAATCACGCGCACTTTTTCCGGCTACAACTGAGTTCCCACGGGACTTCAGCGCGAGACTACAGCTACTGTAGCCGTCTAAAACACTATTTAGGTGAGTTTAAACAATGGCTAAGTTGCTAAACGCATCTTGTTGTCATGTAAGGGCCCTGTTCATGTTGGACAGACATTTTAATTGCATTTTGTGTCTGTTAAGAGGCACAAAGACACTCTTTAGGTCGATGCCCCCAAAACTGCCGTTTTAGCTGAATGGGAGCTCTGGGCATTAACTGTAACAGCTCCGCGTTGCAAGCACCGATCCGGTTCGTTTTTTTTTCTATAGACAGTACTCACAAAGGTAAAACGATCAAGATTAACTTAAAAATTCACCGGAGTTCTCCTTTAATAGGAAGAGAATTGGCACTCTCTGCTTACTTCCGGTTTCTGGACTGGCTGCAGTAACACGTCTCTGTCCATGCGGGGGCGCTCGCAGGCGAGTGCAGAATGAATGGAGGTCTATGGCGCTATACCCATCAAAATCCCCTTTTCTCAGGATATAATTTTTTGTCTAGTAATTTGAATGTTGTATTCGAAAGGAGATGCAAATAAATTACACATTGCTGGGTGTTAGATTTTTTAGAGTCACTTATTTGCTTTAAAAAGTCTTTTAAAATGTCAATGACGTCATACACATCGTAACACCAGAGATACTGCTTTACGGCAATCCTTCAGTCACTTTGGTGCTTTCGTGCTCTGCACTTTCTTTACAACACAGCTGACACAGGTAAATACACGTGCTAGAAGAGTTTTTGTTTTGTTTGTTTCTGGTCCCGCTTCGGATGCCACGATGCCATCAAGCGGTATCTCTGGTCGTAATCAGTCCTTCACTGACCAATCAGCGTTCATTAGCAGAATGCTAGCGTGTTATGGGCAACAACAACTCAACCTGTTAGAAATCGAAAGGACATAAGTGCTCGTTCATTCAACTTTCGACCTATAACCCATGTTGAACTTGCAAAACCTACAATAAAATTTGACAGGGTTCTTGCAGGTTTCAGCAAGTCAAATTTAAGACCTTTTTAAGACATTTTAAGACCATAAAGTTTGAAATTTAAGACCTAAATTTGGCATTGCCAAAAAAAAAATTCAAATCAAAGAATTCATTTTATTTCAATGAATTAAGTAATTGAAAAAACATTAATTTAATTTACAGATAAAACAATCACATTAGTAACCTTCCACACCCAACGTGTGTCAGAATCAGAATCAGAAATATTATTTTTTTTATAGAAAATTGTACTATGCATATTATACTGTAAAAAACACATAATTAGTTGATTTTAGTTGATCATAGTTGATCATAACTAGAGATGAAATGGCATGAACATTTCATTTCAATGATTATAGTGACAAAAATGACCACGGTTATCACAGAATCCTGTTCAAAAAGTACTAATACTACACGATGTCGAAAACCAGCAAATAACAAAAAAAATTTGCATCAATATGCACTTTTTGTTTACATAAACATTAAAATAATACCATTAAAAATGATAGCCAGATTTTAAAAGTGTCTTGCAACATGTTATATACTAACATGTACAAGTTCAAATAAAGTTTAGACAAAAAAGTGTTTTTATAAAAAGATAAACCTCACATATTTCAGACTTTAAATCATTTTTTATAAAAAGATAAATTACTGACATTTACAATGCACTTTAGCTTATCTTTTATTATTAATAGTAAAATTCGGTCGGATTTTCCCGTGGCGTCTGTCGTTGCTATGCAACCATGCACTGCGCTCTCCACAATGACAAAGAAGTTTTAGTGGCTAATGGATTTCCACTGGTGAGAAACGCTTGCTGTAGCTCTGCTTCAATATTTATTTACGGAGAAGAGAAAAACACCCGTAGTGTTTGGGTGCACCCGCATCCTTCCAGTTGAGTGAGCTTTCAATGTTGTTATGGAAAGGGGCGAAGCTGATTGGTTGGCTCTTGTCACATGACCTGCGGTGCGTTTGCGGCATTCTGAAGAGGTGATTTTTTTATCTCGCTGCGCCTGGAAAAAAACGAGTGCGTCGCTTCAATTATGAGCGCGCGCGCGCCCGCATTTGAACGAACTTGAGCGCGCAAAAGATGCGATATGTGAACGGCCTGTTGGCGAGACCTTTTTTAGACCTGACTAAATGAAATTTAAGACCACGGATGAAAATCTGCCCGTTTTTAAGACATTTTAAGGCCTTAAATTTAAAGTTCAGAATTTTAGACTTTTTAAGACTTTTTAAGACCCCGCGGGAACCCTGATTTGAGATTTCTCAACGGCAATCGGGTGAAAGAGACACATTTAGCCGTCTAGCCCCATAGACTCCCATTCAGTCTGCACTCGCCCGCGATCACCTCCAGTGGAATTCTAATGGAACTGCAACCAAGATCGATACAATGGGGCTAATAGGAAGTGCCAAGGGTCTCCGTAGATGGGCTCTGTCTGCACTTCGAATTCTAACCGGAAATAGTAGACCATCCGGGTATCTTTGGAATACTCATTTCAACATACTACGATTTGGGACGTACTAACTCTAGTTTTGCATACTATTTAGGACGGATAGTATGCGAATTGGGACTCAGCCGCTTCAGACTGTAAACGAAGCTCAGGCGCACCAGATAACACGTCAGCAGCGTCTTACGTCAGCAGCGTCACTGCGGAGTCGTGAACGCGGATTGACAACAGACCCGGAAGAGAATACAATGCTGAATAAAGTCGTAGTTTTTGTTATTTTTGGACCAAAATGTGTTTTTGATGCTTCAAAAAATTCAGAAACTCAGAAACTGTGTTCCGAAGATGAACGGAGGTCTTACGGGCTTGGAACGACATGAGGGTGAGTCATTAATGACATCATTTTCATTTTGGGTGAACTAACCCTTTAAGTCCTTATCTGCCAATACTTCTGTTGTCTTTGAAATATGGTATAGATAGGACAGACATTGGGAGAGTGTGCATCACTGGACTGGCCATTTTAAGAGAGCATGTGAATGGAATCGCTGATTTCTGAGCAGAGTATACTTAGACTGACTGACTCTGTGCAAAACGTTGGTTACTTAAGTGGCCTCACTCATGTCAAGAGCCGGCGCTCAGTGAGCTGCTCCGGGTGGGCGGAGACTTGATTTGAAAACGGCCTCCGTTGGAACACTTGTGCTGCTCTAATGGTCTCTCTGATGATCTGCAATTACAAGAGAGAGACAGAAATATAGAGAGTGCATCAAAGAGCAGCCTGTTGAAAACAAAGCAATTTATGCGTCGAAAAAGCAGAAATATGAATGAGTTAGATAAAAAAATCACTGAGGTTTATGTCTTATTAGGAAGTTTAGCATGTAAACTATTGAGCTTATAGGTATAGTTCACCCAGAAATAATAAAAAAATCTGTCATCAATTACTCACCCTCAAGTTGTTCTAAATCTGCATGAGTTTCTTTCTTCTGTTGAACACAAAATAAGATACTTTGAAGAATGTTAGTAACCAAACCGTTTCTCACCCCAATTGACTTCTAAAGGAAATGGGGTGTGAAGAGACAATTAGCTCACAAGACGGGACGAGACATGAGATTGAGTTCACGAGAATGAGACGGGATAAGATTTTTACACAGTATTCTTAAGAAATCCTCAATGACGAAATACATGACTATAGAAAAATAGTCTGCAGGTGCATTTGAAATGTTTTAACTAATCATCTTGTAATTTAATGTCATTTCAATTCTACTTTTTGAGTATGAATTATCATATGCAGTAAAAGACAACAATACTCAAGCACTGTAAAAGTTTTTGCCACAAACTCAACTGACTGGCTTCTCTCCTCTCTCCATGAGTCTCTTCAGTCCTTAGAACTGTACATATTGGTCATGCTTGATTTTCAGGGAGTCGCTTTCAAAATGTTATTGAAATCGCGTTTGAACGCGCGCTTGCATTTTACTTTCGCTTTCTTGATCGCGCGTAATGTGTAAATAGGGAGTGGCAGTGCTGAGCACGTATTCTACAAGATAAGACATTTGTCCGACGCTTAGGCTCTGTTGTGCAAAAAAATCATCTGCCATGGTTGTCAGTCACTCGATTAACAAACTCTGACTGCAGCTTGTGTTGGATGACCTCGATGGAATTGAAGTGACCGTTATCCAACTGAATTAAATGGTTTTTAGATCTATAAAAAGCAAAATGACTGTGGAGGTGTAATGTAAATTCTATCCTAACTTCACCCTCACGCCAAATCACGAGACATCTTTTCACCTCGACGAGAAATCTCTTCATATTTTAATCTCGTCACACCCCTTCCACACATTCCAAAGAGGAATAGTAAATGATGACAGAATTTTCATTTTTGGGGCAACTATCCCTTTAACCAATTCCCCAGACCCGTGTCATTAACTCTTCACCTGTCATTATATGCTCACCTGTCTAATGCGTTTCTAATGAGACATGCTCAGACTAATGGAGCCTGATGACTGCAGGTGAAGAGGAAAACAGAGACAATAGCCATGTAAATCTGGATAGTTCACTCAAAACTGAAAATTCAGTCATTAATTTTTCACCCTCATGCCATTAAACAAACCAATATAAATGATTGCATGAAACATAACAGGTGAATTTTCTAAGAAGCACAGTCACAGTCTGTGTGTAAATAAACCTGTAAGTGTAGCTGCTTTGATTACATTTTCTTGGATGGCATTGACATTTAGCCTTTTCATAATCGGATAGCTATTCAATCAAGTCTTTCTGTTCAGGTGTGGGCTGCATGCAAACAACACCAACACAAATGCAAACAAATGACTGGTGCTTTTAATGAATCATTCAAATAGACTTAACTAGTTTGAATCAATCTGATGAATACTTAATGGAGCGACTTACTGAATCTGTCAAAGGGGTTGTAATAAATTTATTTGAAATTTAATAATAAAACAAAAAAAACATGCGTAAAAAAAAAAGTGGGATACAGGATACAATTTTTGTTTTTTAAAGATATTAATACTTTTATTCAGCAAGGACACATTAAATGAATAATAAGTGACATGAAAGGCATTTATAATGTTGCAAAAGATTAATATTTTAAATAAATGCTGTTCTTTTGAACTTTCTATTCATCAAAGAATCCTGGAAAACACTGACAACAATAATAAATGTTTCTTGAGCAGTAAATCAGCATATTAGAATGATTTCTGAAGGATGATGTGACACTGAAGACTGGAGTAATGATGCTGGAAATTCAGCTTTGCATCACGGGAATAAATTACATTTTACAATATATTCACATAGAAAACAAGTCATATTTTGAATTGTAATAATATTAACACATAATTATATTGTACTAATATAAACACAATATAATTATTTTACTCTATTATTGATCAAATAAATGCAGTGAGACTTCTTGTTCATGCTCAATAGCTTTGTTGTTGCACTGCTCACTTTTAAAGAAAGTAAATCACCACTTTTTGCAACCTCAATACACCAGTCAGATTTTCAGTGACAAAAACAAAGCTGTCATTTAAAGAGCCACTGGCGATGTAGAACCTTTCAAATCAGTCATTTATGAGGCTTCAGTGGCAGTTGGATGCTGCTTTAGAAGGCAACTGTTTAGTAGACAGCAGTGCAGTTCACTCGGTTTAGGAACAGAGATTACATCTGTATGTCTGTGTTGAGCTACTGTTTACAGCAGTGAACACATCATGCTGTTGTTCAAACAGTCTTCCATTGTGCAGTTTCAAGCAAAAACAGAGATCTTACAGATTATTTAGTTGAGAATCTTGTCATGTTGCCAAACTCTGTTTCTGGGTCTCGTTCAAATTGACTCACACAGTTGACTGGCAGACAGAGCAACTCGCTGCGTACAGTAACTTCAGACTTCATCTGATCCTGAGCCAAACTTCACAACATCAAAGTCTTGATGGAAAATAAATGTTCCGAATTTGCATTTCCGAGCACATGAAGTCAGTTCAGCGGTAGAGAGCACTTTAATCAGAGCTGTGATATCGCTCTCCAATTTTGTTATATAAATCCAAACTAAATGCAACATAATTGCCATAAAAATGCATTAAACCTACAATAAAAGGTATGCAAATTTTAATACACGAATATATCATTTGGAGAGCCAACTGGTGATTCATTCATTCTCTTGTTACTTGCTTGAAAATCATTATAAACAGGATGCATTGCTTAAATATGAGACTGAACTATTCTCTTAGTTTACTATTTTACAAACAATAAGAAAACAGCATTGAAAATATATCCTCTGTGATAAAATACAGTATATTTAAAACAACAAATAATATTTTAATGTGACGCTCTTTAGAAAATATTTTTAACCCTCTGGTGCTGTTCGGTCATTTTTAACTGAAAAACTTGACATTTTCACAAAATCATGGACATGATTTTTAATGGTCCTGAAAAAAACAAAAAAACAGTGACACTTGTACTGTTCACAGTCAAAAATGGGAAGTTTGTTTCCAAACTTAAGTCTTTGCTTTTTAAGTTGGGAAAATAGTGTTTAACAGGTAATAAATGGATCATAACTATTCCATAAATAATTTTGTACCATAAAATCCCCTAATAATACAAAATATTAAATAAAAAACATTATCGAACTAAAATATAGTACATTTCACTGAAATAAAAAAAGTTCCGTATTGATTTTTCACAGATGTTTTACCCATATTTTAAATAACGCATTGCATTGTGTGTTATCTAAAGCTTATTTTCGCCAAAGAATAAAACATTTTAAAAGGTATTTGTGACTTTTTATCTCACAATTGCCAGTTTATATCATTACAATTCTGACTTTATAACACAATTGCGTCTTTATATCACGCAATTCTGACTTTATAACTCGCAATTGCGACTTTATAGCACGCATTTCTGATGTAAACTTGCAATTGTGAGAAAAAAAGTCCGGATTTTGAGATAAAAAGGCGGAAACAAGCTTCCATAGTTATCAGTGACTAAACTTAGACAGTGTCCTGGCAAAAAAAAAATATATATATCTGGATCTTTTCTGTTTTTCTTCAGACTTTTTCTTACAGTGTATACAAATATTCTGTGGAATTGTTTGAATATAAATCATAGCATATTATTCATGAACAAGATAAATGATAATCAATGCATTAATAAAACTGACAATTTACAATCATTTTGTAGAAATCACGTACTACACTAATCTCTACTCGCACTGGTAGTTGCCACATCGCATGTGCTTGTTTGCATAAAGGTAAACTTAGTCTTTCCATACCGAGTCTTTGTTGGTCTAATCCCCTCATGTGGTGAGGATATTATTCCCCTGTTCTAACGTTGGTGGTTCCTATACTACAAGAAAAACAGGTCAGTGTGGAGCCAATTTGTTCCCCCAAAATGCACAGAAAGCATCTTGATGATGAAAAAGGGCCAATCAAGAGGGATCTTGAACACAAGAAGGTTTAATTGAATCACTGAGCCCTTACAGTTCAAGTGGGTTCTTGAACACAAGAGGGTTTAAAGGGTTAGTTCACCCAAAAATGAAAATTCTGTCAGTAATTACTCACCCTCATGTTGTTCCAACCCCATAAGACTTTCGTTCATCTTCGGAACACAAATTAAGATATGTCTGATGAAATCTGAGAGCTGTCTCACTCCTCCATAGGCTTCTTTGTTGAAACTTGCCTGCCCAGAAAGTTAGTAAAGACAATGTTTAAAATAGTCCACGTGACTACAGTAGCTCCACCATAAGTTTATCAAGAATACTTTTTGTGCGAGAAAACAAACAAACAAAAATAACGAGTTCACGTAGTGTAACAGTGCAGCGCTTCTGGGTTGTACGTCAGAACGTACTCACTATTGGCCGACGCTGGTCATGTGTGTGATGCCGTTACACTACGTGAACTCACTCAGAGGCCCACGCAGAAGAAAATTAATAGTTGAATAAAGTCATTATTTTGGGGGGTTTTTGCACACAAAAACTATTCTCGTCGCTTGATAAACTTATGGTTGAGCCACTTTAGTCACTTGGACTATTTTAAACATTGTCTTTACTATCTTTATGGGCCGGCAAGTTAAACTAACCCTTTAATAGAATCACTGAGCCCTTACAGTATACGCTGAGTCATGAGCAGGTCATCTTACCAGAGAGGGAGAGCTTGTCATCTTCAGCTGGATTTTCCCTTTGATAACTGAGGTAAATCCTCCAGCAGACAGTCATTGAGTGACTATATCTCAGATAAAGTAGAGGAGTATCTCTCTATCCATCTTTGTATTCCTCTCCTCTATTTTTGCTCTTAAGTCCTAGGACAAAAGAGGAGGGCGGGAAAAATGTGAAAGGATTATATATATTATTTTTCCTCTTAGAGAAGGATGTGAAAATAACACACACACAACCAACCCCTGCACTGGATTGTGATTCAGTGATTCACACAATGATTCTTTTTAATTGATTCTATTCACTGTATTGTTATTCCTCAGACAGTCTGGGTCGAGTTGGATCCAACCCCCTAAATATTAAACATAATTTACTATACAGTAAGTAATTCGTTCAACTTGAACCACTTCATTTGCAGACTACATTCAAACTTTCAAACTCACATTACAGTTTTTTAAAAATGCTTACACTGCAGGTGGTACTTTGCATTTGTAAAACAAACTTTTTGCAAAATGCTAAACACAGTTCTCTACATTAGACACATCATTCAAAACTAACAGCTCTTGTGTTTAATTTAGAAAACACTGCCATTTAAACACCACAATCATTTCCCAATAACCTACGATCATGAGTGAAAACACATAAATAGATAACTTAGAAATCAAAACTCAATGTTTTGAGAAACAAATACATTTTCGACCCTTGCATTTTTTGTTTATTTTGTAAATATATACTGAATATGCATAGTCAAGTCACCTCTATTTCTGTAGCACGTACAGTACAGTACAGTACAGTACTTACAATACAGATTGTTTCAAAGCTTCAATAGGAACAAATTCAAATTCTTCTGTAAAGCAGCTCTAACAAGCCAATAGAGTCATTCAGATCAAGTCAGTTCAGTGTTGATTCAGTTCAGTTCAATGTGCATACAATATTTACTGTGTATTTGTGCACACACATGTTCGTGTGAGTGCTATATGACAAACTTCTGTAAACTCCAATTGCACTCTGAACAAGCAAAAGACACAATATACTGTAGTAGTGTTTAAAACTTTTCACATCAGTGTGGAGTTTGGCGTGCATGTGGCTGATAATTTGATGGTTTGCGTTACTATGCAAAAACACATTTTTAGAACAGTTAAAATATTTTTGAATGAAGTGTTTGCTTTTGTAAGAGATGTGTGACGTTTTGCATCTTGTGTTCATGTTTCGTGGTTTTGTGTGAAGAGTTTTGAGAAATGGAGCGATGGTTTCAGAAATTGTGTGTAAGCTGAAAAAAACTGTAATGAAATGTTCAGCATTCCAAATGTAACTGGATGATGTAAGCCAGGGGTGCCCAATCCTGTTCTTGAAGATTCCTGCAAAGTTCATCTCCAACCCTGATCTAACACAACTGAACCAGAAAATGTAGATCTTTATTACTACTTAGCTGTGTTTGACCTAAACCGGCTTTATGGTATAGGCCATGGGGTGTCCTCCATGATTCTTGTTCTTTCCAACAACAAAGCACTTGAATGCAACAGCACGTAATCTTAACTTCAGAAAAGGGAAGTAGGACATTTCTGATAGCACGTGAAGGCAGTATTTGTGGTTGGGATTTTTTCTGCAGATTTTTATCTCCATTCCAGTAGGTGGCGCTTTATGAGTGAGTCGTTTGAATTGCTTATGCTGGGAACACACCTCAAGATAATCGGGCTGATTTTGGGCCGATTTCTCCCCTTCTGATAATCCTAGGCAATGTCCCGATTATCTTGATGGTTCTACAGATTATTTTATCAGATTTTCCCTTGATGTGAGGTGTGTTGAGAGTGACTGAATCTGCTCGGAAGAACATCGGAGCCGCCCCGATCGCAAATCGTAAATATTCAACATGTTGAATATTTACGATCAGAAATCCTGATGTGTGGGGGGAACCCCGAGGACAAACACACGCAGGCTCTGGAGATTATTACGTGAAACCAAACAATATCCAATCAGAAAGCAAGCTGAGAGAAGACGAAAGCATAACAAACGGTGCAGCACCAGGGCTGCGTTCCAGTCCACTTTTAGACACGCAATTGCGAACTTCCCTAAGCACTTCCCATCGGGGGAGTCCCTGCCGCCATTTTGAAGTGCGTTCCATTTCATGAAGTGGACGAGGGAAGTTTATATGGACAGACCCTCGCTCCCTAGATTTTGACAGAGGGAGTGAGTCTACTTCATATGTACACTTCAGGCAGCTCCATATACCACAAAGCAACACGATTGTGACGTCAACGCATATTGCGTTTAATTTACCCCACCACAAACAACTCAATATATAAAAAATTTTTTTAAAATGTAAACAACTCAAACACACCTACATATAGAATGCTGCATTAAACAATTTCGTAAGGAAAAAATAAATAAAAATAAATCAACCCTAGTGGATTCTAAGTGATCAAGGGCTTCAATTCAGTTCCAATTCAGCCTATTGCGAAGGTTCCGCCAGTAGTGGGCACTCATGCAACATAAGCAATGACGTAAACCTGATTGAACAAGACAGAGGGAAGTTAGCGAGTGAAGGGCATGACAATTTTGGACTGGAATGCAGCCAAAGTTAAATGGATTTGGACAGCAGAGATGGAGGATCAGCTTGTCGATTTGTGGCAACAGTACGAGTGTTTATAAAACTTGCCACATACCACAATAGACTTTACAAGGAAAAGAGTTGGTCAGAAATAGCTTCTGCAATGTATGTACCAGGTAGCTAACCAAATAGCAACAGAATAGATTTGTGTGTGTGTGTGTGTCTGTCTGGTTTGATAGATTATGATGACCCAAATTTATTCAAATGTGAAAATGCAGAACATTTTCTGTGTTGGGTAGGTTAGATAAAGGAGCTAGAAAATGTAATTAGCTCAGTATAAAAACCATTACGCCTAATATGGGACGTCCACATAAGTTGTATCAGTACGCATGTGTATGGCCCTGTCCCAAATGGCACCCTAATAAGCACCTAAACACTCGCGGTCTTCCTCTGAGTCCGCACTTTCGTGATGTTATGTCGCTTTGACTGTCTGCTGCGGAGCTCGCATCAGTGCGGGCTCGGGAAAAGTGCGCATCGAGGGCGCAAATCGACCGCTCTTGAGCACCCTTCTGAGACCTATAATGACAAATTGCCATAGACAGTATATAAACTGGACACAGGGACCCCATAGGCTTCAACGGAGAAAAGTGAAGTCAATTAGAAGCTCTCACTTCCTGATGGCTGACCGTACTGCGCAGACTCAAACTGAGCTTGACGATGTAGATGTGACGTGAGCAACCCGTCTGTCTTCTAGTAGCTGTGCCAAGAGAAATCTGAATCATTCCCTTCCGAAACTTGCAGAGACGGAGAGTGTGAGTAGGAGGTGTCCATGAGCTTGGAGCAGGAGCAACTTTTGCTAAGTATTCTGATTAATTACTTTGTCATTTTGCCTCCACGTCCCCCCGATTGCCCACGAGCTTCTCCTCCTGTCCATACGGTAATTTCTCTACTGTACGACTGTGCGTGGTTATGACGCAATCGTTAGCCTATTTTTACAAAAACTGCATCTACGGGGCCATAACGGAAGATACAAGGTAATGGAGCCTTTTATACATTTTCGTGTTTCTTTAGAAATAAATAATGGACAAATGGAGTCTTTAAACGCCTCAGATGTAAAGTTATTCGCTGTCAAAGTGACGCCAAAATGAATGGGAGTCAATGGAATACTAACAGCAGGTGGGGGTCCGCTAATCGGCGGCGCTCGGGGAAGCTTCAATGTTTTCCGAAACACTGCCCCCCTGACAAGCGCACGCGGCAGCCATTGTAAGTCCACAAGACCAAAAGTGCATATTAAGTGTGTCATTTGGGACAGGGCCTATGTGTGTGACAGAGAGAGAGAGACCGAATAATCATGCTTTATTATAGGCATATTGAAGATTTGTATAACCAAAGAAATACTATATTTAATTTTTTATTTTTTTATTTTTTTTGACAAGCTATATGAGTCTGGTTGAAAATCTGTTAAGTATTAACAGTTAAGATTCTAAAATCTTATAAGATTATAAAAATATTTTAGTGTGTACCCAGCATTATTCACCTCCTGATTGATTCAGGAAACGGAATATGTTGATCTTGACTGAATGGCTGGACTATTTGCGTTGGAGGAGCAGACAAAATAAGACAAAACAACTCACTGGCAATATATCAGGGCTGGACTGGCCATCGGGCATACCGGACACTTTCCCGGTGGGCCGACGTGCTTTTTGGGCCGATACATCTCATACATAATTTTTTTTTTATTCTTTTTTTTTTTTTTTTTACGGCCCATAAAATGTGTACATCGGCGGCCCATTCGTTTTGTTTTGTTTTGCTTAATTGGCGGCGCTGGGTTTGTGCCGTTGTAATGCATTGGTCAAAAAAAGTCAGCGTTAGTTTTTTTTTTTCTGACAGACCAGCCCATGAAACATGTAGATCAGCGGCCCATTGGTTCTTTTCTTGATTGACACTGGGCTGGCCCAATCACAACTTTAAACGAGTGAGCGAGCGTGCAGCAGTGTCAGTGAGTATCTGTCAGAAACTCAGAATAGTCAGCGAGATGGAGAAGAAACGCAAGGAATGTGCAGAGAAATAGTGTGAAAAAATAGAAACAGGCCCTTAAAGCAGACACTGTAAACTGTGTCAAAATATATGTTTTCTGACCTTCATCAGCTCCTGTGGCAGATGATGATAGTGAGGAGGATCAGGAGAGAGATGAGAAAGTGTAGAGTCCGCGGTAAGCAGAACTACTTTCAAAACACTTAAGCTATGTCATGATCGAGTGTAGGAACCCATAACCCAGTTACAGATTATTTCCACATCTGCATAGTTGACGATTACCGCAATTCACTAGAAATTGAATGAGAGGCGTTTGTAAACCATGTTTTCCGCCAAAATAAAAGCTTGATGCAGTTTGCGTCAAAATAAAAGATCATGTGCTTATCTCTTTCAAGTATAGAAATTGGTACAAAACTAATTATGAAAGTTTCCTTTATTTTTTAGTGCATTTGTTTTACAAAATATGGCTATTACTGTCATACGATTAATGTTATAACTATTATTATGTAGTGTAATGTAAATAGACACTGTAACTAAAAGAGGTTTACATTTTTCTTTGTTTAATTTGCACACTGAATATGGGTTGGAGCTTTTAATTTTGAACTCTCAAAGTGCACCAGACTGATGAATTTAACATTAAAATGAAATTTGTAATTTCCCCCAAACCCCCCTAGAAGGACCGAGGTCCACCCACCACAGTTTTACCAAAAATCCTGTGAGAAACACTGGTATTGCTATGCCAATGCAGCTTATAGCTTGTTTTAGGATTCATCACTGTGGAGTATTAATAGTTCAACTGTATTAATAAATCGTGAGCTTAGAATTATAAGGTTCTATCTCCGTTTAGGGTAGTTCTGAGATATTGAGCATCAAAGTTTTTACATCCCAGCTGGCAAAACTGTTATGTAGTATAATCTACTATTATAGCTCAACAAGACCATCACCCTACAGGTAACCATCGCCGGCTTCAAATGTCCAGGCTAATGTCCAGCCCTTAGCTCTGTGTCCAGGCTACAGAGCTAAGAGGTGGGTTTTGATTGGTCTGTCCGTGTTCATTCAGGGTTTTGATTGGATATTGAATCTACTGGAGATAGAACCTTATAATCCCAACTCGGTTTATGTTTTGTTCATTTTATTAATAACTACTAACAAAATATATATATTTTTTTTACAAAAATAACACCACACAGGCATTAATAAACACCTAATGGATCATATCATGTCAAAAACTCAATTTCGACCAAAAGTGGAGATAGAACCTTATAATTCTAAGCTCACGAAATGTCAAATTTTTACTTATTTCATCTGTTAACTCTCACTCGTTCCTATACTCACTTATTACCTGGCATTAGTGGTTTTAAGGAATAGGAGTTGGTATGCATATATTTAAGGGCGTGCAAAGATGGGTGGTGTTTATGATCATATAGTGGGCCAGTCTGGGCCAAAATGCCCAGGCCGATTTTTTTGTCCCAGTCCAGCCCTAGTTATCATATTAACTTACATATTAACTCAATATTAACTTCTCATATAGCCTATTAAACTGTTGTATCATGCTTGCATTAGTGTTACGCCAGGTTCACACATACTCCGTTTGCAGTGTGTATGCGATTCGTGTTGCAGTAGCACCACGGGCTCATGTGCTTTCACATAATGCTGCGTTTGCAGTGCGCAACTGAGCCGTGGCTTCATCAGAATAAAAGGTTCTGGGCTGCGTTTCCCAAAAACATTGTAAGCCTAAGTTGACAATTAACAATTGCCACATCTCTACGATCAACTTACACTTACAATGCTTTATGGAAACGCAACCCAGACCATTTTGCTAAAAATAATCAGAATTCTCAAGGGTATTTTTTTAAACTTTGAGGTAAATTAGCCTACTAAACACACACACACACACACACACACACACACACACACACACACACACACACACACACACGCGCACAGAGAGAGAGAGAGAGAGAGAGAGAGAGAGAGAGAGAGAGAGAGAGTTTGAGCCCTTATTTGTAATTCTCTCTCTTGAACCAATACACACGGACACACACTATCTGATGTGATCTAGTATTCTTTCTCATTCCGCCTGCAGACTTCTACAGTATAAATAATGTAGCGGACAGTCACAGAACACACTTTCCTATTCAGAACTCTGCAAATTCTATGGTACCAAATATGATATCAATGGAAAAAATTATCATATTTGTGGTGTTTTTCCTGTTTAAAATTGGACACTATAACAATATCAATAAACATTTTCATAAATTTTATAATTTATTTAATTTTTTTACGTTTTTGTACCACAACAGACAAATTGAAACATTTGACATTTTCACGTAGAAAAAAAGAAAAATATTTATTGAAAACATCAATGTCTTTAACTAGACAATTGAACAAACACATTTGTCCAGTTTTTAATGAATTACAAATTTCATATTTAATAAAAAGTAACATTTCATATCCAGCTGTTGCTCTCAGGCAACATTGTACCATAGTGGAACACAAGTATTACCAAACCATCATTTCATCAAGTTATCATATGAAGTTGACATATCCATCTTCATCCTCGTCTCCATCTTCGCTCTCATCCTCACTATGTCACTATGACCTCATCTTCCTCATCACAGTATGACACCTCATCCTCACCCTCATCAACTGGCAGTTGTGTTTTATACCTTTTTTAAGTGCTATAGAAAATATGCAGATCATAATGCAGATATATAGTATGTGAATAACTATTCTTATACAGTAAGTGCATTACAAAATCATGCAAATATGCATAGATAATTCTAACTCTTTGCCTTACAAATATAATATATTTGTATTCCAAGTATGCCTGGTATGGCCTTATGCGATTCCATTGTGGTACAATGTTGCCTCAAGGCAACACACAGTTTTTTTTGTTATGTCCTCTAAACATTTGATGATATATAATGTAAAGTTCTTGAAAATACTTCTTTAGTGAAGGTGACTCTTATTTTTTGTGGGTGATTAACTGGATGCAAATTAGTGCAAAATTCTCCTTTTCATTGGGGAAAATATGGAGCCATGTGACCAGTGCACATATGCTGAAACAAGACACAAAATGAACCCCTGTGGGTCATGTGACCAATTATTTATTTATTTATTTTATTTATTTTGCACTTTCATTGATTAGTATTTGAGTTCTTTCCTCAGATAGTTTTGAGCAATAAATGGGTGTCTCATTTTATTAAAAATAAACTAAAATAGACTATGTGGCCTGGAGGCAACACCGTACCATAGAGGGATACATTACGTTTACATTTATTCATTTAGCAGACGCTTTTATCCAAAGCGACTTACAAATGAGAACAATAGAAGCAGTTAAACTAACAATAGGACAACAATATGCAAGTACTATGACCCTTCCCAGTTTAATCTAACGCAGTATGTGTACTTTTTTTATATATATTTTTTTTTTTATAAAGATAATAGATATATAATAGAAGATAAAGTGTTAGTATTAATGGATCAAGTGTTGCCGAAAAAGATGCGTATTCTGCCGTTTCTTGAAAATGGCCACGGACTCAGCAGCTTGAGTTAGGCAGATCATTCCACCAGCAGGGAACAGTCAAGGTAAAGGTTAGAGAAAGAGATTTTGTGCCTCTTTGAGATGACACCACAAGACTTGAATTTGATGCGAGCGGCAACTGGCAACCAGTGCAATTTTGTGAGGAGAGGAGTGACATATGCTCTCTTTGGCTTGGTAAAGACCACTCTGGCTGCAGCATTGGATCAGTTGCAGAGGTTTTTACAGAGCAAGCTGGGAGACCAGCCAGGAGAGCATTGCAATAGTCCAGTCTGGGTAGAACAAGCGCTTGGACAAGGAGTTGTGTAGCATGCTCTGATAGGAAGGGCCTGATCCTCCTAATGTTGTGCAAGGCAAATCTACATGACCGGGCAGTTCTAGCAATGTGGTCTGTGTGAAGTTCAATTGATCATCAACTATAACTGCAAGGTTCCTGGCTGACCTTGATGGAGTTATGGATGACGAGCCTAACTGAATGGTGAAGTTGTGATGAAGTGTTGGGTTGGCCAGGACCACAAATAGCTCTGTCAACATATATATATATATATATATATATATATATATATATATATATATATACAGTACTAAACCACTAAACTACTTAGTGCCACTATCACAGAACTACTAAAACCACTATCACAGAAATGTAATGGTACCAGTTGGATGCTGTGAGCTGAAACTCAGATTGTGTGGTTCATAGGGTTCGTTTTACACCTGCCGTTAACATGCGACCTGTATCCGGAGGTTGTCCACATACACACTAAAAAAACAAGTGTGTTTGTGATCGCAATGTTATGACTTGTGTGTCCTGGTACAGAGGTACTCGAGGACGCATTACGAGCAGATCTCAGTGTAGTGTAGTGATCTTTTTTATGTGTGTTTTTTTATTTATTTATTTATTTATTTATTTATTTGTATTATTATTGATTAATTTACTGATCATTTACTGTTACCGTTGTTGTTGTTAATTTGTATTTACTTGTGTGATTTATATCACTAAATAAAGCATTCAAAAAGTGCAATATAAAGACAATCTAGTCATCGGATGGGCAGTCACAGGTTGACGTCACACAAAACCCCACAAACCCCACACCACACCGTCACGGAGCTGTATTTTTTTGTGAGACAATCAAGAGCAGGAAGAGCAGAATGCAGTAAGTTTGCTTTTGCACCCAAAAGTTGCTCATTGTCTGTAAAGAATTCACAATTATCACATCACATCTGCCAATGATTTGGGCCCATATTTCTCTTTTTACAATTTTGATCACGACATCTATGCAATGTAGGCTATTATTTGCAACATCTTCCACCTCATTTTGCGAGGTTGGAAATGTGTAGCTTAGTGACTGAAAACACTTTTTAAAAGAAACCATGCCACTTCAGGTCAACTTTGCAACAGCATTTTTCCATTACAGACTTATTTTAAATATTGTGTGGGAAACAGATCCAATAAGTTAACTAGATTCAGAAGCCACTTGTTGTTGACAAGTGTTAACACACTGATGATCTGATCGGCTTGGTTAGATCACGTTGATCTCATGTTAATGCCAAGTGTAAACACAGCAAGGTTTAGGGGTGTAACGGTTCAAATGACTCATGGTGCAGTTTGTATCACAATTTTAGGGTCACGGTTTTGATACAGTTCGGTATGTGCTATGTTCAGGGAAAAAAGGACAGTACTGTCAAATAAAAATAAAAACAAATAATCAAACTCCATGCAAGCAATAGCACAAATACAATAGAGCAAAGCAAATAGATAGACATTTTTTTATATTTTTTTTTAATATTTGTATTCCATTGTTTGGAGCTTTCCATATTGAGAAAGTTATACATCAGACAGTTTGATGAGGTGCAATAACAGAATCAAAGATGCATAAAAGCACAACCTCTGCTCAGGGCAAGCAAGCTGAAGCTAATGGAGGGCAGACGATGTGAGATGAATTGTGTTGCTATTGAGATCAATGTAGAGTCTCTCTCTCTCTCTCTCTCTCTCTCTCTCTCTCTCTCTCTCTCTCTCTCTCTCTCAGGTGCGGTTGGTGGTGGAGCTGATTTGGCCTCTGTTTCTGTTCTTCATTCTTGTGTCGGTCAGATCCACCAATCAGCCTGTTTATAAAAGCCAGTGTAAGTATTGCTCAACTTCAGTTATTCCCAGAATCCTCACTCTCAAACAGTATGCAATTATTTTTTAAGCCAAACATAATATTCTAAATGTTCTAATAAAATAAATGTATTTATGTGTGGGAGTTACTGAGAATCACGTTGAAAGCAAATTGGTATTAATCATAATACGTTTTCATTTGATAATTGAATGAACTACATGATATGCTAATTTAATTTATTGCATACTGGCCTTCTAAGTTAAATTGACAGCTGTAGTTTGTAAAATAGTTTTGAAGAACAGCGATACAGCTTGACAGAAAATACTTGTTTAGCGGGTTTGTGAGGTCATGGCAGCACAGGAGTGTTAAAATAATTTGATCCGTTAAAGACCTAATGCACATTATTTTCTTTTCATTTTGTTACATTAGAGCTAAATACTGTAAGCTTCTTGAGTGAAAATGTAACAATTTTGAAAAGACCAAAATTACTTAAACCACAAGTCAGATGCATAAAGCTGAAAACGCTAATTGAATTGTGAATAATTTCTTCTTCTCAGGCCACTACCCCAATAAGCCCCTCCCATCAGCAGGTGTGTTGCCATGGCTACAGGGCATGTTGTGTAACTTACAGAACCCGTGTGTCAGTTATCCCACACCTGGTGAATCACCCGGACAGGTGAACAACTTCAACGACTCCACGTGAGTGTCAGATCAACAAAATGCAAATGCAGCGTGTTCTGTTTTCTTAACATGAATAGATTTACACAATGAATCCCCAAATGAATGCAGACCCAACTTATAGGAAGCATAATCATTTTTAAATTTAAAACAATAATTTTAATAATAAACCATAATAATATTGGAAAACACTTTACAATAAGGTTTCATTTGTTATCATTAGTTAAATACATAGTTAATATATTAGATAAGCTTTATGTAAGTTAATGCATTAACTAATGTTAACAAATGTTAACAAACAATTTATTCTTTAAATTGCTTTAAAAAATGTAATTCAGTCTTCATTTATTCAAGCATATATATATATATATATATATATACACAACTTAGTTTGGCTCTGTTTGTATCTTATGCTTCTTTTTTTCAGAGTAACAAAGATTTTGATTGAAGTTCAGTCGCTCCTGGCAAATCCTGCTCTCTTCAGCAACGTTCAATTGATCTCTGATGATATCGGCCAATGGGCGTCCGTCCTGCAGAATGCAAACCCAGCTGGAGGTAAATGTCTATGTTTCCTTTTCTAAAGCTGATATTATTTTAAATAAAATCTCAGTGGATTTAATAATAATAATAATACATTTTATTTAAAGGCGCCTTTCTCGGCACTCAAGGACACCATACAAAGATACATAATACATTTAAAAACAGTAAAAGTATAAATAAATAAAGAATAGAAGAACAACTGAAAAAGGCAGAGCATGTGACATTAAATATGATAGGCAGTTTTAAACAGATGTGTTTTGAGTTGCAATTTGAAGTGAGAGAATGAATCGATGTTTCTGAGTTGCGGTGGTAGTGAGTTCCAAAGTCTTGAAAGATTTGAATGGAAACCTGTTTCCACCATAGAATAACAAAAAACAAAAAACGTTTTATCTCACAATTATTACTTTATTTCTCGCAATTGCAAGTTTATATCTTGCAATTCTGACTTTATAGCATGCAATTTCGCAAATCAGACTTTTTGATGTAAACTCGCAATTGTGAGATAAAAAGTCACAATTATCTTAAAATGTTTTATTTTGTGGCGTAAACAAGCTTCCATAGATTTGCCTGCTGGCAATTTTTCTTAACAAGATCATCTTAAATCGATTCATAGTTTTGTCTAGTTAGAACTGCTGTTATGAACACTTCAGACATCCCAGTTCAGCTGTGTGTTTTTTCCACCAATCTCATAAACGTGAAATAATCGGCAGCATTTCCACAGTATGACACTCATGCATTGTGAGTAATCAAACGTGTGCTTTTGAGCATCATTATTAGATCATCATTACCATTATCATCTTTCAAATATAAGTAAAAACAGAATCAGTTGCTGACTTAAGTTTAGAGTGCAAAATTTGTGCATGATATATGTTTCTGGTTCAAATATGCCATTAACCCTCTATGGTATGGTGTTGCCTCCAGGCAACAAAATCTATTTTAGTTTATTTTTAATAAAATTAGACTTTTAATGCAAGTAGAGTAGTATGGAGCTACTTTTGAATAGTAGAATTTACTATTATTTAGGTCAATTTGAATTATTTACAAGTGTAATCTAACAAAATTGAATTTTATGTGGTATTTTAAATAGGTCTGAATTTGATTTCTTTAAACAAATTTTGAACATTTGAAATTTAACGAATTGAAATGTTTTCATGGCTGATTTTTTTAGACATGTATTTTCAAACAGCTGTTTTTTTTGTTCTGAATTCTTAGACTTCAAATATTCAGTTTAAAAAAAATACAGATTCAAGTTTTTAAGATGAAGAAAAAATTCAGAACTTCAATTTCAGTTTTCTAAAATTCAAACCACGGAAAATTCAGATCTTACAGAAAGTAGGTCACAGGTCATCCACAGGGAAGAGTAAAGGATCTCAGAAAAGTCGAACAGAGCATTTTGGCTGCACTGCAGTAGTTTTCTGCCGCAAACGCGGTGGTGGTTCAAGAGAATCCGTGTATGTTTCGTTCAGTCGTTTTTTTATTTAATATTAAGAGTAGAAAAATGAGAAAACAGCTTGAGTATTAGATTTCTAATATTCTAGTAATAATAGTCCTCCGCTTCTGCAGTTGCACGGAGCTTACAAAACTTAACGCGTGTATTTTATAACTAGGCTACATTTCATTTTCTCATCAAACAACTAGACTAACGAATGGCTCGCCACAACAGAAGAGTCTAGACAGGGCTTTCTCTCTGTGTAGACCAGCAGTGCTTCACCCCAATATAGTCCCAAGTCAATATCTGCCTAGGAAATCGCCTAGTCTTAATCTGCATTGCTATTTGTACTCGTTGTGAGTACACAGGCCACAAGAAGTCATTATTATTTATTTATTTTTTTAAACTTTTTTTATCACTTTTACTCACGGCATGCTGTCCGGCAACAAAGGATTCCACTCATCATGCTAAGCTAAGCTAGCGTCAGCGCTGCCAGACTAAGACAATGCATGCACTGAAACAAAAATGCGTTTGCCCACCTATCTAAATGTAGGGGAGATGGTGAATAACCCCTATTTAAAAAAACGGTGGCATTCCTTTAAGGACTTGTTAAGTAATATTTTACCAGAAAAAGCTTTTGAGTTTGTATAATATGTAAATTTAAAGCATCTTGTGTGATCTTAAAGGCTGTATTTTTATTTTATTTTTGTTTGGTTTTATTATTATTGTTTTTATGCTAATTATATATATTTTTGGCATGAAGATATCTATATTTTTTGGCTTGGCATGAAGATATCCTCAAATGCAATGGCATTCAAATCTATTCTATAACTACTATTGCCCTTGCTGTTCTTACACAATGACGTGCACAACTAGAATGGACGTACACTTGAATTGACTAACAGTGGCACTGTGCAATTTACAGCTGCAGTTGTTGGTTGTCAGGTGCAGGTCGTATATCTTGCCGCTCTGCTGTTGTTTGTTCATACCGTTTAGTCTAATGATATTCAGATTTCTGAGGAAGCTCATTTGCAAATAGGCCGTGTTGTCAGGACGTGGTCACCGCTGCAAGCCTATTTGCATTCTGGGGCCATGAACTTCTATTATACAAGATTAAATTCATCAGCAGATCTAAGAGAGAGTAATTAACTCACAGCGCTGCCAGAGACTCGCCGATAAAAGCGGCCAATCAGAGCGAACGTGGAATAAAGCGCCCAATGGGAGCGCAGGGTGACGCCATGGCAGCCGGAGATGATTAAGGTGCGGGGTGACGACTCCAATCTCTCTCGAATAGAGCTTATCCGCGCACACGTGTTTGTGCGTAAGCCGGTCTGTCTGCGACCTACCTGATTGGTGTTGAAGAGGATTGTCGAGATGACAACAAAGACGCAGATAAGATTCAGAGTGTAATGACGTGCCCTCTGTAATCAGCGCTGCTGTCTGATACTCTTCGAGCGCTGGGCCGCTAATTAGCACGGCTCTATACATATTAGCCGGGTCAGGTTTTTTTTTTACCGTTCCCAAACACAACCGCCCATTCATGAGAATTACAACAGCTCTCTCTAGGGCGCAGTCAGACCTCCATCCACCCTTGATGTCTAAACACACAAGCTTTCATATGCCTAATTGGCTTTCATGGTCTTTGTGCGAGCGTGTGGGAGGAATTTGCAGTTACATGATGACAAAACAGCGTGTTGCCTTATAGCTAAATGAGTCTTTAACGGGCTAACACGTGTTTAATAAGCCACATCCTCTCCTTCAATCACGGCCTCAATTTACCCGAAGCGTTTGCATAGCCGCCCACCACAATACACCTCGACCTCCACTTGAAAACATGTTACGTTTTCTAAGATAAATGTAAAAAGAAATGAATACTTTTCTTTATTTATTTTTGCTGTTTAGACTACAAAAAATATATAAGGTTTTAAAAATGGTTTATTTTCTGTCTGTCTGAACGAAACCTATGTAAGCTACAGTAAGAGCAATATGTTAATATTCCCTGTTCAATTTCTCTGTTAGGTCAGTCCATTCCGCTTCGCAATTTGCTGAGAACCAACGAGACGTTTTCAGAATATCTGACGAACAGCCTTTCTGTGCCAAGCACAACAGCCACGAGCCTGATGAAGGTGAAAGTTCGGCTTGGCCAGGTACGTCATCTACAAAGACAGATGGAGAGCCAGAAAGATAAAGAGACGCTGTATATTTTAGTGCAGACTGGAGGAGATCCAATATCCCTTAATGAAAAATCAGCCGAAAGTCCAGACGCTTCTACAGGAACTCAATCACATCACCAAAGCCCCATGTTTTACCTCAGCAATAAAGCTTGTTGTTAAAGCTAGATTCACATGGTGGTAAAATGTCAAACACATGTCATTTGAACTTCAAAAGCAAAACTCAATAGGCACATAAATATTTAGAGGACAATGTTTTAACTCTAATTATAAAAATGAAGAAATAAAAATATTGCTGTTGTAAATAACAATTGTCATGTAAAATGACAAAAGAATCTTTGATAATTAAAGGCCTAAAAATATGATTTATTTCACACTGCAAGTTACAATACTAATATTTTTTAATATTTTTTAATGTCTTAAATTTCTCACTTTCAAACATTCAAATCCTCAAGCTTTTATTTTGACATAATACTGATAAAAGTGCTGAAAATGTAGACATACTCATTTAGTTAAATCGCTTATTTAATTATTGATGCTCGCATTTTTAATTAAATAAGCGATTTAATTAAATAAATACTTGTTTTTGCCACAGAATAAAAAATAAAAAAGGTAATTGCAACTTAACTTTTTGTCTCACAATTCAGAATTTTTTTTTCTCGCAATTGCACGTTTACATCTCGGAATTCTGACATTTTTCCCCCTCAGATTTGCCTGATATAAACTCGCAATTGCGAGAAAAAAGTCAGAATTGTGAATTTATACCTCACAGTTCTGACATTATAACATGCAACTGCGAGTTTATAACTCGCAATTGGTAAAAAAAAAAAAAAATCAGAATTGAGACAAGTTGCAATTGCTTCTTTTTTCCCATATGGCATTAAGCTATATCGCGATTTCACTTTTATTTGGATTAATTGTGCAGCAACATTTTTTATTTATTTTAACTTTACATTTGATTAATTAGTAGCTTTTCATCAATTCATGAACCCCCTTCAGTTGAAGTTTGCAATCCCTGATCTGAGATAACATGGATTATCAGGTTTCAATTGTGAAATACATTAATTTGTGAAGACAAAACAAAAAAGTACTTCTTGACAAAAATGTTGCCTTTATATTGATCTTTCAAAATGTTATATAAACTCAAAGATGATGCCAGGCGGTATTCCAGAAAGTAGGTTATGGGACTTACCTGGGTAAGTTTATTCAGCGCATGCGCACCCTATTGAGTGGGCGTGACAGATTTTGGACAATATATAATGCATTTTTGCTTTGCAAAACGTGTTTTGTGTGAACGACCCCCTATGGCGAGCTTCTTCTTAGCCATAGACTGTAAAAAAAAATAGCGTCCGTTTCCATGGTGACTCCTGGATTCTATGCTTGGTTGAGAATGTCTTTGCGCGGTCAATTTTAACTCGTGAGTTCCATACTCCTTAATGGTATTTATTAATCTTGCTTTCTGGAATACCCTCCAGGTGTGTCTCTGATGTTCATCTGAGTTTTGTTTTGATATCCTAACTGTTTTCTGCTCTGTTGTGTAGTTGCCTGCACTCTCAGGTGAGGGAGATCTGCGCTCTGTGCTCTGCAGTGAATCAGTCGATCGCGTCCTGGAGTTTAATTCATCCAATCAGAAGGCAGAGTTTCAGAACATCACATGCTCCTTGACAGCCAATAAGCTTCTTCAAGCCAGACAAGCGTTCATGCAGAATGTTGACAACATGAAACTTCTAAATACAGTGAGTAAACCTCCTTTATTTCTGTGAGTGGGACTTTTAAACATTTTATGACTACATTTAAAAAAAAAATTTAATCAGTATTTTTGTATTTTCTAGTAAAAATAATTATCATTAAACCATGATATGGGTCATTCTACAGAAACGTCCACAAAAGCCTGTAGCCTACACAAGCTGCGGTTCAGCTGCGCGCGACAAACGCTGCCAGTGTGAAAGCAAAACGGGCGTGTGCTGCTCCCACTCACCATACGAACTGCTTCTGCGATGCATCCGCTCTGCTAACACGTGCAGTGTGAAACCGGCGTCAGAGATCTAGTTGGTCTGATGAAAAAAAAAAAAACAGCTTCAATTAAAGTAACGCACCGCATTTTTTGGCAGTAACGGTAACGGCGTTATTAAGATGGGAAGAGTAATCAATTAGATTACTCATTACTAAAAAGTAACACCGTTATTTATAACGCTGTTATTCCCATCACTGAATGTGACCTTATTATTTGTACACGCTGTGACTATACAAATCACAACATGTAAATAGGACAATGTTGGCGTTATTTTGTCACTTATTGGGAGCAGTATGCTAGCTGGAGCCATTTACCTACAGTCTTTGTGCTAAGCTAGGCTAGTGGTGGGTGCATCAGACAGAGTTACGGCACACACGGAGATGAAAAGGGTATGTATGGACTTATCTAACTCTGGGGGATACGGTGAATAAGCTAAAGCCCCAAAAAGCCGGCATGTTCCTTTAAAGACTGCATGCACCATTTTTTTGTCACTGGTGTTACCTTACTTCTTTGGCAATATTAAAGGTTTTTATGAAATATTATTTCTATTTTTTTTTCCGGCACATGTAGTCAGAATTACCGAAAAATAATAATAATGCAACAAATTATTGCAGTGACATTATTATCATTATTGTATTTTAAATGGTGTAAAAACCTGTTTTTGACCTCAAAATAAAGCATTTTCCCTCTGTACATGACTGTGGGGACGAGCACTTCTGTGGCACTTCAGAGCACTTCTACGTTCAAATAACGTATTGTTTTATTTTAAAATGTAAAGAAATTGTTATCCTAAAGTTTTTTTTTTTAAGTGTAATATTTCTGTAAAGGCTAGGGACAGAAAAATGGACATTTCCATAGAATGACCCATATATTTACTTGAAGCAAAATATTATAACAAATCAATTTTGCCGCTCTTTAATGTGGAGTGACAGATCAGGCGCTGTATCGCCTAAGTTCTTTACTACAAGTTACAGCACAAAATAAACTTTTTGAACATCATAAGTTGAAAAAGACAGTGCAACTTACCAAAATCCATATCACGTCTCTCTCTTGTAAACAATCAGTGTTTCAACCGCGGAAAGACGTCATTAAAACAGCTTGTAAAGAATGTCACGTTATGTTACATTTACCTATAAGCAAGTCAATGTTCATAAACTTATTTAGTTAGATAAATAACTAGAGAGGAGCATTTTGCTATTACATATTCATTATATTTTATATACATATACTTAATCTGTTGTCTTCGTTATTTAACATGTTTAAATCTGTCATGAAACAAGTTTTTATGACAGTCCCTATTTATGTGTTTCAACTACAAATTGTTGTATAAACATAATTAAATAATTTAAAAGTTGATATAAAACAGACTTACATGTAATTTAAATGTGTATAAGTTTTTATTTATTAGTGTTGATTATTAAACATGTGATTAATTGTTTATTATATAAACTTTTTCGATGCATCACTAAATTCAGCTTAAAGGGATAGTTCACTCAAAAATGAAAATTGTGTCATCACTTACTCAACCTCGTGTTGTTCTAAACCTGTATGGGTTTCTCTGTTCTGTTGAACACAAAATAAGATATTTTGAAGAATGTCGGTAACCAAACAGTTGATGGACCCCAATGACTTCCATAGTATTTTTTTTTTCCCACTATGGAAGTCAGTGGGGTACATCAACTGTTTGGTTACCGTCATTCTTCAAAATATCTTATTTTGTGTTCAACAGAACAGAGAAACCCATACAGGTTTAGAACAACACGAGGTTGAGTAAGTGATGACACAATTTTCATTTTTGAGTGAACTATCCCTTTAAGTAAAATATTTCTACAGCATCCACAAGTGTGTCTGTGTTTTCAGCAGTGCAGAATGTTTTTTGAACATTCAGAAATCTCTCCTCATAACCTTTGTACACATCTTAGAGAGAGATAGGGACATATAGTACACAAAGCTCTCAGCAGCTCTTACAGAATACAACTATTTACAGATGTGAAGCTCTGCAGCTAGAAATGGGACTAAATGGGATGCGGCACTGAAAGGAGCGCATGGGCAGGCGTCCGATATACTCTAAGCTCAATGAAGGGCAGTCACTTACTGCTACACAGTATGAACACTTGAACATGTGCTTTAGGTCGAACGATGAAACAAGGTCATGTCCAGGGCAGCTCTTTTCTTAATATCTAGTAAAGTATATTGGTTTTGTTATATGGGTGTTTAGATATGGGTAATTTAAGTTTTAGGGCCCTATGAAATTTTATTATTTTTTCCCCCCAAATTCTATCTTTTTTTTTTTTCAAATTCTTTGTATTCCGTTTTAATTATTTATTTACCTTTCAATAATTAAAAAGCACATCTAATCAATTGAATTCAAACAACTTTAACAATTTATTTATTTATTTATTTATTTATTACAGTAATAGGGCCATATGAAAATTTCTGAGTTCTGTGTTGTCCGTTTACATTTTTCTGGATTTATGATTTGATACAAATTTATTATCTAAAACAGAGATAATCAAATCAAGGCAGACATATTTTACTGACAACCCAGAAAACAAAGGGGAATATCTAGCTCACCTGCTTTTAGAGAGAACTTCAAATAATTATAATATATATATCACTTATACTTTTGCCTAAACACATTATGGCAACTAAAAATATGTATAAGTATTAAAGCAACTGAGGTGTGCTCTTATTTGGGATAACATAAATTCATATAATTATCACATATAACAGGGCTGTTAAATTCAACATTATGATCTCAAAATATGTCAGATAGATGTAGCAGTTTGTGAGTTATGAAGGAAAATATGGGAAGGTTACAACTGCCCTTGGCCTTTCATATATGTTCAACCATTTGTTCTTAAATTCACATTTAAGACATTTATAATCCACTCTCATCCTGAAGGGCTTCGGGTTTGGTTTTGCGGATGAGAGGTTGGGAGCATAAATGTTCTCCAGACTGAATGAAGAAAAAGCCATTTGCCACGTAATCCCCTGTGCAGATAAATACTTCAAAACACACACACACACACACACACACACACACACACACACACACACACACACACACACACACACACACACACACACACACACACACACACACACACACACACACACACAC
This sequence comes from Leuciscus idus, assembly GCA_021554675.1. NCBI lineage: Eukaryota > Metazoa > Chordata > Actinopteri > Cypriniformes > Leuciscidae > Leuciscus > Leuciscus idus. The sequence continues at coordinate 53,987,202 of CM038622.1, read as the reverse complement.
ACACTCTCACTCTCTCTCTCTCTCTCTCTCTCTCTCTCTCTCTCTCTCTCTCTCTCTCTCTCTCTCTTCCCCTCTCCCCCTTCCCTTTTGCTTTTTTTCTGAACCTCCCTTTCCTTCTAAAGTAATCGCTATTGAATGTGTGAAGGTCAAAGAGATAGACACAGAGATAGTGCTGGCTAAGAGGCCAGTGAACGGGAGTTTATTAAGGTTGTTTTAACTGCCTGACATCCCAGGCTCTGAGAATAAACTCTGAAAATCTAATGATCTTTATAGATTGAACTGTACTTCGCTTCAGTTCAGTAATACTGTCTTAATCTTTGGCTCTCTGAGGCAGAACCCATGTAATACACAATTAAGCTCAGAAAAAATCAGTAATACTAAAATGAGTTTTTTTCCTTCTTCTTTTTTTCTGATTCAGCTTCCATTAGCATTGGGTCTGAACCGGCTCGAGACGGGCGCACTGATGGCAAAAACCAACGTTCATATCGCTCCACTAATGACAGCGGTGAGTTTTCAGTTTTGGATGAATGGACTATGCTTTCCATCTTTTACAAATGTAAAATGTTATCCAGGAATAGGATACATAGTGTGTCCCATGAGGTTTCAAATTAGAGGCACAAATGTTGGATAAACAAACATATCTTCACACCAACTAAACCTTCTCTGGAAGATAAGTAGATACTGTAATCACTTTCCATTTCCACTGTTATCAATATTATCATAAGTATTTTTGTATTTATTATAAGAATATTTATTTATTTTAATAATAATGAATACTTTTATTGTTTGATTAATAAAAAATAAAAAAAAAAAATATAAAAAAATTACACCTATTTAGACATCCTAAAGTTTGCTAACAGGATTTGCTAAAATTGTAAAGCTCATTTATAATTTATAGAAAATAAAACAGTGTATATACTCCTTGTAGTTTGACATCCTGAGGATTTTCTGAAATACAAAAGTTTTGAAAGTTTTGAGTGTTTTTAAATCTCTTGGCTGCATATATTAGATACAAAAACAGTAATATTGTGAAATATTATTGTAATCCAAAATACGTGTTTTATATGTGAATATTTTTTTAAATATAATTTATTCCTGTGATGCAAAGCTGAATTTTCAGCATCATTACTCCAGTCTTAAGTGTCACATGATCTTTCAGTAATCATTCTAATATGCTGATTTGCTGCTCAATAAACATTTCTTCTTATTATCAATTTTAAAAACAATTGTGCCATTTCATATTTTTGTGGAAACTGATTTAAAAAAAATTGGATTCTTTGATTATCTCTTTTATTTTTTTATTTTTTTGGGGTACCGTTTATATAAACTATGTATTATGTTATTTCCATTGCTATAGAGCACAACATTCAGGTTACGGAATTATCCCATTTATTTTCTCTATACAGAAATAAAGTTTGCATAAATTGTTTAAAACAGACCTATCATGAGCTCTGAGGCTGTTAAAGGGTAACTAAACCCTAAACCAACTTTTTTTAGTTAATGATTTGTAAGAATGGGGCTTTATTAGTGCTGTTCATTGATTCGAGTAACTTTTTTGACATTTGGGTATAAAGTGTTTTAATTCTACAATATATGGTGTAAAAACGTCTGAGTGCTGCCCTCTTCAGGTTGAATGGTGGCTACTGCTGTTGAATTTTCCTATTGGATGTTTGCGGTACTGCGTGACGTAAGCGGTACTACGTGACGTAAGCAGGTTCCAGCTCACCACCCTCCCTTTGTACGAGCTACCACGCATAGTATTGCATCAGTTAGGATAGCTTCAAGTTAGCGTAGATTTATCTGTATTTAGTACAGTGGTCGGGAGGGTATGTAGGTGTAGTGTTGCTGGTTACAACAGCACTGCTGGACTGCATAGCTTTCCAGTAGACTTGGAAATTAGGCGCCAGTGGAATATGTTTTGTGTATTTTTTACCACATTTTATTGTTGTGTATATTGGTATATGTATAATAATACCGTGAAATTCAGTGCAGTCAATATGACCGTCTATGGCAGAAATAGGTCAATATGTTCATTTGTTTTTTTGCCTTATGTGTAATTTATATGAAAAACATTTTAAATGAAAATACAGACACTTTTAGGAAAAGTCAGGTACCAGCAGGATTTTATTTATTTTTTCAACAAAGTTATTGCAGATATAACATTCAAAACGGTCAAAATGACCGTCATGGCACTTCTAGTGTTAAGGAGGCCTAAATAAAAGTCTTATGATTCAAATTGTAATTTGTGGCCCTTTGCATGTGGTATAAATGCAGCCGTCTTGGCCTTCAAACTTGAGTACCCCTGTTCTAGAACATTGTGAACAGACAATCAAATATGAGGACCAGAACTAAATGCATTTTATAATCAATGTTAAGGGTTTGGTATTGTACTCTCTGTTTCGGAATCAGTTGCGTCATTTGCAAGGCTTCATAGGAAGAGTTGTTCATTTCCTCGCAAAAGAACTGAAGTAGTCTTGTATGGTACCATACTTTTCTTTGTTGCAAATCAATGTGACTGCCATTTATAGGGATGCACCGAAATGAAAATTCTTGGCCGAAACCGAAAACCAAAAAAGAGGAAACTAAGGCCGAAAACCGAAAACCGAAACACCAAAATAAATTAAGCCAATTATTAGTACCATTGCATTTATGGCTATGACTGTGTACTAACTTTACTATAATCAAGGCATTGCATAAATTAATATTAAAGTTTCAAAGAATAAATCAATTAAAATTTTATGCAAATATTTATTTAGCACATTGCAAAGTATAAAATTAAATGTTTAACTTGACCCCACTCATGTGTACATTAAATAATAATGTAAAAGCCTACTGACCTGCAGAAAGGTTTAAAAATGAAATGTTCTCTCATAAAAACAAAGTGCATTTAGGTCAATACTGCCATAGCCCATACTAATATCTGCAGCTATATGCTCATGGACGTGAGTTGCAAAAACCTTAAACAGCTAAGGTAAACACACACATCTCTCAGAAATGACGGCTGCTCTGCACAGCACACACACGCAAGGTCTCTCGCTCCCTCTCTCTGCCGTGCGCTCGCTCGCGATTCCGGGAGATTTAAACTAATTTGCGGGCATCAGGGGCTATCAATACGCGGGAGACTCCCGGAACTTCCGGAAGACTTGGGACGTCTGTGTTTTAAAAATCGCTGTCCGTGGGTCACTCTCAGATATATTGAAATACGTCCACACCGCAGATATGTTGCTTCAGACAAGCACGTGCAGGTCGCGGTATCTGCTGTTTGCGTCATCACAACATTTCGGCCGTATTGTTTCGGTGATTAAAGTCTTTCGGCCGAAAACCGAAAATGCACTTTTGGGCCATTTTCGGCTGAAAATTTTCGGTGGCCGAATATTCGGTGCATCCCTAATTTATAGCATTGCAAATGATGTAATCGGATCTCTGTACACTCTCAAACTACTTTTTTTGTTTACAATAAACTTTAAATGTATTATATCTTTTTTTGCGTATTAGTATTTAACGTTATACGGAATACTAATAGTAATATATTGTAGTATCTTATTGTAGTATTGTAGTAATATATTTTTAATAGTAATATATTGTGATATTTATCTGAGAGCTGGTTGGTTTGGCCCAAGGATTAGAGCTCTGTCGTGAATACGTTTCTGAATGTGGAGAAAATAAATGGGAAAATAATTCAGGAACCAAGGGCACTGAAAAAGTGGGCCGTCACTGTTGTGCTCTATTACCCATGCTTCTGTGCAGTCCATTACTGTTTGCATGGCTATATAAATAAAATCAGCTGGAAGTTTGCTGGAAAGTAATATACCGTGTCATTTGGTATTAACACAACAGCTGTCACCTTCGTTCTGAGTGAACAGGCTTTATGTCTGTTATGCTCGTTGAGTGAGACTGAAACACAGTTTACATTTTTTATTTAGATTATGAAGGTGGTGTCTTGATCACGCACCAAAAACCATTTCACCTTTTCATGGTTTGTCATTAGCCGGCTTAGCCGCCAGGCCAACAGATGCAAAGCACAGATGCAGACATGCCGTGAACAAGACATTAATGGCATTAATTAATGACATTACACCATAATATTCAGTTATGGGATGGACAAATGTTCACCAGAAGTGTGAATGCTGTATGTTTTCTAAAGATAGTTTTTATTGCATCTTCCTGTCCAGACAAAAAGACAAAAACAGTGTTCCAAAGAAACAATGGTTCACAGGTCTGTTCTGCTTATGGGTCACAGATAGTTTAATGCAAATGCAAATGCAGATAATAAAGCAAACTGTGTGTGTGTGTGTGATCTTTTTTTCTTTTTTTTTTTCTTAAAATAAATTAATACTTTTATTCAGCAAGGGCGCATTAAATTTATCAAAGACCTTTATGATATGTATTTTAAATAAATGCTGTTCTTTTGAACTTTCTATTCATCAAAGAATCCTGAAAGAAATGTATCACGGTTTCCACAAAAATATGCAGCCGCACAACTGCTTTCTTGAGCAGAAAATCAGCATATTGGAATGATTTCTGAAGGATCATGTGACTGAAGACTTTAGTAATGATGCTGAAAATTCAGCTTTGCATCACAGGAATACATTACATTCAAACTGTATTATTACCATTTTTACTGTATTTTCTGTTCAAACAAATGCTGTCTTGGTGAACATAAGAGTCATTTCTGAATGTGTATATGTGGAGATTTTCCTGTGTTATGTTTTTTTTTCTCCACTCAGATGTCTAAGTTTGGGTCTTCAGCGCTGCTAAGTGCGGTAGACACTTTGGACTTCAGGTCCGATCCATTTGGAAGCCTCAGTCAGCTGATGTGTGGAACAGATGTTAACACCACGTCCAATAACACCAGCAGAGCTGTTGTGAGGACCGTGTCAACAGAATCGGACCAACAGAACACACGGGCTGCAACAGCCGACAACACCAATGCAACCAGCACTAACACCAGTAAGAGCTGATTTTTTAATCTAATAGGACAGTTTAAATCCGATAACGCATTTATAACAATCATTGTGTGACATACTTCTTTGTGAAATGGAATATTCAAAGGAAAATAATGGGACTTGATATTATTCAAGTGGGCTATTATAATATTATTATTTAATCTTTGCGAAAAATAATTGAAATAAATTGTATTTAAAGGCACACTGTGGAGAAATTGTGTTTTTGTCAAACAGCGACCCCTAGAGTCGCTGTGAATACTTGCACTGTCGTAAATACCCCAAACACCCCCCACCCCAACCCACCCCAACCCACCCCACCCCAACCTCTACGTTAGACTTATTTATGTCTTGATATTTATGTGAGATATTGAAAACTGTTCTCATGATAATCGCAAGAATCAACGTCAACAGCGTCGTCTGATATCCCTCAGGACTAACGTTACGTGATAAATACACCTCACAACACCTGAGTTCAGCTGGCAAACTAGTTCGTGAGGCAAGCTAGGCAATAAAACATAACGCAAAAAACACGTAAGAGAAACGAGTGTTTGTTACTTAGCAAGTCTGTTAACAGCTCTGATAATCGAAAGCTAGCTAGACATATGTGGAAATTATTGGACTGGTCTAATTATCAGCAATGGATGAATGAACAGCATGTAAAAAAATGACATACTACAAGCAAGCGCAACAACATACAACATACTGTAGAATGCAAACAAGTTTACAAATAAGAGATTTATTTACTGGCCACTTCATGCGTTTTCTCAGATAGGATTTCTGATTTATCAAAACGATTCCATTTACACCTGGTCACATAAATGTGTTTTTGCGAAACGGATTTTAATCCGATCTTCAATTCTCGCGCTATATGCAGATTTAATGGAGTGCACGTCACCGAAAGCAACAGATATGAACTGCATTTTATTGATCATCAGCTAAAATGTCAAAATCAAAGACCACAATAAGAGAGAGCAGTAACAGCCCTGGTAAGATCATTTCGTTTCTTTACTTTTAATGATGATGATTGTGTGATAAGCGTCTGCGACTTACTTTCATTTTGTTTTGCGATAGTTTGCACGTTGGCTTGATGAATCGATGCTCAGCTGCGGTGATGCGTGTTCCAGTAGCGTCGCCATATCTGGCAATAACATATAGACTATAACACGCTCTCACACGTTTTTTTAAATTTATTTTTTAAACATTTTTGGAAGGAGTACAATTTACATATGTGGTTTCAACAACCAGATGCATTTACACTTGTCCAGTTTCGTCTGGAATGCGTCTCAGATCTCCTCCTGAAGTGGTTTGAGCGGTCGGATTCAAATCCGTCTTGAATGCGTTTCGGAGGACATTTACACCTGGTCTTTTCACGATCAGATAGCTATCCGATCTGAGAAAACGCATGAAGTGGCCAGGTGTAAACAGCCCCCATGACAAAAACATACGCACGAAAACAAACGCTGGTTGGCCTCTCACGTCCATAGACAGTATATAAATGCTCACGTCCAAATTTGAGGAAGTGGTGGGGGAAGTGACGTATGCCGTAAAGCAGTCGAATTTTGTAGTTCTTTTTGTGCTCTGGTTACTACCCGAACCCCGAAGTTACGTAGTGCTAGTAAAAGCAATACAGACCCCGTCAGGCTATGGCAGACGTGTCATTCAACCTATTGTAAGTCAATGTACCATCACAAGGGTCTTGGAAATATATTATGAAGGTTGAAAAGCTACATAGTGTTCCTTTAATGTGCACGTGTAGTGATCTTCAAATCTTAAAAGTAATTTTTTTTTAAAAACTGTACTTGCAGATAATATAATATTAATTAAATAAAAGCCACTTAAATGTACTTAAAGAGAGTCAACTTTCATGGCTGTTTCTTTACACGCTCTTAAAACGTGCAATTTGTAATCATGTCAAACTAAAGGTTTTACTTTAAAGTGCATTTCACATAATTTTGGTTCAAAAATATTTTCTTGTGCTTTGAAGAAGTACATTTATTTTGATGTGTTGGCTAACATACTAAAGCACATCTACTTATTCAATATTACATTAAAAATGAATATATTTAAAAAGAAAACTAAATTGCAACATCAAAATCAAAAACTTTAAAATACAGTTAAATAGAAACAGAAATGGCATTAAAGTATATTTTAGTGTACCATAAATGCTTGTCAGTACATTCAGCAGTACACTTTAATCATAATTCAAAGACAACTGAAGTTATTTTGAAATTACATATTAAGATGCAACTAAGCACTCTTAACTTCAGCTAATTCCATTTAATATAAATTTGAAGAAAAAACAAAAAAACAAAAAACACATTTCCATTTAATTGCTATTAACATGCAATCATGTGCCTGAAAACATCATTCAGTTCACACTTAAGTATATTACATCCCTAATAAGTACTTTTTAAAAGTATGCTAAAGTGTACTTCTTTACTTTAAACATATGCGATTGTGAAGTTTTATGTAAGAACCAAAATTTAAGTCATTATTCAGGGATCATTTTCCACTTCACTGAGCTGCTAACCATTCCCGGTAGATCATTTGAGTTCAATTTGAGAACTGGATCAACTGGATCCGCAGTAGTTTCTGACTCAGCAGAAGGCAAGAGTCGCATCAGCGCAGAGGCTGTAGATGTTTCTTCCGTGATGCTGTTTGTTTGTTTACAATGCCTCGGCTCTCGCAGTGCTGGTGTGTTTGTACAGAGCACTTCTGTGCGGCTGAATATCAGGAGGACTGAGTTAATTAGTGACACTGTTGGGTTGTTCCGTTAATTACCTTCTCTTTGAAACTCCAGTAAATAGGATTGGCTGTTTCTCCCCGAGCTCTGCCTCGGCCTGCTGTGGCTTTCTGTTGTTCTGACACCACAAATCACAAAAAACGTGTTGCATTGTGCTGTATTCTGTTTTGATGGCTTTCCGGCCCTGTTTGCATGCTAATGGGATTGTACTTTCTCTCTGAATTTGGTGTGCCGGGATTGTACACGAGCGTCGGTGGGAATCCAGACAGTGAATGTGTCAGTCGATGAGGCACGTTGGCGTCTCTCTAGTGGGAGTGCAAACAGATGCATTATGAAACACAGATTGTGCGTTTGTGCATCTGCTGTACATAATGGGGAATTTAACTCTGTTATGAGATTCAGTTACACAGTTGATCTTTCAGTAAATCTGCAGAACGTTCCTCTGGTGTGTCGTTGGATGCTCTTACACTATATATATAAAAAAAAAAAGAAGAACCAGTAAGTGCCATGGAAGTCATATTGTCTGGAATCAAAATGATTGCATCTCAGATGCTGTTTAATTCTCAAATTCACTTATTTCAGTCAAGCAGTAATTATCTTTTTCATTCAGATACATATACCTGCAGGCATACACTGGGACTGTGAAATATTTGTCTTATGCAGCCAGTGTTTTATTTACATTTCAATTGGTGTGTAGTTTAGAGATATTAAGAGTGTCCCTTACTGTATAAAAAACAAACTATTTTCCTCTACTGTGGTGGCAGTATGAGATTAATGTTACCAACTTCTGCACTTTTTTCACACTTTTGAGTCTAGCTTGCACATTTTGAGCCATTATTTGTTTAGTGATGTTTGTTTTAGTGTTTGGAGTGTTGTAATACAGTAAAAAAATGGTTATCCTTCAGTGAAATAAAGCTGCAATAAATATTAGATGAAAAACTTAAATGAAACAGAAATACGTTTAAATGGCACCTATTATGCAAAATTCACTTTTACATGGTATTTGAACATAAATGTGTGTTGGCAGTGTGTGTACACAACCACCCTATAATTCTACCAAAAAGACTCAGGAGAGAATTATTGAATGCAATATATTTATTTGTGTAAGATTACAGACGGAATAAAATTGATGCTCGACAAGCTCCGTCTCGGTTCTTTGGCGGGGGCTCTGTCCTCCGTCTGGGTCGGTGAGTTAGCCGGTAGGTCCTGCCTGATGGTCTGGACAGGGGCGGAGCCTAAACCCCCAAAATAAGGAATATATGATGGATTCCTTACGTACCTAAGATGACTCTGGAAAGTATGCAGGGTCATTAGACAACATGAGAAAAGCTGATAAACGTCATCTAGATAAGGCTTAATATGAAACTAACGTTTGATCATAACGATGATGTAGCCTTAAAATAAATAGGGAGAGTGAAAGATGCAGTTAATAGCACACTGTGCTTCGGTATGTTACAACTCCTAACCGGAGCAACTTTGGCAAAAGAAAGTGAAGATTCTAATCTGAGCCTCGATAGGCTTAAATAGAGGAGCTGCGCATTAAAAGAAAATATAAAAATAAATAAATAAATAAAATAAAGGCAGAAATGAATCTTTGATAGGCCTATGCTTTAACGTCGGCGGCCACGGTTGGCCTCAGAACTTTAAGCTTAATCGTAAATCTCGATAGATTGCGATGCCTCAATAGGACGAGGACAAGCATGTGCGATGCCTCGATTGGCCGAGAACGAGCATGTGCGAAGCCTCGATAGGCCGAGAACAAGCATGTGCGATGCCTCGATAGGCCGAGTACAAGCGTGTGCGATACCTCGATAGGCCGTGAATGAGCATGAGTATTAATATCTTAGTATGGCTATAAAAATTAAACCATAGATGGGAAAGTTAAAAGTAGGTCCGAGATAACCTTCTGTTTAAGTGTTACTAATCTGCTATCAATGTGACGTTCCCGGGCGCTTCGATAAGCAGAGATGTGAGAATGAAATATTGATATTCTTAAAGCTAGAATTGCTTTGTGACAGGTGCCCGTGATCGGCGTGAAGTATAACTTAATAGAACTACGTGTACGCTCGCTAATATTAATGCCTCGATAGGCCGAATAATCGTGTATGAACGAAATACAGAATCTCGATAGCATTACTGTAAAGGCTTCGATAAGCCGTGAACCAATGTGAATGTGATGAAACAGGTTCGTGATAACCTTGCGTTTACTGCTGCCGGGACGAATTTGCAGTTCGATTAATTCGTTCGATAGGGTCATGATAGGCAATTTTGCTCATCGAGGGCAATATCAGTGCTTCGATATCTTAAATTAATTGATATTGAAATAGAAGCCGCGGAGGCTAGAGAATATTGCGTTGCTATGAGAGACACGATGAACGCAAGCAGTCGTGGATACGAATGAACTTTGAGTCTCCGTCAAGGATTAACTGTTTTTAGGAGCTATTAATAAAAGGTCCAGTTCATTATAATGGACTCGGTCTAGATGTTCGAATGCAGTAACCACCACCAGTAGCTAGCGAATAATATTACCTTGAATGTAGGTTGAGAGGGCTTGTTGAGCATTAAGAAGGACGTCTACATCGGATCTGATATATGTCTTGTAAGCCGTGGAAGACCATCTGCCGAGCATTTGGATTGTGGAGTCGGGAACTCCGCATTCAGCTGCCGTTGTTGCGGCTCCGATGCGAAAGGAGTGCCCAGTGTATAGCCGTGGAGGAAGTCCGCAATGCTTTAGGACAGAAGCTAGATGAGATCTGAACCAGGGCTTTGACATGGGAAGCCCGTTAGGTAAGATGAATAAAGGGGAATTTAGTGGAAGGCGCGGTCGTGCTTTGAGATATCTAACCATAGAAGAAAAAGGACAATATGAATTATTTATTTTAGAAACAGAAATGCTAACGCCCGATCCGGAAGAGTCTGTTTTCGAAAATTTAAGAAATAGATTAAAAAACGTAGGATAAAAGCGTAAATCGGAAATAGCCAAGCCGCGAGCAGAATTAAAATTATTTGAGTCGGACGCAAATTCCCCTGATCGTAGAAACCCGTAAAAAGCGGTTAAGAACACAGCTTCTAAAAGGATGTTAATGTATTCGCAAAATAGGCCATAGCGTAATGAAGAGACGAGCTTGTGCAGAAGAGGTAGAGTAATGGGGAGGCGTTTGTCTGGAGTCTTTTGATTAGATCTTTCTATGCCTTTCAGTAAAAGCCGGATAGTGGGTGTAGAAAAAAGACTGGGGAAATTGGGATTATGAAATCGTGCGTGGAACTGAATGCCGGCGAGCAATTTACGAATTGTGGCAATCTTTAGATGCCGAGAATCGGAGCAATGAACTAGAAACGCGCATATAGTCGAAATTAAGATAGGCAGAACAGGGATGCCGAACGAAAAACAAAAGGTGATAAACCGGGACCAAGCAGAATTATATGATTTAAGTGTTAATGATGAGACTCCTTTGGTGATATAGAACCTGGCAGAATTTAATAGGTTATCGTAATGAGAGTTTAGTCTAGGATCAGCTCGGCTAGGTCCGGACATGGTGTAGGATTCTGGTTTGCTGCTGGGCAGAGACGTCGGAAAGCCTGCAAACGAGAGCGAGAGAGAGCATCAGCAATGATGTTAGATTGTCCTGGTATATGTACGGCTTTAAGGATGAAGTTGTGTGTGACGGCTTGCCAAGTTAGGCGTCGAAGTAGAGACATAATTGATGGGCATTTCGAACGCCCTTTATTTATTATATCAACTGTGGCTTGGTTGTCGCAATTCATTTCTATACGTTTGCGGGACCAAGCGGAGCCCCAGAGGACGCACGCTACGACGATGGGGTATAATTCGTGAAGAGCAATTGAGGACGAATTCGCGCTAAATGAATGAAAAGCATCCGACCATTTTTCTGAGAACCAATGCCCTTGAAAAAATCCCCCAAAACCTTTAGAAGGGGCTGCGTCAGTATATAGCTCGAGTGCGACGGATGATACGGGAAGATCGTTATAAAAAAAAGAGATGCCGTTCCAATTGTTAAGCAGGTGAGACCAAAACCTAAGGTCTGATCGGCACCCGTCATCTAGGAGGATTACATCGTGCAGGCGGTCGACGGAATGGGCGAGCGTAAGGAGGCGAGAAATAAAGGAACGACCTTGGGGAATAATTCTCATGGCGAAATTGAGATGCCCGAGTAGGGAGAGCATGTCGCGTTTAGAGACCGTGCTGGCTGCGAGAAAAGATTCCAGAAACGCTCTTATTCTGGAAAGTTTATCGTTAGGAAGAGAGGCTTGCATCAGAACTGAGTCGAGAACGATACCCAGAAATTCGAGGGAAGTAGCAGGACCTATGGTTTTCTCGATAGAAAGGGGCACGCCTACGTCGCTGAATAATGATTTGAGCGAGTCGAGTGCTGAGCTGTGTGGTGAGGGAAAATCTATTAGTAAAAAATCGTCGAGTAAATGTAATACAAATGGAAGTTTGCAAACGTTCAACAGGATCCAACACAAAGCCTCGGATAAACAATTAAAAATATTAGGACTACTTTTACAGCCGAACGTGAGTCTTACAGCAAAATAGAACAGAGATTCCCATTTGACGCCGAAAAGATGCCAGTCGGACGGGTGGATAGGCATGATCTTGAAAGCATCGGTAATGTCTGCTTTGGCTAGCCAAGCACCATACCCTGCTATTTTGATTAGATGGATAGCGTCGTCGATCGAAGCGTAGTACAGAGAAAAAGGCTCTGAAGGAATGCATTCGTTAACGCTCGCGAGGCTATCAGAATGGGGAGAAGACATGTCGAATATCAGGCGCTTTTTCCCCGAGTATTTGCGTGTCGCAATGCCTATAGAGTTTACACGATACAGGGAAAAAGGAGATGCACTGAAAGGGCCGATTAAGTAGCCTTTATTTAGCTCCTTGTCTAGCAGGCTTGAAACTGTTTCAGGTTCTGCTAAAGCAGACTGAAGGTTTTTTGCGACGTAGGAGGTGGAGAGGGAAGAACAAACACCGACCCGAAATCCTTGAGAAAGTCCAGTAATTAAGTAGTCAACGAAAGAGTAATCGGGATGGGAAGAAAGGTAGCTGGAGAGTGAAGCGATGTTGATAGGTGTAGAAGGGTGACCATTTAGAATTTTTTCTGAGCCGCCGCTCTTCCTCTGGCCGCTGGTCTGAAGCGTCGTGGGCAGACCGATTTTGGATGTGGGTCTCTGCAGAAACTGCAAATATGCGAAAATTTACATTTAGCATAATTACAAACAGATTCGTTAAAGTTATTGCATAGAGGAATGCCATTGAAAGCGATTATAGGTCTTCCTTTTACATCAAAAGTCGCGTGTGCAGGATCAGCACCATGGACAGCGGCAGACTCCTTTGTTGCTAATCCTTTGGGGCAAAAGGCGGCCGAGTGACCGTGCGAGCTGCACAAAACGCAAGCCAGAGCTCGTTGACCAGCGAAATGACGAACCAGAAGTTCGGAGTCGGCAACAGACCAGTCCAGTCTAGTGTTGAACAGGGTGGTGAAAGAGGCTGATTTCGCGGAAAAGGATTTGTGATACTCGTAAAAGAGCGTGCCTCCGTATCTTTGATTAAAATCGGCCAACATGGCAAGGTAAAGATCTAATTCTTCCCTGCGTTCGGGGAAAGCTTGGCATAAGATATCTCTGAAAATGCCGAACGCAATGACGAATTCGCCAAATGATAGGTTGCATTGCAGTCTGGGATCAGAAGATTTCAGGAAGACTGCCACGTCACCGCAGTCAACCATTTGACGATCAGCTGCAGGCGATGGTAGCAGTAAGGCGGCTAAATTAATATCCTTACCTAAGATGATATCGGATCTCATTTTTTGAGACACGGTGACTGCAGCGGGAGGGACGAAGCGCCTACCGAAATTTTGAGCTGGAGTAGCCGTGGAAAGACTGAAGCTCGGTGTAGATGCTGACGTGGCCGCGTTCAGGAATGGCGGTTGATTTGATGAGGAAGAGGCCTGAGCTGCTGACGTGGCGAGGCCCGTAGGCTGATCTACCACACCCGGAAAAGTGGGGTAAGCAGAAAATAATCCTGAAGATGTTGATGGCATAGTTGAACCAGTATTTTTCGAGGCAAAAGCAGTTTCGAATACTCCTAGCCTTGATTCAAATCCTTTGACTGTCTCCGTAAGACCTTGGATAGATTTTAAGAGCTGAGTGTTGAAACCTTCTGATCCTGATTTAGGTGAAGATAATGGCGTTGGTGCAGATGATTTAGCCTTTTTGGCTTGGACTGGTGGAGAAGACTTAGCAGTGCGCTTTCTGCCTGTTGGTTTGGGTTGAGGGGCTGGAGCCGCGATGGCTGGAGTATCCTCGTCGGGTGGGGCAGCGGTGGTGCCCAGAGTGTTTGAAGCCAAGAGTATTAGGTCGTTACGTGAAAGATCGTTACTGACCGGCAACCCGCATTCTTCCAGGAGAGCAACGATTCTCTCGGAGGTCAGTTGAGCCCACGGGGAATCCCGGGTTTGGATACGGCTGCTCCTACGCACTGATTGAGGAGAAGGTGGTATTAGATTGTCGTCTGAATCGGAGGAATCGAAATCCACGATTGCAATTTGGGACATATTGAGCTGCGTGAAAGATGCGTGTACAAGCAATAACTTTTCTACGACACCTACAGCAACGAAAGGGGAAGGTAAGGTCAGTCTTTTATATCTGATGTTGAACTGTGATTGGTGGTGCGAAATTACATATTAATGACGTGGCAATAGAGTCTTTCTGGTAGAACTTACGCTGACGCTTCCATTGATAGAAATCCACCCAGTGCTTTTTTTATAATCCCCATAAATCATAAGCACGGTCTCAGAACGAGCTGTTGTGTGTGAGCGAGCTGTTGTGGCAATGTGACGTCACTTTGCACAGGCCCCTCCCACGACTGTTGATTGACACTGCAGTTTGAGCATAGACCCGCCCCGAGTGAGCTGGACACAGAGTCTGCCATTGTTTCGACGCTGGATCAGCTGTAGACAAGAATGTCTCCTAAGCGATTGAGGTGTTTTTTTGTTGGATGTAAGAATGAACATATCAGTCTTCATTTACTCTCGTTGTTACTCGAGGATGGATCTGTACTGTTCGTGATCCAGCTTACAGTCTCCGGATCGATAGGCCTAACGTTACTGATCACGGCAGAAATGAAAGTGAGAGCGCGCACTTTATCACAGCTCATCGAGTCGTTTTACGGATACAGTGTACCAGTTTATTAAGCACCCGCTGAAAAGGTGTGCATATATTTGTTTACTGTTAGTTGTAACGAGTGTTTTGTGTACTTCGCTGTGTATGTTCCATGCTAATGAAAGGGAGAGAGAGAGTTTTGGATAAGACTTTAATGCTCACATCTTATATAATGTGTTTATTTAGCTGTTCTTACAGTGATTTTCTAGAGTAAAACTAACGCTTCATCTTTTGTGTGATGTACAATTAACTTAATTGAACTCATCAGTATATTTTGGTCATCATTAGGACGAGGTCTGCTACAGTTTGTTTGTTTTAATAGTGGATAAAAGCAGATGACAAATAAGTTATAACCATAATTAAGCTAAACTATACCTGTTCAATCTCCATACAGCATTCTCTGGCTCTGTGGGCATTATTGTCCGACTCCAAGTCGAAATGAACACCGCTACTGAGAGTTTCTGTTTTGATATTATCAGATGAGATTGTCCTGGCTCTGAGCGCAAGCTCGTGAGGCTCCGCCCCCTGGGCCGGCAGCAGCAGTTAATTTGCATTTAAAGGGATACACACTAAAACAGCGCTTTTTTCTGAGCCCCAAAAAATAACAATTTAAACATGCTGTAAAAAAATATCTGTTAGGTATTTTGAGCTAAAACTTCACATACATACTCTGGGGACATCAGAGACTTATTTTACATCTTGTGAAAAGGGTCATAATAGGTGCCCTTTAAGTTAAAGTATTAAACTTGCTCAAATTAAACCTGAAATAATAAACACTTAATAAAAATAAACTAAATTATTAAAACTTAAAATCAAATGAAAACTGAAAATGTATAAATAAAAGCTCAAAATGTTAAAGGAACCGTATGTAAGATTGTGGCCAAAACTGGTACTGCAATCACTTTCAAATAACTGTAGAGCGGTGTATCCCCTCCCCCTCCCCCTGACTCGAGGTTGCCAGTTAGGCTGCAGGATCCAGCAGGAACGTAGGCTGCTACAAGGAGCTTCCAATGGCAAGTGACGAGTCCTACAAATCCTTGTTTTATTTCGGACTTTGTCACGACGTATTTCGGATTCATAACGAGGTCTTTTAGGTTTCGTAACGTTAGACATTTTTTATCCGACACGTTTGTAGCTGCAGCTGTGGTAACTAGAGCAGAGCTGGCAACCCGGATGCCGAAACACTACTGACTTCGTGATTAGTAGATAGGTGGAGGGAGGAGCATCAGGCCAAAACACAACATGACAACATCAACATCAGTTGAGGGCTGCAACTTCACTTTTAAATGACAATATCCTGGCCGGACTACTGTTGTCAGTGATAAAAGTGTTTGAAATGAACATGATTTCTTAATGTCTAGTGACATATCAGGGCCATTTTATGATTGAAATACATTTCTTACATGCGGTTCCTTTAATAAATACTATAGTAGTATATACATAAATCAAAAAAAAAATCAAAAAATTCCTTAGGTGTTTGTGTCTGCTGGGTGGTTTTGTTCTTTTGTTTGTGCTGATGCTCAGGCTAATGTTACATCATATAGTTTTGAGGAGAACTGATTTCACTATAGTCAGTAGCCCAGGGATTGAGTCTGTGCTCACATCACTCTCAGTGGTTTGGGAATGTCATGATGTAGCTGTGCATGAGAGTGAAGGTGGTGATTTGTCATCCTGTGATGCATTTCATTTGTTTTGCATTTATTTCAAGAGGTTTAGGCCCACTGAGATCAAGGCTTTTCTGTGAGTGAGTTCAGCAATGTGCAATGAACAGACAAAAGAAAAGCATTTGAAAAGGTAAAATAGTGTAGAACTCAATAAATAAAATACAAAACAAGCAAACTGTTTGTTTTATTCACATAGGGTGACATTTATAAAGCCACTTTGAGACACTTACATTTTATCCTA
Source organism: Leuciscus idus (assembly GCA_021554675.1). NCBI lineage: Eukaryota > Metazoa > Chordata > Actinopteri > Cypriniformes > Leuciscidae > Leuciscus > Leuciscus idus. Next base: position 53,970,426 of record CM038622.1, on the reverse strand, counting down.
AAGTTTCTCAAAATTCAAAGAATGAACTTTTCGCTCTTTTTACAGTTAAGAACAAGATTCATGCATAAATATTATGCATGAATAAAATGCATAAATAAAAGTAAGACTCTGCCTCAGCTCATAAATTAGTTAAGTAGTTCAGCAGGGATCTTAAAGGTCCTATGACATGCTGCTTTTTGGATGCTTTTATATAGGCCTTAGTGGTCCCCTAATACTGTATCTGAAGCCTTGGTGCAGAATTACAACCACTACGAGCCAGTCCCACAATGAGCTTTCCTTAGGACGTGCCATTTCTGTGTCTGTAGCTTTAAATGCTAATAAGGAGGAGAGGGGCAAGGTGGAGGTGGGGGTGTGGCCTTGACCAGCTTGCGGCCACGGCACCATGCGCTAATGTTTACAGTGAGTGGATGTATCGCAATGGCTCGTAGACACGCAGTCGTTCAAGCTTTCCAGTTTGACCCAGAATCTGATCCGGATGGAGAAGCACCTGAAGAAGTTGCAACTCATCGGCTATAGCCGTAAAAAGTGAACAGTTAGATCAACTTAAAAAAATTATCACGTTTTATTAACTTCATTTCACTAGGTCAATCACACTTATATTATTTGAGTTCATTCAATCCTATTATTTACTTTAGTCTAACTTAATTTCACTGCATTCCAACTTAAATGTATTCATTTTTTAAATGTAATTAATTATTTTATACGCTAAAGTATTTTCCACATTACAAACTTTGAGAAATCATTACAAACTGTTCATAGTTGTTGTGCCAATGAAATTTCATTTACTGACACACTTAACATCCATTCCATTAACAGTCTTTTTGCAAAGTTGTCTTTGCACTGCATTATGCTCAAAACTGAGCCACTAATGTATTTATAAAAATAAATATATAAAAACATAGTGGTTATGCCCTTAAATGAGCCACCTAAAAACAATTAAAGGAATAGGTCACACAAAAATGGTTCAAGTTAACAACAATGACTGCTAAACTGGAGTGGCAGTCTTTTTAGCTAAAAATGTTCACAGCATCCACAACATCAAATTAGAACCGGATGGAAAGTTTTGAAATCGCGTGTACCCTACCTGATCGAGAGAACAAATCCAGTCTTTCACTCTGTCTGTGTCCGTTGGAGTCTTTTCAAATTGTGCGCGCGGATAAAATACATTCTAAAACACGTAGGCTAACGTGAAAAACGTGTAACGACTTAATCTCCTAAAATAGTTAAATTAAAATATGAAAACCCTTTACTATAGGAGGAATGCATTGCGTTCATATTCTGGGTTCATCTGCTTATCTGCACATAGTATGGTTTCTTAATAAAGTGTGTACTGTGTACATTAAGCCACGTTAAAGTGCCTTTTAAGCGCTTTAAAAGCTTTTTTCACGTTAAGCATTTTAGAATGTCCCGTGGAAAACCAACTTGTTAACGTTGGCCGGCAGAAGTGCGATCATGGTTTTCCTGATGCTAAATCCAGCCATGGAGAATATCCTTTCTGATGGTGTAGCCTACATCCACACTTTAGATTTTCTTATCCCAGACACTGTTAAAGATTTAAATCCTTGCCGCCAAGACGCTCCTCTGTCGGTCACGGATTGAAAGTGAAACTTAAATCTGTCACGGGGTGTTTGGATTTATTCACGCCCGTTAAAAAATATTTATTAAAAGCTTCTTTCTTTGCACATTTTTATATACAGCATTATCATAATAGGCTGAATGTTAACGTATTGACAGAAAACCGGTAGTTCTATGTGAAATCAGACATTGAGCGCCCTCATATAGCCAAAGTGGCATGATCCTCGTTTCATAACACCTCTGCGAAGATTCGACCGTGAGATCGGTAGTCAAATCAGGCTCCTCCAATCGAAGCATCGAATCTTCGACTATCTATGACTAGGGGGTCACCCCTAGTTCATTTGTACATCCAAACACTGAGCAACTGCCATGCTTCGCTCGTTTGCAAGCCATGATGTCTCTCTGGGAAAAACCAATATCGCGCTCGCACGGTCGTAGCTCATTTTCTCATGGGCGGGCCAAATTCTCTGGGCAGGCAAAGCAGAGAAAGGGGAGGTAACCTTTCCCCGTATGAGGACATTTAGGGGAAGATTCCAGATTGGCCCATCTGAGCTTTCATTTTCAAGGCGGAGCAGGATACCCAGTGCTTGGTTTACACCTATCGCCATTTCTAGCCACTGGTTTCTATACGCAGGTCCCCCAGTGAACTCATAGAACTCATATTAATGTAAAAAAAAAAAAAAAAAACTCATAAAGTGAAATTTTCATGCCATGGGACCTTTAACCTAGTTCGTAGTTGCAATATGAGTTGATTTGTGCAAACTAATCGATAATGAAATTTGTTGTTGACTATTGTTGGGGAAAATTACCTTTAAAAGTAATGCGTTACAGTATCGAGTTACTCCTTAAAAAAGTAACTAATTACGTTAGTTTCTTTTTATCAAAAAGTAACATCAGTTAACTATATTAGTTAACATGAACTAATAATGAACTGCAGTTCTCTTACGAGAGGTTCTCTCGTATTGCGTAAGTTGCTTACGCTACGGGTAAAGTAATCTTTTCTCGAGATATGAAGCCAAAAAATTATCCTTAATTTTTGTATTTATTGTCAACGCAGTGCAGCCGCTAGCAGACCTAGAGCGGCTGTCTAGCGCGCTCATTGGCTGCCGTGCGGCAACTGCAGCAGCCAACCACTGAGCCCCGCGTGACGTCACACCCAATGGGGGCGCGCACGCCCTCACGCGTCAGATCCCGCCAGAATGGGCGTGGCCTTAGCGTATATAAGGAAGGGCTCGGGGGCTGATTTTCATCTCTTCAGCGAAGCTCTACGCATCCTGAATCCTGAGAGAAGCCGCCGCCGTGGAAACAAGCGACTAGCAAGCAGAGGAAAGCGCCTGAAGAAGCCGGTCGTCTTCGCCGCGTTCAGCCATCCATGCCTGCCACGCTATCTGGCAACAAAGTATCCTTTTCACTGCTCTAAGCTGTGTGTGTTCGCCGCCGCGACACACACTCTTTCTCTAAAAGAGCGCGAGCGTTTTTATAAAAATGCCTCGCACTTCCTGTGGCTCGTGCCGAGCCCCGCTCAGCGCCAGAGACCGCCACGTGATCTGCGCTCTCTGCCTGGGTCGAGATCATGCAGCCCTCGCTCTCTCGTCGGGAGGCTGCATCCACTGCGAAGAGCTTTCAATGTCGACCATGCTGTCACTCCGCCCGTCACTGCTGGGCCGCGCAGGAAGAAGCGCCGCTCCCAGAGACCACCGGAGTCTGTCGCGGCAGTCAAGAGCTCGCCTTATGGCGTCAGCTGCAGCAGTGCTTCAGCTGGGCTTATTGCGTATGCGCCCGCTGCAGCGCTGGCTGAACGCTCGCGTGCCTCACCGAGCTTGGGCTTCCGGCGGCAGACGCATCAGAGTGACTCAGAGCTGCGTTTCAGCCCTGGAGCCTTGGTTAGCGGCCGACTGGTACCAGCGAGGAGTGACGATGGGAGCTGTCTCGTACCGAAAGGTCATATCGACGGACGCCTCCAACTTAGGTTGGGGCGCTCTCTTCGAGGGCAGACCGGTCTTTGGCCTGTGGTCAGACCGAGAGAAACGCCTTCATATAAACTGTCTGGAGATGACAGCGGTCGAGAACGCGCTGAAGCGCTTTCTCCCATACATACGGGGTCACCACGTTCTAGTCCGTTCGGACAACATGTCTGTGGTGTCCTACGTGAACCGCCAGGGCGGTGTCAGATCCAGGAATCTCTGTGATCTAACGCAACGCCTCCTCGTGTGGGCTCAGCAATCGCTACGCTCCCCGAGAGCCGCGCATGTGCCGGGCCACCTGAACGACGGCCCAGACAGACTGTCCAGGGACAACGTTCCCCCGGGAGAATGGTTCCTGTCCTCAGACAGTCCAGCTACTGTGGCGCCTCATCGGCAGAGCGGAAGTCGACCTTTTCGCATCAAAAGACAATGCTCACTGCCCAAAGTTCTTTTCGAAGAACGAGGACGCGCTGGCCCAAACCTGGCCCAGCCTCCCACTGTATGCTTTCCTTCCGATCTCGCTGTTACCACAGGTAATCAAGAGAATCAGGGAAGCGTGCCACTCGGTGCTCCTCATAGCCCCGCGATGGGAAAACCAGACCTGGTTCCCAGAGCTGATGCGGCTGTCACATGTAGCCCCGTGGCCGATCCCGGCGAGGAGAGATCTGCTCTCTCAGGCCGGCGGCTCAATTTGGCATCCCCATCCAGAGCGCTGGTCTCTGCATGCATGGATAATCAACGGATACCCGTTGCTTTGCCAGAAGGGGTCGTGAACACGATTACGCAGTCTAGAGCTCCTTCTACGAGAAGGCTATACGCGTCTAAATGGTCTGTGTTCTCCTCATGGTGCGCCGACAAAAATCTAGACCCACGTACTTGTGGGGTTTCGTGGGTGCTTTGCTTCCTTCAGGAGCTGACGAGGGCAGGTCCCCCTCCACGCTCCAAGTGTATGTGGCGGCTATTGCAGCGTTCGCAGTGCCAACGCGCGGCCAGTCAATAGGAAGAAACGAGCTCATCATCCGCTTCCTCAGAGGAGCCAGGAGGATGAATCCACCGCGGCCCCCATCGGTTCCTATTTGGGATCTTTCTTTGGTCCTAGAGGCCCTAAAAACGCATCCCTTTGAACCATTAGACTCCGTGGATCTGAAATACCTGTCGCTTAAAACTGTTTTTCTAATAGCCCTGTCATCAGTCAAATGTGTGGGGGATTTACACGCGCTGTCTGTTAGCGCTGCGTGTCTCTAGTTTGGACCAAATGACTCTAAAGTCATCCTCAAACCAAGACATGGTTATGTCCCCAAGGTGATTGGCACTCCCTTCAGAGCGCAGGTCATCTCTCTATCGGCTCTGCCAGCATTCGGTAGCGAGGGCGATGTCAACCTCCTATGCCCTGTTTGGTGGGCGCACCAAGGGTCTCGCCGCCTCGAAACATAGCCTGTCCAGATGGATAGTGGACGCTATCGCAGCAGCTTATGCGTCTAAATACCTGCAGTGCCCTCTGGGCATCAGGGCTCATTCCACTAGAGGCATGGCCTCTTTGTGGGCTTGGTCCAGCGGGATTTCTATTCATGACTTGTATGGCGGCAGACTGGGCCTCCCCCTCTACATTTGTTAGGTTTTACAACCTGGAAGTTCCCGTTACAGTGTTAGTGTTTACACTCTATTTGTCATTTTGTTGACAACTGTTATTACTTTTATATTGTATTATGTTTTATAATATATAATAGAGCATAGAAACATCCTCGTTTTATACGACATTTAGATGCACTGAAAGGTTTCCTATCTGCCTGTATATTTCATATTTCAAGATCACTCGATTTCACACATTTCGGTCTGGCATATAGTTTGGGAAAAGCCCAATATTTTTTTAGGAAAAGCCCAACTAATAAAATGTGTGCACGTTTATGTAAAAATAACGCATTAACAGTTCTCATCAGAAATTATATCCTCCGCTGGATAAAGTTCTTCTTCTGAGTTAATTCAAGGCTTATTCCTCACAGCTTGTGAGGAATGAAAAGTAGATGAACCTGATATGCTTCATAATGAAAAGTAGATGAACCTGTAATACTTTGTTTTTATCAAGGTGATGGGGGGTTAATGACAGATTAGGGCATTATTGACCATGAATGACAGGGTATTTTAAGGTGTTTCCGCCTATATGATCCAAGTGAATGTGTCAGCGGCTCTCTGTCCCCAGGATTTAAGCAAATTAATTAAACTAAAAAGTATTTTTTTTTTTGTAACATGAATATTAATTTGTAAATTTATAAATTAGAAACTTTACTTGCTACATCAAAAAAGAGCCGATGGGAGTGGAAAGTTTTGCCCGTAATCTACTGACGATGGACCAAATTTCGTCTGTTTGGTCCGGACCGTGGTCCGGGGGAGGTTTCACACCTGTAATTTTGATTCGGACCAAACTGAAAAGTCAGAAAATCCGGACCAAAACAAGGTAGGTGTGAAAGGGCCCTTAAAGAACACAGACACAGTCGGATCATTTCCATTGTGACCAACACAAGAGCAGCGCAAAATTAACGTCTGGTTTAAGAACTGTCTTTCTGGGACGTTAAATAAAGGAGCAAAACCAGTGATGAGATAAGATTCCAGCGACAAATAATTAGTCTGTCCACACTAGATGCGAATAAGTGATGTGTCATTCATGAATGATTCGTTCATTTTGAACGAATCTTTAATATGACTCGGGACTCGAGAGAGATGAACTAATCATTTCTGTTTCCAGTACAGATTCAGAACCCATATGTTGCGTAATGCGCATGCGCGGTCAACACAAAATGAACGAATCACTCTCTGAGACAACGACCGAGTTCTTCGGGTTCGGGACGGGTCCGAGTCTTTCGTTCTTCCTGTCAGTCCCACAGAGACTATGCTGTCAGTATCCGGAAAGAGAAATGATTAGTTCATCTTTCGAGTCTCGAGTTCGGGTTCGGCCGGGTCCGAGTCTTTCGTTCTTCCTGTCAGTCCCATAGAGGCTATGCTGTCAGTAGCGGAAAGAGAAACGATTAGTTCATCTCTCAAGTGTCCGGGTTCGAGTCATTCGTTCTTCAAGCCACAAACCCATAGCACTAAGCAGAAACTACTAACACTAGGCTGAGACTACGACTACAAAATACTCTATCAAATGAAAAATGTTATGCAAAAAAGATAAAATAAAAATAAGCCATTGTATTGACTCAACTATGAACTATTTCTTTCAAATCAGATTCAACTGCATTCAGCACATCCATGCTAAGCAGCCATTTTGCAACTCCTAACTAGGTTATTAGTGTTAGCTCTAAATAATTTATGAACTGAGACCAGGTCTTAACACTTACGGGCATTTATGCATACCACTCATTCTTAATTGTGAGAATAAGAGCATAGTTACTTTTATTTTGGCATATTTTATGTGAAAATTGTGCTCTTGTTGGTTTTATCAATCCTTTCCCTGATCATTACATCACTGCAGATTTTCAGCACTAGCACAAAAAGGAGAATTTTACACTGAAATGTCCTACCTGGAATGAGGTCTCACCTAAGGGCTGCACATTCGCTCAATCAAATTAAAGCAATGATTTTGTGGCACAGCTAGAGCACAGAGTGTTTATTGCTTTTCTATTGGGAAAACATGGAAGGGTGTATCTGACTGGGCAGAAATGCCTTTATATGCCTGTTCTGCTTTCTCTATACATGAAGGTACTGAAGTGCAGAGGTTTGAGGGTTAAATCTGAGTCTAATCTTGACTTTCAGTATGAATCTGTGCCAGATAAGTCTAAATTGTTTGTAGGCGAAATTGTTGCTGATTGCCGGTGAGCATTTGAGGTAGTGAACAGTATATATATATATATATATATATATATATATATATATATATGTGTGTGTATATGTTTTAATTTTAATTTTAGATATAGTGTTTTTGTTGTTTTTTTATAATTTTTATTAAAAAAAAAAGAAAAAAAAGATGGTTATTCTCTAATCATTTTCCCATCCATTGAAAAATTTAAAATGTTGAATGCATCGTAAAACTAATCCATATGAATCAAGCTATTCAATCCAAGTCTCCTAAATAGACACAGTCGCTTAATACAATGCTCAGATTTAATTTAGGCTTTTATTCCATTATGATCACACTGATCAACAAACATACAGAGAGCTCATCAAATATGATAAATAGAAACCGTGCTTGCTTGATGCGCGAGAAGAACATTATTGGAGTCAAAGCTCGAGTCTGAGCTTGCGTGCATCTGAATCTGCTTCTTCAGTAATGTTTTTTTAATGTATATCCACTCTTCTTTCTTTGCAGGTGAGTTCTGTAAAAACTTGACGGACACACTGGAGAGCTCATTCAGCCTGCGTCTGTTCTGGAGAACATTCAGGCCCTTTCTGCAAGGAAAAATCCTCTACACGCCCGACACAAATGTTACGCGGAGCATCGTTACAGAGGTACGCACACAAACAGAAAACATACTGTAGCAAAGTTCGTTGTTATGGGAAGAAAGAGGTGGGAACCGGAAAACTTTAAAGGGTAACTCTCGCCAAAATGCATTCGTTTAAAAGCATAATTAGAAAGGAAACGCCACTTTTAAGTTTGACCGTATTTTCGTTTTCGGTCAGATTGCCTTTTGAATGGGAGTGCTTGGGGCACTTCTATGACTGCATCAAAATCGCTTTTTTTAAAACACTAAGAAGGCTTGACACAACATGAAACTTTGCTGGAAGTATCACCGAGGCTCTACACGTGAACTCGAGCATTGAGAACATTGTTTGTGTACACAGAGTTTACTAAATAAAGATTTTGAACAACTCACTGTAGCTGTGTCCGCCGGCATTTTGACAGTCAAAAATAGTCGATCTATAAAAAACTAAAATTTAACCATTTTCCCCCAACTATTAAATTTAACAGATACTAACATTGTCTTCAGTGGTGTTCAACACACATACCTCTGTTAAAATCTCATAAAATTTGGTTTAGGGTTTCATGACCCTTTACGGGGAGGCTTAATAACGTAAAATAAACAAACAACAAATGAAAGTAAAGGCAGCAGTCCCTCACGGACGACTGCTGCCACATATAATAAAACAGAAACATAACAAAAATAGTCCAGGCCTGTCCTCTCTCGTCCTTCACTGTCGTCGCTCCTCCTTTTATGCTTCCGCTCCTCCGTGAGAGATACTGTACGAGACTGGTGCCTCGCGCAGGTGTCGGTCATCGTTAATCATGCCACCGGCCTCACACAGTTCTCTCACAGCCCTCGGCCTCGTCCTGCTCGCCATACATACACACAGAAGAGAAGTGGAAAGTTAATGCACTGCATCTTTTAAAAATATGGCCATGGTTTAGCCTGAATAAAGAGAACATAGACTCATATTGCGTGAGATGTAAATTGGTGTAACGAGGATGAATGTGCACTTAACAAGCTCAGAATCGCAAATGTGTTTATGCTTGTTTGTGCGCTTTGACACCCCAGAAGAGAAAAGAGAAATCCACAGAGAATTGAATCAGTGATTGTACAGATTTTTTTCTGTATTAATCTGTTTCCTGTTCATGGGATGCAGCAATATTGAAAGAACATCCATTGGATTATGTATGCTTGAAACGGAGGACCTAAGTTATCATAGGGCCCGGGTCATGTTTTAGCACGCGTACTAGGGATGGGATGGTATGAAAATTTCATATCACGATAATAGTGACCAAACTTATCGTGATTATCAATATTAGCACGGTTTTGTTAAAACGAGATTAAAGTGTTCAAAAATAACTGATGCTCACACTGAAAACACTTCAACAAGTTTTATATTTGAAAATCAACAAACAACAAATAAAACAAGCAGCTCTATGCACTTTTTTAAGCAAGATTATATTCTGTGGAATTTCCTTCCTTAAAACGACCGTCGTCAATAACAACGCATTATAACACAGTGCACATGTATCACAACGCGCACACGCTCTCTCATTACATTCAAATACAACTTGCCGTCTTGCGTCTCCGTTTTCGATTGTATTGAAAATGAAATCAGAGTTGATTTATTGTTTACTGAGTTTGATAATATTTTTTTGATCATTTAAGATTTAAAACATTAATCTGCCTTCCGCCATTCCTTCTCAAATAAAAAAACAACAACATTGCGCGCTGCGCCTGCGTCAGCCTGTTGCTGGCTGGACAGGATTTACAGTGAGTTATTAAAATCGTGATAATCAAACACGGTTTTAATGATAATTAAATTTTAAACGATAATACTAACATTTTATCGTGGTTTATAGTGAAACCTGTAATCATCCCTAACGCAGGGATGAGCTGCTGCTGGATTCATGAAAGTGTAACTTCGCCGATTTTCATGCTGCTTTGTTAAGATGTCAATAGTATATGTTACAATGTTTACTCATTCTATGTGTTACCTGGATTGAGAAATTCACTTTAAATTCAATTTATTTGTCAGCAAGGGCTTTCGTGAAAACTACAGATTATACTTCTGCATTTTTGTAAACCTGCCCACAAACAGTCAGATCGACAGAGGGTTATTACAGATCCGCCGGCAAGGAGGGGCCAAATTTGAATGTTATGTTTACAAGCATTAACTGAAAGTTCTGTATAGTGCCATTTTAAGAAATGTTTTTGGGTATACAAATTATTTTTAACATTATTATTCCTAAAATAGAAATTAGTTTATAGCAGTTAAGGAGAACTTAATTTTTAAGAATGTTTCATGAATCTGGCCAATGGAAGGAGACCTTTAAAGAGAACTACACACCTGAAGAGACTATAACCCGGTGATGATGTAATCTAGTGGGGTTTTTTTGTTTTGTTTTTTGATGCGTGATTGGATACTGATACAAAATATATTAAAAAAGCACCTGTATTTTGCCAGGAGCAATGCTAAAATATATACAGTGGTATAACGGTATGTAATGGTATATAACATATTTGACCATTCAATGCAGTAATTGGCCAATCAAATCCAAGTATTTCAATGAGATGAAGTGCCTACACAAAGTGTTCTGAACAGTGTTCCACAATGCAATCTGTTTGTCACCAGGCCAACCGCACCTTTGACGCTGTGGCTAAAGTTGGCGAACTGGCAGAGGCATGGCTGCAGAATAAAGATTTGATCTGGAATTTTTTCAACAGCAGCACACAGATCAACACGCTACGGGTGAGATCATTTCTCTTTTTGGCCTTTTTATTCACAGTCTGAACTGTAAAGAGGGCAGATACATCAGGCAGAAGAGGGGTGAACCGGGCAGACAAATTATGCAATTTGCCTGTGTCACCTGTTTGAGCACCGTGGCTCAAAGGGATAGTTCATCTAAAAATGATGTAGTAAATGATGACAGAATTTTCATTTTTGGGTGAACTATCCCTTTAACGTTGTAATGAGGTTAGTTGTTATGGGAAGGAGGCGGGAACTGGCGAACATTTAAAGACTTTAATAATCCAAAAATATAACAAACACAAAACATAACATAAATAGTCCAGGCCTGGTCCTCTCTCGTCCTTCACTGTCGTCGCTCCTCCTTTTATGCTTCCGTAGCTCCTCCGTGAGAAATACGAGACCGGTGTGTCGCGTAAGTGGCGCTTATCAGTAATCACGCCCTCTCACGGCTCTTGACCCCGTGAACAAACGTGATGTTAACTTTTTTTATGAAATGTTAGACAGCTACTGAAGTATATGAATGAATATTATTTATCTAACAAGGAAGCCAGGTCTGGATGGGACTTGATTTTGTCCATCAGGAAATTATTGGATCGTAAAGAAATGGGCATTGTGGACAAACTAAATAGAGGCAGATCTAAGTGAATACAGAATACAGAAATATTTTTGAAGTTATGCTCTGTATGTTTCCAATTAAAACATCTAGTTACCATGGATTATGAATTACATCAAACACAAATTAAAGTCCCCCTGTAGTCAATCATTTTATTCCTTTAAACTCTTCTTTGATCACCAAAATGACATATTTAAACGTTTGTTTTCCTGTGAAAAAAAATCATGCCTTAAGCTACTTCATACTCTACACTCTACACATAACGGTAATTAATTTGATTAGCTCGACTACGTTATCAAACAGCTAATAATGTTCCCCGTATGCCATCTCAGAGTCAGACAGCTGCCTTCTAAAAATTCAGCATCCTTAGACGCTTTGAACAACTCAGAACGTCAGTGGAGAAAGGCATATATTTCATCATAACATCGTAATATATATCATATACACAATTCATCCGCTATATAGCTAAGTGCAAACAATTTTTCATATCAACAGAAAAAAATATACTTGGATAGCCTGACTTCACTTGAGATTCCACTGCTTCGCAGCAGTGAATGATATGTTAAAGACTGCCCGCACGTTGACGGGATTGGTCAACACCGGCGATTTCAAACTGCATTTTTGAGAGAGACTGTCTTTTTTTTTCACTGCAGTTTTAAGGAGAAAATACTCAGCAATTGTGTTGACTTATGAATTTGCACATGGTTTGCCTTAAAGCATATTTAAAACACCACATAGACATATAAACAACATTAAAAACTTGATTTTCACCACAGGGGCTCTTTAACATGAGTCAACATGAATTAAGTTTTATAACACAGGCTAATAAAGCACAACGTTCACTTATTATTCCCATGAGAAGTTTTTTTTTTTTTTTTTTTTTTTTTTGCAGGCCAAAATGGCTGAATTGTTTTTTTGTTGTTGTTGTTTTTAATTATGACTATTGCTCTTCTGGCCAGGCTGGTTTCACATGTTTCTAACGTGTATAGTGTGATCTGGATCTGTGTTGTATTTTCTTTGAAACATTTTTATTTAGAAATTTCTAGTACATTTCACAAATATTTGAACATTAAATTAAATGTGACATTTTGAAGTAGAAGACTGAAAAAGTATTTTCTTCTAAAACATTCTCCATTAACCTTTGTTTTATTTACAACTTCGAAAAGTAATGTTTTATAGTGCATGTGGGTTCTGTGGGCTAAGTAGAAAACGTGCATACAGTGCCAAAAGAGCAAATGTGTTTTCAGTGACCTGGATTCTGGAGAAAGTAGTGAGTGTCAGGATCTCAATGTATCTGGAATTGTAATCTAATCTTACTAGTTCACACAGATCTATCACTATTTTCTCCCCCGGTCCACAGAGTAATTCTCTTGAGATCAGTGGTGCTGCCCTTGTCTCACTGCAGCATGAACGCGCCTGCACACAAAATGTAATGTCCTGTGAAATAACGGCCACCAAGCTCTATCATGACACCTGCGTAAGCCTTGATGTCTATTGTGAATTTTGTCAAGGACTACCCAAGCTAACAAAAATATGTTCTAAGAACGTTTTGCTAACGTTCCCATTAAGTTAAGAAAATTTTATTTCTGAAGGTTCAGAACGGCCAGTATTTTTAATGTTTTAAAAATGTTCGTGGTTATGCTTATGTTAAGGAAACAGTACATTTTATCATTCTGCAAACATTATGGGAACGTTCCTTTCAACTGTTCTCTGTAATAGTAGCATAAAAAAATAATGTAAATAATGTTTTTGTGCTAAAGTAATTAAAGACCAGATAACTTTGAACACATTCAATTAACGTTACGGCAAAGGAGTTTGTTTATAACTTTTAGAGAACCTTGCCAGAACGTTAGCCAAAGTACGGACAATGTTCCCAACCTTGAATGTACTCGCTGTATATTCTGGCCACCCGTTTCTGATGAATCTGAATCCTGGCTGCAGCGTGGCATCTAATTGACTGTTCACCCTGGTGAGCTTCATTTTCGGAGGACTTACTGACCACAGAAGCAGCCTGTATAGTTATTTCACCGTGGCTTGCAGTGCTTTCTGCTGTGATCTGGGCCCCATGAGAGTTCCTTAGCTACAGCCAGTCTCTTCTCAGGATCAAGCTCTGCATTGCAACTGAACTGCATGAACTTGATCAGGAGCGTGTTATCAAGGTCTGTATTATTCAGGAGTTCTTTTTCTCTTTCAGTAAAGACAATAACTTTATCCTTGTAAGGTAGTGCTGGGCATTGACACAAATTTCACGATTCAATTTGATTTCGATTCACAAGCTTGCGATTAGTTTCCGATTCAGTTTGATTCAATATTCATTAATTGGGGCCTATCAGGTACAGTACATGGCAAATTTCCTCAAGGAAACAATATAACTATAAATAACTAATGCTGTAAACTATACAGGAAGCCATGTTTGTATATTACTTCAATATTAAAGATAAAAATTTACTGATTTGTAGGCTACTTACATTTAAATTACACCTACGGGAATTTTTATAACAATAAAGTTATAATAATACATTTTGAATTACTTTCCATAGTTAAAACACTGAGCGATTACATTGTGACATGATACCGATTTCGGTAAGTTCTGCTGCATTTTTAACATATCTTCATGTTTATTTTGTGCTGTAATAGTTGTAAATCGGAAGAGATGGGATTATTGGGATTTAAGAATCAATATTGATTCTTCAAAATTAGAACATTATTCAAAATATTTTATTTTTTTATTTGTAAAATAAAAATGAGTACGTAATAATAATAATAATAATAATAATAATAATTATTATTATTATTATTATTATGTAATGATATTAAATGGGTGGGTCAGGTTTTCCTTTTCCCCCTTTTTTTTTTCTTGTTGTTTTTGTGATAGTGATAATTCAAAATGGGAAACATTAGAAGTGGTCAGCTTGTTACTTCATCGAGAGGAATCTGATGAAACCCACTTGATTGTGTAAGGAGCTAAATAAACAAGCACTGGAGAGTTTAACGATTAAATCCTCTGCAGTGGGAAGAATGAATTTCACCCTCTTTGCTGCCTAAATTGACACGGATGGGGGCATCTCTGCGGGACTTGATTACCGACACCATGGCTGCACACCACCATGACTTGTTACTTCATCAAGGTGGTATTCTTGCTCCATACCGTTGAGTTCAGCTTTCACTTTGGGTAGCAGAAAGAGGGCTACTTGATGTGCTGCATGCGTGGCATAGAGCTCACCTCCTCTTTTCACTGTTATCATCTTTCCACCCTGTTGAGACCCATCGTTTAATTCATTTCAACTAGTGCCATCTCTGTAGCTGCTGCCTGACTCAGAAGGCTCCGTTCCCTGAAAGTACATTCTTGTGTTGTAGTTCTCTAAACCTGTCTCTGTCTCAAGTCCGTCTGTCTGAGACCAAGACCATATTTTCATGCACTCTGGAGCATTTGAATATGACAGTGAGACACAAATATGTTTTGTGGTATATATCGACTCATATGATCTGCTCAGTATAAGCTTGTTTCCGCCACAGAATAAAACATTTTGAAAGATAATTGCGACTTTTTATCTCATAATTAGGACTTTACATCTCACAATTCTGACTTTATTTCTCAGAACTGCAAGATATAAAGTTGCAGTTGCGTGTTATAAAGTCAAAATTGCGAGATATAAACACAATTTAGAGAAATAAATTCTGGCAATTCTGCCTTTTTTTTTTTAAAAGACTTTTCTCAGAATTGTGAGATATAAACTCGCAATTGCGAGTTATAAAGTCCAATTCTAAGGTAAAAAAAGACTGATTTTTCTCCTCAGAATTGTGAGTTTAGATCTCACAATTCTGACTTTATATCTTCGAATTGCTTGTTATAAAGTCATAATTTATATCCAGCAATTCTGACTTTATAACTTGCAATCGTGACTTTATATCACACAATTGTGAGGAAAATAGTCTGAATTGTGAGATAAAAAGTGACGCCGTCTCTTGGCCTGGACTCGGACTCGAATGAGCTGATCTCAACTACAACAACAGTACTTTCACAACCTCAGGCCTCTGAATATGAAGCCTCAGCTGGAGCTGTTCTTTCTTTGGTGACGTCTGTTTGAATGTCTCCTCACTTGTCACACATGCTTCAGCTCCTGTATCACTCTGAAAGTGGTGTCTGACCTATTTTCAATTGTGCAGTCAGTCCAGTGCACTTGCGTTGTTTCCTTGTTAACAGCACATAAGAACTTGTCCTGTGATTTCTCCCACTTGTCCTGTTCTGTCAATGTCCTCTTTTATCACATTTATATTGCTGGTTTCTAGTGATTCTTGAGTTTGCATTGCTGACTGCATGCCCCTTCTTATGTGTGCATGTCTTTTGGGAGTTCTATTCGTGACTTGCTGGATGAGCTCACTTGGCATTTCCAGAGTTTGCAAACTAGCATGCATTTCTTATTTCCTCTAAATGTGTCTCAGGCAATATTAAGCCCCCATTTGAAAGTCTTGTGGCTCTTATTCTGACCTCTAAATGGTGGTGAATGTGCTTGCCTGTCTTTCCACCAAGTTCACAATTAGCAGTTCACCAAATGAGGAAACATACATCTCATGCATCTGGTTGTGCTTGATATGAAGTACTTGCTCAAACTTTGCCAATATGAGACCATATTTATCCTTATCCTTACCATTCTGGACACTCTGAAGGGTCTTCAAAGGTAAATCATACCTGCGGATGAATCATCTACGTATATCTTGTGACTTCTAACAAATACATGCTTATAACATTTAACAAAAAAATTAAATGGCTGCACTTTGATTTTTCTCTTTCTCAGCTTTATGCCGTTTGATTATTAATGATGACATCATAGACAGCAAGAGATCTAATAAGCTTAATTTACACTAATGCACAGATCTCTTTTGAAATAAGATGTGGTTTGTCCTGCTGTTTAATCCCTTAAGACAACACAGACTGTGTTAACATAAATTTTGCGTAAAACTATTTTGAGATACAAGTAGGCTACATCGTGCAAGTCCAGCACGGGCGCATGCGAGTGCTCGTGTTAGTATTTGAAATTGAAAGCAGCCTTCTGTCAGTGACTTTCATATTTTTGATACAAATAAGCCCACAGCATTCCAAACGACATAAATGATGCCTTCGTAGAGCATTTGTAAGGAAAATACCGGCGGGTGAGACTGTGCACTGCAAGCGTAACATTGAGCAACATGCACGAATGTCATTGTAATTCGCTTCAACCTTTCCGAACTTCATGAAAGCTTATTTTGCTGAATGTTCGAGTGGTGTGTGTGTCTGAGGAATTGGAAGCAAGCAGAATAGGGTGTTTCTAAAACATACACGCGCATCTGTAGTTAAAAACTAAGCTCAGAATCGTTGGAGAGAGAATCATTTCTCCCACTCCTATTGAATAGTATGACCAACACAATATTAGATTGATTAAACATAAAATGTTATTTCCTGTAGGCCAGGGCTATATGCGTAGCATGCCAAGTTGATGCTTCCTCTGCAGACTACTTTACAACACGCTCTCGCATGTCACATGACCAGAGTGTAATCGCAGCCAAATCTTGTTTTATCATACCGCAATATTATGGCAAATGCAATTAAGCGTTCAGCCCTAGTTAATATGAAGTATTTTATCAGGAAGTGCTTTATTAGTGAGTTGACAGATACAGAGGACTTATCTTCTATTTTGAATGTAGTTCAGTGTCCATTATTGTTATGGATGACTCACCTCAGCTGAGAAAATGAAAGAGTCACACGAACGAATGAAGACAGAGACGAAAGCTCTTAAACCTTCCATCTTGCTTGCTGTGTGTGTGTGTGTGTGTGTGTGTGTGAGAGAGAGAGAGAGAGAGAGAGAGAGAGAGAGAGAGAGAGAGAGAGTTTATTGCCCCTCCTCTGTGATAGGGTGCATAAAAGGAGAAGGTAATTATGGATAAGTGCAGGATCATTTTCACCAGCAGAAGGAAAGGGATTAACCAATTGCACACCTTCAGACAAACCCACTATTACTCCATTTCCCCCATTCCCGCATTGCATCAGTGTCACTTTGAATGAGGTTATTGAGTAGAGGAGGATGAGAAGATGATTGTGGATTGAGGAATGGTGAACTTTGTTTTTACTCTCTCATAACCTTGTGCAGGACCTTTACACAGATGCACAGGCCATTATGTCTGTCCAATATATTGCAAGCTACCTATGTAGGCAGCATAGATTCGCTCACAACTAGGGTTGTGTGACATTAACAAAAAAATTTAAAGTTGCATCTGAAGTTACATTTAGTGCATTTAATCTGACTCTATAATGCAGATCTGAGGTGACATGAATGCATTTGCACTGCAGTTAGAATTGCATAATGCTATGAAATTGTTTTTAATTGATGTTGAAATATGAATAAAAAATATAAATAAAATAAATTATACTTTAAATATGAAACTAAAGCAGCCAATAGGTGGTAGCAAGTCAATCTCATAATGACTGAGTCATTGAATTCATTCAACCAATTCAAGAAAGTGATAATCTTTAATGAATGGGTCATTGTATTATTGTATTTAAGTCAAGTCAAGTCAAGTTTATTTGTATAGCGCTTTTCACAATACAGATTGTATCAAAGCAGCTTCACAGTATTAAATTAAAATTTACTCAAAAATGCAGATATATTCCGTGATGAAACACTGCTGTGTGTTGCTCTAAGATGTGCAGCAGTTCTGCTATGGTTTTGTTTGGAACAAACATTTCGCATTGGTGAAAGAGCAAAAACAGTCAATACTTTGTCTATAAATGTAAATTGATCCACTGGAGGCAAGTGTAAATGAGAACCCAAGTGCAGTTTATTATAAACAAAACCAAACATGAAACAAAAACATGGCGTGGCATGAAAACTCAAAACAAGACTTGAACATGAAAATGACTCACAAACAGTGGTTACAGGGAACAATACTTGACAAAGACACATGGCAAACATGAGGGCTTAAATACACACAAGACTAATGACTAGACAAGGGACACCTGTGAACAATGAAACAATGAACCAATGACAACATGACACATCAGACATGGGAATACATGGCAGGATCACATGACTTACAAGGGATCACATGACAGACAAGGAAACATGACGTGAACAAACCCAAAAACAAAACCGTGACAGATCCCCCCCTCTAAGGGCGGCTCCCGACGCCCAACAAAACCCCCAAAAACTATTCCAGGAGGGTGGTGGAGTGGAGGCGGTCTTGGGGGAGGGATGGAGGGCCAGGCCCAAGCAGGGGGACAGTTTCTTGGGGACAGCTATTGGGTTATGGGCTGGAACAGACAACGGCTCAGGAACAGACACCATGGCTGCCATCTGGGGACGTGACTCTGGCATGGCGGCGGTCATCTTGTCCGAAGACACATACACAGCAGGCATGACGTGAACAGCCTCTGACTCAGCAGGCATGACGTGAACAGCCTCTGGCTCGGCAGGCGTGACGTGAACAGCCTCTGGCTCGGCAGGCGTGACGTGACATGAACAGCCTCTGGCTTGGCAGGCGTGACGTGAACAGCCTCTGGCTCGGCAGGCGTGACGTGAACTTCAAATGTGTGCACCGACCACACACACCATATGGCTGTGGACATAATGGTTAGTGTAGCGGTCACTGAGGGCTCAGGATTAGTGGCAGCCATCTCTGCTGAGGGCTCAGGTTCAGGCGTGGAGGTGGCCATCTTGTCCGGAGACACTGGCTCGGCGGCGGCCATCTTGTCCGGAGACACTGGCTCTGCGGCAGACGTGGCGTGAACAGACTCAGACTTGGCAGACATGACATGAAGAGACTCAGACATGGCAGACATGACGTGAAGAGGCTCTCTTTAAAATACAAACAAAACTTAGAACCGAGACTCACAACGGAAAAGAAAAGAAAACTAAGAAAAGAAAGAAAATTGAGACGAGAGTAGTTAGATGGCTTGAATGAAGCTGTTTAACCCATATTCTTCTGATCTTGATTTGGGTTCTTTTGTCTGCTCGTCTACATGGTTACTAGTCTATTACTCCATCATGGCTTCTCCATGATGGTTTTCGAATCTACTTTTTCATTATCTGCCCTTCTGCCCCGTTCCAAAGCTTTGTTCGGGTCCTAAGATTTTAAACTCAAATGTTTGTCCAGCCTCCTGGATGAGTTCTGACCAATCAGACATTGTCTTTATTTGAGAGGTGGCATTTTCTTCACTTCTCATCGTAAATCATGCGTTATCTGTGATCCCCTTACTCTCCAAGCTCTAGCAGAGAGTACAGAGGCCACAGTTTAGACATCATATTATAGGAATACGAAACATTTTACACAGATTTCAATCAAGCCATCTTTTGAATTAAGAACATACGATCATACTGATAGGAAACAAAACACTTTCATTTAAACATCTAATAGTTATAACAATTACTGACTTATATGGGATCTAAGCATATTAGACACACCTTTAGGTTGTAGACACAATATATAATTATGTTGTTGAACGATGTTTGATTATATGTCCATCAAGAATTGTTTTGAGATGATTTTATGTATTTTTATATAGTTAAAGTCTCAGTCTCTTTGGTTTTAAGAGATTTCAACCTTGGGGTCATTGAGAGTTCCTTAAGAAGATGGAGGTCTGTTTTGTGTATCTGTCGTGGGATCAAGCAACCTCTGCCGTTATCTTGATCGAGCTCTAAACGGTGCCATCTCTGAACCAATCAGTCTTTTCAAAGCCATCTAATCATTGACAACGTTCTTCCTTTAGTTGCTTTAGTTGGCCATAAAGTTCTTAGCGTAGTAGACTGGCTGGAGCCTGGATTTTATGGCTCTGGATTGGTGATTTGGGGTCTGGAATGTTGAGTTCTGTG
Organism: Leuciscus idus; assembly: GCA_021554675.1. Taxonomy (NCBI): domain Eukaryota; kingdom Metazoa; phylum Chordata; class Actinopteri; order Cypriniformes; family Leuciscidae; genus Leuciscus; species Leuciscus idus. Next base: position 53,950,282 of record CM038622.1, on the reverse strand, counting down.
TTGAATTATGTTTGAACAAATCACCTGGAAGATTAATTTGTGTTTGGTTTGGCCTCAAATCCTACAAAAACCAAACATGAAACAAAAACATGGCGTGGCATGAAAACTCAAGACATGACCATGACCATGACCATGACCATGACTCCCAAACAGTGGTTACAGGGAACAATACTTGACAAAGATACATGGCAAACATGAGGGCTTAAATACACACAAGACTAATGACTAGACAAGGGACACCTGTGAACAATGAAACAATGAACCAATGACAACATGACACATCAGACATGGGAACACATGGGAGGATCACATGACTTACAAGGGATCACATGACAGACAAGGAAACATGGCGTGAACAAACCCAAAAACAAAACCGTGACAATAAAATAGAACTAAATTAACTTCTTGTTTTTGAAATGTTGTATAAAATCATCACATTTGCAATTGTTGTGATATTTGATAAAAAATGGCACTCGTTCTTGTGTGATATTCCATAACTAAATCATATGATATAAATAAAACATACAGTAGCTCATACAGGGACTTTTTTTGCCCCCATATTTTTAATTCTAACATTTCACTGCATCTAAAAGCACTTATAGTGTGATGCTGAATAAACAATTATGTTTTAGGGATGCTCAATAATTAACTGGTTAACCATCAACCGACAGTGAAAATATACACTATAAACACTATCAACATAAACACTATAAACTTAGCTATATGCTTTTTAGTTCCCCTCACTCCACAACCAATCCTGTCAATTTAAAGGTGGGGTAAGCGATATTTGAAAAACGCTGTTTGAAAGTTGGTTGGACCGACACAGCCAGACACAACAACAAACGTGTAGCCAATCAGCATTAGTATGACGGTGGAGGAGAGCGTAAGAGCAAGAGAGAGATTTGAAGAAATACTGTAGAAAGAGAGATGGCTGAGAGACATTACAAAAGAGAAAAGCTCATAAGACTATCACTGGAAAACGAAGGGTTATGATCAGGAAAGAGCTTTAGGACCCACGTTAAAGGTGATCTAAGTAACTTTTTTACCTTAACTGAACAGCTTCGGAGTCATTGGAATGGTTATATTACTCATTTCGGGTTGAATGGTGGTCGTTTCGCACCCCCCTGGTGCCCGTGTGCGGAAAATCCGCACTTGCAACTTTGAGCCGGCGGGCCGCCGGCCGCCGCGTCAGGAAGTATCGCGTGATATCAGGTGGTCTCGCGATGTAAACAATTGCTTTACGGCCAAAAGAAATCTGCTAAAATGCTGTCATTATTGCGCTCCCTCACGCTGTTCGAACCCGAATGAAAAAGACGTTTTAAAGAATGTCCCATCTGCTTTGATGTCGTTGATCTACTAGCCTCTGGTGTCTGAGAATCGCCAACGAGTTTTTACAACAGTGTTGTCAAATATCTATTCCGAAGCTGTGGGGGGAGCTCTAGAGAGAAACCTGCGAGCAAAAAGCGAGAATACAGCGAAGAAATCCCGAAACTACTGAGCCCTGCTTTAATATTGGAAAAGCTTTCCAGCGCTGGAGAGAGCTAAGCAGGAAGGCCTGAAATCAGACGTGGATGTTGCTTTGATTCCACACAATACGGGAGTAACACTGGTTTTGAGTGTCATTGTTTGTCTGTTGGCAAGTACTTGTTTGTATTTACTCATGTTGTATGTTAATTGTTTGTGCTTCCTTGTAGTTCGTTCATCATCTTCGCTTTATTTTTCGTTAAACATTATTTTGTTGCGCTTCTACTACGATAAATAGACATTTCACTCTTGCATTGCGTGTGTAACGGAGGCCAGCTAGTGAGAGTTGTACAGGCTGATGGCTGCTAGAGAATGCACTGTTTACTGTTTAGCTTCCCTCTTAGTGCATCGATCGGGGTTCGAAGCCGACTTGGAGCTGCGCTGTTAGGATTGGAGGGTGAGCTTTGGAGACGGAGCAATGAAGAGAGGGGTGTGTTTGTTTGGGTTGATTTCAAATATCAACAATCTTCAGCATTGACTTTGAGAAATACCATACTACACCTTTAACTGTATTCAGAACAGAACGAGAATGAAAAATAAAAGTAGCTATATAAACGTCAAGCCGTCTCATACGGCACAAATCCAAATGTTTCCATATTTGCAATGTATTTGGATGCTAAACTATTATGTATTATGTAAACTGTAGTGGTTCAACAGATCACAAAGCTCACACTTTGGATCATATTACAGTTTTGAGTCACAGTTCGGATAATTTTTTGTATCAGCAAGAAAAATAATAATTGGCGGGTAACAAATGTTACTTTGCTTTCCAGTTGTTACGTAAAGTACTTTGATACCACAGCAAAAACTACTAGCCTAACTGATAAAGTTACATCATTAAAGGGATACTTCAGGATTTAGCATAAAGCTTTGTATTAGTAGAAAACCTGTAGTATTTTCGAATTACCGTGCTTTCCACCCTCATATCCCCCTGAGACTAGAGATTTATGTATTTTTTGTCTGGAAAAAATCCTCCGATGACGCAAAAATCGTCATTTTGCGTCATCGGAGGATTTTCTGGCCAGAGGCTAAAGACTACAGCCAGTAGGAGGAGCTGTTCCGCATGTGTTCAACCCGCCCATAGGGGGTGGATCTCACTCACAGAATGTACACACAGTGTCAGACGTCTTTCTTTGGAAGCTAAAATAGCAGGCTCTTGTTCTGTGGAGAAAGCTGAGTAGTAGGAGAAAGCTGAGTAGTAGGGGTTACCATTCTCTTTTTCCCGGACATGTCCGGCCGTCCAAAATGTCCGCGTTTCGGCTTTTGCTTTCTGCAGTCGCCATTCATTGTTTACATGCACACCTTTTGTTTCAATCTAACTGATTTCATTCCGATTGGTGAATCTGAATGTAGTGTTTACATGAACGCTAAACAAGTGATCGGTTGATGTGCGTTTTAACATTGCTAAGAAAATTCCCGCTCCTCGGAGACCGATGCGTCTCAGTAATGACGCCACCGGCCTCGCGTCGTTCTCCCACGCCCCTCAGCCTCGTCCTGCTCGCCACAGTAAACATGATGAATGGCGACTGTAGAACGCAAAAGCCGAATCCCGGACATTTTGAGCGATCTCGAAATCCCCGGCAAACTCGTCACGGAGACTCACTAGTAGCTAATCCTTGTTGTTTTCAACTGCGCTCTGTAACCGGTAGGCGTGGCTTGGGAGTGGCCTCCTAGGGCAGCGAAGCAAGTGCATTCTGGGAGTTGTTGTCTTTCATCCACATAAGCCAAAAATACATTTTCTGGCTTTTCTCAGTCTAGAAAGCTCCAAATTCAAAAATTTCTTCACATTTCTTCTACATAAATGACCTATTTTAAATACACATTCATCTTTCCAGAGGTGAAGTATCCCTTTAAAGGCAAGTGAACAGTCGGTTGATTCAGTTCGATTGTAAAGATCCTTTATAATCACTCCTTAATCAGTTATGAGTCGAGTCGCACATGTACTTCACATAAAGACTTCACTCAAAGTAAAGGGGTTCCAAATCAGTCATGCATCCTAAATTTCAGTTACAATGATTCCTGAGAAGATGGCGCAGCAGTCCACTAGGGTTATTAAACAGAGCCAGTGTCTCTGTCTGTTTCCATTTAAACTGTTTGGTTGGCTGTCAGAGTCTCTTGTCTGATATCTGAGTAAATTACATTTTTATAGTCAGGTGTTTTGGCACAATGATTTATGTTTAATGGCTAAAATATTTAATGGTGGCCTCCATTAGCTGCAGTGCCCTAATGTGTTCATTTAATACTGCTTAATTTGAAAACATTTTAACATTTTAACTAGCAGAGCTTTGTATTTTATTGGAAAATAGGGTGCCAATGGTTTGGAAATATTGATCCAAAGAAGAGTGTATTAATGTGGCACTCAGCACATAATGTAAATGTCTACCGTATATGTTTGTCTATTTGTCTTTCTTTCTTTTATATCTATCTATCTATCATACATTTGTCAACACATTTCACTTCAGACAAGAACGAGCACCAATTTGTTCATTCCTGCTGTGGTTCCTCCAGCCTTTTTGCAGTGATGTGCTAATCAGATTTGGGCACTTTTAATACAATTAGAATGATTGATAATAAGACTTTAATAATAATGATGTCACTCCTTTATTAGGTGCTTCAGCCAAATGTGATGCAGGAGTGAATGTTACTATGGACACACACACACACACACACACACACACACACACACACACACACACACACACACACACACACACACACACACACACACACACACACTTTCAAAAGAATCCACAACCACACTCAAGGCAACATAATGATTTATGATAATGATGACATATGAATTGTGACTTTCAACAAAGTGTGTGTTTGTTTGAATACGCCGTATGTGTGTGTGTGCACGCGCATGATGCATTCATGTGTATTTATGTGTGCTAGTATGTTTATGTTAACATGTTAGATGTATGTGGAGTGTGTGTGTGTGTGTGTGTGTGTGTATGGGGGTTTAAATCTTCATGTGAAATTGAATAAATATAAAAATTTGCATGTCTATGCACATGTATGCTGTTTATGTATTTGTATATTTGTGTATGTGTTTGTTGTGCACCCCTGTGTAGAGTGACACGATTTTATCCTTGCAGGTTAGGACAAGGAATGATAAAGGAGAGGGGTGGAACTGCAATTTATGACAAAAACGTGTGAGTGTGTCTGCGTGTGAGAGAAACGCAGAGACAAAGAGGCTTTTGCAGTGCTAAGCTTGATTCCAGACAACTCTGAAGAACAACAGTGCCACCTAGCTTGAAGAGACAGAGCGAGAGAGGATAGTGCACACACTAATTGCCTGGCTGTACAGAGAATGACATGCTCTCTGAAAGTCTGGAGGATGCAATTGTCATGCGTTTAGCACAGGGATGTGAGAAATACTTTTACGTACAAAAACCGCAACTGTATGGGTGTTCCTGTTAGTGCTGAGCAGTTAGTCAGTTCACTACCGATGGCTGTCTGACTGACAGGCAGCTTTGGAAGACTTGAATGCGTAGGCTATTTGCTTCTCATGGCATGTGTGGTAATGCGGTTGTGCGCAAGAATGTTCGAATGCACTTCCTGGTCAAAATGGCTCTCTTGGTGCAGTGTGTTTTTAGAATGATTTATATCTGTGTTATTTTAGGTTTTATTGTAGTTTTATTCATATGTTGAAAAGCTTTTATTTTTATACTTTTAGTTGTCATGTTAATTTTAATAAAATTTTTAGTCAGATCGGTATGTACTTTTGTCATTTTTTTGAATATTGCTATTTAGGTTTAATTTAATTTATTATTTATTTCCAGTTAATAATTTTGGTGCTTCAACTTAAACTCATCTTAGTTTATTACCAAGGCAACATTTCAAATTTTTGTTTAATTTTTCAACTATTTAGATTTTATATTCAGCTTTATTTCAATTACAGTAACATAAATGTTTTTAATTGTTTCAGTTTTTAAAAGTTTTAGTTAATGATAATAACCCTGAATTATATACTATTATAATATTTATTAATGTTTTGTTATATATGTTTTTTATTTTAATTTTAGTTTAAATTTAAATTATTTTGTCTAAGTTTTAAATATTTCAATTTGACTTTAATTTATTGCTATTGCATTTTAGGTTACATACTCTCTAATTTTATTTCTAAATATAAAGTTTTTTATCTATTATTTATATTAGATTTGATTTCAGCTTTAGTTCAATAACCTAATAGTAATATAGTAGTAATAGCTTTAGGGTATGTTAACATGACAACGATATGTTTAAAACACAGAAGTTTTTACTTTGAGTTTTCCGCGTACAGACAACACAATTGTCTAAACGATCACCATTCACACGGAACTGCGAAAAAGACAAAAAATGCTGTATTCTTCTGCCAGGCCATTTGATGGCGATGAAACACTATAGATTGAACACGTAACACGCATGTGCATGATGTCATCTTCAAAGATTCACGTTTTTGTTGTTTACACAGAAACCGTTTTCAAAAACTTGCACTTTGAAACCCATTTTCAAAAGTCTGCGTTTCCAGGCAGTTGTCGTGTAAACCAACAGCCAAAACGCATAAAAAGTTGTACGTTTTTAGTTGAAAACGTACTCGGTTACTAACGTAACCTCCGTTCTCTCTAGAGAGGAAACGAGTACTGCGTAAATCTTACGCTAGGGGAAAATCTCTTTTCCGCGAGATACTGAAGCCAAAAAATTATCCTTAATTTTGAAATAATGTAAAACGCGTTGCGGCAGCATGCAGACATAGGCGAGACAGCTTGCGCGCCTATTGGCTGCCCTGCGGCAACTGCAGCAGCCTATCGATAAGGCCCTATCGTGACGTCAGTACCAATGGGGGCGCTTCGCGCCCAATACGTCACGTCCCGCCGAAACGGGCGTGGCCTGGGGCTATAAATATAGCATCGAAAGGCTAGCTTACCGGTTTTTCATCGCCGGAGCGAACCGGAGCGTGCGCAGGCACGGCAAGATACGCAGTACTCGTTTCCTCTCTAGAGAGAACGGAGGTTACGTTAGTAACCGAGTACGTTCTCTTACGAGAGGTACTCTCGTACTGCGTAAATCTTACGCTAGGGGAAACAGTGTAAAACGCCGTGCATGCTAAGATCCAACACCAAAGTCCCAAGGGCAAGTGCCCGGGCTCATGTAGTACATGATCATAAGTGACTCACAGAGAGCCCAGGAAGAGTGGCTAGAATAGCATCATTCCTATAATGTAGCATCCTATAAGAAACAGTTATAGTGATGGTATTTTATTCAGTCAGGGCGACCCCGGCCTGGACTGATGAATATAGTGGGTCTTACACACTGCCCATAGAGCTGCGCGATCGAGCGTTGCTCAAGCCATTTCGGTATTCTGGGCCGGACGCACTCGGGGCAGACAGTACCGATTTTTAGACTGAAAGCAGCTTAGCTTGCAGAGCGGGAACCTCTAGGTTATAAAACCTTATAAATGTAGACGGGGAGGCCCAGCCTGCCGCCATACAGATATCTTGCAAGGCAATCCCACTAGACCAAGCCCACGACGAGGCCACGCCTCTTGTGGAGTGCGCTCTGACACCTAATGGGCACTGCAAGCCCTTAGAGGTGTAAGCTAGCGCTATAGCATCGACTATCCATCTGGATAGACTCTGTTTCGACACGGCGAGTCCCTTAGAACGTCCGTAGAGTGAAACAAAGAGCTGCTCCGTCTGTCTGAAAACAGACGTGCGGGACACATAAGCCCTTAACGCCCTGACCGGGCAAAGGAAGCTGGTGTCCTTCTCCTCGTTAGAGACCGGCAGGGCAGACAGGGAAATCACCTGGGCCCTGAACGGTGTGTTGAGGGATTTAGGGACGTACCCGTGCCTTGGTTTGAGTATGACTTTCGAGTCATTTGGCCCAAACTCCATACACGTCGCGCTCACTGAGAGCGCTTGTAAGTCCCCTATGCGCTTCACTGAAGCGAGAGCCAGAAGAAACACCGTTTTGAAAGACAAGTGTTTGATATCTATTGATTGGATTGGCTCAAATGGGGCACCCTTCATGGCCTCCAAGACCGTAGAAAGGTCCCATATGGGAACTGAGGGAGGTCTGGGAGGATTTAACCTCTTAGCTCCTCTAAGGAACCGAATGACCAGATCGTTCCTTCCTAGTGACTGACCAAGCGTTGGTTTAGAAAACGCTGCTATAGCCGCCACATAGACTTTGAGCGTGGATGGGGCTCTGCCTTCATCCAGTAGCTCTTGTAGGAAGGAGAGAACCTCCGCCACTCCACAGTCCAGGGGTGAAAAGCCGCGTGCTGTGCACCAGCTGGAGAACACTGACCATTTTGAGGAATAGAGCCGTCTCGTAGAGGGAGCTCTAGCCTGCATGATCGTGTTTAACACTCCCTCTGGGAGGTCAGAGGGTACCCGTTGATGGCCCACGCATGTAGGGACCAAAGCTCCGGGCGAGGATGCCAGATCGAGCCCCTGGCTTGAGAGAGGAGGTCCCTCCTCACTGGTATTGGCCATGGGGCAGCACTCGTCAGCTGCATAAGAACTGGGAACCAAGCCTGGTTCTTCCAGAACGGAGCCACTAGTAGCACTGAGCATCTGCTTTCCCTGATCCGCTCTAATACCTGAGGGAGGAGCGCGATGGGGGGAAAAGCATAGAGCGGGCAGCGGGGCCAGACGTGGGCCAGCGCATCCTTGCTCTTGGAGAAAAATTCCGGGCAGTGAGCGTTTTCTTGAGACGCAAACAGGTCTATCTTTGCCCTGCCGAATGTCTGCCACAGCAGTTGGACTGTCTGCGGATGCAGTGACCATTCTCCTGCTGGAACATTGTTCCTGGACAGTCTGTCTGGTCCCACATTCAGGTGGCCAGGCACATGCGCTGCTCTGAGCGAGCGCAAATTGTGCTGAGCCCATACCAGGAGGCGTTTCGCTAACCTGTACAGGTTTCGGGATGTGATGCCTCCCTGGCTATTTATGTAGGCTACCACTGACATGTTGTCCGAGCGGACCAAGACGTGGTGTCCTGCTATTTGGGGACGAAAGCGCCTCAGCGCGTTGTCGACTGCCATCATTTCCAGGCAGTTTATGTGCAGAAGCTTTTCCCGTTCTGACCACTGGCCGAAAAACGGTCTGCCCTCGAGCAGTGCTCCCCATCCCGAGGTGGAGGCGTCCGTGGACACCACCTTCACACTCGAGGAAGTCCCCAGGCTTACACCTGACTGGTACCAGTCGGTCGCTCTCCAGGGTATCAGTGCTGAGACGCATTTTTGATCGACCTTGAGGCGAAAGAGACCTGAAGTCCTCGTCGACGCGGTACTCGCGCTTGTAGCCAGAACTGCAGTGGGCGCATGCGAAGCAGACCCAGCTGGAGAACTGTAGATGCTGCTGCCATGAGACCGAGCATCCTTTGAAACTTCTTTAGCGGGACTATAGTGCCGCGGCGGAAGGTTTCTGTCATGCGCTGAATAGTCAATCTGCGCTGTAGCGATATTTGAGCTGTCATTGACAGCGAGTCCAGTTCTGTGCCCAGAAAAGATATTCTCTGACTGGGAGACAGTGAACTTTTTGCCCAGTTGACTTTGAGACCCAGATTCTCGAGATGTTCGAGTAAAATGGTTCTGTGTTCTATGAGCTCTGTATGTGACTGAGCTAGAACCAGCCAATCGTCCAAGTAGTTCAAAACTCGCATTCCCCGAAGTTTCAGGGGAGCGAGGGCTGCGTCCATGCACATCGTGAATGTACGGGGTGCTAGGGACAGGCCAAACGGTAGGACTGTGTATTGATAAGCCTGGCCCTCGAAGGCGAATCTCAAAAATCGCCTGTGACGTGACGCTATTTGTATTTGGAAATACGCGTCTTTCAGATCTATTGACACAAACCAGTCCCCGTGGCGAATTTGCGCGAGGATTTTCTTGGTTGTGAGCATTCTGAACCGGCGTTTTGAAAGCGCTTCGTTCAGTTGTCTTAGATCTAGAATGGGTCTGAGACCCCCGTCTTTTTTCGGAACCAGAAAATATCTGCTGTATAGCCCCCCTTCGCTCTGAGCTTGAGATAAAGGCTCTATTGCCCCTTTGCTCAACAGTTTCGCAATTTCGGTACGAAGTACATTTGCTACTTCCTTTTCTACCGTGGTTTCGATTCGCGCCGCACAACGGCGGGGACGTCGAGCGAACTGTAGCGAATAGCCTCTTTCTATAATGTTCAGCACCCATTCTGATACACCGGGAAGCTTTGCCCACGCATTTGCATGCATAGCTAAGGGTTGAATGAGATCGGAGCTCTGGCCGTGACATAGTGGCGGCCGGGGAGCTTCGGTATGCTGTATTATAGACACCGCATTTGCAGCGCTCGAGGCGGGGAGTGTGTTGATCACAGCGGGCGGTTCGCCCGCGCTCGGCTCTCTTACGGCAGGTAGCTGAGAGACGGCGAGCGTGGGGGAAACCGAGGGATTCGTCATGTCTGTGAGTGAATGTGGGCGCAGGACAGCGGGCACATTTGCACTGAACACACCATCGGCCTGAGTCGGCTGTATGTGTGTTGGTTTCGTTTTTACAGAAACCGAGAGACATGCAGTGTGTAGTGTTTGTGGGCACTGGGATGTGGGCACGCTCACTACATTCTGTGCGCAATCGACATGAGTCGATTTTATGTGCGCGAGCCCTGTGGGGCGGGCTGTGTCTGGGTGTAGGAATGGGCACTGGGCAGTGGGCATTTTTACTACACTCATAACACCGTCGGCCGTGGCCGGAATACCAGAAAATACACTCTTTACAGGATTTATCTGGGTCGCCGTGAAAACGGCGTTTGTGTACAGGCAAGCGGGTAATGTAACCGACTTGTTTACTGTAGAGTACACTGGAACAGTCGCATGTAATGGAGCTGGACGAGCGAGAAATTTTGGTGGAAGCCCGGCCGCAGCGGGGCTTGAACACCGTCGTTTTCCTAAGCTGGCTAGGAAGACTTTGAGGCCTCGGGCTTTATCTCAATCTTCGGCCGAGTCCCACGCGGTGGGGGGCGGCGGCCGGCAGAGCGAGAGCGTGGTCTCTGGTCCCGGGCCTGTCGACGCTGTGAGGCGGCGGCGGGGGGCGGCGGCTGCGAGCTGCGGGCAGACGGCTGTTTTGAGCGGCCTGATGCGGAGCTAGAGCGCTTTGGCAGAAAGTGCTTCATGGCCTGCGACGTCTTTTGTACCTCGGCGAATCGGTCTGCGAAATCTTTGACGGACGATCCGAAGAGGCCAGTAGCAGAAACGGGGGCGTCGAGGAACACAGAGCGCTCCGAGTCCGGCATTTCTGAAAGCGTCAGCCAGAGGTGTCTCTCAGCAACGGTGAGAGAGGCCATGTTCCGCCCTATGGCCTGTGCAGCGGATTTTGTAGCGCGGAGAGCGAGGTCCGTAGCGCTCCTTAAATCCGCCACGTTGACTGCTTCCGTGCCTTCCTCGTCCAGCTTTCGGAGAAGGTTAGCTTGGAAGATTTGGAGAGTGGCCATAGTGTGTAGCGCTGATGCAGCCTGCCCAGCGGCGGTGTAAGCGCGACTGTGCAGGGTAGAAGTAGCGCGGCAGGCTTTTGATGGTAGCGCCGTCTTAGACCAGGATAGAGCAGTTGTCCTCCTCGAAAACTGCCGCTTCTTCTTCGTCATCTCCGGCGGAAGCGGCGGCCAACGGCGGCCACTGTCCGGGAGTGAGAGACTCAAGTGAAGCAGACGGCGAAGCTGGCGGGCGAACCGGCGAGCTTTTCGCGGTGGGAGGAGGCTCAGGGATCCGCTGAGCACGGCGCTTCTTACGGCGCGGCGTCACAGCGGGAAATGCAGGCTCGTGGAAGGTTGCCATGCGAGTCCTCAGAGTCGCCATCGGCATAAGCTCGCAGTGAGGGCATCCGCCGTCGGCGAGCGCTAGAGCTGCATGTCCTTCACCCAGGCAGGAAACGCAGATGACATGGCGGTCCCCGTCGCTGAGTGGGGCTCGGCACGAGCCACAGGATGGACGAGACATCTTAAAAAAGACGCTCTGCTCTTTTAGTGAAGGAGTGTGAGTCGCGGCGGCGAACACACACTAGCAATGAAAAGGATATGACGCCGGATAGCGTAGCAGGAACGGCGGTTGAAGGCGGCGCGGCCAGCGACTCCAGGTACCGTACTCGTCCCGCTGAAAGGCTTTTTCCACGGCGCGGCTTCTTCTCTCTGGATCCAGCGATGCGTGAGCTCCGCTGAAGAGATGAAAAATCGGTAAGCTAGCCTTTCGATGCTATATTTATAGCCCCAGGCCACGCCCGTTTCGGCGGGACGTGACGTATTGGGCGCGAAGCGCCCCCATTGGTACTGACGTCACGATAGGGCCTTATCGATAGGCTGCTGCAGTTGCCGCAGGGCAGCCAATAGGCGCGCAAGCTGTCTCGCCTATGTCTGCATGCTGCCGCAACGCGTTTTACATTATTTCAAAATTAAGGATAATTTTTTGGCTTCAGTATCTCGCGGAAAAGAGATTTTCCCCTAGCGTAAGATTTACGCAGTACGAGAGTACCTCTCGTAAGAGAACGGTGTAGTGTAAACAGCATTAACAATAATGACATTGACATATCGACATATTAAAGTAAACACAGTTGAATAAAGGTGGGATATAAATATATAGATATAGATATATAGATATTTCTGGATAAGACCCTGAAGTATAAAGCCTAACAGATCTGTCCAATATCTGATGTATATTATTAACAACAATAATTACAAGAACAAGAGAAACATTCACTGCTCTTGTGTAATTGTTATCAAGTGTCGACTACTGAAATCTTGGTTTGTCACAACCGTAGTTTTACATGTTGTGTGAACTGAGCAGCATACATCGGTTGTAACCCTGTGAATTTGTTCTGTGTTTTACAGGGTCTCCTGAAGAACCCTGTTCTTGCAGTAGTTCTGGACCAGAGGTTGCAGGATACTAGTCTGTCCACAGCGCTAATCAGCAACTTCCTGTTTAACGGTCCCGAGTCCAAGCGCCCAGCAGGAATGCCAGCCTTTGACTGGCGTAACATCTTCATCGCCATCAGCCAGATAGCACAGCAACTCACTCAGATTCTACGGGTCTGTTTTCTACACTGTAGTTTGTTGCAGGGCTGTTCAGAATTGAATGGAGAATGCATTTCCATTAATTTCCTGAATTTCCTGAATTTCTGTTGATTTTGTACTGAAGTATAGCAAACAGGATGCAGAACTGTAATTCAAATTTGCAAATTGAAATTCAAATAAATGGCAAAACATGTACTTTTCCACTAAAAGTTTACGTTAATCAGGACAAACTTTGAATGTTTGTTTGAAAGTACTGTATGTAGGCTTTTAAATTTCCCAGAAATCAAGCGTAGCGTTAGTTCTGGCAGGTCACGTTAGTCAAGCTCGCATCAGCTGACTATCAGCTGATCCACATCTACCTATAGGAATACGACGCCTATCACTGTATACATATATAAGCTGCTTCAGTATTATCAGCAACTATCGCGTTTCTCAGGAGCGAATTACCCTCCTCCATCCCCAGCTCCTCCTCTCGTCAGTCAGGATTTGGCATTCTGATTCCCTTCGAATCAGAATAAATTCTCGAATTATGTCGTACTTTAAAATCTTGAATTAATGATATCTGCAATACATTCATGTTGGTTCTGTTCTGTTTACCCCAAGGGGGGTTATTGCTGCTCTCCCTGCTCTTATCCATGCTAGGCTGCATGGATGCGCAGGGAGTTCTCGCCCAGAACGGAACCATACCGCCAATCCAATTTGTATGCTAATTGTCAATCATATATGACGATAGTGGTCCTGACAGAACTGAATGGAGAATGCCATTTCTTTGCCTTTCAATTCCTGAATTTGAATTGAATTTGAACTGAGGTAGCAAACAGGATGCAGAATTTGTCATTCAAATTTGAATTTAAGGAAAAATAATGAATTGAAATTTAAAGAAATGGCCAGAAGTGTAATTTCTTATTAGGCTTTCTTAAGTTCTTAAAGACAAACTTTAAATGTTGGCTTAAAAAAAAAAAAAAAAAAAAAAAAAAAAAATTATAATAATTTAAGTTTGAATGTTATATAGGCCTTATGTCCCTGCATGCCATTACCTTTATTCCTCTTACAATTCAAATTCCAATTCAACATCCTGTGAAGCATGTTGCCAATCTCATGAATCGAAAACGAGCCAATTCCTAAACTCTGAATTGCTGGTTCGTCCATCCATCTGTTTTGCATGTCTCTTTTGATTTTCTCACAACAATTAACTTTGTTTCATTCAGAATCGCTGCTTTTCTCTTAGCCTTTTTCAGCCTTCCTTTGTTCTGATCTCTTTTTACTCTCTTCACCGTTATCTTCCCTCTTTTATTCTCAATTTGTCTGAAATTCAGGGAGGATCAGGATGGTGTAGCCTAGGGCGTGAACAATCTGGGCTGGCAACTAAAAAGTTACAGGTTTGAGTCTCACAAAGGTTGATCAGTGAGCCAGTATGAAGGCACTGAACCTCTGATTGATTCAAGCACACTGAAACTGTAATGGGTGCGCTCTAAAGGCCCTTTCATATGATCCAACTCTATAGAGCAAAGAGTCAAGCTGTATTGTTGCACACTAGTTAAAAGCATTGTAACGCTGAAAGTGCAGCCAATGATCACAGTGATTAATTTGCATGATGTATCATTTTGTGATCAAAACCAATCAAAGCACAAAAGAAGAGAGACTGATCCTGTGCGTATCTAGATGCATTGAGTTGTACAACAAAACGCTGAATCCTTGTCATGACATTCAGAGATACACACTGTGTGGTGGAAATCAAAGCAGCACATTACATTTGTGTTGATACAAGCAATGGAGCCTTAAATATGTGGTACAATTGCTTTAAGTCTGTTTAAATCATCTGATAAATGACTAAAGGGATAGTTACATTGGATTTTAAGAAATTTAAATTGGCTACACCAACAATAAACATTGTAGAACAAAACATTTTAAATATTAAAATATACTGTATTGGTCCGGTTTTTACAGACAGGGTTTAAATTAAACCAGGATTAGGCTTTAGTTCAATTAGGGCATTTAAGTAGCTTTTATAAACATGCCTTAAAAAAAAAAAAAAAATATATATATATATATACCTTACTGATGTGCATCTTGAGACAAAACAATGACACTCACATATTTGATGACATGCCAGTGCAAGTTGCTTTCAGTAAAAACAGCTCAAACATGCATTTTAATCTAGGACTAGGCTTAAGCCTGGTCTGTGAAACCGGGAGTTTAATATATAGAATATTAAAATATAAAATCTATTCCAGTTTTCTGCAGCACTACAAACTACATCATTACACCATTTTTTTTTTTTTTGGTTTTTTAATATTTCTATTCCTCTGAGAAAATAGTTTTATTCTGTTTATACCCTTAAAAAGGATTTTGATCAAGTTACTCCAAATTTAGTTTAGTTAGAGTTTTTGTGTCTTAACTATCTTATTTAGTTTCTATTTTACATTTTAATTACTAAAGTATGGTTTTCAACATGAAAATGTGAAATGTGAAATATGAACTGTATTATAAATTATACAAAAATA
Organism: Leuciscus idus; assembly: GCA_021554675.1. Classification (NCBI taxonomy): domain Eukaryota; kingdom Metazoa; phylum Chordata; class Actinopteri; order Cypriniformes; family Leuciscidae; genus Leuciscus; species Leuciscus idus. Next base: position 53,935,236 of record CM038622.1, on the reverse strand, counting down.
TGAATTACATTTATAAATGAGAATGAACCAAAATGTTAAAAGTAGATAAAAAAAAATACGGTTTTATATTATTTCATTATACCTAATTCATTAACTAACGCTAACAAATTAAATCTTGTAGTTGTAAGCTCTTTTTGAGCTCAAATTATGTATTATTTGGGTTGTTCCACTGAATGCATGTGCACAAGATTAAAGACTGTTGTGAAGAGCAGATGATGTGTTTTCTAATAAGATGTTTGGCTCTTTTACCATTCAAAGTCATGGCATTTTGTCAGTTGAAGTGGTCCAGTCTTGCCATGTTTTATGGTTCTTTATTGTTCAGCTTGATTGGATGCTGATGTTTCCTCTGTTCTCTTTAATTTATTCTGTACTCCGTTTACTCTTATTCAATCTCTCCACGGCTGAGCTCAATCCCAAACTCTCCTTTGAAGACGCTTCTCTGTTCTGCCTGCTGCTTCTGTTCATCGTACACCACATGAATCCCGTTCTTCACTGTCAGATTCAAATGCAACAGTGGTGCTGAAAACTGTGTGTGTGTGTGTGTTTCAGTGTTTTGATCTGGATAAGTTTGAAGGTGTCAGCAGTGAGACTGTGCTGGTTGAGCAGTCTTTTAAGCTCCTGAATCAGGACAGGTTCTGGGCCGGACTGGTCTTCACGGATCTCTATGACACCAGTGACCTCCAGCCTCCACCCCACATCAGATACAAGATCCGCATGGAGATCGAGGAGACCGAAAGAACGGACAAAATCAAGGAGAGGTTAGAACAAAAAACACTATACGATAACACTATCACCATACGGCAGCTGAAAAAAACATGAAAAAAAAAAAAAGCTGAGGGGCAGTGAAGACATTTTATATGAAATGAAATCTTTATTGTCCATTTGCATGGAAATATATATATTTGCCCAAGCTGGTGGAATAACTTACACAATACAACTTATACACATATTCACATATATTCAGTCCAAAAACTAAACAATTATTCAAAAAAAACATGTCTCTTAAAAACATTTTTAGTTGCTCTCGGTACCATGTAGCGCCTTCCTGATGGCAGTTTTTCAAATTCATGGATGTAAAGGACATTTAAGATCATTGATGCTTTCTTTATAGCAGTGGTATTCAGATGGCAGACCCCAGCTTGGTTCTATTCGTTCCATTCATGGTCCATAATTGCTGTATTTTATCGCATCAAAATAATGCGAAAAAAAATGTATTGATTTATAAAGAAAACAGATATGTTCTTAATTCTGAGTATCTGAATTTTTATGTAGGCTTGTCCACTGGTAGCGTACATAGGAATTGACTTCAAATCAAATCTACTCTTTCCCCACCACTGACTAAATTTTCTGGCTATCTATGTTATCACTGATATACGGTAGGGGGCGCTATTACTCATCTTCTGAAAGATTACAGAATCTACAGATCAAAACACAGACGAAGAAGAAGAAACAACACAGGTGACAGAATATTGCTTAAAGGGGTCATAGAATGAGAATTCAAATGTTCCTTGATCCTTTGACAGTTAAGAGTTCGTTATACAAAAAGTTTACCTTAATACCCCGTAAGTTTCAAAACTCAAAACTTCCTTGTTATTCCAAAAACTGCTTTTATTGAAACCAAGGCCAGCAAACGACAGGATCTAAAAAGTGGAGACTTGTGACGTCACACTTCAGCTTTGGCCCCGCCCACTGGAGCATTAGTGAACAGTGACATGAGAAAAGATCAATACAGGATCAATAATACCATTACCTTCCAAACGATCCTAATGCTAGGATAGTGGGTTTTTCCCCCAACAATGTGAATGTCTCAGCAGTGCATTATTTGTTTGTATTCAGTGTATTTCACTGGATTATTTGGTAAATTTCGGCGGAGGCTTTGCAAACAGACTTTTACGATATGGATCTGCCAGCAACGCCACAAACATGTAAGTAGTAGTCATGTTTATTCTAATGCCTGATCTGTGATCAGTGATTTCTGATGTAATTATTTAAGTTCAGACAGATTATCTCTCAAAATAACGTTCAATACTGTTTATGCATCAGTAAATCAAGCCAGTGACTAAACAATCAACTTCACTTCGTTTCTCTCAGTAGGATGAAAATAATCTTATTTAAACTGTGATTAAATTATATAAAGAAAGCGACCAAAGAATGCTCCCTTTCCAATTGCCCAAGCTGTCAATCAAACAGCGCAAGTTTATCTGGACACTTGCCAAAACTCGTTGAAATCAGTCATCACAAAATCATGACGCTGTTACAATGTAAAGTACAACGAAGCTTTTACTGTATTTACATCGTGTTTGCATTGTTATTTGGTGAAAGCTAGAGGTGTAATTTCATAGGCGATCAACAAGACTGTCTGTCATCTGCTCAATGTTCATCACTGCAAAAAATCAATATTTTTCACAATTCCTTAATCTCGATAGCTGTTACAGTAAAACGTAGTAAAAGTTTTAGAGAGAGTTCCACATGTAATACTAGCTATTTCATATGCAAACATGTCAGCCAATCACAGCAGTGGGTGTTTACACTGAAGTCTCTCAGCAGACACGCCCATTCAAACAGAGCGTTCAAATCAGAGGCTAAAATCAGGCTTGGAAAAATGCCTTTTATTTATAAATTATGACAATTTTTTATGTTAAAATCATACAAACCTTATAAGGGCACCCCAGCACTGTATAAGGTTACTGTAACTTTAATAATGTTTAATTTAAACATTATAAAATAAGAAAATAATCCAGTCTATGACCCCTTTAAAGGGAACCCCCGGGTTCATAAGACTTGCTGAAATATGTAGTAGAAAACCCATGAAAGATTTACGTTATTTTAAAAAAATCCACATAGTTTTATACATATTTTGGACAATGGGGTGCACATTTTAGGTGCGCAGTGCATTCTGCGTTGATGACGTCAAATGGTTGCACTCGGTGAGCTACTGGCGCTACCTGTTACTATTTTTAAGGCAACACAACTCAGAAAATAAAATTCTGATACGATCTTACTTTCATAAACCAAAAAAAAACATGCTTCAAGTATTAAAATAGTAAACTACTAGTATACTTTTAAGTTCACTTGTAGTATAAATGCAGTACAAATGAGAAACATAGTTGTGAACTACTGTTACACTTACAGTATACTAAGGGCGTTTTCACACCTGAAAGTCCGCACCAAGGTTTGGTTTGGTTTCACATTGCAATTATGCGAGCGCACTAAAGAACTTTACATGACATACTTGCGTCCTGTCGTCATCATCTATGTGGGCTGCATCTTGACATTGATTGGTTTGTAAACGGACGTTCGTCTGAGTCTGACGTCAGCGTGTTGTCAATTCGGCAGGTAACTTTGAGAAGAATGAATGAACAGACGCATATCGTTGCCACTATACTGTTATTATTACGGCATTACTACCTGCAGCACCAACTATACTCGAGGCTAGTTAAAATTCGCCAAATGAACGTCCTCGTTGTGCGAACATTTTATCGTCGCCGGCAGGAGAGGTGAAGACTGCAAACAATCCTGTGAGAACCACCGGGACTTCCTGTAAATGGTCTGAAAGTCCGAATCATACAAAAAATACTTTCACACTAGAAACGAACCAAACCTTTGTTCAGTTTGATCCGGACCGAGACTACCTCTTTTTGTCTGACCAAATTTCGTCTGTTTGGTTCGGACCGTGGTCCAGGGGATGTTTCACAGCTGTAATTTTAATGCGGATCAAACTGAAAAGTACGAAAATCCAGACCAAACAATGTAGGTGTGATAGGGCCCTTAAACGTATACTTTTATATACTAAAAAGTGGGCCAATTTAGTCCCAAGCAGTATTGAAATAATACAAGTATACAGTACTTCTACTACATTGATATTAGTATACTTACTGCATAAAGTATACTTAGAATATGCTTGAACATTACTTTAGTATACTTAATACATTTACATTTACATTTATGCATTTGGCAGACGCTTTTATCCAAAGCGACTTACATTGCATTATCCTATACATTTATACATAGGTATGTGCAATCCCCTGGGATCGAACCCACAACCTTGCGTTGTTATGCAATGCTGAGCTACAGGAAAGCCTAATAAAATGAACTTGAATTATACTTTTATAATTATAACTGCATTGTTTTAGTGTGTATCCCTTTAAAATGCAAATTAGCTTTTGCTGCCGGCGCAGAGGGCGGAGCTTCACAAGCTCATGCTCTGTCAGGACAATTTCATCTCACAGAATGATAATATCAGAACAGAAACTCTCAGTAGCGGTTTTTATTTCGATCCGGAGTTGGACAATAATGCCCACAGAGACAGAGAATATATGCTGTATGAAAATTGTACAGGTATAGTCTAGTTTAACTACGGTTATAACTTATTTTTCATACCCACTTTTAGTACAAGCCTGTTGTAGCGGACCGCGTCCGAATGATGGCCAAAAATATATTGTACATCACACAAAAGATGAAGTGTTAGTTTTACTCCAGAGAATCACTGTAAGAGCTGAATAAACACAGTATAAGAGCGCATTAAAGTCATATCCATAAACTCTCTCTCTCTCCCTTTCATTATCATCAACATACACAGCGAAGAACACAAAACACTTGTTACAACTAAAAGTAAACAAATATATGACACCTTTTCAGTGGGTGCTTAATAAACTAGTAAACTTTATGGGGCAGTTTCCCGGACAGGGTTTAAATTAAGCCAGGAGTAGGCCTTAATCTAGAATAGTTAATCGTGTCTTAAAAAATGGCTTTCTGTAACACAGATTAAGTACGGATTAGTTACACCTGGACTATGGAGTCCTGAACTAAAATAAACCAGATTAATTTAAAACCAACTGTGCTAATCTGAATTAGCATGATAGAGGTTGCCTATAAAACATGGAATGAACCAAGAAAAGCTTAAAATTGCATGGAACTGAGAAGCAAATCCAAGGAAAACAATGGAATCAGAAAAAGACTGCAATCAAAAGACTAAAAAAACTAAACAAGAGCAAATTACTTTTAAGCAAGCTAAATAAACTGCACACACCAGCTATGGAATAAAAGAAAAGAAATGCTGGAAGTCTGTTTGTAATATATCAACGATGTACACCTAGAATCAATGGTGTTCATTAACAATGAATGGTTTTCATTTAAAATTAATTATTCAAATAATCCTACAATTAATACTTCTTGTTTATTCCTGTGATTTACATAACAAACTTACTATAACTTTTCTTAACACATGTGGTGTTCAGTGTTGGCAGTCTAGAAGCAATACTGGTTTCAACTAGAGTACTAACATAGTGGTTGCTTTCTTATTAATACAAACAGAAATCTTGGTTGCAGGTCCTCGATCCAAGCACAGGCTCAACACTTACTAACATACTAACATAATACTAACATAACAGACACTTTTAAATACCAACATAATAGAACATTAAACATTAACAAGTATCTCCGTTTTCTCATCTTGCTAAAAAAAATCATAAAATTTCTTTACTTCAAAATTTACTCTCCCAATTCAGCCTTGTGCAAAGCATGATGGGAAGTGGAAAGTCAAAGAGTGACCATTTAAAGTCGGTTTAACATGAACCAATCAAATTTGAACTAGAAACCTGATACAATGGCGTTAAAACAAAATTAAATGTTTAAATGAAATGTATACTGTATATAAACACTGAACAAAATTATAAACGCAACACTTTTGTTTTTGCCCCCATTTTTCTATCTTCAATCTAAGACTTTTTCTATGTACACAAAAGGCCTATTTCTCTCAAATATTGTTCACAAATCTGTCTAAATCTGTGTTAGTGAGCACTTCTCCTTTGCCGAGATAATCCATCCACCTCACAGGTGTGGCATATCAAGATGCTGATTAGACAGCATGATTATTGCACAGGTGTGCCTTAGGCTGGCCACAATAAAAGGCCACTCTAAAATGTGCAGTTTTATCACACAGCACAATGCCACAAATGTCGCAAGTTTTGAGGGAGTGTGCAATTGGCATGCTGACTGCAGGAATGTCCACCAGAGCTGTTGCCCGTGAATTGAATGTTCATTTCTCTACCACAAGTCTCTCCAAAGGCGTTTCAGAGTATTTGGCAGTACATCCCACAGGCCTCACAACCGCAGACCACATGTAACCACACCAGCCCAGGACCTCCACATCCAGCATCTTCACGTCCAAGATCGTCTGAGACCAGCCACCCGGACAGCTGCTGCAACAATCGGTTTGCATAACCAAAGAATTTCTGCACAAACTGTCAGAAACTGTCTCAGTGAAGCTCATCTGCATGCTCGTCATCCTCATCGGGGTCTCGAACTGACTGCAGTTCATCATCGTAACCGACTTGAGTGGGCAAATGCTCATATTCGATGGCATCTGGCACTTTGGAGAGGTGTTCTCTTCACGGATGAATCCCGGTTTTCACTGTACAGGGCAGATGGCAGACAGCGTGTATGGTGTCGTGTGGGTGAGCGGTTTGCTGATGTCAACGTTGTGGATCGAGTGGCCCATGGTGTCGGTGGGGTTGTGGTATCGGCAGGTGTATGTTATGGACAACGAACACAGATGCATTTTATTGATGGCATTTTGAATGCACAGAGATACCGTGACGAGATCCTGAGGCCCATTGTTGTGCCATTCATCCACGATGCAAGGATCTGTACACCGTTAGCCTCATAGCATAATTGCCTAAGTCATTTTTTGGCCAAATTGTGATAGGCAATTATGCTATAAGGCTAACGACACAATTCCTGGAAGCTGAAAACATCCTAGTTCTTGCATGGCCAGCATACTAACCGGACATGTCACCCATTAAGCATGTTTGGGATGCTCTGGATTGGCGTATACGACAGCGTGTTCCAGGTCCAGCCAATATCCAGCAACTTCGCACAGCCATTGAAGAGGAGTGGACCAACATTCCACAGGCCACAATCAACAATCTGATCAATCTATGCGAAGGAGATGTGTTGCACTGCGTGAGGCAAATGGTGGTCACACCAGATACAGACTGGTTTTCGGACCCCCCCCAAAACAGTAAAACTGCACATTTTAGAGTGGCCTTTTATTGTGGCCAGCCTAAGGCACACCTGTGCAATAATCACGCTGTCTAATCAGCATCTTGATATGCCACACCTGTGAGGTGGATGGATTATCTCGGCAAAGGAGAAGTGTTCACTAACACAGATTTAGACATATTTGTGAACAATGTTTGAGAGAAATAGGCCTTTTGTGTACATAGAAAAAGTCTTAGATCGAAGATAGAAAAATGGGGGCAAAAACAAAAGTGTTGCGTTTATAATTTTGTTCAGTGTATATATGAAGAGTTCAGATGCAAAAGCCTCTAAGTGCCATCTGAAATTTTCTTCTAGAATGATCATTTGTATCAAGCTTGTATATTTAAGTTCAGTAATTTCACTTAAATGCCACTGAAAATGACCTATTAATTGTCATTTAAGTGAAATTACTGAACGAGCTTGATAAAAATGATCATTAGAAGAAAATTTCAGATGGCACTTAGAGGCTTTTGCATCTGAACTCTTCATATATCTATATCTATCTATATCTATCTATATCTATATCTATATATATATATATATATATATATATATATATATATGTGTGTGTGTGTGTGTGTGTGTGTGTGTGTGTGTGTGTGTGTGTGTGTGTGTGTGTGTGTGTGTGTGTGTGTGTGTGTGTGTGTGTCCAAGTAATAGACGTGTCCACTTTGAAACACAATGTTAATCTGAAGTTAAACCTGCCTCCTGGTAGGTTTAATTTAAGCCTCAATTTAGACCTGGAGTAACTCTAGTCTTCCTCCAGGAAATTAGCTTATTAAACTCTGGACTAAACTAATCTAGGACTATTTAAAGCCTTGACCAAGAAAGCAGATTTCTGTTAATCTGGTTTAAAGGGCAATTTTAGTCTAGGATTAGGCTTAATCTCTGTTCGGGAAACCACCCCTTAATCTGTAAAACGACTCGATGTGCGTGCTCTAACTCATAAAGTGCGCGCTCTAACTTTAATTTCTGCCGTGATCAGTAACGTTAGGCCTATCGATCCAGAGACTGTAAGCTTGATCACGAACAGTTGTACTGATCCATCCTCGAGTAACAACGAGAGTAAATTAAGACTGCTGTTCATTCTTACACCCGACAACAAAACACCTCAATTGCTTTAGAAGACATTCTTGTCTACAGCTGATCCGGCGTCGAAACAACGGCGGACTGTGGCCAGCTCACTCAGGGCGGGTCTACGCTAAAACTGCAGTGTCAGTCAATAGTCGTGGGAGGGGCTTGTGCAAAAGCCAAACCAATGACAAAATTCACATTTAGGAGATATAAACATTCAAAACGTACAGTCCCCCACTTCCGATAAAATGGATTACGGATTTTTATGATGTCACCACGGACTTCAGCTTCTCATCACATCTTCTGTCCAATCAAATGCTATCTAGAATGTAAAGCTTCCCGCCCCCTATGCTATAAATAACACCTGACCAAAGCGACTGTTCGTTGACACGTTGTGGAGCAATATTTGATTTTGCCAGGGTCGATATTCTCCCTATCTATCAGCGATGATATTCTTCATTTCGTTCGTCTGTCAAATAAGAGTCGTTCTAGCACTGAAATGTCTGTTTTTTTTTTTTTTAAATCAAGCTGCTGAGCTCGTTGCCACTGCTATCAGTTGCATGGATACAGTGTCTCTTGTGGCTCGCGCACAGTCTTCACTCGGACGCGCGCTTCAATCTATCGCCGTTGGTGAGACTCTCTGTTCACTCTGGTGAAATCACAAAACAAAATGCACACAAACATGCCCCTGCTTGATATACAAACACTGATAAACATATTCGGTTTTGATTAAAAAAAACAAAAAAAAACTATGAGTGCAGATTAGAACCCAGAACCTCTGACAGGCTTGTCAAAAGTATTAACCGTTGCCCATAAAAGCACACAAGTTACTGTGGCGGATCTATGGATTTATTCACATGAAAATTCTCGGCACTAACATATATCAGTACAGTAGATCTCATTAAATGGCAAATTAAACCCAATATACTATTGAAATTGATTTCTTGACATCGTAATGTTATTTTTTTCTGAAAATTGTTATTGTACACATATATTGTACCCATATATTGTACATATATCTTAGCATTCTATAGCAACCTCGCCCCACACACCACTTTTTAAATAAAAAATGACGCTATTGGTTGGAGATTTGTGTTCGGATTTCAGTTGCTTGAGTTTTATTCCGTTTTTTTATTCCCAACTGTACGTTGGTTGGGAATGAAATGACTAGAATTTATTCACGCCTCTACTATTGAATCCAACGTATCACCAGCGCTCCGATTCACTTCCATGGTGCTGTCAAGTACGACTTGCAGTCTGTGAGGTAAACTAAACGCTATTGGCTATTTGAAAAGGGGGAGGAGCCATTCAATATGTTTTAATTTGCCAATTCAGTGGCAATGACGTCAACGCATCATACAAAGCTGCGCGTTCCAAGGCACTTCAGTGGGCCTTTAAACTAAAATGAAAAGTAATTTTCCCATTACAGTGCAGTTGTACCATACCACACATACTGTAAAAACTGATCAGTAAGCATGTGCTGCTACTGCAGCAGGTTTATTGGAGATTTGTGGTTTTGTGTTCATGTGTGTTTTAGGTCCTGGTCCCCAACGGCCCGCGACAACCCATTTAATGACCTGCGGTACGTGAGAGGAGGGTTTGTGTACCTGCAGGACATGGTGGATCGAGGAATCACTAAGGTCCAGACTGGAGTCAGTCAGCCGCTTGGAGTATTCGCACAACAGATGCCGTACCCATGTTACATGGACGACGTGTAAGCAAAACTCTGTGTGTGTGTGTGTGTGTTTATGAGTGATCACTTCAGCAAAACTGCCCTTGTTCGGGTGTTTTCTCCGTTACTGTGAAATATGAGAAATTATATAGACACTGATGGTCAGTGTTTTCATATTTAAATGATAGTTTGGTGTTGAGAGTGGGATGGTAGACCATGCAGAGAGGAAAGGGATGTTTTTCAGTCGATCTTACCGCATAATCAACGGCTGTGATTCATGGCTGAAGTAAATGTCAAATTAATATTGGCTTTGATTGGTTTTCTCTCTCTCTCCATCGGCCTGAAAAATCCATCAGCGGGAGATTGTGTGCATTTGTTTATTCGTGGTGACGTGAACGTCAGAGCCACTGCTGAGCGCCACTGTGTTGTTTTAATGTGTTTATTGATTCGTGTGAAAAGCTGTGTTTTATAGATTTGAATGAGGCTGCTTTCATGAAACTGAGACATCATGCCTGGGGTCTCAAACTCTAGCCAGGTGATATAAGTCTCAAATATAGCCTAAGTGTTTTTGCTACCATGTATCTTAATTTGGTACCATGCACAACATGCATGCGCACTTCCAAACATTTTTGATGGATGTGCGCATACAGACTTGTTTGTTGTCGTAACTGGGCTACATTGTGTATAGTAGTCATTGTGGGGGGAAATAATAATAATATTAATAATAATAATAATAGAATATGCATTAAGATGGGGGGACTTAATTTTTATGGCCCCTGTTACATATTGTATACATTTAAGTGATGCTTCTTTCACAATAATTAGTTCATTGGTCGTAATTAGTTCGTTATTCTAGTTAGTAGAGATAGAATTATAATTGCAGATCCTTGCTTTAAGAAAATTAGTGGACTGTGAAAGATCAGATAGAAGGAAGCAATAGAGATTCACATAAACAATAAAAAAAAAGAAAAGAAAATATAGATCATCGCACACAGCTTTCAGACACGACTTTCTGTGAATCTTAGAAATCGCCTGTATTTACTCAAACTTTGTCCTGTGCACTCGCGAGGGTTTGGGTTAGTTCACCCAAAAATGAAAATTCTGTAATTTACTCTCACCTTCATGTCATTCCAAACCCATAAGACTTTTGTTCATCTTCAGAATACAAATGAAGACATTTTTTATGAAATCGGAGAGATTTATGTCTCTCCATTGACAGTCTACGCAACTACCACTTTAACTCTTTAAAAAGTTCACAAAGACATTGCAAAACTAATCCATATGAATTGAGCGGTTTAGTCCAAATTTTCTGAAGAGATACAATCGGTTTAAATGATGAACAGATTTAATTTAGGCTTTTATTCACATATAAACATTGATCAGCGAACGTAAGCAGAAGCTCAACCGAACCTGCTTGATACGTGAGAACAAACCTCATTGGTTCTTACAGAAGCTTAAACTGAGAAAAAAAACGAATTGGTTCTTGCACACATCAAGCATGTGTGCATTGATGAATGTTTATATGTGAATAAAAGTCTAAAATAAATAAATCATGCCTATTGTCAGGAAGAAGTTCATTAGGACAAAGCTTGCAATGCAATGCAATGGACAATACAATGCAAAAAGCGGGAAAAAACCCCACAAAACGCACTCAGAAAACTAGTCAACATTGCAGTGATCTGGCTTGCGCTGCAATTATCCAATATTATAACAACATCTCTGGCGTTCAGAAAGAACAAAACAGCTTTTATTCGGCAAGGATGCATTAAATTGATCAAAAGTGACTGTAAAGACTTTTATAATGTTAAAAAAAGTTATTTTAAATTATAATAATATTTCTCTGCTTTTACTCTATTGTACTTTTGTACTTTGTTAGCACAAGAGACTTGAACATGACCATGAAATAATATTACCGATCCAAAACTTTTGAAACGGAAGTGTACATCCTATTTTTTTTGTATTGCTTCTAATTGTTTATGCATGTAACAAATAATGTGTTTTTGTGTTAGGAGTTTTGTGTGTGTGTGTGTGTGTGTGTGTGTGTGTGTGTGTGTTCTAAGGTCATAAATCTCTTAATCCTGAAGCGCTGTTCAGCCTCCTGGCAGAATCAGTCAGACCTTCGTCATTTATTTCCACTTGAAAACTCCCAAAACTCCAATTCTATTCAGCATTAGAGGGACAGAGAATGGAGAGAATGCTAATTTGCTTTCCAGTCTATGTGTCTGTGTTGAGCTGTTTTTCACCACACCAAAAGCCTAAATCTGAATTTTAAATGTAAGGGGCAAAAGAGTCTCACGTTGTAAATGCCTAGGTAAGTCTTCCAGAACATTCTGGCCTGACTGGATAAGAACAGCTTATCTACAGCCATAAATTCATACAATTTACCTTTTATTTCTAAAAGATGCATAAGAAAAGCCGCATGTTCTGGAAGGGAATCTCTGTATCTCAAGGATTTATAATATCAATCCTTTAATGATCCAATAGCAGCCTTCAAATTTTACGTAAAAACAATAAAAGCTTAAGATATGTAAGTAACATTTAGAAACTGTATTTGAAATTAATAAGGAGCAATAAATAAATACTGATACAAAAAACATAACATTATTGTTGAAGTACTAAAAACAAAATAAACTAAAACTACATACTAAAATGTAATAAAAAATATATGAAGAGTTCAGATGCAAAAGCCTCTAAGTGCCATCGGAAAATTTCTTCTAGAATGATCATTTTTATCAAGCTCGTATGTGTAAGTTCAGTAATTTCACTTAAAGGGCAATGAAAATTACCTATGAATTGTCATTTAAGTGAAATTACTGAACTTAAATATACGAGCTTGATAAAAATGATCATTCTAGAAGAAATTTTCAGATGGCACTTAGAGGCTTTTGCATCTGAACTCTTCATATAGACATAAAATAAAAAAATAAAAAAATAAACTAATAACAATTACATTTTCAAGTTGTAACTTAAGTGCGAATTTACAGTGGAACTAGGGTAAGTTGCCAGTAAAAATAATTGTGCAATTAAAGTTATGTTCAGTGCTAAATTATCTGCATATAGTTACCTTATTTTATTTTATTTTATTCCATCAATGAATCGGATGCTAAAACAACACAGACACAATGTCTGAAGAAATTTCATCAGGTGCTAATCAATCTTAATGGCTACAGAATGAGCTCATCATTCTTATTTGTAACCAACGTTTGTTAATGTTACCTTACTGAGCCGTTTACATCAGTGCGGGCAACCGTTTGTGCTGCTGTGTGAATGAAACCGAAAAGAGTTGAGTGAGATGTGATGGTAAATTAATGCGTTTTAAAGAGTTTGTTATCGCCGTCCCCCGACTGTGTCTGGTGTCAGCTCTAATTGTATTGCGGCGCCTCTCCTTGACTGTATTTATGAAAGGTAAGCAGAACTGATATGAGAAATCTATAGCTTGTCATATTTTGAGAGCACATGATATATTTGAGCTGCTTGCTAATTGAGCACAGACAGCACTTTGTTTCCGGAACCTTCTGCTCCGATATTGACATGACATTTTACTGGCCTTATGAGAGTACTTTAATACAGGCTTACTGTATTATCAAACCGTCACCGAATGATGAATCATACTGATGCTGAGCTCTGTGTGCGGTGTAAAGATCATCCAGCACAGCAGGATTCATTCAGAACCATATCAGCAGCACCTTGATGAGCAGAGGTCATTATTACAGTACCAATCTTGTTAGTTCAGCCCGAGTTATTATAGTTAACTAACACTAAAACCATGAAATCATTACTTGAAATAAAATAAGCTTTAACTGAAACCAGTTGCCAAGGCAACATTTCTCACTTTGATTTAGTTTAAGTTAAAAAATAACTAAAACTAAACAAACTAAGTTACTATATTGACATATTGAAAAAAAATTACAATTTACTTAAAGGCTTATATAATGCATTATAAAATATTTGTAATGCCTTAATACACACTGATCTATTCATTGTTGCACCTTTAGAAAGTACAATGCATTAAAACATGACAAACAACCAATTTCAGATGTAACAATGAATCTGCAAATATTATAATGCATGTTAACCTTGATTACATCTATAAATGCATTATACATAAAGGATTTAAATAAAGTGTTACCAAAAAGAAACTAATAAAAATAGCAAATTTATAAAGTTGGATGTATATTATAATAATATACATCCAACTTTATCCACATACATACAATATACTCACATAAATTGATATATATATATATATATATATATATATATATATATATATATCAGATAGCAAATCTATCTCAAAGCAAATCTCAGCTGCCTAACTTTTTTTTGTTCCAAAATATAACTTTATTATATTCCCACTTAACTGTTTATATAAATTTGGATATATGAGTACGTATGTCCAACTTTATTTGCATACATACAGTATCCTTGTGTAGGGCGATAAATACTATGTATCAAAACTCAACTGCTTGTATTGTCCCGAAGTGTAATCTATATTATTGCACTGCTCCAATCTGATAAATGTGGCTATAAAGCATGAATAAATTATGGTATTATAAACATCGACATCATGATTTTCAGTAAAGCTGCTTTGAAATAAACACAACAAAATAACAAAAACTAACTAATATTAAAATGAAAACATAACATATGAAAATACAATCTAATTTAAAATATTAACAAAACCTATAATAGTATATCAATGATACTAAAATAACACTAGTTCACAGCACGCACACATGTAAATTCTTACATTTATTCAGCTACTTAATCCAAACCTGGAATTTATTTTCTTCTTCTTTCTTTTTTTCTGTAAACGTATGTGAGTGAATGAAGTCATGTTGATTTTTGGGTGTTCTGAGATCAGTTCTGGTCATTCCTACAGCTTTGTTTCATCCATTGGCACCATGTTGCCCATGTTCCTGGTGCTAGCCTTCATCTACACGGCCTGCCAGATCATCAAAGGCCTGGTTCTCGAGAAGGAGCTCCGTCTGAAGGAGGTTCTGCGGGTTGTCGGTGTTCGGAACGGTTCAATATGGTTCTGCTGGTTTATAGAGAACATGGTTCTGATGACCATTCCCTGTGCTTTGATCTCTTTGATGGTGAAGGTTAGTGTCGCCGAAACTCTGAAAAATCAGAAACCGAAATCTGACCGAATGAACAGACAAAAAAAAGTCAAGGATGCAAACTTGTCACCTTTTGGTGAAAACCGGCATTTTCAGGGTTCTGCAAGGAGTCACTGGAAATTTACACACGAAAAGCTCATGATCCGGTGTTTTCAGTGTCTCAGAGTGTCTCGGTTCACAATAAATGCTGCTGCAGCTCCACACAAACTCCATCTCTGCATGTGATGTGAGTTTGTGTTGCGTATTAATGTGTATTCCGTATATGAAATATTCTGTCAATAAAAAAGAAGCTTTAAGGTCTTCCAGCAGTTTAACGTTTAAAAGCAAAGAAAATAAGAGAGCCATACATATTAGTATTGTAATTTTACTGTTTTTCTGTAAAATAAAGATTATTTTACAGTACAGTATTATTATTACTAAAATTATATACTTCTTTATTAATTTGTTCAATTTTGACCTTTGCACCTTTTTCGCACAGATAAGTATGCATCCTTGAGAAATCAAACCGAATAATCAAACAAATCAAAAATTGGGCCTAATAATCAAAACCGCAATCAGACCGAAAGATTATACTAAACAGAAATCACTCAACATCATCACAAAGCATTTTGAGAACACACAAGTCACATTCTCTTTAAAGTCATCATGAAATCAAAATGGATCAATATTTATATCCTGTAAGTCGTCAGCTCACGGGAAACAGTGTGAACTGTATAGTCGCCTAACCATACAAATTTGTTTATTGACAGATTACTTCAGTTTGAGCTTTAAATTCAACAGATTTGATATATGTTTCATAACTGTTTGTTTGCACCCCTTTAGAATGCAAACCAAGCTGAGCTACAATAGATTTAAAGTCATTAAGAAAAATTGTTAGAAAAGCTCAAATGTAATGTTAAAAGGCACAATGATCTATTTAACATAGAAGAAATTAAGGTGCTTGTGTTGAGAGGTTGCACATTCATAAAGTCAAAGTGCTTTGTGGTTTTAATGCTCATGATTACAGTGGAAATAATTACAGGGAAATGATTATTCCAAAATTGAAGCAAATCAAGCAGAAACGGATTGAACTTTGATTCCTCTAAATTGGGTTATTATGCTAATTTGTTATGCACAGTATCAAATTGTTGATGATTTAGAGCTGGCCTCCTACGTATCGCTCGCTGCCTCCCTCCATCGTCTTTTTAAAGAGTTTTTTTCTGTTTCCAGAGCATTTTGTGTTCATCTGAAGTGAGATAGTGATTGTTCTCTTCTTTGAGGATTAGCCTGTTTTACACTTGTAGGTTTTTCGCTTCCACATTGGTTGTCCCAGGGTAAACTTATTTCCAATGAGTTCCAATAGAGGCCAAGATCTGAAATCTTTTTTTATTTATGAATTAAATTGTGTGTGAATATTTGAACTTTTTTAAAAGCAACATCACACTCACACAACAGCACTTTTGCTATAAGGAAGCTTCAGACTGCCACAGGCGATTTTGGTCTCATGCTAAACTAAACTGCTCAGTCATGTCATTCTCTTTGTCAGTTAATTTAATTTATTCTCTGTCTGTTCGGTTCGCTCTGCATTTTCACACTTTCATTTACATGCTCTTAACAGCATTATAAAACTCATCATCATCATCTTAAAATCTGTAAATTTATAACCTTAAATGATTTAGTATACAGAACATTGCACTTCGAAAACATCGAATTTGCATTGGGTTGAATTTCACTCTTCTTGGAAACCGTTTGTGCATCTGTGCTGGGAACCCAATTGGTTTTTACCAATGTAAATTCATTTTTATGTACATTATATAATGAAGCCACTTTACCGTGCAGTAGTGTATTTCTGATTCCTGTGAAACGGATCAATTCTGTGCATCTCTGAGCACAAGAAGAGAAGAGTGACAGCTGGCCTGTTATAGACCCATTATAGGAGTTGTCTTTATAATCAGTGGTGTGATTATTCAACTTTCTCAGCCTTTTACACTCTAAAACTATTTCATTGTTCCTTCGTTTCCATGGTAAAAACTAATATAATGTGCAGGGAATCAGCAGAATATTGTGGAATTTACAATTTAGCTGCATGGTGTAAAGTGATTTGAGACTTTGTTAATTGCAGTAATGTGTTAATTAAACACGTTGTCTAAATGCATTACTTAGTGCTTCCCCAAATAGATCAACTGACCTTTGAAAAAACTGACATTTTTACCACGAATAGATAAGCTGATGGAGTTATGCTTTGTCCATCATTGAAAAGTTGTAAGGGCTAAAAATCCTGATCTGATTCAGTCCATACTGCTGAATCATACATGGTCAAAGTAAAGATAGTTCCAATTTACATATACATTTAATGTAATGTAACAGAAATAGAATATTTACTATATGTCGCAAGTACGTGATTTCCCCCCGCAAACCAGTTCAGCGGAAATACCGCCCTGCAGCTAATTTCATTGGTTAAGGTTACAATGACGGGTAGGATTAGGGATCAATGTTTTGGTGTATAGGCAATCAGTACAGTGATTGACATGACCAATAAAATCTTTAAAATTGTCTGCAGGGCGGGATTTCCGCTGAACTGGTTTGGGGAGGAAAAATCATGCGTCATATGTACTACATCAAGGACTTATTTGAAAACTGCATGTACACTGTATGTGTGTTGAAGCAGGGTTAGAACTAATCTCTGCAGGATTGTGGCCCTCCAGTTTTGCACCCTTGCAATACATCATGCAGCACTGTTCCACATTTGGCACATCATTTTTTTTATTTTATTTTTTCATTTTATATATGTAACTTTAACTTAACTTAATTTTGAAATCAAACTACAAAACAAAATGAAAATAAAACTAGTGAAATTTCAAAAACCCTGTTGGAGGACCCAAATCTAGCAGGCATCATGCATATAGAAAGATAACACCAAATGAAATTTGTAAGATGACTTGTGTGTTTAATATTTATTAGGCAGATAAATGTATGCCCTGCATGTGAATCCATCAAATGACACTGTTTTGAGGTTGCATTTGTAATAGATGGGAGTCAAGTGCCCATTGAAGAGTTATTATTTGATGTGTCTTGCAAAACTCTGTTAAATTGGAGAAATGACAGATTATTCCACTATTGAGGTACAGCGACAATGAAGGTTCAGGAAAGTTCTTGTGCCTCTTTGTGTTTGTACTCTTTTTGTTCTGTACACCTGCTGACTGGTTGTCAGGCCGATACAAGAAATAGCAGTGGTAAGAAATCCATGAGAAAGGATGATTGTTTCCAGCAATGTTGTGCAAATTGAGAAGAGAATCAGGACAAGGACCGAACCCTGTGGTACATCAGTTATCGGCTGATGCGACTGAGACTCCCTTTCTTTACAAAATACCCTGAAGGATCTAGCAGTGAAGTAGATCTCAAGCTAGTGGGGTGAAGTTCCTGTGATGCCCTATGGACAAAATGTCCTAGTGATTTAGACTGCAGATAGACCTAGTCAAATGAGGACAGATGATCTGGGGGTAACTCTTGCTTGCCGCAGGGCTTGAGTGACAGATAGCACATTCTATGTAGCGTCCATGTTAAGTGCTTTAACGAAAACATGTTTAAATGCTTTCGAGAACACATGTTGTTTGTGTTTGTGTATTACTCTTGTTGTATAACTCTATTAATGAAGTGTGGGATTAAGTTTTAATGCTTGTTTTGTGTGTGCATATGTAGGTTTCTGCGATCTTTGACGCGCTCCCTGCCTCTATATATGACGTTAGCGTGGATCTTCTCGGTTGCGTTGATAGTAAAGGGTGTGGTTCAAGAGAAGGAGGCACGTCTGAAGGAGACTGTGATGATGATGGGATTGAAGAGTTCAACCTACTGGCTGAGCTGGGCCATCAGCAGCACATTGCCTCTGGTTGTCAGCGCTGCGCTCCTTACTATCATTCTCAAGGTGATTAATGCTGATTAACTGCCATTTACAAACACTGTGGAACACTGGATCCAAGATCTGATCTGAAATAAACTGGATCAGTGAGCTTGATCAGCTTTGCTCTATTAGTGGTTCATAAACTTAATAAAACAATGTTTTGTTTGTATAAATTATTGTATTTAGGTTGATTCAGTGATACTAAATAATCTATTTAACTTGAATAAAACCAGTTCATTTAGATGTAAAAAAAATTCAGTTTAGGATAATTCACAGCAAATTACTGTGAAAAAAAGTGAGGCAACTGAAGCACTTACCATGAAATTAATAACTTATAATCATTTTATTAATTAATTATCCAATCAACTTGCGGAGAACCACTGCTCTCAGAGTAAAAGCTGGTGTAGGATCAGATGGTGCAGTGTTTGTGAATGGACGGTTTTGCAGTGGGCAGCGTGACTCTGTGTGGATTCAGCAGGTTTGAGCACATGGCAGATGAGCTTACTGTGAAATGAATGCTGCTTTTTTGACAAGTTATGTCAAAAATATACTGTTATGTCTCTTTGTTGTATATTCAAAATCATACATGATTTGTTTACCTCAACCCACCAGAGTCATGAAGCTTATCGCTTATTCAATCACAGACCTGCCTTTTAATCAGCTCTCTCTCTCTCTCTCTCTCTCTCTCTCTCTCTCTCTCTCTCTCTCTCTCTCTCTCTCTCTATCTCTGCTCTTGACAGATCTAATCCCTTCTTTTAGACGAGTGGGTTTTCAATGTGTGTTGTTCTGCTTTGTAATTATCAGGTTGCATTATTGACGCATCCATGGAAGCTCAAACACAGCATTCATTAAAGGCTCCGTAAAGCTTTCACGCGGTTATGGCTGAATGTGTCTCAACAACTGTTTGACAAGCCATAACTACAAGAATGTGGCTCCATCATATTTCTTTTCTTTTCTCTTCTATCTCTCTTTCTTTCTTTTAGTATGGAAAGATTCTGCGATACAGTGACCCCTCTGTGATCTTTGTCTTCCTCCTGGTCTTCTGCGTGGCAACTGTCATGCAGTGCTTTTTCATCAGTGTGTTTTTCTCTCGGGCGAATCTGGCAGCCGCCTGTGGGGGTCTCATCTACTTCCTGCTCTACCTCCCTCATGTGCTTTGCTACGCCTGGAGGGATGTCCTGGGCTTTGGCGCCAAGATTGCCACGGTGAGACATTCAACACACCTCTACACCAGCCTGGAGAATTAATGTCTTAATACATCAAATCATCAAATGCTGAACGTAGATCCACAGTAGAGACTGGACTTGTCAAAAAAGTAGTGTACTTTTGTTGTAGTGTACTTAAAAGTATAAATCTTAAAAGTATATTTTAAAAATAACTACTTGCAGATATTGTAATATCAATTAAATAAAAGGTCACTTAAGTGCACTTGAAGAGAGTACACTTTTATTCTTAACACACTCAAGTACAATGTCAAGTTCAAAGGAAAAGTGCATTTTTTAAATCTGTGTTTTAGTAATATTTTGTCATGCTCTAAAGAAGTACACTTGTTTTGATGTTGACTAACATACTAAAGCACATGTACTTGATTATAATTGTACCTGCAGTGTGTTACTTCTTTGCAAATGTTTTATTGAAAATATATTTTATAAGTACACTTTAACAATATTTTTTACTTTTTTTACTTTTTGAAGCATCAAAATGGTAGTTGCGTAGACTGTCAATGGAGGGACTGAAGTTAAATTAAAATTCTTGATTTGTGTTCTGAAGATGAGCCTTACGAGTTTGTTGCGGCTTGAGAATGGGTAAATGATGAAATGATGAACTAACCCTTTAAGTGTTAAATAAGGGAATAAAAAAACACTAAATTTCAGCTAATTACAATTAATATTAATTGAATAAATATAATAAATTTTCAATTAATTGCATTTCACATGCAATTAAGTGTCTTGAAACATTACTTTCAGTTTACACTTAAGTATACTCCTTTAAAGTAGCCTATATTATTTCTGTAACAAGTTTTTTTTATTATTATGCTGTACTACTTTTTTATTATAAATTTTTTTATATGCCAAAAAAAAAAGCAGCTTCATCATTACAAATGCGTAATTACAAATATATTTAAGTGCATGACACACAGTACTAGTTTCAACAAAAATTACATGAAATTATTATTTTTTGTTTACCATAAATGCTTGTCAGTGCATTAAAGGGTTAGTTCACCCAAAAATGAAAATTCTGTCAGTAATTACTCACCCTCATGTTGTTCCAATCATGTAAGACTTTCGTTCATCTTCGGATCACAAATTAAGATATTTTTGATTAAATCTGAGAGCTATCTCACTCCTCCATAGGCTTCCAGAGGGACCGAAACTCGCCGGCCCAGAAAGTCAGTGAAGAAAATGTTGAAATAGTCCAAGTGACTACAGTGGCTCTACATTAAGTTTATCATGCGACGACAATACTTTTTGTGCGAAAAAACAACAAAAATAACGACTTTATTCAACTGATAGTGTTCTTCAATGTGGGCCTCTGACGAGAGTTCACGGGAGCGCCACGACGCATGCGCGAGAACTGAGATTACGGCGTTCTTCTTCTACTACTACTTGTTACTGGCTGCTCACTCCTTAGGAGTATTATCGCCATCTACTGTACAAGATGACGTCCCGACATTGCCGGGAGCGCAAAACGGTCTGTTTACAAGCAGCTGAAGACGCGCGCTGTATGTAAAACTGTATTCGTAAATATGTCCGCAGATTTCGATGTAGATGAAGATTTGATTTTTTTTTTAACCAACCATACTTATTTGAACCAGAATACACAGACATTGAACTACAAGAGATGGAAGATGCTGCAACACAACCGCAGTCTGCTTCTGAAAGACAGAGAGCATTGGACAGCTGATGGTGTAAATGTAATCAGTGCCAAGCGATGCCTACTGAGGCCATCCTTAAAAATATTTTGGTTTGCCGTAACAGCCAAAAAAAAAAAAAAAAAAAAAAGGGGTCGGTTGGTCGGTCTATATATAGCCTATATTCTTTCGCAAGTTAACGCAAGTTTACAACCGGCAAGTCGTTTTTTATCAACTTAAAAACCAAAGGGGACTTTTTTAGTCCAAAAGGGTAAAACAATTATTAATTGGGTCGGTCCTAAATTGACAGGGTCGGTCGGGTTATGGCAAACAAGACTATTTTTAAGGATGGCCTGAACAGGAGACGAGTGCTGCATCGATTGGGACATACAGTTACATACATTACGAATACAGTTTTACAAAAGCAAAATAATATAATATTTGATGATTGATCGAAAATCGTATCTCTCCCCCAACATGCTCACCTGCAAGACGCTCCGACATTAAATTTCTCTGTAGGCTACTGTAGGCTTTTTGTAGAAAGCCTTTCTTTAAAGTAAATTTCGTTTTGTATTAATTGTAGCATGCAGGCAATATAATCAGGACATGGAGGCGCCCGCGCGCTCGTCTCTTAAATGAATCAAAACTCTACATTGAATCTTTAAAAAAAAAGAAGAAGAATATAGGCTATATAAGATCGACCAACCGACCCTTTTTTTTTTTTTTTTTTTTTTTTTTTTTTTGGCTGTTACGGCAAACCAAAATATTTTTAAGGATGGCCTCAGTAGGCATCGCTTGGCACTGATTACATTTACACCATCAGCTGTCCAATGCTCTCTGTCTTTCAGAAGCAGACTGCGGTTGTGTTGCAGCATCTTCCATCTCTTGTAGTTCAATGTCTGTGTATTCTGGTTCGAATAAGTATGGTTGGTTAAAAAAAAATCAAATCTTCATCTACATCGAAATCTGCGGACATATTTACGAATACAGTTTTACATACAGCGCGCGTCTTCAGCTGCTTGTAAACAGACCGTTTTGCGCTCCCGGCAATGTCGGGACGTCATCTTGTACAGTAGATGGCGATAATACTCCTAAGGAGTGAGCAGCCAGTAACAAGTAGTAGTAGAAGAAGAACACCGTAATCTCAGTTCTCGCGCATGCGTCGTGGCGCTCCCGTGAACTCTCGTCAGAGGCCCACATTGAAGAACACTAATAGTTGAATAAAGTCGTTATTTTTGTTGTTTTTTCGCACAAAAAGTATTGTCGTCGCATGATAAACTTAATGTAGAGCCACTGTAGTCACTTGGACTATTTCAACATTTTCTTCACTGACTTTCTGGGCCGGCGGGTTTCGGTCCCTCTGGAAGCCTATGGAGGAGTGAGATAACTCTCAGATTTAATCAACAATATCTTAATTTGTGATCCGAAGATGAACGAAAGTCTTACATGATTGGAACAACATGAGGGTGAGTAATTACTGACAGAATTTTCATTTTTGGGTGAACTAACCCTTTAAGCAGCACACATTAACCTATTTCAAAGACAGTTGTATTAATGGAATTACATATAAAGATATATTCAAACTAAAATACATTTTCATCTAATTGTTGTTAAGCTACGAGTCCAAACACTTTACATTCAGTTCCCACTTAAGTAAATTATTTTGAAATATATTATTTCCATGATTAGTACTTTTTTAAAAGTATGTCAAAGTGTGCCTCTTTTTCATAAGAACAAGCAGAAGGAGAGGATGAGACAGAGTTATAAACATGACGAGAGGAAAGAAAAGAATGAGAAATGATGTGTCATTCGAACTGTACATTCATTTAATTCACACAGTGAATGAAACACTCAAGTCCTCTTAAGGTACAAATCCACAGAAGCAGATTCCGATCTCTGGAGAAGCTCATCCTGGAGCTCCATTCATCTCCAGTGACGATGTGCATTAGTGAGAGAGTTATAGCAGTGACCCCACACCTGAAGAGAAGAGCAATGGAGGAGCTCTTTTGCCCTTTGAGAAAGAGAAAGACCAACTTAATGACTTACAGCTGCATTTCCGTCATTGTGACCAATCAGAGTGACCTTTATCTCACGCAAAGATATTCGCTCTATTCAGCAGTGTGTGGATGTCTTCCTCTTATCAGAAGTGTGTGTGTGTGTGTGTGTGTGTGTGTGTGTGTGTGTGTGTGTGTGTGTGTGTGTGTGTGTGAGCGTCCTGACATTCAGGCGCCGCTGTCTAGGCTAGATGAATGAGCCTACAGGCCCATTAATGTGAGCAGTACTGTTTACTTTGAAATTGTGGATCGTGGCAATGCTGCTGTTTTGATCTCTTATTCATACCTGAGTAAAAATGCACACAGGAGGGAAGCATTTGCATTAATGGCATGGAGCAGGCAGGAGGGCCCAGCCAGTCTCTGACCTCTCAGTCTCTGTCCCAATAGAGCCTGCTATCATGTGTGGCGTTTGGATACGGCTGTGAGAATTTCGCCCGTTATGAAGAGCAAGGCATCGGGATTCAGTGGAGCAACATCCGGGTCAGTCCACAGGAGAACGACCGCTACTCCTTCATCGTTTCCATCTTCATGATGCTGTTTGACGCTCTCATTTACTGGATAATGACCTGGTACATTGAGAACGTTTTTCCAGGTATGACAGTCTGACAGCATAGATACACCTAGAAAATATTACGTGTTTTCATCATTTTGTTTTTGATTTTATTTAGTTTTTCTTGCTGTTTTGAGATAAAAAAAAAAAAAAAGTTATTGCTATTTTGAGATTTTAAAAAAAGTGTAATATATTATGTGACATACAGTTCTGATCAAAAGTTTGAGGTCGGTAAGATTCTTTAATGTTTCTGAAACAAGTCTCTTCTGCTGACTGAGGCTGCATTTGTTTAGTCAAAAATACAGTAAAAACAGTTAAATAAAATATTATTGTAATTTAAAATAACTTTTATATTTGAATATGTTGTAAAATGTAATTTATTTCCGTGATGCAAAGCTGAATTTTCAGCATCATTGCACCAATCTTCAATATCACATGATCCTTCTGAAATCATTATAATATGCTGATTTGCTGCTCAAGAAACATTTCTTATTATTATCAATGTTAAAACGAGTTGTGCTGCTTCAAAAATTCAGCTTTTCTTTAGGAATAAATTACATTTTACAATATATTACAATTAAAAACAGCATTTTTTTTAAATATAATTTTTTTTTTTTAATATACATTTATGTTTTTTACTGTATTTTTTATCAAATAAATGCAACCTTGGTGAGCATAAGAGACTTCCTTCAAAAACATTTAAAAAATCGTAATTATTCCAAACTTGGTAGTGTGTAAATAGTATACCGGACTGTATGTATGCTGATAAAATTGGACATATTTATATATCAAGAATGTAGCCTGCTTTTTCTTTGATTTATCAGCGTATGAACAGTTGTTTGCGTCTTTCTTTAGGTCAGTATGGTATCCCAAAGCCCTGGTATTTTCCCTTTACTTCCTCGTACTGGTGTGGAACTCTGGTGGGATCTGATGCTGAACCCGACCTGCTTAATGAGATCGAGGACCAGAACGGTACAATTACAAATACACACACACCGCATACAAATATGTATAATGATTCTTTATCAAAACTTCTAAACGAATGTGTGTGCTGCAGGTTACTTGGAAAAGTCTCCGACTGGAATGAAGGCTGGTGTGTGTATCCGCAACCTGGTAAAGATCTATAAGACGGGAAATAAACTGGCTGTGGACGGACTCAGCCTGGACTTCTATCAAGATCACATCACCTCGTTTTTAGGACATAACGGAGCCGGAAAAACCACCACCATGTGAGTTTTCACAAGTGTATGCATGTGTATAATTCTCATCTATGAAGTCACATACTCTAACATATTAACATGCACATACATAATTCATACATCTTTAGCAATGGCCCTATGCAACAAAATACTTTTGGTGTGGACATAATCAAAGTTCAGTTTATTTGGTTGAAAGTTCACTGTGCAACCGTTTTCTTGAAATGCAATCACAGTTGCTTTGAATGCAGCATGACTAAACTTGCAGTCAGATACTATAATGTATAATTTGCATATTATAGCATTATGCATTTCTTATTTCTTGTCTACTCAGCAGTGGCAAGCATTTTTCACATCACTTGCAATAATAATATAGGGTTGAAAGTTTTACAGTTACAGTTTACAGACATTACAAGCCTTGAGATTGTGAAACGTCTCTGGTTACGACTGTAACACTTGTTCCCTGAGAAGGAAACGGGTCGCTGCGTCATCGTCATTGACTCTTTTGGAACACCTCTGTGTGATTGCGTCTGAGGCACGTGTGTGAAATCAGTCCAGTGGCATGACGGAACATCATAGGCGGGGTGACGTGAGGACCAAACATTGTCAGCTTTTAATTGGCTGAAGCAAGTCGATCACAGGGACGCAGAGCGCCCTGTCTCTCGGCCAATCGATGTTTAACAGCAAAGGTTAAAACCGCCACATGCTCCTCATACGCAGGGGATTGAGATGGCGAATCTTAAAATTCCCCCGACTCGATGCTCAGCACATCCACCTCCAAGGAGCTGGACAGATGCAGCACCGTATTATACGATTTAATTCCTCAAAATTAAATGCAGCCAAAGAACAACCAGACAAGATAACACGGTCTGGATGAAAGGCTGAACTAATACATGAATCTAACTCCTCAAAGTCAGATAAGTATTTATCATTTAATTCCTCAAAATTAAAAGCAGCCACAAATCAACCAGACAAGTTAACACCGTCTGGATGAAAGGCTGAACTAATACATAAATCCAACTTCTAAAAGTCAGATAAATTATCACTTAATTCCTCAAAATTAACCAGACAAATAAACACGGACTTAATGAAAGGCTGAATAGTTTTAATATACAATAAAAAAAATCATAATTTCATAGACATTCACATAATTCGTTAGCACGCTAAAATAGGGACAAAAGAAAGGAGTCTCCCGTCTGCTCAGTTCCCTCCGTTATATTCTCTATTCTCTTTATCTATGCGTTTCCTCGGCAAACGCGAGATCTGAGCCACTAGATTCTTTATTGCATAAAACTTTCTTCCCTTGAGAACAAATGTCAACAGAGGTGGAGCTAAAACTCCGATAGTGCATTCCTGTACACTTGTGGAAGTTTTTATTTCCAGTTTCTACCAACTTCATCTGTTGGCTAATATCAAAGGCTTTCTCACCCCGAAGACTCTGGAAAACGTACTCGGTTACTAACGTAACCTCGGTTCTCTCTAGAGAGGGAACGAGTACTTGCGTAAGTATCTTACGCTAGGGGAAAACCTATTTTCCTTGAGATATTGAAGCCAAAAATTATCCTTAATTTTGTAATAATGCAAAACGCGTTGCAGCAGCATGCAGACATGGGCAAGACAGCTCGCGCGCCCATTGGCTGCTCTGCGGCAACTGCACCAGCCTATCGATAGAGGCCCCTCATGACGTCATAACCAATTAGGGTGCTTCTCGCCCTCTACGTCATGTCCCGCCGAAAGCGGGTGGGGCTGGGGCTATAAATACGGCCCGAGAGGCTGGTTTGGTCAGTTTTTTCATCGCTGAAGCGAATCAGAACGTGACGCATGCACGGCAAGATACGCAAGTACTCGTTCCCTCTCTAGAGAGAACCGAGGTTACGTTAGTAACCGAGTACGTTCTCTTACGAGAGGTTCTCTCGTACTTGCGTAAGTATCTTACGCTAGGGGAACACAGTGCAAAACGCCGTGCGTGCTTGAGATATAACACTAAAGTCCCAAGGGCAGGTGCCCGGGGCTCATACAGTGCCCAATCACAAGGGGACTCACAGAGAATCCGGGAAGAGGGGCTAGAATAGCATCATTCCTGTAATATAGAGCTCTAATAAGAGCAGATTATATCAGGTGTTCCACACTGCCAGGGCGGATTCGGCCTGGACTGATAAATATGGGGGACTTACGTACTGCCCACAGAAGTATATAGGCGATCAGTGATCGACGCTCTAGCTGTTTCAGCATCCTGAGCCGATTGCATCGGGCAGGTAATACTGAAAAATCAGACCGAGAGCAATCTAGCTTGTAAAGCGGGAACCTCGAGGTTATAAAACCTTATAAATGTAGACGGAGAGGCCCAGCCTGCCACCATACAGATATCTTGTAAGGCAATCCCACTGGACCAAGCCCACGACGAGGCCATGCCTCTCGTGGAGTGCGCTTTGACACCTATCGGGCATTGCAGGCCCTTGGATGTGTAAGCTAGCGTTATAGCATCAACTATCGATCTGGATAAAGTCTGTTTTGACGCAGCTAGTCCCTTAGAACGTCCGCTGAACAAAACAAAGAGCTGCTCCGTCTGTCTGAAAACAGACGAGCGAGACACATAGGCTTTTAACGCCCTGACCGGGCAAAGGAAGCCCGCGTCCCCTTCCTCTTCAGATACCGGCAGGGCTGACAGGGAGATAACCTGCGCCCTAAACGGTGTATTGAGGGATTTAGGAACGTTTCCGTGCTTTGGTTTGAGTATGACTTTTGAGTCATTAGGCCCAAACTCCATACACGCCGCGCTCACTGAGAGCGCTTGCAAGTCCCCTATGCGCTTCACTGAAGCGAGAGCCAGAAGAAACACTGTTTTGAAAGACAAGAGTTTCAGGTCTATTGACTGTATTGGTTCGAATGGGGCACCTTTCATGGCTTCCAAAACCGTGGAAAGGTCCCAAACGGGAACCGAGGGAGGTCTGGGAGGATTCAGCCTCTTAGCTCCTCTGAGGAAGCGAATGACCAGATCGTTCCTTCCTAATGACTGGCCGAGCGGTGGTTCAGCGAACGCTGCTATGGCCGCCACATAAACTTTGAGCGTGGATGGGGTTCTGCCCTTATCCAGAGGCTCTTGTAAAAAGGAAAGAACCTCCGGCACCCCACAGTGTGAGGGTGAAGTGCCACGCGCTGTACACCAGCTAGTGAACACAGACCATTTTGAGGAATAGAGCCACCTCGTAGATGGAGCTCTAGCCTGCGTGATCGTGTTTAACCCTCTGGGGTCTGAGGTGTTTTTGGGGTCCTTGAGATGTTCTGACATGCCCTGACATTTGTGCTTTTTTCCTATGAAAAGCATATTTTCCATTAAAACATTTCAAACAATGAAGTTTGTTAGATTTCAAAATGTGTAAAACTCAAAATGAAAATGAGTCTTGGACATTGTTTTTAAAAACAACTCCATAGGTTAAATAGTTTTTTTTAAAACATTTTTTATATATATATATATATATTTTTTTTTTTATGTTGTTTGATTTTAGATTTATTTTTTTAACATTGAAAATGGATATTTGTTAAATTCTTGTTTTAAGAAGGATCTTGTACTTCCCTTTTGAGGGAACTTGTGCTGCATCATCGCTGCAGTCCAATGGCATAATGGAACGTCACAGGCTGGGTGACGTGACGTCAGGACCAGGAAGCTATAAAGCGCACCCAGACCAAACATTTTCAGCTTCGGTGCCTCAGCAAGCACTCTGTGTGAACTGTCCGTCTTATTTAGTGTTGTTTGTCCAAGTCACAAAATCACAAGACAATAATGGCAAGCAAACAAGCATTTAAATTGTGTGTTCCATCCTGTCCTCGCTACATCACGGGCAAGGATACACACGATTTGTCTGGGGTTTGTTTGTTTTGCATGGGCAGCTCTCGAGGGGTCTGGCTGTGTTCATTCATAAAAGTTCAAGTTCACTTCAAGTTGAAGTTCAAGTTCACTTCAAGTTGAAGTTCAAGTTCACTTTATTTGTATAGCACATTTACAACAGCCACTAGGCTGACCAAAGTGCTTTACAGAACAACCAGATTAAAATATAGTAAGACCTGCATAATAACACATAAAACACAAATAAGAACATAAAACACAAATAAGAACAGCAAAGCTAAGCGAAACCTTAAAACCGGAGTGACAAAACAGTATCAGTCTCAAATATAAAATAGTAAAACAGGAGTAGCAAAGCAGTGTCAGACTCAAATATAGACGCCCGCTTGCCTTGCCTGCTTTGAGGATGATACCTGCTCTCCCTCTGTTCGAGCCGCGCAAACCGCGCCGTTCACAGGGGATGTCAGGAGCAGACGGTCACGGGGCTAGCTTTCTCTCTCCCTCTGTTCGAGCCGCGCAAACTGCGCCGTTCACAGGGGAGGCTGGAAGCGGACGGTCGGGGTTAGTTTTTTTCTTTACGTACAAGAAAGCTACCCTGCCCCTGCGCCCCATTCACGCGTCACTCACCGGCGAAAGGAGAAAAGAGTGTTTATAGTCCCGCCGAGGCTGGACTGACCTGAATTTCTCACACATTTCTCAGTTCCCTGATCAGGCGACTGGAAATATAAATATTGCAGCGCCTGCAAGCAAACGCCGAAGAAAACATGTTGACACTCTTATATGCTCGTGCATCTGAAAGCCTTTGTGTTCCCCCCTGTGGCTCAGTGGCGGAATCTTTGGTTTTTCGCATGAGAGACCGGTGTTCGAATCCCGGTCTAACGGCAAATCAATTATGCCTCCAATGCTTCGCTCTGTCAGTTCCCTGAAAGGCGACTGCAGATGTGCATTTTGCAGCCAACGAGCGCGTTGTACAACCCGCTTGCCTGCACCCAAACACCGTTTCTATGGTTCCCGTGTGTCCCGTGCGTTTATGTCCCGCTGCGGCCGGGCCGAATTCTATTTCTCACACATTTCTCATTCCCCTCTGAAGTTCAGGCGACTGGAAATGTCAATACTGCAGTGAGCGAGCCTGTTGTAATGCACGCACGTAATAATATCTGATAATACTCGCGCTAACTAAATGCATATGTGTCTTCCCCTGTGGCCCAGTGGCAGATTCTCAGGCTTTCGCGCGAGAGACCAGTGTTCGATCCCGGGTCTACCGGCAGATAAAATTATGCCTTCAATGCTCGCTCTGTCAGTTCCCTGAAAAGGCGACTGCAGATGTGTATTTTTGCAGCCAACGAGCGCGTTGTACAACCCGCTCGCCTGCACCCAAGCACCGTTTCTATGGTTTCCATGCGTCACTGGCGAAAGGAGAAAAGAGAGTGTTCCTAGTCCAGCTGCGGCTGGACCTACCTCCATTCTCACACATTTCTCTGGAAATGTCAATATTGCAGTGGACGAGCCTACTGTAATACACGCACGCCTGCAAACAAGCGCCAGCATGTTGACGCTCTCTGTTTCTATGGCAACTTCTCGCTCGTTCAGTTCCAGTAAATGCGACTGTTCCAGTGTATTCTGCAGTAAACAAGTCGGCGACACAGCCCGCTTGCCTGCACACAAACGCCGACAGGTCTTACGGGACTCGCCCAGCCCTCCCCCTCTCGGTTGCCCACCGCAGAGGAGTCGAGCGCGGGCAATCTGCCCGCTGTTATCAGCGCGCCCCCTGCCTCAAATGTCATAAGCGCGACGCTTATGTTGCAGCACACTGAAGCCCCTCTGTCGCTGAGCGACCAGAGCGCGCTTCGCATTCAACCCCTAGCCATTCATGCAAATGCATGGGCAAGGCTACCCGGGGTTTCGAAGTGGGTGCTAGACATTATAGAAAGAGGCTATTCGCTAGTTTCGCCGACGCCCTCGCAGCTATGCGACGCGCGTCGAAACCACGGTAAAAACAGAAGTAGCACACCTACTTCGAGCCGAAATTTCGAAACTGTTGAGCAAAGGGGCCATAGAGCCCTTATCTCAAGCTCAGAGCGAAGGAGGGCTATACAGCAGATACTCCCTGGTACCGAAAAAAGACGGGGGTCTCAGACCCATACTAGATCTAAGGCAACTGAACAGAGTGCTTGCGAAGCGACAGTTCAGAATGCTCACGACCAGAAAAATCCTCGCGCAGATTCGCCGAGGAGATTGGTTTTTGTCAATAGATCTGAAAGACGCATATTTTCAAATACAGATAGCATCACGTCACAGGCGATATTTGAGATTCGCCTTCGAGGGCCAGGCATATCAGTACACAGTCCCACCGTTCGGCTTGTCCCTAGCACCCCGTACATTTACGATGTGCATGGACGCAGCGCACCCCTCAGAATACAGGGCATGCGAGTATTGAACTACTTGGACGATCGGCTGATTCTAGCTCAATCTCACTCGGTGCTCATAGAGCACAGGACCATTTTACTCGGTCACCTCGAGAATCTGGGTCTCAGAGTCAATTGGGCGAAGAGTTCTCTGTCCCCCAGGCAGATAATATCTTTTCTGGGCACAGAACTGGACTCGCTGTCTATGATAGCGCGACTGTCACCACAGCGCGTACTAGACGTTCAGCACGCAGCGAGCTCTTTCCGCAGCGGCGCATCTGTCCCGCTCAAGAAATTTCAGAGGATGCTAGGTCTCATGGCCTCAGCATCATCAGTACTTCAGCTGGGCTTGCTTCGCATGCGCCCGCTACAGTTCTGGCTGAAAGCGCGAGTGCCGCGCCGAGCGTGGGCTTCCGGTCTGCTTCGTCTCAAGGTCAATCAGAAATGCATCGCAGCTCTGAAACCTTGGAAAGCAAACGACTGGTACCGATCAGGTGTAAGCCTGGGGACTTCCCCGAGTGTGAGGGTGGTGTCTACAGACGCATCCACCTCGGGATGGGGAGCGCTGCTCGAGGGCAGACCGTTCTTCGGCCAATGGTCAGAACGGGAGAAGCTTCTGCACATAAACTGCCTCGGAATGTTGGCAGTAGATAATGCGCTGACGCGTTTTTTGTCCCCAAATAAGAGGACACCACGTCCTGGTCCGTTCGGACAATATGTCAGTGGTGGTTTATATAAATCACCAAGGAGGTATCAGATCCAGAACCCTTCACAGGCTGACGGAACGCCTCCTGGTCTGGGCTCAGCACAATCTGCGCTACCTTAGAGCAGCGCATGTGCCCGGCCACCTGAATGTGGGACCAGACAGACTGTCCAGAAACAATCTTCCGGTAGGAGAATGGTCTTTACACCCACAGACAGTCAAACTGCTATGGAGGACATTTGGCAGAGCGAAAATAGACCTATTTGCGTCTCAAGAGAACGCTCACTGTCGGGAATTTTTCCCCAAGAGCAGGGATGCGCTGGCCCACGTCTGGCCCCGCTGCCCGCTCTATGCGTTTTCACCCTGTCATGCTCCTACCCCAGGTGTTAGAGCAAATCAAGAAAAACGGATGCCCAGTGCTACTCGTCGCCCCATTATGGACGAACCAAGCCTGGTTTCCAGTCCTGATGCAGCTGACGAGTACCGCCCCGTGGCCGATACCGGTGAGGAGGGATCTCCTCTCGAAGGCAAACGGCTCGATCTGGCATCCTTGCCCGGAGCTTTGGTCCCTACATGTGTGGGCCATCAACGGGTACCCGTTAACCTCCCAGCGGGAGTGTTAACCCCCTGAGGTCGGCGGTATCGCCGGCGATACCAGCTCGCTTTTTTTTTATCAGTGTAAAACAAACTCATAAATACTCTGTTGACTTTGATTTTCCATAGGAGTTTCATACATCAATCGATTCTGTTAAATGTGTATTATTTTTGTGTATACTCACAATAAAAACAAAGTGTTGTGCTTTTTGCCAAATAAAGAAAAATAAACACGAAGCGAGTTCTGCCTTCTCTCTGCCAGTGAAGTCCATTCTGAAACGCGTCCGAAAATGAACATAACTGAGCGAATACTCAGTCAAACAGGCATACAGACACACAGGCATGAAGCTTGAATTCTCTTCTTTTAAATGAAGTAATTTATATAAAAAACAAATATTCTCATCTTGTGAAATCTGTATTAAAAGAGAGCGATTCCAGTCGAGCTCATCTCAGCTCATTACGTTTTAATCGGCCCCGCCCACGGAGAGCGCGCGCTATTCAAACGCAAATGACTGAGACGATCCCATACAAACTGTGAACGCCCCCATATCAGCTCGAGAAAACACATCAAGTTTATTCAGATCAGTGCACTTGTTTACACCGTCTCGCAGCGCTGTGAGGAATAATAATAATGGAAAACTTACCTCAGAAGTGCTGGTATTTCGAGGAGCAACGGATGGAATACTGTAGTAAGTTTTTTTTCATTCTCAAGTAAATCGCGTTTCTGTGTGAATGAATGAACGGCAGAGATGCCCTGTTTACCACAACTCGCAAAAAGACGGTTTAAATTTGAATTGCGTTTCTGTGTGTGAATGAATGATCTGCTTTTAGCAAACTATTTTGCTATACTCAGTAAAAATCGACTGAAATATGTTGAAATAAAATTTATTTGTATAAGCAACGTATTAAACTGCAAATTAACATTTATATTCCTTATAATAAAAACGAAAGACCTATGTTACAGACAAATGAAAGACAACATTACGTTGATTAGTTTTGGATAGATTACACATTTTTACTGTAAAATATCTGCCACCTCAAATAAGCTTTTGTTTGCCAATTTTTGCTAATATGTTAAATATAGTATGTTTTGTCAATGTAGGCTATATTCGAAGTAATGAATCCTTAACTTTGAAATATGTATGATAAAATGTATACTTTAGTTTTTACAAAGAAAGATTACCCTTCAATTGTTGTTGTAATTGTAACCTTTTTAATAAAAAAAAATATTTACAAGGTAGATGTAAACAAATTTTAAAAGGTAAATATAAGCCTTTTCTTTAAATAATTTTTATTGTGTTTTATTATTGACAAATTTGGGGAGAGGATACATATTCCAAAACTGAAAATACAGTATGAGAATTAACTGCACAATTACTAGACATGTTTTCCTTGGATATTATACAATTTGCAAGCACAATTTGTGGAAAAAAAATAAATTAAAAACAATTGACATGCTTCCAACTGTGAACCAATTTGGTAGAATATATATATATATATATATATATATATATATTGCTCTTGCATTCTTTCTTGTGGCTATAGGTGACACACCTGAATGAATGGCTCATTAAGTATGCGGGCCCCATTGTCTCCTCAGGTGTGAACCACTACATATGCATGATGCTGTTGAATGGTTGACGCCCCTTGCGCATATTGCCTTTACAAACAAAAAGTGTTTTACAAGATTTAAATCAATGTATTGTGTTATGTGAATGATAAGGGCAGGATGATTTTCACATCATTTTGAAGAAAAAACTCTAGGCAATGACATCCATTAGTCAAAAGTCTTATTGTCACATATTTAGTATGTGTTTTGTGGCCTTATTTCAGAAACTTTAGTTTTTAGTTTTTTCAATAACCATGCATAAACATTATTCTCTCAAAAATACAAACATGTACATGCATGCATTTTGACTCATTTACACTGTTAAAGAGTTGGATTCTCATGCTAAACATGGCCAAAGTTTCAAAAAACGAGTTGGATGTATGACAGAGTATTTCTGTGCCAAATACACCCCTTCAGGGTTCTATAAGTTTTGGATTTTTTTTTTCGAGTATTGCTATGTATGATGTCATAAAGGGCGGAATTCCTTGTATGGGCACTTCTGCCGAGCAAAAACAAGAGCACGCCCATCAACGTGCTTCGTTCGGATTGCGGAAGTCGTCGGCAGCGCTGCACGGCACGCCTCCAGGAGCTCTAACGTTTTCGGAAAGAAGTGGTACATCTGTATCTGTTTTTTGTAAATCAAACTAAAGACTCTTCGGAGATATGAAGGACGCAATACTACTATTTTGTTACTCAAGATTAACATGAGATTGGCAGAAACTGTGTGTGTTATGTCCCCTTTAAATCCTGTTTGTTTTTTTATTGTTATATTTACAATGCAAAGACATGCTTAACTGTGCAATGCAAATTGTAGCTCAAGTGTGCAAATATGTTATTGGGGCCACTGTATACTCTATACTCTATAATACACAATCATACTACAGTACAGTTCATAAATAATGCAGAGTAAAAAGAGACATTAATGACACTATTGAGTTCATGAGGTGGTTTATTTTCAAGTATTTTTCTAATGTTTTTCTTGTTGTTTCATCAGGTCAATACTGACGGGTCTTTTTGCTCCCACCTCTGGTACCGCTTATATTAATGGCTACGACATCCGCACTGACATGGACACCATCAGGACACACCTGGGAATGTGTCCACAACACAACGTCCTCTTCAACGAGTAAAAACTAATTTCATCTCCTTTCTCTCTATCACAGGGTCCACAAACACAGATAAAATTTAGTGTATTTGTTCACTATCCCTGAATACTAGCACATCTGAACTCTGAAACAACAGACAAAAAGTAGGGGTGCTCCGATTGATTGGCTATCGATCACTATTGGCCGATAATCACTACTCGATCGGCGATCTCTCAATTTGCCGATCTCGCGCTTGCCTTGAGAGATATTGCATGACATGCTTGCAGCGGCAACCTCTCAATCTCTGTCCGGCACAGGGAAAAAAAATATAATGCTGAAGGTGAAGACTTTTTAGAAATCAGTAATTTGAAAACTTTCTATGAGAAGTGATTTCACAAACAGCATGAGTGAATCAGCGCGCACTCTTTCTGGCTTCACATCACCACATCGTGTCTGCACTATAAGCGAGCTGCGCACTGCACAGATGAGGGAATTGTCACTTGTTGTTGTATCATCACTAAAGTTTATAATTAAAAATTTTTTTAAGTCTAGCCAGTTTAAACATTCAAGCGTTTTTAAACCATTCAGCTCTGGTGCACTCTCTGAGAGACGCACCGGTGCGCTCATGCACACTCAAAGATCGCACAGATAAAGCCAACTCACAAACAGCTCGCGAGTACCAAAAATAGTTAATTTCACGGCTAATTGCTCTTAAATGGTCAAATGCACATAAATCAGTGTATGTACAAAACTATCGTTTCGGCGAATGTTCACGTAAACACAGTCAGTTATGACCTAACTGAACGCAAACGTATATATGAATACGTTTCCTTATCAATTTCAGTATTATTTTTTACCTGAATACTACTGTCAGACCTACCTAAAAAATAAATAAATTATTACTGACTGTTTACTTGTCTTTTTTGTAAATTCAAAGTTTGAATTGTGCAACAAAATCTCCCCAATGTAAAAGCAAAAATGTTATATAATATTGTATATATATACAAAAGGGTCACATAAGGTGGGAATTTCCACCATTTTCCAAAACAAAATTCAAGCACTGAAGCAATGCCTGTAAAATCCTGATCAGAGCATCCCTATATATAATGCTACATGGTAAAATTAACGCTTTAAATATACCCTATGATCGATGTCGGTTATCGGTATTTGCCAATACTGCTTCCTGTGATCCCCTCAAAATCCTGATCTGAGTACCCTTAACAAAAAGGTTTGACAACTAATGAAAGATAAGTAATAATTCTACAAAAACAGCTGATGAGAGCAATTCAGTTCTCAATCAAGAATAAAAATAAAAAAAACAGGAAAACAGCGGAGTTCAACTCAAAAACATCAAAACAAATATTCAAAAACTAGAGGTAATCACAGTTCAACTAAAAAATGTTTGACATACAAAAGATTTCAAAGCTGCAGGCAATCACAGTCCAATTCAATTCATTCTGACAGAAGACAGGTACGTACAGGCTTTTAAGAGTGAAATTCAAGCTCTTTTTCAACACTGTCATGCTACTGAAATTAGGACTCACTTGAACCGCCAAAGGCGTTGCCCTTGATTTTAGAGCTCCTTACTTTTCTCTGCATTTGTATTTCAATGATGAAATGATCACAGATTCAGTTGAGTTTTATTCTAAAACTGTGACATTGATCTGGCACGATGCAGCATGCATATGCATAAGAAACATAAGATATACATCATGCATGACAAAGGCTTTCTTCATGTGAATAACCTGTGAATTTATTTGAATATTTGTAGTTATTAACCCAACAGCTTCATTATTACCCAAATAGTGATGAACCTGTTGTTATTGTTAACTAAAACTTAAGAGTAGTTATTTGTTTTAATTTAAATAAAGCTAAAATAAAATTGTAATATTACATGTAAAACTGTAACGGAAATTAGAAATGTTGTCTTGACAACTAATCTAAATTATTTGAAGTACTAAAATTAAAATTAAAATATTAAAATAAAGGCTTATTCAAAATATTAATAAATGCTATAATAATATATAAATAATAAAAAAAGTATTATACTAAATTATACTAAAAAAGCTTATTTATACTCGTTTATAACTTTTATATTTTTGAACACGTTGTATGTGTGATATTTGTCTCTTGTGTATTTTCGCGTTCTTGTCTGTGTTTAAATAAGTGAGTATTTGTCATGTGTGTTATGATTGAATGTGTATATTCATGTTCCGTTTGTTTGTTTCAGCATGACAGTGGAAGAACACATTTATTTCTATGCCCGTCTGAAGGGACGGAGCTCTAAAGAGGTGAAGAAGGAAATTGATCAAATGATTAACGACGTGGGTCTGCCTCATAAACGCAAAGACCTCGCCAAGAACCTCTCAGGTGTGTGTGTGTGTGTTTGTGTGCATCAGCAGCGTTCATACTACGCTTATAATGCTTACAGACACTGGATATTTGGCAAATTTCTGTTGTGTGCATTCAGGTGGGATGCAGAGGAAGCTGTCTGTTGCTATCGCATTTGTGGGCGGGTCGAATGTTGTGATTTTGGATGAGCCAACAGCAGGAGTTGATCCCTATGCACGCAGAGGCATCTGGGAGTTGCTGCTCAAATACAAGAAAGGTAACAGAAATGAACAAATGTAAACACAGGGCTCGACAGTGCAGTATTTCACTCACATTTGCAACAAAAAAATAGATTTGTGCTAACTGTTAAATGTATTTAGCAATGTGCATGTACTGTAGGAAAAAAAGGCCCCGTGGCTCCTTAAAGAGTGCATATTTGATCTCCCTCATCTTTTTGGAAGAGCAGCAATAGTAAATCATAGAAATGTCCAAATTAAAAGGACTGGTGTATTTCAGGCTTGTTTATAATGAAAACTGAAGTTTTGAATATGAATAACTATATTGTTATAATTAGTATTTTGGTTACATAATAAACTGTGTCCGTCATTTAATTAAACTTAAATGTTTGTAGCTTATGTCTGGACTGCATAGTCTGATACAAGACTAATTGCACTAAATCAAGTGAAAAAAAAGTCATAACTGAAATAATGTTCATAGTATTTTATTTTCTCCATAGGGACATTTAATTTTAATGAAAACGTATAAACTGTTAAAGACAGACCTAAGCAGACCTGTAACTATCCAAGGCTGTTAATCATAGTCTATGCGTTTGTTAAAGTCATCAATTTGCATTAGCTATTTCAACTTATTTGTCCAAATAATAACTATATTTGTATTATACTTATTTATTCTAATGATATTTTACTTATATTTTATTTATAATAGGCTACTAATATTTATTATTCTATACTTATTTTATATATATATATATATAGTGAGGAGAACAAATATTTGATACACTGCCGATTTTGAAGGTTTTCCCACTTACAAAGCATGTAGAAGTCTATAATCTTTATCATAGGTACTCTTCAACTGTGAGTGACGGAATCTAAAACAAAAATCCAGAAAATCACATTGTATGATTTTTAAGTAATTAATTTGCATTTTATTGCATGACATAAGTATTTGATACATCAGAAAAGCAGAACTTAATATTTGGTACAGAAACCTTTGTTTGCCATTACAGAGATCATACGTTTCCTGTAGTTCTTGACCAGGTTTGTACACACTGCAGCAGGGATTTTGGCCCACTCCTCCATACAGACCTTCTCCAGATCCTTCAGGTTTCGGGGCTGTCGCTGGGCAATACGGACTTTCAGCTCCCTCCAAAGAGTTTCTATTGGGTTCAGGTCTGGAGACTGGCAAGGCCACTGCAGGACCTTGAGATGCTTCTTACTCCTTAGTTGCCCTGGCTGTGTGTTTCGGGTCGTTGTCATGCTGGAAGACCCAGCCACGACCCATCTTCAATGCTCTTACTGAGGGAAGGAGGTTGTTGGCAAAGATCTCGCGATACATGGCCCCATCCATCCTCCCCTCAATACGGTGCAGTCGTCCTGTCCCCTTTGCAGAAAAGCATCCCCAAAGAATGATGTTTCCACCTCCATGCTTTATGGTTGGAGTGTGTTCTTGGGGTTTTACTCATCCTTCTTCTTCCTCCAAACATGGCGAGTGGAGTTTAGACCAAAAAGCTCTATTTTTGTCTCATCAGACCACATGACCTTCTCCCATTCCTCCTCTGGATCATCCAGATGGTCATTGGCAAACTTCAGAAGGGCCTGGACATGCGCTGGCTTGAGCAGGGGGACATTGCGTGTGCTGCAGGATTTTAATCCATGACGGCATAGTGTTACTAATGGTTTTCTTTGAGACTGTGGTCCCAGCTCTCTTCAGGTCATTGACCAGGTCCTGCCGTGTAGTTCTGGGCTGATCCCTCACCTTCCTCATGATCATTGATGCCCCACGAGGTGAGATCTTGCATGGTGCCCCAGACCGAGGGAGATTGACCGTCATCTTGAACTTCTTCCATTTTCTAATAATTGCGCCAACAGTTGTTGCCTTCTCACCAAGCTGCTTGCCAATTGTCCTGTAGCCCATCCCAGCCTTGTGCAGGTCTACAATTTTATCCCTGATGTCCTTACACAGCTCTCTGGTCTTGGCCATTGTGGAGAGGTTGGAGTCTGTTTGATTGAGTGTGTGGACAGGTGTCTTGTATAAAGGTAACAAGTTGAAACAGGTACAGTTAATACAGGTAATGAGTGGAGAACAGGAGGGCTTCTTAAAGAGAAACTAACAGGTCTGTGAGAGCCGGAATTCTTACTGGTTGGTAGGTGATCAAATACTTATGTCATGCAATAAAATGCAAATTAATTATTTAAAAATCATACAATGTGATTTTCTGGATGTTTGATTCTGTCACTCACAGTTGAAGTGTACCTATGATAAAAATGACAGACCTCTACATGCTTTGTAAGTAGGAAAACCTGCAAAATCTGCAGTGTATCAAATACTTGTTCTCCCCACTGTGTGTATATATATATATATATATATATATATATATATATATATATATATATATATATATATATATATATATATACATACATATATATATATATAGTATCTCTGAAAGGTCAAGGCTTGTGGGTTGCTCCCGGTCAGCAATGGTAAGAATTTACCAATAGTGGTTAGAGGGGGGACAAACCGGCGACTGGGTGTTGGCTGCCCAAGTCTTATCAATGAACAAGGGCAACAAAGACTATCCCATCTGGTCTGAGTCAACAGTTTGTCACTCACACAAAATTTTAATGATGGTTAAGGGAGGAATGTGTCATAAGACACAGTGTATCACACTATGCTGCATATGGGGCTGTGTTGCCGCAGACCAATCAGAGTGCCTATGATGAACCCTGTCCACCGTTGAAAGCAGCAACAATCTGTTGGAAATGGACCTTTGGTGTAGTGGAAGAAGGTCTTCTGGTCCAATGAGTCCCATTTTCTTTTACATCATGTGGATGGCCGTGTATGTATACCGTTTACCTGGGGAAGTGATGGTACCAGGATGCACTGTGGGACAACGACAAGCCAGTGGAGGGAGTGTTTTGCTCTGGGCAATGTTCTGCTGAGAATACCCTGAGTCTGGCCATTCATGTGCACATACATTTGACACTACCTAAACATTGTTGCAGACCAGGTACACTCCTCAATGACAATAGTGTACCCTAGTGAAAGTACCCTTTCAGACGTAGTCCAGACTGCAAATCAGGCAAAAATCTGTACAAATGTTGTGTGTAGGGCTGTGACGGTATGGGATTTTTTCTTACCGTGGTGAAGAAGCAACAAATCTCGCGGTTTGGCGGTTAACCGACATAACAACCCCCCCCAAAAAAAATGTTTCACCCGCGGCCGCATCACACACTGCAGACGCGATCAAGACCGCATGTAGCTTGTAAATGACAATTTATTAAATTGTAAATAGTAATAATTAACTATTAATTAGGTAGCCTTAAGGCCGGCAACACACTGGCTGCGTGGTGTGAGTGTGGCGTTTCTGTTGCGTGTCAGCTGCGTGGCTTTTTCTATGTTTTTACACATCAGAAACAGCGCTGCTGCTGCTATGTGACATATAAGCCTCATTGGTGATATATTTGACATATGGGGAGAGAGTTGTGGAAGGCCTATACTTAATGTTAAACAAATATATAGCAGCAAAGACAGCGTCGGCAGTATTGACGGCAAAATAGGCTACAGAATATTTCGTTCTGTATTGACAGGTGCAATATTTGAAAATCGATAATATATATTTTTTTAATTACATTTATATCTGCATTTATGTCAAAACCTTAACTTTCAAACATCAAAATGTAATTTATTAATATGTATTCATGTCAAAATGACATACAAACATCTTTTCCTATTCTATTTTGCCAGGAAACGCTTCCAACAGGCTTGCGTGAAAAATAGGCGTCGGTTCTATTTCTAGCATGCACACGTTTTCCGCGCGGCTCGTGCCGCAACTGAGACGCGCGTCAGTGTGCAAGCTCTAACCTGTTAACATGGGAGCCGAAATAAAAACGGACACGCCACACAGCCAGTGTGTCGCCGACCTAACCCCTCATTTACACCGCACACGTCTGCGGCGCATTACGGCTGCGACACGGCTACCGGAGCTGATCGCGCCCATTCTAGTCAATGCTTGTGTTTACACCGGCCGCGACGCGGCGCGTTTCAGAAGCTTCCCAGAAGCGGCTCTCCGCGCCGCTTCGCTAAATATAGGCGCCTAGTCTATTTTTGACGGACGCGCGTCCAAGTCGCACCGGGAATACAAAATAAAAGTCAAAAAAACATTGTCAAATTCAAAATAAACACCATGTGCAAACTCCCAAACGTATTACACACCAAT
The DNA here is from genome assembly GCA_021554675.1 of Leuciscus idus. Lineage (NCBI taxonomy): Eukaryota > Metazoa > Chordata > Actinopteri > Cypriniformes > Leuciscidae > Leuciscus > Leuciscus idus. The sequence continues at coordinate 53,892,771 of CM038622.1, read as the reverse complement.
ATCCTTGGTAGACACCATAGACTGTATGGTAGAAACTCAAAAATCAAGAAAAACCACGTCGGACAGGCAAATCACGTGGTCTCGTGCATCCAGTTGCTCCGCTTCTGAAATGCTCCTGGTGTGAGTTGGCACCGCGTGGAGGACGGAATAAAACCTTGTCGCAGACGTAATGCACCGCAGAGCTGTGCAGTGTAAATGAGGGGTTAGATAGGTGTGCTGCACTTAAGTCCAGCAAACGCCACAGGATGGTTCATTTTTCTAAGATGTGGTCTTAAGTTAGTGGTATTTCCTCGCGAGACGGATACTTTTGTGCGACAAATACGGCATATTGCCTTGCCCAAATTCACCGGCTTCCCCTTAATTGTCACCTGCCTCAAAGGCGACACAGTATTTGGATTAGACACTACATTCGTGGCTATTTTTTTAATCATTCGGCTAGCGCCGTCAACTGTTATTGCCTATACCACATAAGAGAGATCGCTACTTGCAATTAAAATCTAACTCCAACTGTTTACGTTATGCTTGTATTTTATGCCTGTGTTTGTTTGTATTTAATTGAACATTATCTGTAAACATCACAAAACCTAGCAGTTAATTAATAATAATCAGACACACACAAAAAAATAAATCCCCCATATGTTTAACGGACTGTCCCTCCCTTGTGCAGGAAGCGTTTTTTTTTTTCTCCAGAAGCCCTTGAACATGGGACTCGCAGAATACAGTAAATTATAAGCAAATACTTGTGTTTATAGTTCATATCACACACCATATGCACTCCTGTAACTTTCAGCAAAAAAAAGTGCGGTGATGACCTCACACCGCGGTAGGCATCTCATTAACGCGATATTGCGGTGATGCGGTTATCGTCACACCCCTAGTTGTGTGTATTCCAGCCTTAAGAGGTATGATTAACATTGATTAACGGTGATTAACATTGTTACAGCTGTCAGAAAGAGATCAAAGACCTATTGGGAGCTATTACACATGTGAAAGAGAGATGTTGAATCTCACTTTCAACTGTACAAGCTTGAATGCAATCATGGATCTGCTGCAGGATGTGAAGAACTTTGGCAACACTTTCCATCACAGTCCAGAGAACATGGTGATCAATGGTGTCAAAGGTTTTGTTAGGTCAATAAAAGCAATGGACCGGTCTACATTCATTCCCTGCGTCTGTCAGAGGTAGAACAATCTATTCTGAAGATGCTTTCAGGATATATGGGGTTAGACCACCGGAGCAGAACATCATGACTTTCGTCAGTACCTTGTCTGAGATGCCACAGCTGTTTCTGCCTGTAACACTTTCTCTTATAAATTGTGACAGTGTTCGTTCCAGTTTTGAGGAATGATTTGGTCCCCACATACTTTACTGGTGAGGCTATGAAAATTTCTTTTTGTTCTTAAATTGGAGTCCACTCCTGCTTCTGGAGTGCAAATGTCCTGCAGAGTTTTGCTCTAACAAACTCACCTGGGTCTCCATCTACATTAATATGGATACATTTAAAAACAGATATATATATTATTATTTTTTTATTTTTTTTTATTTTTTTTTATTTTTTTCTCTGTGTTTTGGCCTTCCACCCACACCGAGACAGCATTTTTCACCAGAGCTTTTTGCAGACACTCTCCAAAGTGGAAAATTTTTAAAAAGCAGTTTTCGTATTGTAGTGTGAAAATGAAGGTTTTCGAATATGTGACACATATTGCACCTATAGTACATACTGTACAGACCCTTTCCAAAAAATTTGAATATCATGGAAAAGTTGATTAATTTCCATAATTCCATTCAAAACGTTAAACTTCCATAGATTATAGATTCAGGGCCCACAACTTAAACGATTTCAAGTATTTAGTTGTTTATTTGTACATAATTTGGGCTTCCAGCTCATAAAACCCACGAAAACAGGATTTAAAAAAAATTTGAATATTACATGAAATCACACAGTAATATCATGGTCATTTAACCAGGTTTTGGTTCTTTTGGCAGTGTGGGCAGGTGCAAATCCTGCTGGAAAATGAAGGAAGCATGAAGTGCTCTGAAAATGTCCTGGTAGACGGCTGCGTTGACTCTGGATTTAATAAAGCACAGTGGACCAAAGTCCTCTTTTCTGATGAGAGCAAATTTTGCATCTCATTTGGAAACCAAGGTCCCAGAGTCTGGAGGAAGAATGGAGAGGCACACAATCCAAGATGCTTGAAGTCCAGTGTGAAGTTTCCACAGTCTGTGTTGGTTTGGGGAGCCATGTCATCGGCTGGTGTAGGTCCACTGTGCTGTCCACTCAACGCAGCCGTCTACTAGGACATTTTCAGAGCACTTCATGCTTTCTTCAGCAGACAAGCTTTATGGAGATGCTGACTTCATTTTCCAGCAGGATTTGCACCTGCCCACACTGCCAAAAGAACCAAAACCTGGTTCAATGACCATGGTATTACTGTGTAATTACTGTGTGATTTCATGTAATATTCAAATTTTTTGAAATTCTGTTTTCGTGGGTTTTATGAGCTGGAAGCCCAAATTATGTACAAATAAACAACTAAATACTTGAAATCGTTTAAGTTGTGGGCCCTGAATCTATAATCTATGGAAGTTTAACGTTTTGAATGGAATTATGGAAATAAATAAACGTTTCCATGATATTTTATCGGTGTTTTTACCGACATGTGCCTGCTATGTACGATGTTTCAGTGTAGATGAGAGACTTTTGAATTTTATTTTAAAACGCTAGTGTGGACGGCTTACTTTTGTTAGTTTAAATTACAGTTTATTTAATTTGTGTCATTGTTCTGTTGTTCATTTGTCCTATTGTTTTCAGATAGTGTCTTATTTCCCTTATTTAGGTGGTTACAGTTCATAAGTCTTTGTAAAAAAATTCTGCAGAAGCTTGTTTAATGTGATAAAAATGTGAAACATTCAATTTATAATTATTGTCAATACTAATAAGTCCTGCAGTCCTCAGGGGACTGAAATAGCATATTCAGCCCATTTCAGCTGGATTGCATGTGTAATTAGAGAGCAGCTGATGATTATTTGATTAGTGAAGGCGATTATTGTCTGATTAATAATTAGTCAAATGAAATGATGTGTACTAGTGCAGTTAATTGGGCTGAGAGTGGCCCTTTGTCACACACACACACACACACACACACACACACACACAAATCGAATAAGGAGTTTTTGGCTTTTGCTGTGTAATGTGAAGAGTGTAGTGTTGACATGTGGATTGTACAGTGCTGTAGTGTTTGAGTTCAGCTGGTTGCTGCTGTACTGACCACATTCACAGGTGGTGGATATTTTTTGAAAAGTCTTTTACATTTGCTTATGTAAAAATTGTCACAAATCAAGTCCAATGATGACGAGTAAGGTAGATTAAGCGGTTCAAAATAACAACAAGGTTTATTTAACAAGAGCAAACAACACGAGAGTACCGGACAAGGGAAAAAAAAGGAAATATGGAACTTAAATAGACAAGGTGATGAACTAAATACAGACAGGTGTGCTTGTTAATGAACGTCCATGCCAACAAATAACTGGCAGGAAACTAGAACAAAGGAAACCGGAAACTGAAGAGAAACTAACTAAAAATCCATGAAAGTGAAACTAAACAGAACAAAACTGACATAACGCCCGCCTCCGACAAGGTGCGTGCTCGTTCTGTAAAGTGACTGAGGAGGTGGTTCTGGAGGCGGACGAGAGGCTGGTGAAAGGAGGAGGCTCCTGTGGAAGGAACCAGGGTGGCGATGATGGTGGGAGGAGCCAGGGAGATGAGGACAGGAGGAGTCAGGTGGTGATCCAGAGCACAGCCAGGGTGAAAGCCCATGATGGAGTCGACGGAGGGAGGAGCCATGGTGAAGTTTTGGCTGACGACATCCGGGGGATGACTGAAGGAAAAGAAGCCATTGACAGTGGAGCCCTAGGCGTAGATGGATAGCAGATGGGAACCAGCAAGACCAATGGCCTCGAAGGCTGTGGAGGTGGTTCCACTCATTTGGGCAAAGCTGAAGACCGCAAGACCTGATGCTCATCAACATAGCATTGCGATTGGGGAGAAGGCAAGGGGCTGATGGGATCCAGCGAAGGCAGAGCTGACAGACTAGCTGAATGAGGAAGAGGAGGCAGGAGAGGGATGCTGGATGGGGTCAGTGACAACATAACCTCTGTACAGGACGACGAAATGGGCATTATGTTGGGCAGGTTCAGCGGCGATGGTGAAGGTACAGAAGATACAGGGCAGAGTTGGAAGCATTACCTCCATTTCCCAGTCAATCGAGTACTCGTCAGTTTCCAGCTCAACTAATGCCCCCTGTCACGGTTGTTGCCGGCTCACACACCAGGTCAGACTCACTTTGGGGCTCAGGCTTCGGGGCGATGGTCGACGCTGTTCTCCTCTCAGGCTCTGGCTCATCCATCGCGGCAGGTGTAGGCTCCCTGTCTGAGGTGGGCTCTGACTTGGTCTCCATACAAAGGGGGTAATGGCTGGCTGGGCTCTGGATTCAGCAACGTGACGATGGATATTGGGTGGGGCTGGATGATGCCGATGTTCTTTTCTTCTGCTTTGCCTACAGTGAAGGAGGATCCGTCACAGAGCGAAATTGATGTAATCCTCTAAACTCCAGCAGGTGTCCCCCTTGGGCATCAGGAAGCAGATGTTTCATCAGGCCCACTCCAAAAACCATTCATGAGGGTGACGTCATCGCATGTCACATGGTGGCAGATGTTTAGATATTCCTCCACAAAGTCCTCTAAACTATGGCCAGCCTGGAAAATAAAAACAATCTTTCCTCCCTTACATTCCTTGCTACCCTTCCTTGGTACAACGTTGATAGATGCATATTATTTTAGGTTCTAGTATTCTGTCACGAATCAAGTCCAATGATGATGAGGAAGGCAGATTAAGCAGTTCAAAATAACAACAAGGTTTATTTAACAAGAGCAAACAACACAAGACAGAGTGCATGAGACACACAATACCAGACAAGGAAAGAAAGGAAATGTTGAACTTAAAAGCTTAATAGATAAGGTGATTAACTAAATACAGACAGCTGTGCTTGTCAATGAATGTCCATGACAACCAATGACTGGCGGGAAACTAGAACAAAGGAAATGGGTAACTGAAGAGAAACAAACTAAAAATCAATGAAAGTGAAACTAGAACATAACTGTGACAAAAATAGTGTAAAAATAGTAAAATTGTGAAATAGCTGCTATTGTAATATATTTTAAAATGTATTTTAATCCTGTGATGCAAAGCTGAATTTTCATCATTATTCAGTGTCACGTGATCCTTCTAAAATCATTCTAATATGCTGATTTGCTGCTCAAGAAACATTTCTTATTATTATCAATGTTGAAAACCGTTTTTATTTTAATTTTTTTGTGGAAACCGTGTTTTTTTTTTTTTTTAAGGATTCTTTGATGAATAGAAAGTTCAAAAGAACATCATTTATTTGAAATGGAATTATTATTATTTTTTCACATTATAAATATCTTCCGTGTCATTTTTGATCAATTGAATACATCCTTGCTGAATAAAAGTATTAATTTCTTTAGGTACCCTAAACGTTTGAATTTTAGTGTAATAATCAAATACATTTCTCTTTGGGAAGCGAGTGTACAATACAGTCCATTAGAGTACATAATCATTTGGAATACAGTGTAATCTAACTGAAATAATACGGATATTTGTGGAGTTGTACCGATAACATTGTGTTCCAAATTATTATGCTAGTGACATATCAGTAGGATTTCAATACAGATGGTGCAATGTTATGCAAAAGGCATGAAAACAACTAATATTTTGCTAAAATTGAATGGAGATTATCAAACTATCATAAGATTTGTGAGTAATTCGCAGCACAAGAGAACTCGGTCAGATAAAGGCTTATTAAGGGGAGATACTCCAGGTGAATAGGGAAAAAAAACGATGATAATAGATATCAGCATGAAACTTCCCCAGTTGATTACTGACATTAAGACAAATATCTTTTGTACTACAAGTTTTTAGAATATTTATGTTTAAATATGCAAATTAGGTATTATCTCATAAAATAATGTGCTAATTTGCATATATTTACTGAAGAGAAATCTGAACATTGGATAAAGCCAGATTCAAAATTCTTGTTTCATTTTGTTGACATATTAGAGTCAAAGGTTTTTACAGAGGGGATTTTGGATATTTCTTTTTATCATTTCCGCCCCATTTTTAGGTATAAAATGTTGTATAATTCAGAATCTGAATGATATATGAACAAACCCCTCTTTAAAAACCTTAAGAATATAGATAGGAATACAACTGGAAAGTTTAGTGTATGTAAGTGCTGCTGAAGTGGAGATTTCTGGCTCAGAGTATTTAAAAAAAAAAAAAAAAAAAAAAAAAAAACCTTTTGAGAAAACTGCCTTTAAAGATGTGTATTGTAAAAATTCATACTTTTTTAGTTTTATACTTTATTTATTTACTGACACAATATCTTATCAAATCATTAGCAACAACAATACAAACCACCAAACACATCAAAACTTATAACACAGCATTTATGGCCTTCAACTGAACAGAACCCAAGTAAAAAAAAAAAAAAAAACACACACACCAACGGTCCCATGTTATTGGAAATTGACATCAGCCAATGAGATTTCACTTTTAGAGTTAAATGTAAATGTTTTTGCCTGCCGTGTCTCCCCTTCAGGAAAATGTATTAAAAGGGCAGCAAAAGCCACTGTTGAACAGCAAACATGTCTTTGAAGCTGCTGGTGTCACTGGAGTCTCAAGAACTTCTCCATGCAGGCTGGCAGTTGTGCGTAAAGTTGCATTTCAGCCACCTCTAACCAAAGCTAACAAATAGAAACGTTTACAGTGGGTGTAATAGTTTGGTACACAGAGCAAAATAATTTACGTGACATTTTAAAAAGGCTAGTTATTGCTTTAGTTCCACAGAACTTTGTTATTTTCTGTTTCATAGTTTGTTGAGCCATTTTGCTGCCTTTGATGGATCTCTGTTCCCTAATACAAAGCAACACAAATCAAACCAGTCATTTATCTTCATATTTCTACTTCTCTCTTTCTATCTATGTATCTATATCTATCGCTCTCTAGTGCTGTTTATTATCTGGAGCTGAATGTCACACTGAATGGGTGTGTTGACACAGATCCATCTGACTATACAGTGTGATTTGTGTGTATTTGTGCCTGTAAAACCAAAAAGGTGTGCATTTCTTTGAGCCTTTCAGATTCTTCACACACACTAGTCGCCAAAAGTGATGGGGGATATTTGTTTTATATTTAACTCTAAAAGTTCAATTAAACCTTCAAAATATTTTATATTTTTTCAATATTTTAAATATGAGGGAAGAACAAAACACTAAACTTGGTCAAATTATTAATCTGATCAAATTATTTGGCAAAAAAGGCAAACTACAAAAACAAATGCATGTTTCATTGCATTATCACAAATAAAACTATTGGCTTAAAGCACAACGATGTAAAATGCTTACCAAATCTTTAATAAGGGTGAAGATGTCAATTTTCCTAGACCAGACATCACTTTTGGCCACTACAGTAAATACAACTCTCTAAAAAAGAGTTAAACATGTTTTCCATTTCAAACCAGTCAGGTTTTATAGTCAAGTCACTCACAGTGTCCAGATCGTTGCTTTACAAGGTCCAACATTGGCATCTCTCAATATAAACACAAGTTTATTTGCCAGATTCTTGCCTTCCCTGCCTTTGAGAAGCGCAGACGCATGATATTTCATGATATTTCTGCTCTCGGCAAGTCAAAGGACAGATGCCTTGAACTCCCACTTTCTCGTCATACAGACAGAGCAAAAATAATGCCGGTGCAGAACCCCACGGGTGTCTAGCTTCACTGCGAGCTCCAGCAAATACAAAAGAGAGGAAACTTTTCTATACAGGGAGCGAAAGAGTGAGATCTGAGTGGCACACACATATAAAAGCTCCTATATATAGAGCACCCTGTTTTCCAGTGCACCTGCACTTCAAACACATCCTATCCCATTCAAATGTGAAAGAGCCCTTCAGAAATCCACGTTTGCAGCTGAACTTTGATGGTTTTCGCACTGAATGTGTGTTTCCGTCTTCTAGGTCGTACTATAATTCTGTCTACCCATCACATGGATGAAGCGGATATTCTGGGCGATCGTATTGCCATCATCTCGCATGGGCACGTCTGCTGCTGTGGTTCCTCACTCTTCCTCAAGAAAAAATACGGTAGAGGTTATTACCTCACGCTCGCACGGGCCAATCAGGATCAAGTCACCACGCCACGGTTCCCATCAATTAAAGAGGTAAACTGGCCAAGGCAACACTCACAATTCACACCACCAGTCAAATGTTTGGACACGCCTACATATTCCTTATTAGTGCTATTTCACACATTTAATTTAAAGTATAAAATTCCTTAGGTGCATTCTTTTTTTAGGTTTTGTTTTGTTTGAACACTGAGTTTCTATGTACGAAGAACTCCATACGGTCCAACAAGAAAAAGAAAACAATCAGTATTATTTAGTATTTGTTAGTTTATTTATTAAAATAACAATACATCATGTAATAAATATATTTTATGTATTAAAACTCAACTTATTTTATGAGCTTTTTATTCTTTAAAAAAAATCTGTTTAGGTTTATTTCATTTCAGTTTTAGTAATTGTAATATTTGAAATGTTGGAAAATAGAAATGTTAATGTTATATTTGATTTTATTTCAGTTGTATTCAACTCAAATCAAACTTTATTGAGCGATTTGGGCAAACGTTTCACATTATATCAAACTATTATTGTATTAAAATGGTTGAAAAAATCACTTATTTTCTCTGTATTTCAATGTGGAAACAACAACAACAAAAAATATTAAAACAAAAAGATTAATTAGAAATGAAGATATGCTTCAATGGCATGTTTCCCCTTGAAATAACATTAAAAAAAAAATAATAATCTAGATGAACTAGTTGACGGGTCATATCCCATCCCTACTAGCAACCAACCACACGACTCTAGCATTTTAGTAGAGTAGAGTTTTGCTTGGTCAAAAATGTAAGTTTTTAATTTTGCATTTCATATTTTGTAGTGTGATAAATTCAGTGTGGATGAGGGAATTTGCAGTGACAGCATCAGCAGTCTGGACCCACCAGGTTTACAGCTCACACACATACACTCTAATAAACACACACAGTGTCATTATGTTTCTGTATAAATGTATTTTTATGTTGCTCCTGATCAGATGTGGCGGATCTGAGTCGACTGGTGCGACGGCACGTGCCGGAGGCCGAGTTTCTGGAGGTCGTAGGTCAAGAGCTGGTGTATGTGCTGCCCTACACGGGCGCCAGAGACGGGAGCTTTGCTTCCCTGTTTAAAGAGCTGGACCTGGAGAAAAGCACTCTGGGTGTCACCAGCTACGGGATATCAGACACAAGCCTGGAGGAGGTACATATAGGGGTCACATAGGTGACATTTACTCTTGTGGCCAACACTTTATGCAATAGGGATATACACTCACCTAAAGGATTATTAGGAACACCTGTTCAATTTCTCATTAATGCAATTATCTAATCAACCAATCACATGGCAGTTGCTTCAATGCATTTAGGGGTGTGGTCCTGGTCAAGACAATCTCCTGAACTCCAAACTGAATGTCAGAATGGCAAAGAAAGGTGATTTAAGCTATTTTGAGCGTGGCATGGTTGTTGGTTCCAGACGGGCCGGTCTGAGTATTTCACAATCTGCTCAGTTACTGGGATTTTCACGCACAACCATTTCTAGGGTTTACAAAGAATGGTGTGAAAAGGGAAAAACATCCAGTATGCGGCAGTCCTGTGGGCGAAAATGTCTTGTTGATGCTAGAGGTCAGAGGAGAATGGGCCGACTGATTCAAGCTGATAGAAGAGCAACTTTGACTGAAATAACCACTCATTACAACCGAGGTATGCAGCAAAGCATTTGTGAAGCCACAACACGCACAACCTTGAGGCGGATGGGCTACAACAGCAGAAGACCCCACCGGGTACCACTCATCTCCACTACAAATAGGAAAAAGAGGCTACAATTTGCACGAGCTCACCAAAATTGGACAGTTGAAGACTGGAAAAATGTTGCCTGGTCTGATGAGTCTCGATTTCTGTTGAGAGATTCAGATGGTAGAGTCAGAATTTGGCATAAACAGAATGAGAACATGGATCCATCATGCCTTGTTACCACTGTGCAGGCTGGTGGTGGTGGTGTAATGGTGTGGGGGATGTTTTCTTGGCACACTTTAGGCCCCTTAGTGCCAATTGGGCATCGTTTAAATGCCACGGCCTACCTGAGCATTGTTTCTGACCATGTCCATCCCTTTATGACCACCATGTACCCATCCTCTGATGGCTACTTCCAGCAGGATAATGCACCATGTCACAAAGCTCGAATCATTTCAAATTGGTTTCTTGATCATGACAATGAGTTCACTGTACTAAAATGGCCCCCACAGTCACCAGATCTCAACCCAATAGAGCATCTTTGGGATGTGGTGGAACGGGAGCTTCGTGCCCTGGATGTGCATCCCACAAATCTCCATCAACTGCAAGATGCTATCCTATCAATATGGGCCAACATTTCTAAAGAATGCTTTCAGCAGTTCAGCATTTCATTGTTGAATCAATGCCACGTAGAATTAAGGCAGTTCTGAAGGCGAAAGGGGGTCAAACACAGTATTAGTATGGTGTTCCTAATAATCCTTTAGGTGAGTGTATCTAATACAGAGGAAGTTTCACCAATGCATCTGATATGTTTCTGTTTACATTTCACATTTGACTTTGATGAGCAAATGCTTACTTTAGCTACAGATACTTGGCTCTGGATCAATGTATTACAGACTATTTAATTATGATATATATCAAAGATCATTACCCAATTCATGCCTTCAGTTTCCCATTCCTCTCTTCTGTCCCTCTGTTTTGTGTTACTGTAAACACATAAGATATGTGATATTTTCAGTTCACTTTATCAAAAGGGTTTTTAACAAGAGACCAGCAAACCAGTCTCTACTGCATGAATTTTGATGACACATGATAAAAATTATTTCACATCATTTCCTGGCTCATTTGGGAACATTTTATTGATTTATTGAAAAATGTCCCTCCCCCAACCCCCCCACCCCAAAATATTTTTTTGTTGCCTGAGGGCAACGTTATGCAACAATGGTAAAGAATCATAGAGAAAATGATCATTATACAATTCTCAGAGAGCAATACAAAAATAAAAAAAATTATTAAAAAATGTCAAGAAATCATTTAAGTAAAAAGGGAAAAACACTTGAAACACATCAATATACTTGATTTGATACAGACATAGGTTTGTATCATGTAGTGCGTCATGTCATATCATGTACTTCATGTATCCTAATCAACCCCATATACACTACTGTATAATGACAAAAGTATTGGGACCCCTCCAAATCATTGAATTCAGGTGTTCCAATCACTTCCATGGCCACAGTTGTTTAAAATCAAGAACCTAGGCATACAGATGCTTCAACAAACACTCTCAGGAGCTCAGTGAATTCAAGCGCGGTGATAGGTTGCCACCTGTGCAATAAGTCCATTCGTGATATTTCCTCACTACAAAATATTCCACGGTCAACTGTTAGTGGTATTATAACAAAGTGGAAGCAATTGGGAACAACAGCAACTAGGCCACAGAGTGGGGTCAGTACATGCTGAGGCGCACAGAAGTCGCCAACTTTCTGCAGAGTCAATAGCTACAGACCTCCAAACTTTGTAGAGAGCTTCATGGAATGGGTTTCCATGGCTGAGCAGCTGCTTCCAAGCCTTACATCACCAAGTGCAATGCAAAGTGTGGGATGCAGTGGTGTAAAGCACACCGCCACTGGACTCTGGAGTGACCAATCACGCTTCTCTGACTGGCAATCCAATGGACGAGTCTGGGTTTGGCAGGAAAACGGTACTTGCCTGACTGCATTGTGCCAAGTGTAAAGTTTTGTAGAGGGGGGATTATGGTGTGGGGTTGTTTGGTGGAGGGGGGATTATGGTGTGGGGTTGTTTGGTGGAGGGGGGATTATGGTGTGGGGTTGTTTTTCAGGGGTTGGGCTTTGCCCCTTAGGTCCAGTGAAAGGAACTCCTAATGCTTTAGCATACCAAGACAATTTGGACAATTTCATGCTCCTAACTTTGTGGGAACAGTTTGTAGATGGCCCCTTTCTGTTCTAACATGACTGTGGATGCTGCACATTAGTGTCACTTTGGTGACTTTGGGTGTTCCTGTGCACCCAGGAACCCTACATCTTCCCTACTTGTAACACATTATTTGCCATTGTGAGGTATTGTCCAAGACATCCTTGAAAAGTACCCCTTATCGCATAACGTTGCCCTGAGGCAACAAAAAGAAAAACTGAATTTGTGAACATGCAAAATAAAAAGAAATTCACAAAACCTGCCAAAAGGCTTCTCTACACCTTCATACACACACACATATTTTTTATGTACAGTTCATGTCATTTTAAATATGATTACTAAAGCAAATAATCTTGCTTTCATCTCACACCATGTGCTCCTGTGACCATGTGTCAGAAAAGGACGTCCCGCCTTCAAATGGTGCTTGATAGTGACTCCCAAACCTTATTGGACTGTTCTTTGATACTTTTTCAAACATTCTAATTGGTTGCAATCATTTAAAGAAAAATGTACTGAACACAGGGCTTAAGAAAACTTTCCGTTGCCTGGGGGCAACGCTATGCAGTAGAGGGTTAAGTAGCACTTATTTAGGATATTTAAAGAAATATCCCAGATTTATTGTGATTGTTATTATGATTTCAAAAATCATAGCGCTGGTAAAAACAGTGATATTTCGAAATATTATTAAAATGTAAAATAACTGCTTTTTATGTAAAAAAAAAAAATAATATATATATATATATATATATATATATATCAGGAATCAGGATTCTTTGATGAATAGAAAGTTCAATATATATATATATATATATATATATATATATATATTTTTTTTTTTTTTTTAAATAGATATCTTTTGTATCATCATAAATGTCTTTACTGTCTCTTTTGATCAATTTATTGCATTCTTGTTTTAATAAAATGAATAATTTCTTAAAATTAAATAAAAAAATATTACTTACAACTTGTAAACAGTTGTGAAATTGTCCAGATGAAACTGTGAAATAACAAAATGTGTTTAATTTCACAGATCTTTCTGAAGGTGGCTAAAGACACAGGTGTTGACGTGGAATCTAATGGTAACATCCTTTCTGAATTTTCACTCCATTTTATACTTTAACATACAGTTTCACCATCTCCAGTAAGTTTATCTAAGTCATATTTTAGGCTATGTTCATTGTTCTCACTGTCAGTCCAAATCCGATTATTTGTGTCCCCGATTGGAATCTGATCTAAATTATTGACTGTCCACACTGTGTATCGCAACTGTTCAGATCTGATTTGTGTGTCCCGTGGTTGTCTTTCGTTTTCTGAAATATCTGCATTGGTTTCGATGGCAATGATGTTGCGTGGGTAGGAATATGCAAAAAACAACAACAAACGCAACATGGAGAGGTATACAATACAGATGTTGTCTTATTTACAACATGACAATGTGTAGCCGACGCGCTGGACTACTGTGTCTTATGAGGCAGCGGCAGAAACGCATGCGTGGTTTTATTAGTCTTTCTACCGGTCTCATAATTCAACATGTCTCCATGTATATTGTCATTTTTTGCTCGACCGGCACTTTGCAACAAGTTTCTGCAGCAATTTTCAGCACGTTCCCTATAACACTGTCTGACATGTTTACGTTTTACGTGGCCTGAGAAAATGACACAAATCACGCAAAATCCGATTAGAGCGGTCAGACTGAAACAGATTTCCAGGAATTCGATTTTAATAGGATTTCAAACCACTTATGAATGTAATGATTTTTTGCAGTTTACACTTGCTAAATACGATCGGATTCCATTCGGATATGTACAAAAGTCAGATTTGGACTGATAGTCTGAACGAGGCGTAGACTGTTTTCCAGCCTTTCTTTGGCTATGTTCAGACTGCAGGCAAATTGGATTTTTTCTCAAATCAGATATTTTCAGGCAGACTGTTCGCTCTATTCGCAAGTGATCAAATAAGAAGTGCGTGTCCAGACATAACCAACATGTCTGATATTTAGGCCTAATTTAAAAATTTTGTATTTGAATTGCATATAAAAATTTCCATCAATTTGGATTACACAGTTTAAACATAAACAATCTAATAAACGTATTATTATGCATATTTGTCAGTCATGCATATGAAACGGGTACGATTTCTGATCATACTAATAACAGCTTTTTTTAAATACACAATTACCGGGTTTCTATTTGTATCATCAATAAGTCAAATTTGTTTCAATCACATGTATTTTAACTAAATTAATATATCTTGTTCCATATAGTTTTTAGCTGTCTTATCCTTCAAAAACAGCCTCTTTGCAAAACTGTACAACATAGTGGCAGTTACATCAAACAACTGTACTGAAATGTGCCACTCAAACTGATAAGATCAGACTAAAATGATCTGGGATCTCGTTAAAAATAATTGTAAACCTCTCGTCTCTAACAGTGGGATCCTTCAGAGTGATATTCTTTCTATTTAAGAGCCTTACGGTTCCTCTCAGATAAGAACGGTCCACTCGAATAAGAGCTGGGATGAAGTGTTGCAATTGTACTCTCCTGTCTCACCTTGGAGTGTGTGTGATTGTGTGTAAACGTGTGTTAATGCTCCCTCAGATAAGAACAGGCCAGATGAATAAGCTGGAAGTATCACACCCCCACTCCTCCAGAATAACCTCTGCTGTGTGTGTCTGTTAATGTCTCGCAGATAAGAAAGGAAATTTTGAACAAAAGCCCAGAAGCAGCTCAAGGATATCAGCAATACAGACTATCAGCTCTGTATTGGAATCCAACGAGGAAAACACTGTGAAAAATGGTACGCCAAAACATAAACACTTGTACTGTATGTGTTAAAAAAATTAAAATAAAATAAAAACATACCGACCCGTTCATTTACAAACCAATCTTTTGAAAAATGTAAGTGATACTAAGAAAATAATGACTTATATCTCTGCTCTATATTGTTTTCCCCTTGTTTTGAAACAGAGGTGAAGGTTAGACACACTAGTCGTGTAGAGGGTAAGTAAAAGTTCTTCCATTTTTCCATCTGTAAACATGATCGGCGTCTGGCAGCTGTAGTGGTGAGCTACAGTAGCTGTAGTAGTGAGACAGCTTTAATAATTAAGGTTGCTGTAATAGTGAGGTGGGCTTAAAAGTGAGATAACTGTAACTGCGCAGTTTAGTGGTGCTACGGTAATATCATGGTACTCTAGCTTCAAACTAATGTTTTTTTGCGGCATTGGCATATTTTTTTGAGGCCAGTGCTGCATCTGGAGCCATTATCATTGGACATTAGATAGAGCACAATGGAATGGAACAGAACATGTAAATGTTGAGACAACTTTTCTAAAGATGAACTCTTTCTAACTTGGCTGCATCTTAAAATGTAAATTGCATGGTGCTATACATTGTAAAAACAATAAGATGTGACAGCGGCCATAATGTCTGTCTGATGCATGTGTACATAAGACCAATAATAACAAAATAACACATATGGAATATAAGAAGCAAACTGCCCCTTAATGGGCACACGAACGCATGTGATGGTTCAGTGGATTTTAGTGGGGCCTGGGTTCATTTGGAGTGCTTACATTTGTTATTGTAGACATAACTTGAAATTCTTCCTTCAGTTTTCTGTGAAAATGCATAAATTGGAAAGTATTAATACAACACAACAGGCCCTGCAATAACAACACATTCAAACAATCTAAGTGACAGTACTACAATACTACTTGTTATCATGGTACTTTTGCTGTTATCAAATGAGACATAATTTAGGTATTTAAAATAATAATAATAATATGAAAATAAATAAATAAAAACCTAGCAGTAACAGTCATGCAGCTGTAACAGTCAGGTAGCTGTAATAGTGAGATGGCTGTAATAAGGGGCTTTCGCACCGGGTTGTTCTACGAACTTAGTTCTTGGAACTAGCCACCAGGGTGGTCCCCGAAAAACTAATGGTTCCCTTAGAAAACTTTTCCTGGTTGCATTCACACCGCCAGTAGGAACTATGAAGTGATGTAAGAAAAACTGCTCCAGTACCTCACACGATACATATATACACACATTTAACTACCCTAGCCAACCCAGAACTGGTTTGTCCACTTTGCAGCCCCCAACACAAAAACCTGGTACAGTAACGTTATGTGTCATTAGGCTAAAATCAAATTACAACTAAATACCTAAACATACACAGCTTTAGCCTACGTCAAAACATGTTGGAAACGTTTGTGTACATTGAACATCTCGTTACAATCTAGTGTTTACGAAACAGTCGCAGTTAATTACTTAGTCATTTTGGTCAAGAAGTGTCTGCTAAATGCAATTGTGGCGCAAGAGCGGTATTACAGGTAGAAAGAATTTCGACTACGCCACCCGGGGAATTTCGCCCCGGGAAATATGGACAACACTCAAATTATTATTACTAGGTCACTCAGGTTCGTTTCTTTAATAAAGGTAGGCAGAGACGTGGATATGAAAATGTAAAAAAAAATGTATTAATACAAGTTTATTCTAAAGCAGAAGGATAATCACACTAAAAGAAGGCAATCAGGAGCTGTACTGGCCAGGTTTTGAGTTACAAACACATTCAAGTAAACAAAACACACATTTGAATACACACACACTTTCTGTACTAATACACTGGTTACAAAGACACACAGACTAACAGGGCTGAGGTAAACCACAGGAGGAGGGATCACTAAACTTAATTCACCGAAAGCACACTCACACACACAGCAAAGACTTCAAAAGTGTCACGGCAAACGTTCGGAGAAAGCACCACCACCACCACCACCACAAGAGATCCTCCACCCGTGGAACCTCAGCACCTGAAAGGAAAAGCACAAAAAGAATAATTAATAAATCAAACTTCAAAATACTAACTGCAATAAAACCCAGTTGGATGATGTTTAGGATACGGTCATGAGCAGATAATCACAATTAGTAGACAATCACAAATAACATACAAAGGTGTAAACAAAGACCATAAATAAATAACTAAATTCCCGCAATGAGCTCACAAGCAGATAGTTTGATGTTCCGTTTTTGACACTAATAAGCGTCAGCCTCAAAAGTTCAGTAAACAAAAAAAAAAAAACATTAAATCAACAAATCATCAATAAAACCAGACAGCAACGATCCCCTTCATCAGTGGGGTGACAATCTTCTCACAGATGGCAACAAGTTTGTATTGCACACGGTAGCGACAGCAGAGCAGGAAAATACGATGCTCTCTTAATCCGGCAGCAAAGAATCGACGGGGCTATAATAGCTTTTTATAGCACCAGCAGGAAAAACAAATCACCCGGACGAGAGGGAAAATCCTAAGCCAAATACAAAGAAACACTAAGATTTATGCCTCAATTACTAAATTTTCAGCTCGTAACTACAGTTATATGCACAATAACACTTACCGGAAGTAGACGATGCATTCACACAATGAGCTTGTCCTTTCACAGGCACGGATACTCAAAAAATTATGCAATCCGCTGTTCAGCTGGACTACAGGGACACTGCACCTAACTCAAAACAATCAGCCGATTCTAAACCCCCGAATGAAAACTAACAATACGCTTTCCATAAACAGTTCACACATACCTGAAAGGCGAGCAGCCAGCGAATGCACCCACCACCACAAGCCGAGGAAAACCGGGGAGGAAAGACAGGCTAAACAACACTAATCGTCAGTCCCATACATACAAGAAACTAGAAACAAACTGCTAGAGGCTAACAGCACATACCTGCAGTTACCGTCAACAACGGAAGGGGAGGAGCCGGACGTGACTCATTCCAGGCTACAGCCAACCAGATCTTAAATAGGCGGAATTCCTCGCTGATAGGTGCTCGCTAATGTCAATCATCCCCACTCATCTTAATCATTCATTCATTCGGTTACACAATGTAATTACAACACACTAAAACGCATGTGAAGAAACTTACCTTTTGCCAGTACAGCGCTGTTTTCACCACCTGAAGGCTTGTAAGTTAGATGGCCAAGTCCTGCACCCAGCCACAGCAAAAAGCCTCGTAACTTTCCAAAGACTTGTGGCTTTTAAACTACTGCATTGTGTAGTAACTTACACCAAAAACAAGATAATTCACAATGTCCATATATGTGCATGGAGGTAAATGGTAAATGGAAAATAATAAATGCGCAAAAATTAAAGAGCTCTGGAATGTTTAGTCGCGACTCTGTGAAGTTCTGAAGGCGTTGCCCCTGGCAACCGATAGTGTCTCCTACCATCATGGCCGACCGGCTCAGATCCCGCCGAAATCAACCCAAATCGGCACGTGACTCCTCACTCTCAATAGTGCTGGTTTAGACTCTACTGTGAAGTTGGTGCTAAATTAGTTCCTCCAAAATGAGTTCCTATAACTAAAATCGTTCCTAGTTCCTGCGGTGCGAACCCAAAATCCGGGTACTTCCGCCAATAGTTCTAGGAACTATGAAAAGGTTAATCCAGTGCGAAAGCCCCTTTTGTGAGGCAGCAGTAATAGTAAGGGTAGCTGTAACAGTGAGGTGGATGTAATAGTTAAGGTAGCTGTAATAGTCAGAAGGCTGTAAAAGTGAGGTGGATGTTATAGTATCTGTAACAGTGAGGTGGATGTAATAGTTATGGTAGCTGTAAAATTGAGAAGGCTGTAACAGTGAGGTGGATGTAATAGTTACGGTAGCTGTAAAATTGAGAAGGCTGTAACAGTGAGGTGGATGTAATAGTTACGGTAGCTGTAAAATTGAGAAGGCTGTAACAGTGAGGTGGATGTAATAGTTATGGTAGCTGTAAAATTGAGAAGGCTGTAACAGTGAGGTGGATGTAATAGTTATGGTAGCTGTAAAATTGAGAAGGCTGTAACAGTGAGGTGGATGTAATAGTTATGGTAGCTGTAAAATTGAGAAGGCTGTAACAGTGAGGTGGATGTAATAGTTATGGTAGCTGTAACAATGAGGTGGATGTAATAGTTATGGTAGCTGTAATAGTAAGAAGGCTGTAACAGTGAGGTGGATGTAATAGTTATGGTAGCTGTAATAGTAAGAAGGCTGTAACAGTGAGGTGGATGTAAGGTAGTATTAGTGAAGTGACTGAAACAGTGAGGCAGCTGTAACAATTAGGTAAAGCACCAGTGAGGCAGTTATTACAATAAGGAAGGTGTATCACTGAGGTAGCTATAATAGTTGTATAACAGTGAAGTAGTTGTAATAATCCATGTGAATTTATTGTTTACATTACAGACATCCAGCGTCCCATGTGTGCGAATGGCAAAGGGTCATACGTCATCATGGGTTGGTCACTGATCAAACAGCAGTTTTTAGCTCTTTTTATCAAACGATTTCACCATGCCCGTCGAAGCAGGAGAGGAATCATCGCTCAGGTAATGCCAACAGACATGTCAAAACAAATACACTGTAAATAACCCTCTTCCACTCCTTTTCTTCCTTTAAAGTCAATCTCACTATATTTTACATTCTGCAGGTGTGTGAATTTAATAGGTTTTATAGGTTTAGGAGCTGCAGCGTGAATCCAAGCTAAATTGTTTAGCACCAAATGCATTGAAAATCAAAATACAAAAAATATAGTTGAAAATATGTCTCTGCACTCATGAATATGTTCTTTAGCATGAGATTGTCATTTTTGGTTAGAGAGTAAAGAGGTGTATGCAATTAATTGCATGCATTAAATGGACACAACTAAATACTTTCCATGACTAAGACAAAAACTGAATAAAATATTTCAGCTACAAATTTATATCTGTTACCACAGGATTTTATGAAGGCTGTACAATATGTAAATACAGGCCATGTTCTCAGCTCTTGGTCAAGTAACTACCATCATTGTGCACATTTTCAATTTTTCTGTATTGGCTGATGCTCGTCACCCTGGTTCTCTCAGGGGAAAGATGTTCCATTGTTTTCTCCTTCATTATTCCTGGTGCGTTCTCCGTCTCCGGCACATTTACATTCTCCTCAGTGTAAACAGAGAGTGTTTGAATTGGGTGTTTGAATTAATTGGACAATCATGGATTGTAATTAATCAGCTGGAGTGAAGCCGTGTCGTCGACTCCTATGCAGCCTGTCTCTCTCTCTCGCTGAAATTTTGTGTGCACTGGTTACGCTCCGTCTGTCAGCGGAGAAATGGAATGAAAGGAGAACATTTGGAGAGATAGCAGAGTGGAAGAATAGAGAGAAATTAATTATGCTGGGAATGAAGGGTGACAGTGCCAGTTTTTGAAAGTGTTTAATTGAACCCTTTTACACATTTAACTAAGCCAACACAAGCACATGACACTTGTCTGACAAAGAGAGATCGGGGAGAGGGACAATTCACTAAAAACTTGCGCCACTTCCGCACGTAAACCTGCAGCTTTCTGCGGCACTAGTGGCACCTAGTGGAATTAAAAATGTATACTTTCAAATTAAAAGTATACTTTCAAACAACCTTGAAACGCGCCTTTCACACCTTGCGTGCCTCCCACAACTCAAACATCACAAACACAGCTCTTACGGGTTGTGAATGCATGTCTCAACAGGTAAATAAAAGGTCCAACATATTAGGAGTTCCTTTAACTGTGTTGCTATGTGTCATGAAAACAATTGAGTAGGCTAACACTTTGTCTACAAACACAAGCGTCTCGCTTATAATAAACCCATCCGGCGTATCTGCACTGGCCGCAGTTTTTGAAATGACATGCCTCAAGGTTTTTAACACTGGACACATCAAAGTAGACATTAAACTGGTACGTTTGTCTTTATAAACGGGCGCATGATGATATTGTATTGTACCAATCACTTTGTCGT
This sequence comes from Leuciscus idus, assembly GCA_021554675.1. Taxonomy (NCBI): domain Eukaryota; kingdom Metazoa; phylum Chordata; class Actinopteri; order Cypriniformes; family Leuciscidae; genus Leuciscus; species Leuciscus idus. The sequence goes on along the minus strand of CM038622.1, from coordinate 53,871,819 downwards.
GTTCATGACATGTTAATCTTTAAAGGTCTAAGCAGTGAAATTTGGCTTGCATTCCTGTACCCGAAGTTGAATGTTATGGAAGCTTGTTTCCGCCACTGAATAAAAATAAAAAAGGTAATTGCGACTTTTTATCTCACAATTTTGACTTTTTTTCTTGCAATTGTGAGTTTACATCTCGCAATTCTGACCTTTTTTCGTAGAATTACGTGCTTAAACAAGCTTCCATAGAATGTCTTTTCTCATGTAACGCTTCAGCGATGGTCCCACACCAACTAAACACCAGTCTGGCTCTACCTGCTAAAGTAGCCACGCCCCAAACTCACTCTATTGGTTGAGCTGGAAAGTGATTGAGAGATCTGAGCGGACTACTCTCAATGTTTTGAGAGGGGTTTTTTGGTGATAGTTTTCTATAACTAATAGTTTTCAATGAACAATAAACTGGGCTAAAATAATGTATTTTAACTAGTGTTGGGTTAGAGACCACCTTATTTAAGTCCAAAAGGGGCAGAGTCGGACTCAAGTCAGAGTCCAAAATGGTAGAGTCTGAGTTGAGTCCGAGTCCAAATAAATACTACTACTGTACTCTCATGAATGCGATTACGGCTGTTGTCTGAAGCCAGTGATTATAGTTTATAAGGTTTTAAATATGGATATTTGTATCTATTCAATGCCTTACAAAGCTGGGAAGAGCCAGGGTACTATTTAATATAATGATTGTGTTTGGATGAAAGAAGAACGCCATATACATGGCTGGAGGGTGAGTAAATTATGGGATAATTTTCTTTTTTGGGCAAACTATTCTTTTTTAGACAAGAAAGGAGCGCACACTTTTGGCGTAGCGTGCAAGTATCGAATTTAATTCTCTTATGCATCTTACTGTGCTCAAACAATTTCAAATCGCTTGTCCGTTTAAACTGACAAGACTCAAAACACATGCAAATGATAGATTTTTGTCACAGTGCAGTTGACATTCCCGTGACCGTCAACTGTGCCGAGCGAATTTCATAGACAGTGCTGGACTCTGTTACACTCGGAAACATTTCCTAAAGGCTTGAGTCCGAGTCAAGAGTTTGTGACAAGTGCAAGTCAGTTAAATGTTGGGCTTGAGTCCGGACTCAAGTTATAACATAAAAAATCATATATACTTCACCTTTAAGTGCGTGTGTGTGTGTGTGTGTGTGTGTCTATCAGGTCGTGATGCCGGCATTCTTTGTGTGTCTGGCTCTCATCTTCTCTCTGATTGTTCCTCCGTTTGTGGAATATCCCAATCTGGAGATTCAGCCCTGGATGTATGGAGCTCCACAGAATACCTTCTACAGGTGCGCACATGTTAACTTGAGCTGAATCTCAAGTGACAGTAAAGATATTTATAATGTTACAAACAATTTCTATTTTAAATACATGTACTGTAGTTCTTCTAAAGTTTCAATTCATCTTGAATAAAATCATCTTCTTAGAATCGTGAAAAAAAAAATCACTGTTTCCACAAAAATATAAAGCAGCAAAAACTGTTTTCAATGTTAATAATAAATGTTTCTTAAGCAGCAAATCAGCATATTAGAATGATTTCTGAAGAATCATGTGACTCAAGACTTGAGTAATTATGCATATTCAGCTTTGATCACAGGAATAAATTACATTTTCAAATAAATTCAAATAGAAAACAGTTTTTTTAAATTGTAATGACATTGACCCAATAGTACAGTTTTTTTTATAAACAAATTCAGCCTTGGTGAACATAAGAAACCTAATCTTACCGGCCACAAACTTTTAGAGCTTATTATAGTGACTACATTCGACACACTAATGTTTTCTTGGTCGTAACAAATCTTGTGTCTGTATGTTGTAGTTTTGATGGTCCTGGTGTAGATCAGGTGGAGAAAGTGACAAAAGCTCTGCTCAGTTCACCTGGATTTGGAACGCGCTGCATGAGCTCCAACCCCATACCGTGAGCAACACACACACACGGTTATTAGACACACAGGTGGTGTGGTGTAGCAGCTGACCATGTGCTTTGTGTTCCTCCTTCAGTAAATTACCCTGTAACCCTGCGGGAGGCACTGATTGGTTCACTCCTGCGGTGGATCCATCCGTCAGTGAGATCTTTGAGAAGGGTAACTGGAGCTTAGAGAACCCGTCGCCTGAATGCCAGTGCAGCACACCGCAACGGAGCATCATGCTGCCAGACTGCCCGCTCGGAGCCGGGGGTTTACCACCACCACAGGTCAGCCACACATTATTAAACATATCGGCCTGGATTTAAAGTTTTTGAATTTGTTTTGCAGGTCTTTTACAATAGTTTAACATGCATCCAAGATCAAAAAGCACTTTAATTTTCTCATCATATACACTGCAGTATCAGCTTTTTTCTCACAGTGTCTGAAACGATTGGATCAAGGATTCTTTCTCTCTAAACCTTTGGATAAAGACGTCTGCTAAACAAGGCTTGATTAGTACCCCCAGGGGCCCCTGGGCACTGAAGCTCATGGGCCCCCCTCCCCTACCTGACAACCACACCTTCCAAAGGAGGCACCAGAATTTCTGACATTTTTGGTGGTGTTTTCGTGAAGATATTAGCCGAAAACCACCGGGCGCGCTTAAAAATGACGTCACGATCTCAGAAGAAAATCGCTCGTATCTCGGCAACGCGAAGACCTAAAGAGCTCAAATTTGTGTGAGGTGGTCCCACGGGGACCCTTGCTCGAACACGAGAGTGGTGGGCCTCGGGGACACCCCCTACCGGATCGCTGTTCGCTGGGACCCCCGACTTTGAATGGCTATAACTCGGGGACCCGGGTGAGTTGGACATTGTGGGCTCGTTCGAAAGGCCTCAGCCAGCACTATCGTTTAGAGTTTGGGGAATATTGAGCGAGGGGTTCTCGAGATATACCTTTATAAATATAAGGTATTTTCATTCACCTTTATATTTTTATATAAATAAAAAAAAACTCCCATCACGGAGGGCCCCTCTCTGCGCAAGGGCCCCTGGGCACGTGCCCAGATTGCCCGTATGGTAGATCCGGGCCAGCTGCTAAGGCCCCGTCCACACTACTGCGTTTTAGTTTAGAAACGGAGAATTAAAACGAATACGATCTCCGTCCACACCAGCGTTTTAGCTGCGTATTAGAATTGATCTCCGTCCACATTAAAACGACTGAAAACGCGGATCACGTGACCATTCACCAACACTGGGCATGCGCGTGCCGGTGTAAACACAACTTCATTGATAAAATTATCCCACCATGCGCTGGTTCTTCCCGGGTTAACCCAAAACCGACGCTCCATGTACGGTCGATACCGCCGCTGCACACGGGAATTGTCACAGATCGCTCGAATAATAGCTTGCCTCCGGCGCATGTAGGCAGTTATAGCAGTGTAAAATGCAGAATTTACTTGCACAACAGCTGCTAGCAAAGATATACGCCATGACTGATGACACCCAATCATAGAGCCGAGCGTGAGCCTCTACTACGTCATCGTTTCTAAAGTCCTCCGTTTTGACCCGTCCACACTAAAACGCCCTCCGGAGATTCAAAACGAAAAACGGGTCGGCAGCGTTTCTAAACTTCTCCGTTTTGGGTCTCCGTTTTTGCCGTTTTAGTGTGGACGGGAGGTGCAAACGTAGCAAAAGGTCTCCGTTTTTAAACGAAAACGCAGTAGTGTGGACGGGGCCTAAATGACTAAATGTAAATGTAAATGCAAGCCCCTCCTTTACAAGAGACTCCTCTGCTCTGATTGGTCAGATGGCACAGTCTGTTGTGATTGGTCGACCGCTTAAGCGTGTGTCGGAAACCAAATGCCAATTACCATATCTGAATTTCAGCTCTTCCTCAGCACTTGATACATAGTTGATATGAACAATAATGATGCGCATCAAAGTAGACTTGCTTTGGCAGCGCAAAAAAAACAAAGTCTTCTTGGCATGTTGGCAAAACGAACCACAGCACGATGTCTCAGCTACAACTACAGTGTTTGAGGGTCAGAGTATGTTGTTTGCGAGCGGCCAATGAAGACCATAGGCTGGCTCTATGCAGATTTGTTACAAACCTACGTAGGTTTGTACAGGAAGAAAGACTGAAATAACTGACGACTCGTTTTATGCAGTTCAGAATCGCTTCTTTCTTTTTTGGGAGACAATATCTCCACTGTCATGCACTTTGCAGACATTTTACATTATCAAACAGCTATATTACACACTAAATGAAAGGTGATATTCCAACAATATTCAGATTGTATTGCCAATCATGGCTTGCTTATTGTCGATGCAGCTTTATGCCAAACGTTTCTGCTTGATTTTAAAGTTGTCATTTTACATGGTCCACTGTAATTTTTTTGCACTATGGTCATAGTCACATTTAGGTCATATGGTTGCATATGCACATTGCATATGTGTATACGTTATGTGTATAAAACCTAAAAATTATCAACATGATCAAAACTTTGCTGGAAAAAAAAACAGTTGCACGCAATCTACTACATGCCTTTTGTTGTCTGAAAGTAAAATGTTTTTTAATATAAATGTAAAAATATCCACCTTCAGGTCGTGGACGGTTCATGTGTCTTTCCAGATTTTTTATAAAGTACATGTAAGAATAACATTATATTGTTAGTTATATTTCAAGATAAACACTTACTGGAATGGGGTCTAATGTTGTTTTGAATTTTCATTTTTTAGATCTTTTATTTTTATTTTCACTATCATTCTAACCAATCAAATGGAAGTGCATTTTTTTCTAATATTGACATATACAACCGTATTATATGGTGTTACCTGTACATTTATTATGTGTGGATTGTCATAGAGAAATGGTTTGTCCAACCACTCCAAACAGAAGATAATGACTCAAAAGTACATGATCATATCCAACAGTTTTACAGCATTAAACATCCTGGTGATCTCATGACACATGCATTCATTATCATATGTATACATTTAGTTTGTAACATCTCACAGACTACACAGTTCTCTGTGCGACTGTATCATATCAGCAGATATGCAAATCACTCCTCCACAACGCTGAGTTTAAACTTAGAATTTATTCTGATTCTCTCTCTCGGTAAACAAGTTTTCTCTGAGCATACTGCTGAAAACACACAAACACACACACACTGAGCTGACCCAGTTTGCAAACATTTACATTTTACTGAACTCTTGATTTTAAGCTTCATAAGGAAAGTCCTACACACACAGGAGATGTTTTGTCTTGAAACATAATCATGGATGTGTTCAGATAATGGAGGCTGGATGAATCTTATATACTGCCTCAGGGTTTCAGATACTGTGCATTAAATGCTGCTTAATTAGACCAGCAGCAAACACACACACACACACACACACACACACACACACATAAGAATACCCTGAAGGGTTAGGTGTGGAAAAAACTAATTTCTGAACTATTTATATGTTATTTATTTATCTATTTATTATTTATGTGCTGCTGTTCTAAAAATCTTTTTGCCGTTACCACATGCAAGCTATATGTCTGCTTGAATCTGAGTGAAGGAGCTCTAGGTTACCTTAGAAACGTAAGTGGTTTGCCGTTGATTGCTGTTGTGACACTTGCGAACAGCACTGAACACGCACTTTGGCCAGTACAACTTGAAATATATTATTATCATATTCTCATAAAATTCGGTATGCTGTACAAAAAAAAGTATTTTTAATTGGCTGCTTTTTTTCTGCAGAAAGCTGATCTCTAGTGATGTGTCTAAATTGTATCGATCATTAGTTGGTAAAGGGTGAGAGACCTGGCGAACCACAGTCAAAGATTTTTGCCAAAGAAGAGCCATGGGTTCCCGACCACTGCCATAAACTATCTATCAGATGATGTAGTAGATTGTGTGCAACAGGTTGTTAAGCAAAGTTTTGATCATATTCTCAATTTAGAGACCTAGATATATATATATAAATTTGGTCAAAGCAATATGATGTTCTGTTTTGATAAAGCAGGGAAAATTATAATTCATGCCAGGCTTTCATAGGCACTTTTCATATGATCTGAACGAAAACAGAAACATATGTAGAGATCTAGATGAATGCTGCTCTATCAACAACAACATAATGTATTTATTTATTATAAATATATGTTGTTGTTGTTGTATCAACTATTCATCACAGTGATAAATATTCATTAAACTGCGTCTGCAAGTTTATAGGGCCTGGACTGAATGCATTCCAAACTTTACCCCTAAATCTAATTTTTTAGACATGCTTTTTAGGTTTCATTCTTGGTTGTTGATAGTAATCATACAGTTCCTCCAACATTTTTCACAATACTGGTTTTAAAAGTAAAAGTGTGAAATATTAACTCACTTTTGTAGTTCCACGATTATATGGTGCTTTTTGAGGAATTTAAAAGGAAAAATGTTACGTCATTAAAAGATTTATACAGTTTGTCTTCTTGAGTCATATGATGTTTTGAGTGAGGAAAAGACTGAAATTCAACTGATTATTAAATTAAAATGTGGCACTTCATGGAAGCTCCCATTAGATTCCCCAAAAATAGTCCATGTGAACTGTGCACTATATTGCAAGTCATACTATTGGTTTATGTGGAACAGACATTTAAGTTTTGTGAAAATCTTTTCCTTTCAATAATTTACTTTTAGATGGTACCCTAAAAGTTGCTTAAAGTTCTTCCTCCACAAACCTACGTACTGTATGTTTCTAACAAAGTTGCATAGTGCCAGCCTATAGTCTTCACTGGCTGCCCACGAACAACATTACTTTGACCTGTCCTTAAACACTGAAGTTGTGGCTGATGAATGGAGAGTTTGTTTTGTGATGTTGACATTTCGAGACAACTGCTTTCTGCGCTTTCAAAGCAAGACCAAAGGATTCCATAGAATGAGGACTCAGATTGGAATTGATACGGTAAAACCGATGCCATCTTTACTGTTTGTATCGCTGTTTCAAGGGCTGAGGAAGATCTGGAGCTGAAATTTAGATATGGAAATTGCAGTTTGGTTTCCGACACACGCTAGACTAATCACAATGGACTGGGCCATCTGACCAATCAGAGCAGAGTCAGCTCTTGTAAAGGAGGGGTTTAGAAAGACCAAGTCCCTGATCGAACCTTGATTGAACTTTTTTTTTACTGACATTTTTTTCTTTCAGTAATTAATGTCCAGATTGTGCCCGTTAATTATGTCTGTTTGTTCGTCTGTACCTACACTACAGTAAAATGCTAAATGGCATCAAATTAGCCCACTGACCTTTTCAAACACAATGTGGTTGTAAACTGTATTTCACTGCAAACGGCCCCCATTAAAGCATTTTGATTGATTATTATTTACCGTCTGGTCTTGGAGACGTCAGCTGTAGCACAAGCAGTTTCTAACAGGACACGAGCACAAGCAGTTTCTATGATCGGCTTTCAGACACAGTCAGGAAAGGCCCATTCTTCGGTTTAATCTCTTTATATTTGTGTCCTTGATAAGTGAAAGAGAGGAGGCTGACGCATTGCATTGGTTTCTTAATGAAACACTGGTTTCCATGGCGATGACAGGTCATTGGTGTAGTTAACTTTTTTAACCGACAAAAAAGGCTTTTTTTTTACCCATATAACTTGACTCGTATACACAACTGCGTTTGTGATCCAACACAAAAGCGAACGCCTGAATAATTTGAATATAGACTGGTTTCAGTTATCACAGCTTTACACATCGTCCCATAGAAAACAAGTGGAGATTTGCCAAAACAGTGAAATAGAAGTAATATGGTTTAAGTAATGGATAATAAAGTAACCCTAAGTGGATTCAGTCTAGTAAGTGTTCATCTTGAAATATTACTAACAATATAAAAGTTATTCTTAAAATTCAGTAAAGATTTCACAGCTAAAAAAATGCATGTGTTACGAAGAATTAGCTAGTATTTTTTTGTCATACGTACATACAGCACTATGCCATGTAATAAGCAGGATAATGTGCAGTAAGCTAAATAAACAAACCCTCCACTTTGTATTATTATTTTACATACTGTGGATAATGTACATGTAATTTGTTAATTTCTGACAATATCATGCATGCAGTCCAGCTTCTGTCTAATATTTGGCTGGGAGATTTGTTGGCAAAGCTCCAGTTTAATTTTGCGGAGAGGAGAGCAGTAGTAAATGACAGATGATGAAGATTTGATGTGATATCTAGCAGGCTGCAGTCATTTGCAAGGGCTGAGAAATATTGGTGAGAACAAAGACTCCATTAAATTATTTGATGGTAATTTTTGTCCCTTTGTTGACACTCTATTTCCTATTGAGATGTGATGCAGGACATATCAAATGTATTGTCCTTTTATTTTAAATATTCAGTAGCTTTTATGTTACTATATACTGCCTGATGCTAGTCTGATAATAGAGCTCAAACATGCCTTTCATTTCCTCCATAGGGGAATTTATTTTTAACTTTAACTTATAAAACCTTTAAAGACAGCACTACCCTGAGCCCCAAGGTTATTAATTGATGGTATATGATTTCGTTAAAGCTATTAGTATGCATTATTTCAGCTTATTTCAACAAATTCCTGATGAAAACTACATTACCCACGATTCTGCAAATACTGTAAATCTCCACCAATCAGAGAATTGCAATAAGCAAATCCTGCCAGAATAATTATTTAGCTCCACTGCTCCACTACCATGAAGCAATGCGAATGATGTAATATAGTCTCTCTACACTCTCAAACTACTTAAATATTTGTATATAAAAGCATATTTTGCAATAAACATAAAATATGCACATTCAACATCTTCTATTGCAACTATTTTTGTTCATGGAAAAGGGGACAATTTTTTATTTGATAAACATGGTCTAAAAGCCACAAAACCACAGTTTTGATTTCAAGGAAAAAGCAATATTAGAATCATTCTGTTCCCTCTCTGTGAATCAGCGTATAATAGATGTTCAATATCACAAGGCTTCAACAGTGTAACCCTGTGCCTGTGTATGTGTGTGTGTGTGTGTGTCAGAGCTCTTTCATTAAGGCCAGTTTCTGTGTGGATCTGAGTCAGCGTCATTAGCGTCACACTGATAGTGAATCAAAGAAACACAGCATGTGGGTGGTTTATTGTTTTGATTTGTCATTCTGGAAGAATCTGTGTGTGTGTGTACATGTATCAATCTCATGCACTGTTAGAAATGAAATTGTGCAGTTGTTGCATTTAAAGGGATAGTTCATCTAAAATTAGAATTCTATCTGTATTTACTCAGACTATTCATCCCAAAGCCACACATTTGGAGAAAATACCAAATGAATTAGGACTGTCAAGCTCTAAAATGACAAAAAGTACTACAAAAGGTCCACATAGCTGTATTTTTACTATATTACTAGTTACTAAAAAAGTAGAAAAAAACAATTGAAAACATGTATAAGGTTTTATAGCCTGGACCTTCCGGTCACCCCGGGGTCCCAAGTTCTTTCGTCCTGAGTTGTGCCGGGACAACTCCACACCAGGACAGGCATTTGTCAGCATGGCGAAGTGGGCATTTCGTTCTCCAAAGTGTCAGCTGGGATGCAGCGCGAGTACCCTCGAAAGTGAACGTCTCAGGTTATGCATGTAACCATGGTTCCCTGAGAGGAGAACGAGATGCTGTTGCCATACTTCCTGCATACCTGGGATCTGCTTGCTTCAGCCTATTAAAAGCTGATGCTGTTGTGTTGCCGGCTTCCCTTTATAGCTTCCGGCACACATCACGAGGTGCTGCAAGATTGGACTAGTTCCACACGTGCTTCAGACCCAGTCACGCTGAAGGTGTTCCCCAAAGCGTCAGCTGGGATGTAGGGTCTCGTTCCCCTCAGGGAATCATGGTTACATGCATAACTTGAAGTTTTTTATGGTTTTAGTTTAATATAATAACCCTGATGTCAACAGATGATCCACATTTTATGTTACCTGACAAGACATTTGGTAACACTTTATTTTGATGGTCCCTTTTGAACATTCTGTTGACTATAAGTAACTTTGCAACTACATGTCAACTATCTCTCATTATAGTATTAGTAGACTGTCTGCTTAATATCTGCTAACACTTTATTGTGATGGTCCTCCAGCAGATATTATACTGACTATAAGTAACTTTGCAACTACATGTCAACTTATTCTAACCCTAACCCTACCAGTCTATTAATACTCTACTAACACTCTAATGAGAGTTAGTAGACATGCAGGTGCAACGTTACTTATAGTCAACAGAATGAGTTAAAGGGACCATCAAAATAAAGTGAAACCAGACATTTTACAGTGTATGTGGGTTCATAATTGTTTTATTTGGTGTGTTTTTTGTAGAGAACTCAGAACACCACAGACACCCTTCAGAACGTCACGGCCCGAAACATGACCGACTTCCTGCTCAAGAACTACCAGAAATCAGGCAAAATACGGTAATGGCACACACTCATTTCACAGCATGTGCAGAATGAAATATGATCAAACAAGCATAATTTGGTGTGTTTGTGTATGCATGCAGGTATGGAGGAATCTCTGTAGGTGGTGTGAACTCGCAGGTCAATCTGAATGAGTCTGACATTACAGCAGTGATCAGCAATCTCAAATCATTCTTCAACATCTCGCAGGTGAGAGCGCTGCCGCATTAGGACATTACTGACATCCTGCCCTCCAGAAATGACTGGTCAAGAGTGGCATTATGGGCATTTTTGACTGATCACAGTCTTAGTTTTTTCATCTGTCTGAAGAGATAAGTTTCTGATTGATTTGATTCCAAAACCTTACAACTCATTGCATTCTACAAACCACAGGGATCTGGCTTCTGGCAAGATGTTTACTGAGTTTTTTCCAATTATGATGGTTTGGTATTTTAGGTGTCCTAACTATATTCACTGTTGCACCACTTACATGTTACCTGATTTCAGTGTTATTTACAGAGAAATTGCAAAATCCCTTTGTTGTAATGTTGAATCATGCTGTAATTACTACAGTATATTTTCCAGAAAATAAGTTGCACCTTAGGAAAATTGCATTGTTAAGAAAAACAAACACAAAACAAACCAACAATAAATAACAAAACAAAAAAAAAACCAGATAAGTCAAATTTTATTTAATAAAATTTCATTTATTTCATAAATAATGTAAAATAGCAGTGCTTAATATAATTTATAGTGGCGTTCATTCAAACAATATTTATTAAATGCCAAACCTAAACAGATTTACAAAACAATAGCACAATTGCAGTTTTCCTTTGCATACTGTAGTCAATTTTAAACTATTTTTAACTTTTTCTGTTTTCCGTTGACTGCATTTTAGTGTTATGAGGAGGAGGCTGTGATGTCAGATTAACAATGCTAGAACTGATTAGTTATTTGTGTGTTTTTTCCATGCATATTCTATTTTGCGTGCTTGACAATAATATCATTATTAGAGATGCACCGATTGATCGGCTGGTGACCGGAATTGGCCGATTTTCACGTGATCGGCCGTGACCGGCGACCGGCCGGTCAGTCTGACAAATACCGATTTTATGCCGGTCAAATGCACTCGGGCGCCGCATGATTAACATCGCGCAACATCAGCATCACACGTGCACGCGGAACACACATGTAGGAAACCTCGTGAATTACGTCCGTTCAGACCGCAAGCGCGTTTTTTTTTTCGGCGTGCATGTTAACCAATGAATGCATTCACAACAGGAGCAGCGCGTGAGCGTCAAGCAGGAGCGTCGCGAGCAGTGAAGCGCGTGTTTCGGCGCCGAGTCTATTTGCTGCACTGCTCACGCTCAATTAAAGGGAAAGCACACTTTTGATGGACAAAATAGCCTAAATAGGGTCAAAATTATTGGATATTGAATGTGAAAAGGAAATGGTTCTTCCATAACACTGCACTTTAGATGTGTGTGAATTACCCACACCTGGAGTGATTTATATTCTATTTTATAGCATTTATCTGTTCAAAAAAATATGTCCTATGCAAATTGTAAAATGTTCTATTACAGAAAAGATATAAAATAAATATTTGTGTGTGCTGTAAAGTGGTCAGAAAAAATGAAATCGGAATCGGCTAAAATCGGTATCGGCAGGTCAAACTTAATGAAAAATCGGAAATCGGAATCGGCCCAGAAAATTGTAATCGGTGCATCTCTAATCATTATATAAGTCACAGTACATTTCTGATGATTCGGCAGTTGAGGTTAGTTAGGTAGCAGCCTCTAAACAATTAGCTTTTTTGGATTTGGCTATTTTGTTTGAGAATGTAAGGGTGAATTAATTAAGTTAAAGTATGTTGCTTTCATAAAAAAAGCAAAAACATTGGTCTATGTAGTTTGAAAATACAAAGGTGTACCACTTACATACTACAGACATAAGTGATCAGAATCAGTTAAATAAGCTTCAGAATATTAGTTTACTTTGTTTTTGATAACAGTGGTGATTAAAGGCAAATTATCAAATTCTTTATTGCAGTTATCGTAAAAATGTGTATTTGTTTCATTGCAGACAGCTTTACTAGGGACTTCTTCTTCTCTTGAGTCTGTGGCAGCCCATAGTCACCATAGCAATTTTGGAGTCTCTAACTCAATCCCTCTAGCGCGACCAACTGTCCAAAGTTGCTCTCATGTTTGTGCTAATAACTTTTGAAATGTAAGGGCTAGAAACAATTCCTTGGCTCAGATGATTTTCCGTCATGAACATTTTTCTTCAGACCAACCCATTTTAGATTTGCGTCGGCCACAAGAGTAATTTATCCCGCCAGTATAATAGCAAAACCGCCCGAGATCCGCCCACAAAGTTACTTGCGTTTTGCATTTGATACTTGCGTTTCAGATTGTTAAAATAGAGCCCATTGACACCAAACATTGTAAGTTTCATTGTCACCATACTCTGACTACACCACATGACCTATTGGTCGAAATTGATAAACCATTAAATCATATTACTTGTAACTGTATTTATGATTTTTCATTTACTGTGCCTAAAATAATCGTAAAATGTATTTAATTGCTCGTTGTTGCAGTTGGTCTGACACTCCCAGCCATAATGTCATGACTTATCTTGTTCTTTGTGCTTGGCACCGATAATTGCTGCTTGCAGCTATATTTTATCCTGGTGTTGGTAACATCAGATTAATTTTCATTAACAAGTTGCAGCTAGCATTTTTACATTTGCTGCATCAAATAATTTGTTCCATTTGCATATACAGTATGTTTATCAAAACATGGTGGAAAATCTCCATTTAAATATGCATGAGAAGCTTGAGCACGTGTCAGTGATATGAAGTCTGCTTTATTTACTGTTTTTTTTTAGTGGCATGCAAAGCTTTTCAGGCCTTTGAAACTATTTAAATGAAGTGAAAATTCCCACCAGGTCTTCACTTAGCATTTGCTTATCAAATATGGAGATAATGTTTTTCCCTCGGTGCAATTGTGTTGAATTTTTTAATACTTAGAAAAGGAAATCTGTTGCTCTCCTTAAATTCAGATAACTGTTTATTCCCATGAATATATTCCTTCATATACTCTTGTATAATAGAAAATTGCATTCTGTATAAAATGTTTTTGACCTTACTATATAACCAGCTTGTTAATGAACATTTTATAGTCATTGTAACTAAAATATGATTTTAGTTTATATAAAAATACACTAAAAGCCTTCACATCTCTGGTGCATGCCTTTCATAACTGTATTGACTCATTAAGTGAGTTGTTGCAATCGAATCAAATATGTACATAAGTTGCTCATTGCAGTTTGTAAACTGGTTCAATACTGAAAAAGAATAACGTCAAAATAATTATTAATTTACAAGCTGAAAGAAAATAAATTATAATTTGGTGCGCATCTTCCCATGGGTTTGGTGTTAATTAAAATATCTAAAATACAATAAACAGTTAGTCTGTTAATCTCCACAATTCTCTCATATCATAATTTACCCAGGTAGAAGCTAAAATGATGTGTGTAATGGTCTGTGCCACCCTAGTATGGATTTTTTTCATTTTTTTTTATTTTTTTTCATAAAATATTCAGATGTCAGAATCAAAGTGATTACACCTCAAATTATTTTAATTATGTGAATAGTCTATGCATGCAGATATGCATGTTAATAAAAAGGCTAAGACTGTGTAGCATTTTGTTTGTCTATGTGCAATATTTATCTCAGTCTGTGTTTTTTTTTTTTTGGTAACACTTTACAATAAGTTTCCATTTGTTCACATAAGTTAACTGCATTAGTTATCATGAACTACTGTAGCAATGAAAACGTCAAGTCAAGTCATCTTCATTTATATAGCGCTTTTAACAATGTAGATTGTTCCAAAGCGGCTTTACAGTGATAATAGGAAATGAAAGTAACAGAGATTGTTTTGGCTTTATAGCAGCTCTAGAATAAAGTTATTGTCCAGCTAACGGTTTTGATTGATTCACTTCCGTTGCAATGATCATTAGTTATTAACTTAGGGGCCGCTAACACGACACCGTTTTAACAGAAAACTCTCAAGTTCTCTCTGCGCAAACTTTAAGAACGCGAACTTGTGGGAACACTGATGGCGTGCACATGCGTATTACGAGTTCAGTCTATAGGTATGCGCGTTTGAATATATGTGTGCAGGCGTGTAGTGCGCAGGTGTGTAGTCCTTCCCTACAAACCAACCCTCAACAAACTACTTGTCTGGCCTTAAAATTTATAATACAGAATGTTATCACTTCTGTGTAGCCACGCAAACCTGAATTATCCCGACAACGCTTTATCTGTAGAGAGGTAAAGGGAGGGGAGAGAGGCCTTCACAGGGGAGAGACTAGTTGACACTTCAGGACTGCGCTGTCGTCGCGTCCAGACGCAGGTCCTTCATCAGATCTGGAAACGGCCTGGATACGGCGGACTGCGGTAAACCTCGGGATAAACAGAGAGACTAATATTAGCATAGACGCCATTCTTCTTATGATGTAACGAGTACATCACTGACAAGCTGAGCCATATCGCATTAATTATCGCAGGCGATACGTCCTTGATAATTAATGCGATATGGCTCAGCTTGTCAGTGAGCTTCTCTGTGTAGTAAATGCCGCTCCATCTGAAAGCAGGTGATGGTGATTTACTACTAATCAAGGATCCGGCTTTACTGACGAGATGCGCATAACAATGTCATGCGATATATCGCCCAGCCCTAATGGGAAGTGTTCCCGGTTCCGGCTGACCTAATCTATGCAGCCTAACATTGAATTAGAAGTATATAATGTGTTATGTGTATGCTAGGTCAAAGAGATGTGTTTTTAGTCTAGCTTTGAACTGACAGAGTGTGTCTGCTTCCCGGACAATGTTAGGAAGACTGTTCCAAATTTTTGGTGCTAAATAGGAAAAGGATCTACCGCCAGCAGTCGATTTTGATATTCTAGGTATTATCAACTGGACGGAATTTTGAGATCGCAATAGACGTGAAGGACTATAATGTGTTAAGAGCTCGCTCAAGTACTGCGGAGCTAAACCATTTAGTGCTTTGTAAGTAATCAGCAATATTTTACAATTTATACTATGTTTAATAGGGAGCCAATGCAGTGTTGACAGAACAGGGCTAATATGGTCATACTTCCTGGTTCTGGTAAGAACTCGAGCTGCTGCGTTTTGGACCAGCTGTAATTTGTTTATTAAACGTGCAGGGCAACCACCCATAATAGCATTACAATAATCTAGCCTTGATGTCATGAACGCATGGACTAATTGTTCCGCATTTCGTCCCCTTGGAATTATAAGGTTCTATCTGACTTTTTTGTCAAAATTTTGTTATTCACATATTCTTATTCTGTGACCACTTCTTTACATTATGTGATGTTGTTTTTTAAGTTGTGTACATGTTGGAACTTTTTATTTAGAAAATAAAAAGGTTCTTTCTACACAGTCGAATGGAATGCAAAAACTTTAAAGCTCAATATCTCAAAACTGCTCAGAACGCAGATAGAACCTTATAATTCCAAGGGGACGATTTGTCAATGAGAGCATATGACGTAATTTAGATATATTTTTAAGATGGAAAAATGCGGTTTTACAGATACTAGACACGTGACTTTCAAATGAAAGATTGGTATCAAAGAGCACATCCAGGTTCCTAACCGACGACGAAGACTTGACAGAGCAGCCATCAAGTGTTAGACAGTATTCTAGGTTATTACGTGAGGAAGTTTTTTGTCCAATTATTAGAATAGCTGTTATTTCAGAATTAAGTAATAGGAAATTACTAGTCATCCAATTTTTTATATCAGCTATGCATTCTGTTAATTTTGTGAATTTGTAAGTTTCGTCAGGGCGTGAAGAAATATAGAGCTGAGTATCATCAGCATAACAGTGAAAACTAATTCCATGCTTCCTAATGACATCTCCCAAGGGTAGCATGTACAGAGTGAACAGCAACGGTACTAGTACTGAGCCTTGTGGCACACCATTCTGAACTTGTGATCGATGAGACATCTCTTAATTTACTGCTACAAACTGATAACGCTCAGATAAGTATGATTTAAACCATGCTAATGCAATTCCACTAATGCCAACATAATTTTCGAGTCTATTTAAAACAATGTTGTGGTCAATAGTATCAAATGCAGCACTAAGATCAAGAAACATTAATAGCGAGATACAACCACGATCGGATGATAAGAGCAAATCATTTGTAACTAATGAGAGCAGTCTCAGTACTATGGTACAGTCTAAATCCTGACTGAAAATCCTCGCTGATATAATTTCTTTCTAAAAAGGAACATAGTTGTGAGGAGACCGCCTTTTCTAGTATCTTTGACAGAAAAGGTAGATTCGAGATCAGCCTGTAATTGACTACAAAACGGCCTGTAAAACATCTGGGTTATGACTGTAACCTCTGTTCCCTGAGAACAGGGAACTCGCACAGCGTCGATGACGCTATCGGGAACGCCTATGCGTGAACTGGTGTCTGAAATGCTTATCTAATCATGGCAATCCTATTGGCCGGCGACAGCCTATGACATCACTACTAGTGCAGCCTGGAAGTATATAAGGAGAGCTTGGAGAACATGTCAACATCTTATCGCCTGAAGGGACTGTTCAGCAGGCATCCGTGAGGCATGGCGAAAGACGCAGTGTCTCGTTCCCTGTTCTCAGAGAACAGAGGTTACAGTCGTAACCTAGACATTCCCTTTCGAAAGGGAACTTGCACTGCGTTGATGATGCTATGGGGAAAGATATACCAACGCCACCATGCTGAGGGGGAGTGCATGCCAAATCATGGCTGTGACAAAAAACGTCAAAAAACGGTGGCCTCAGTAGAATAACTCCCGCTAGGGTAGAAGCCATCTCACACAGAATGTCTGTTTGATGCTCAGATGAACAGTGACCGCATTGAAATTAATAATGAACAAATATTCTAACATAAAATGAATGCTTTCTCAAGCTGGAGTTTTTTTTTTTTTTTTTTTTTTGCTCTCCTAACAATGCATAATTGTATGGGCAGTTGTGTTTTATTATTATTTATATTTAGCATTAGGACTAGCAACCCTAATTATTACACAAAATGTAATGCTGTTGAATCCTTGAGGATGAGCAGAGTTTGTACTTAAGAGCGCGAGCGAGTCTCTCTGGCATCGTGCCAGTGTCTGTGTCGTCTAATGGGATTTTAATGCTGCTTAGCTCTGTGATGGACGGATGTAATGCTAATAGCAGGACGTTAGGACTCCCTTACAGGCACTGGAGAGTTTTTGGCACCTTCACTTTGAGTTATTAGTGTTCATCGTGTATTTACAGTGTCGCCTGGGGAGCAGCGGACATTATCATTTGTGTCTGATATCTGTCAGTCTCTATTGTTTTGTCTGAAGTGGAATTTACCTGATTTGTATACCTCATAAATATGACTGCTTTTAGGCGGACTGATAAAAGCACTTATATGGCCGTTTTTCAGAAGTTGTGTAAAGTCCAGTCAATCAAATTAGAATATAATACAGTGAGAAAGTGCTTTCCAGTTGTTATGGCCCTTTGTTGGTGTAATGGTTTGGAGGGAGTAACATTAACATTGTATTAGTTCATTTGTATGCTGAAGTTACAAGTAATTATGATTCAAAAATTGGGTGTTTTATTATGTAAAAGGGAAGTGAAACGGAGAAAAATATGTAAAATACACTACCGTTCCAAAGTTTGGGGTATGTGAGATTGTTTACATTATGCTCACCAGGGCTGCATTTATTTGATCAAAAATACAGTAAAAATATTAAATATAATATTAAATAAAATATTATAAATATTATTACAATTTCAAAAAGTGTTTGCTATGTGAATATATTTTAATATTTCATTTATTCCTGTGATTCAAAGCTGAGTTTTCAGCATCATTGCTCCAGTCTTCAGTGTCACATGATCCTTGCAGCTGATTTGCTGCACAAGAAACATTTCTGATTATTATTAATGTTGAAAACAGTTGTGCTGCTTCATCATTTTGTGAAAAACATGATACATTTATATTAGGATTCTTTGATGAATAGAAATCTCAATAGAAAAGCATTTATTTGAAATAGAAATCTTTGTAACATTATAAAAGTCTTTACTGTCACTTTTGATCAATTTAATATGTCCTAGCTTAATAAAAGTATTAATTTCCTTAAAAAAAGGTTTCTGACGCCAAACTTTCGAACAGTATGTTTCTTTCTATTTTCAACAATGGAACTCTCTCTCTCTCTCTCTCTCTCTCTCTCTCTCTCTCTCTCTCTCTCTCTCTCTCTCTCTCTCTCTCTCTCTCTCTCTCTCTGTGTGTGTGTGTGTGCAGAATAACCAGACTGAACACATTTTCCAGGCCATTCGGTTGGTTCTATTGGAGATGGGCACCAGAGACAATGTGAAGGTAAGCAGCGGGAAGTGGCAATATTTAGACAATATCTACAGTATCCAATATCAGAAGAGATCAGAGTACAGATCAGAAGTGCATCATTTGAACCAAACTTTACCATTTTGAAAGGGAGATTTTTAACGTTTCTGAACTCCCTGAAATGCCTTGATTGTAGTCTTGAGTTTTCTTCCAGGAACATACACATCACAATATTCCTCTTTTAAATAATTCCCATCCAAGACATACTGTATATACAAAATAAAGGGGTGAATAAAGGGGTGAAGCCTGAGTTGTGTTAGTAGTGTGTTGAAACTCGCAGTTATGGTAAGGGGTGTGACATTTCTGAGAGCGCATTGTCCTTTTCAGAAGGATGGACTTCATATAGTTAAACAGAGCGTTACTGACAGACAGGGAAGAGAGGTGCTGCAACAATGTAAAATATGAAGCAAAGGTGCTTTTTGAACATTCAAGCATGAAAACCTATTCTAGTAGACCCTAAAAATAAAATCAAGACTTTGTAACAGGGCATAATATGGCCACTTTAAAAAGAGCACAGATGGAATGTGAGAACGTCTACCATATGAAGGTCTCAGATTGGCAATTGTGATTGTGTTCACTGCAGGCCAGTGGTAGACTGATGATCAATGAGATAGAAATAAAACGAAATAATATTGATTTCAAAAGGTCTTGATGTCTCATCACTGATTTGCTTTTAACAATAATGTATTTAGTCTAATGTCTAATGATCTTCTTTTTTTAATAAATTTATCATGTAGAGACATTTATTCATTCATTCACAGTTTGCTTCCTTAAAGAGTGATGTCATTTTGATAACGGGGCATTATGATTGTAACAGGGTTGAAGCGTAACCTGAGGCGTAAACAAAAAAAACAAAACAAAAAAAAAACATGTAAAAAAATAAAATAGATAAACATCTAAACCTATACATAGAATAAACACACCTGCATGTTTTTAATAAACATGTGTTTTTACTAGAACAAAAATGTCATATGGACAAAAAGAAAAAACTATAAATACAAATAAATACTTATTTACAAATATGTAAATTAAAAATATAAGTTGCTAGGTTTGTATTTATTTGTATAAAAATGCTTGTAATAACACATAACATTTGACATTAACTATTTATTAAGTTATTCACATATTGAGTTATTTAGTGAAACACAAAGGCATCCGCATTGTACAATGAGTAAATCATTGTATATAGGAGGATATTAAAGTTTATTGTCATTTGTTAGTGTGATATTACAGTTTATTGTTAGTTGGAAGAACTAGTGTTGTTTTAGTATTATTTATATAGTATATTAATTATTTTTTTAATTAGCTTTTATTTTAATTTTAGTTTGGATTTAAGTTTTAAATTCTGTTGAACATGTATACATTTTTATAAATTCTGTTTTGTTTTATTTTAGTAATGTTAGTACTTCAACTTCAACCTATTATTATTTTAGGTAGTTACGACGGCAGCTTTTTCAAGTTTTTTTTTTTTTTTGTGGGAACATGATGGACATGTATTTGAACAAGTGTGTATGTGTGTGTGCGTGTGTGTGTAGGTGTGGTTCTATAATCAGGGCTGGCATTCACTCGTATCGTTCCTGAACGTGGCCAGTAATGGCATTCTGAGAGGAAACCTGCCAGCGGGACGGAAAGTAAATGAATACGGCATCACAACATTCAACCACCCGCTTAATCTCACTAAAGAACAGCTCTCGTTTGCATCCCTGTAAGTATCACACAACACACACATACACAATTACTACAACACACGATTAGAGCATTTAAATAATAAAACACATGTAAACTATATGGACAAAAGAATGGGACATTATTGAATTCAGATTTTTTCAATCAGACCTATTGCCACAGGTGTATAAAATCAAGCATTCTTGATTTCTTGACCATGCATTCTACACTTGTTTGTGAAGAAAAAAAAAAAAAAAAAAAACTGTTCTGAAGAGCTTAGTGAATTACTGCATAGGACTGTGATAAGATGCCACCTTTGCAACAAGTCAGTTTGTGAAATTGCATCCCTGCTAGACATTTAACAGTCAACTGTAAGTGCTATTATTGGAAAGTGGGGTCATTTTGGAACAGCAACAACTGGAAGTGGAAGACCACGTAAACCAGAGGTCTTCAATCCTGCTCCTGGAGGGCCACTGTCCTGCAGAGTTTAGTTCCAACCTGCTTCAGCACACCTGCCTTTGAATACTCAAGCGATTCTGAAGTGCTTGATGAGCTGATTCAGGTGTGTTTGATTAGGGTTGGAACTAAACTTAGCAGGACAGTGGCCCTCCAGGTGCAGGATTGAAGACCTCTGACGTAAACAGAGTGGGGTCACCAAGTGCTGAGGGGCATGGTGTGTAAAAATTGTCAACTCTCTGCTAATTCCATGGCTGAAGGGTTCCAAACGTCCACTGGCATTAATATCAGCACAAAAACTGTGCAGCGGGAGCTTCATAGATTGGGTTTCCATGGCCAAGCAGCTCCATGCAAGCCTCACGTCCACAAGTACAATGCCAAGCACCGGATGGAGTGGTGTAAAGCACACCGCCACTGGACTCTGGAGCAGTGGAAACATGTTCTCTGGAGTGATGAATCATGCTTCTCTGTTTGGCAGTTTGATTGGCAAGTGTGGGTTTTGCGGATGCCAGGAGAACATTACCTGCCTGATTGTGCCTACTATAAGTTTGGTGGAGGAATAATGGTATGCTGGGGCTGTTTTTTCAGGGGTTGTTCTTGACCCCTTACTTCCAGTGAAGGTAAATCTTAATGCTTCAGCATACCAAGACATTTTTGGACAATGCTTCCAACTTTGTAGGGACAGTTTTGCAAAGGGGGGATCAAATATTAATGTCTATGTATTTATATTGGGATGTCATAACAGTCCCTGTTGGTGTAATGGTCAGGTGTCCCAATATTGTTGTCCATATAGTGTATCTTGTATTAATAAATCACATTACTGTTATTATTAGTAGTATTAAATGTTTTTACCTGAGGTACAGATACAATGTTAGTAATGTTTTCAAATTATGCAAAAGTCTTCATGACCATTTCCCACACTTTTGAAAAAAAGTGTATCAGTTTCCAGAAAAATGTGAAGAAGCGCAACTGTTTTCAACATTGATCATAATAAGAAATGTTTCTTGAGCAGAAAATCAGCAGATTAGAAGGATTTCTGAAGGATCATGTGACACTGTAGACTAGAGCATTGATGTTGATTCAACTTTGCATCACATGAATAAATTACATTTTACAATATATTACAATAGAAAACAGTATTTTAAATTATACTAATATTTCACTGTTCTTACTGTATTTTTTTTTAGCAGAAGAGACTTATTTCAAAAACATAAAAAAAAACGTACAGCTAAATATGATGAATGCAGTTCCCTTGCAAACCTTGGATGCATTCCCTGTCTGAACGTGTTTGTGTGTGTGCGCACACCTGTGTTTGTGTGTGTATGTAGGGTCTTTTGTGAGTTCATGCATAATTAAAATTAGCTTGTGAAGGCATGATGATCGCAAAATATTTGTATGAAGATGAATGGTTTGAAACAAGGGGTCAAAAATGGACCACAGTAAGAGCATTGAAGCATCATACTGATCACTGACACACAATTCGTGTGTGTGTGTGTGTGTGTGTGTGTGTGTGTGTGTGTGTGTGTGTGTGTGTGTGCGCGCATTGAAGCATCATACTGATCACTGACACAATTTGTCTGTCTGTCTGTGTGTGTGTGCGCGTGTGTGTGCGCGCGCAGGTTAAATGACCATCTTCTTGTCTGTAATGAGGTCGTCAGTTCCCTCTAATCATGAATAATACATTCCTGAAACTCAATCACCTTCACCATGTGAGAGATTATGTGTTCAGCATCAGGTCTCACCTGAACGTCAGTGAAGAGAAAGTAAGAGATTGAATCTATTAGGCATAAACAGCAGGGTGTCAAAAAAAGGAGGAAACATGAAACGATTTCCCAGAATGCCCTGCGTGAGGTGGATGTTGTGAAGTCAGAGTTTGTTAAAGTTTTATTCCCAAGTAAATTTTGACATCTTAAAGACCAAGTTTTGAAAAAGACCAAGAAAGCGATCTTTCTCAGAAACCCACAGGGCATCGATTTGAAACTACATAACTACCTATTAATCCGATGTTACAAGACCAGCATCTGTTTTTAAACATGTTTCTCTGAATATTGTGTTGATTTGGGATTTGTTGGTTATTTTCCAAGAAACGTAACATGTTACCAAGCAGTTTTGCCCAATCTAAGGCTGTTATATATGATATCACACTGTTTAATTTAACAGTAGTAAATAACACAAGCATTACAGTTACTGCATTATATTTATTTATTATATTTACATATTTACAAAAATTATTGGAAATAAATTATTTGAAAATGTATCAAGGAAATGAGAAAAAAAAATCTTGAAATGAATGCCAACAAAAAAAGTATTATAGAGTTTACCTTTCTGTTATTAGACAGAACTGTTAAACAAAGACGGATTCTGTCAATATAAAAGTCCTACTTATGACACTTCATCTATTGGCCGATGCAGATGATTAAAAAAAAAAAAAGCCAAATATCGGCCATTTTATATATATATATATATATATATATGCTGTAAACGTGCATGTGTAAATTAACCATAGTCATAATCTCACATCATGTTTTCCTTTCTTACAGGGCCACGACCTCTACGGATGTGGTGGTGTCGATTTGTGTGATCTTCGCCATGTCCTTCATCCCCGCCAGCTTCGTCCTCTTCCTCATCCAGGAGCGCGTCAGTAAATCCAAACACCTGCAGTTTGTGAGCGGCGTGAATCCTACCATCTACTGGCTGGCCAACTTCGCCTGGGACATGGTACATGTGAAACACTTCACATTTTTCGTTGCTGTGCCTATAATGTTCCTTCTGCTCTAAAAGATGGATGAAAAGTGGAAGGGTGCACGAGAACTAAAAAGAGGAGCTGAGATAGCTAATTAAAACTCTATTAAAACTCTATCAATTTACCGCTGAAGACGGTTCACAGCCTCCATTGTTCTATGTCATATGTTACATTCTCAGTGGAGAGAGATAAATTCACCTTCACTAATGAATTGCTAATAAATTAATTAGTGTCAAGGGAGATAAAAAGGGATTGCAACCTATGCAGCGAAAAAAATAATAAATGTCTTACCCTACACCATTTCAAAAACTGCTACATGAATAAAGAAATACTACATAATGATGTGCCATAATTTTTATTTTTTTGCCAAAATTTGTGTTGTAAACTAAACCCATGAATGACTATTTGCACCTGTGGACAACACTGTTTATTTGCATGCATAATCTAGCTGCATGATATCATATATGAAATAGCTGTATCTGTAAAAACTGATAATATCTGGTTAGTAAATAGGATGCAAGTTTTTGAAATAACGCACACAAAAGGGACTATTAGGACTACATGATTTGGGGAAAAAGATATAATTGAAATTGAATTGAAATTGCAATTTAAAGTAAGATAAAAAAAAAAGAAAAAGAATCCAGGTTTGCTGTGCTTATTTGAAAGACTGCACAATTTGACCCAAAGTTTTGAGACTGTATTTTGATATCACCATAAAATAATAATTGTATTATTGTTATAAAATAAAATATCAAACAAAAGAAATATTACTACAAGAGTATTCCACTATGGAATAAAAAAAAAAATATTTAGGAAAATAATTATAATATTTTTATTTTACAGTACATTTGTAAAATTACAATACTTATATTTGTGTCCTAATTTGTTCATTTTTCTAAATTAAATCATTGAGCTTTTATTTTAGCGATAAAGTTGAACACTTCTCCTTAGTTGGCAGCAGGTTTATGAACTCGTCTCATTGAAATCTGGTGTAATATTTATCATGTTGCGTTTTCAAATGCACGTTATAAGTGATGAACTCACAGCACTTGCAGATATGGGGTTCATGTGAAGCAGCATTTCATGTGAAGCAGTGTGTAAATGAACACGGTGTAGCACTTTCTCTGAAATGTGCAGTGCATATATTTATTTAAATTAGGATTTTTTTATCAATTGTTAAGCAAACAAAATTGTGTTGTGATAATAGATTAATTCATATTACTTAACACATTTAATCTATTGTATTTCTTTTGTTGTTATTGTTCTCGGGTGTCTTTAAGTATAACGTTTGATTCTGTTGTGTTTCAGTGTAATTATGTCGTCCCGTGTATCATCGTCATCGTCATCTTCCTGTGTTTCCAACAAAAATCTTACGTCTCTCCACCCAACCTGCCTGCACTCATACTGCTGCTGTTGCTTTACGGGTGAGTGTGTGTGGTGGTTGTTTGTTTTTTCTTCGCCTGGAGTTTAAATGTGTTTGTGAGTGTTTGCATTATGTGTTTTTGTCTCACAGGTGGTCCATCACTCCGATGATGTATCCCGCCTCCTTCCTGTTCAGCGTTCCCAGCACAGCGTATGTGGTTCTGACCTGCGTCAACCTCTTCATCGGCATCAACGGCAGCGTAGCCACATTCGTCATGGAGCTCTTTGATGACCCGGTGAGACTCCAACACACACACACACACACACACACACAATTTACTTAAAGCCTGCAGTGAAAAACAGACATTGTGTCTGTTATTTCGAGTTATTTATTTTATTTACTGACAATTTGATAGTTTCTTCTTGAGGCATAAGGTGTGCCATATGAGCATGATGAGTATATTATTTCTTTTGAAGAGTGTGTCATTCTTATCATCTGTGACATACAAAGCTTTCTTTCAGCCCACCCTGATGCTTAGGATCTGTTCACACCAATAACAATGACTATATTGATAACTAGGGGTGCAACGTATCACAACTTTTGGTTCAGATCCTATTGTAGATTGAGTCACGGATCACCTTCATTATGTGAGACGACAGTGTTAATGTCTTTTCGAATTTAAAGTAACGGCAGCGTGTGATTACAATGAACATTAAATTGTGGTGTGGACGCTAATATTGTTATACCAGTTTATCCAATGTACAGATTACAGTATTTTAACATTTCACAAAAGTTGCCATTTGGTCTGGTTTTGGTTTCGTAACAAACACACATGAAATGTGTTTTTTGGACTATTTAATAGCATACCAGAACGGTGTGTTTTTTTACAAAGTTTCTAAAACATTATTTTGGTTATAACGTTTTAGATGTGGTTTCTTAAACAGTTTTAAGATGTTGAACTGCAACTTTACCTAATTGCAACCAAAATATAACATTGTGAAAATGTTTTTTGTTTGCTTGGGTAAATGCTGGATGAAGTCAAGCTGTAATCATAAATGTGAATTGAATTGAATTAATCAAATTATACAGGGCTGTTAGTCTGATTTTGCAAAAACAAAATGTGCAAATATTTTAGTCAGACTAATGCTTAGATCGATATACAGTTTTAGTCCAATTAAAATGTAACTTTTAAATTGTACTAAATAATAAATAAGTGTGCTAATAATTAGTTAAAATAATAGTGCAGCCATCTCCATGAACCCTTGTAAAGACGACAATAAGATTTGCTGTTTAGTCCTGTTAGCTGCTCTAAACTGCTGTATTTCAAAGATTTAAGCCATAAATTGGTGAATCCATTGAATAGATGCCCCATTCAGTTTGTTGAATGGAGCAGAATTAAGGCACTCAGATATTTTAAAGCTGAACTTTAAACACGTTTGTGTGTGTATGATGGCGGACGTGTGTCTTAGAGAATATGGGTCAGTGTAAATCCTGTGTGATTTCACCGTCTCTGGTGTTTGTGATGATGAATGAGCATGAGGCTCGTACAGTAGTTGGCAAGAAAACTATTGCATGATTTCTTCAGCTGTGTGAGAGTGTGTTTGATGAATCGCACGCTGCTGAAGACGGCTTGACTATCATCAGAACGATGTTTCATCAACTTTAGATTTTAGATTGAGATTGAGGATACAGTTTCACTTCATTCACACAGTATGTATATTTGAACAATATTTAAATTATTTAATGCAGTAATACTGTATGTGGCATAGCTCACCTATAAACCAGCAACCTTTCTTTTTTGTTGAATTCCGAAGGACCCAACTGCCCAGTAGACAGTTTTTAATACGCTTATCATTACATAGCTGGTCGAATGCTACAACTTTCCAATCACTAAGTGGATTAAAATGTGAAAATAAAAGGAAGGTGGTTAGTTTTATAAGCGATCCAAACTCAGAGCACCTGGAAAGTGTTTTCTGTGGACGGAGCCGCTCGAAACACTTTATTTTGAGCCATGTCTTCACTTTGAAACAAAGCGAAACTTTTTGGGGTGTGAAACGTTCTGTTTTTCTTCTGTCTTTTTCTAATCACTCGTTTTGTCACCACAAAACAATGTTGTCATTACATGTTGACATTATGGATTTCAAAATTATACAAAACAAATTAAATTTCAGAGGTGCGAGCCGGAAGTATTGATCATTTTCTTATTCGTTGGTATTGGGTAATTTTTTGTTTTGTTTTAAAAAATTGTGGGTAGACATTTGTATTCGGTTCAAATGTATATAATATATAATGATAGACTCCACATAGAATGATAAAATTAATGTTCTTTTGACATATTTTTCACATTTAGACTTATTATATATAATGCAAAGCAAAATCTAGGAGTGTCAGGGTTTGCTTCAAATAGTTATGACCTTATACAAAAAAAGAAAAAAACATTTAATGGAATATAGTTTCCCAAAAATAAATATTCTGTCATCATTTAATCACTTCTAAACCCGTATGTGAAAAACAAAAGGAGAAGTTCAACAGAACAGGCATGTTGCTCTTTTCCTAACAAAGTGTTATTCTTAACTAACACTAAGGCTTTAAAAAAAAAAATTGTAATAATTTAAATAAAATTAAATATAAATATTACATGAAAAACTTAGACTTAAAAAAGTTAGAGCTGAAGTTTGGGCTAAAGTACTAAAATTACTCAAAACTAAACCATAAAATAAAATATAAAGCTAAAAACAAATGTTAAAAATGACTTAAAACTAAAATGAAAGATAATTCAAAATGTTAATAAATATTCTAAAATACTAAAATAACACTGGAATGTGCATAGTCAGAAGTCATTATCAATTAAAAGATCAGAAAATAACTATATAAACATCCAATCAGTGAAACAATGTGCATGTAAATTCACTCATTTTGAAGAATCATGTGTTTCCAATCTAACATTGCCGTTCTCTGTCTCATCTGTCTTTATGTCCAGAATATAACTCGCATCAATGACATAGTGAAACAGGCTCTGCTGGTGTTTCCTCATTTCTGTTTGGGAAGAGGCCTGATGGACATGGCCAAAAACCAGGCAATGGCCACCCTCTACAAAAACCTGGGTAAGACATTGACGCATACGGAAGCTTGTAGTTCAGTGTTGAAAGCTGAAATTTGTGGTAAAGTAAGTGAGTTCTCTGTTTTCAGGTGAAGACCGCTTTGAAAATCCTCTCAACTGGAACTTGGTGGGCAAGAATCTGTTTGCCATGACCATTCAGGGGGCAGTTATGTTCGGCCTGACCCTTCTCATACAGTACAAGTTCTTCTGCAAACCAAGGTAAGAAAAACACACTTCTTTAGCCGTTTAAAAATCTCACACCTAAAGAAAAATCGGTTAGCATCTACAGTACCAGTCAAAAGGTTGGAATAATGAACATTTTCTCAATTACACCTTCTTTTATGGTGCCCTTTTTACAGTGTCATTATACAAATATATTAACAACATGTACTTACTGTATAGCCTAATTAGTGTTAGTGTTTGGTTTAGGGTTAGTTGCTTCTAATTAAAAATAATTTACTTTTATTTCTACAGTATGCAAATGTAAGATGTGTAAAAGGAACACTGTAAAATAAAGTTACCGAAGTTTCCATAAAAAATATGAAGCAGCACAACTGTTTTCAACATTGATAATCATCAGAAATGTTACTTGAGCAACCAATCAACATATTCAAATGATTTCTGGATGATTTCTGGAGTAATGATGCTGATTTGCATCACAGGAATAAATTACATTTTAAAATACAGAAAACAATTATATCATTGTAATTAATTGTACTTCATATCTATCTATCTATCTATCTATCTATCTATCTATCTATCTACATATATATATGTGTGTGTGTGTGTGTGTGTGTGTGTGTGTGTGTGTGTGTGTGTGTGTGTGTGTGTGTGTGTGTGTATATATATGTATATATGTATGTATGTATATATATATATATATATATATATATACTGTATATATATATATATACAACTAAACAAAATAACAGTTCTGACAAAAGGTTCTGACAAATTGTTAATTACTGCAGTCTTATTAAAATGTTTCATTAATTTGAATTATTATTTTTTTTTTAAATAAACGTTTTAATGAATGATTCAGTGACTTACTCATACTTTTTTCTTTACTTGATGAATCAGCATTTTTGAAACAAGTCTCTTGAATGATTCAATGACAAAAAAATGTTTTAGGTCACTTGTCGCCACCTAGTGGCGTGATGATGTAATTTATACAATTGTTACTAGAAGCGCCAAGTTACTTTCAAAAGGTGCTTTTCTGTACTTTGGTCACTACCATAGACATCAATGTTTATTTACGAACTATAATCTTTTATCCCAGTACTGCTGTGATTATTTGAATATTTGTAACACAGAAATAATGATTCTGTGTGGGTTGTGACTGTTTGTGAAGCCTATACCAATACATGACAACTGCTCTCTCTCTTTGGTCAGCGACAGTGCAAACACAGATGTGAATGTTCCGGAGTAATTTTGTCAAAGCTTTAATAGACACAGGCGAATAGCTGTCATTTAGGATTAAGGTCGAGTGGGTGTTTGAATCGAGATTGCGGTCTTTTAACAAGTAATCGTGCAGCTCTAAAATATACACACACATGATCATGATGTCTGATCTGCAGTGAAATTCACACATCTTTACACACAGGTCGATAAAGTCACTGCCTACATCATCAGGAGGAGAGGATGAAGATGTGGCTCGGGAGCGTGAACGTGTACACCAGGGTGGAGCTCAGAATGACCTGCTCCAAATATGTGACCTTACTAAGGTATTTCCTTATTCCTGTGGCATCAGTGAGGTGCAGTGTTTCATTACATTCATTCAGGGATGATGAATTGCCAGCTTCATACAGTACCTTGAAAAGTGCCACAGTTGTGGACAGTTGTGAAAAGTCGGGTGAACAGTTGATACCAGCTAAATGAGCTAAAACAGTTTTGAACAATTTAAGACCAGCAAACCAGCTTTTTTTTTTCCACAGCAGGGTTATTCTGATCAATACCGATTTTCCCCACTTGATTATTTAATAATCAAAAAGGCTCAGAAGAAACACCAGATTTTTTTTTGTGCTAACTCTTTTAAAAATGAGTTTCATTAGAAATGACATTAAAGTAAAGTTTAGTTTACCATAAATGCTTGTCAGTATATTCGGCAGTACACTTTAACCATAATTCAAAGCCTGTAAATAGAAGCAATTATGAAATTACATATAAAGATGTACTTTAGTCCTAATTTAGTGGGTCAAAACACTCTAAACTTCTGCTTATTGCATTTGATATCAAATTAAACTATTGCACATTTTCGTTTAATTACAATTAACATGCAGTTAGGTGTCTGAAAACATTACATTCAGTTTACTCTTAAGTATATTCTTTTAAAGTATATTATTTCTGTAATAAGTAATGCTTCTTGTTTCACAAGGATAGACTTATTCAGGGCAGAGGCTCGTGGTTCCAGGCGTGCGAGTGTACAGATGTGCACAGGAGTGTCCAGTGATTAAGAGTGAGAGTTTGATTGGTCCTGTTCTGTAATCAGATGTCTCTCAGCGCTGAGCTAGACTGGCAGAGAGCAGCTGTCTCTACTCAAGAGACACTGTTTGTGTGACATGAATCACGCGCCGTTCTTCATGAGTCTGCGGCTGAGTGTGGACAGGTGTTAATGTAGGAGATCCTCACCACTTCTTTCCCAGACATCTCAGACCGACTGAGTCCTCATATTGAATATTCCTGAAAGAATATTCTAGGAGAACGTACAGTTCTCAACATTCAGACAGCTCTAGTGCAGCTCAAACAACCCTTTTTATGGACTGCACTTTAAGTTGAAATTCTTTTCTGTGATGATGGACAGATGCTATTCACAGAATAACTTTTATATTGTTAGTAATATTTCAAGATGAACATTTACTGGAAGCTGTTTAGATTTACTTGATTATCCATATATATCATGTTCAAATGTTTGTCAAATATGATCCATCAGGCTTTTGAGGAACGTTTATTTGTTAATCTCTCAATCATCTTTGTATTGCATTGCATTATATGTTTTAAAGCTACAGAGATTTGATAATCTATAATAATCTACTACTAATCTATTATTTCATATGTCAGATTTTACAGGGTTATTATGTTCTTAGTAGTGCTGGGCAACGATTAATCGCATCCAAAATAAAAGTTTGTGTTTACATAATATATGTGTGTGTACTGTGTATAATTATTTTGTATATATAAATACACACACATGCATGTATATATTTAAGAAAAATGTGTTATTTATATATAAAATATGTATATTTATATATAATATAAATGATGTATAAATATATACAGAGTATATATGCAAATATTTCTTAAATATACATGCATGTGTGTGTATTTATATATACAAACTTATTATACACAGTACACACACATATATTAGGTAAACACAAACTTTTATTTTGGATGCGATTAATCGTTGCCCAGCACTAGTTCTTAGAGGATCACATAATGTTTTCCACACAGAAAACAGTTATATATTTACAAAACAAACAAAAAATGTGTTACACTTTATTTCGACGGTCCACTTTAGACATTCTACTAACTATGCAACTTTGCAAATATATGTCAACTAACTCTCATTAGAATATTAGTAGACTGTTAGATGTCTGGGTTCGGGTTAGTAGAATAAGTTGACATGTAGATACAAAGTTACTTCTAGTTAGTAGAATGTCTAAAGTGGAACATCAAAATAAAGTGTTAACAAAAAATAAAGCTCTAAACAAGTGATTTTTATTATTTTTA
This sequence comes from Leuciscus idus, assembly GCA_021554675.1. NCBI lineage: Eukaryota > Metazoa > Chordata > Actinopteri > Cypriniformes > Leuciscidae > Leuciscus > Leuciscus idus. Next base: position 53,839,953 of record CM038622.1, on the reverse strand, counting down.
TTATTATTTTCTTCAGATGTACCGTGTGAAGCTCACTCCAGCCGTGGATAAAATCTGTGTGGGTGTTCCTGCTGCAGAGGTAAATGACACACACTCATATAAAATGGAAACTTATTTCAAGCACTAATAAGAAGAAAGTGTCTAAACGAATTTCATTATTTTTTAATAAGAGTATAATGCCAAAGGTCTTTAAGTAACTTCAGCCTCTAAAGACCCCATGGAATTACTTTTTGCAGATATGCATTTAATTTTTGGCAGCAATACAAATAAATAATGACATTTTATAATATTTTATAACTGTCTTTTTCCCCTGATACCACCTGCCACCCTCTATTATTAGCAAGAAACAAATATTGACTCATTGCTGTGATACTCTTTGAAAGCTACTAAGTGTTGTTAAATATGTCAACACTGGCTTGAAAATTGTGTTTCTCATCGGTTCGTTGAGGTACTGTTTTTTTTCTCTTAATGCATTTGTCACTAAATCATTGTGTGTGTTTGGTTTGCAGTGTTTTGGTTTGTTGGGGATAAATGGTGCAGGTAAAACTACAACTTTTAAAATGCTGACTGGAGACATCAGCCCGACAGCAGGAGATGCCTTCGTAAACGGACACAGGTACACTGTATGAAAGCAATAGAAGTAATTATAAAATTAAGTATAAAGCTGTACTTAAGTCTTACTAAAGAGGGTAAAAAAACACTAAAGTTCAGTAAATTTACTATGCATAATTGGTCGGGGGAAAACAGGTGCTTAATCTTCAAATATTCATTGTCAACCTCGGGAGGTCGAACTAAATATTACTGTGTATGAGTTGTTTTATTTTCTAATAATTTTTTGGTGAGCTTTATCTAAATTTAACATAAAATAATCAAAATCAAAGAAATACATCAGAATGGGTAGCAAGGTTGCAAATATAGGCCAAATTGACAGTTGAGTCTATCTAGTTTGCCAAATGTTGGTTTTGATCAAATATATTTCCCATAAATTAAAGGGGTTTTTATTTTTTATTTTTTTATCATTCATTTCCCACAGTAAGCTGGGTAACCTAAAAGGAGACCTATTATGCCCTTTTTTAAAGTCTTGATTTTGGTTTTAGAGTTTACTAGAATAGGTTTTCATGCTTGAATGTTCAAAATATTTTGCGCAAATTTTACATTGTTCCAGCACCTCTTTTTTCCCAGTCTGCCAGTAACACTTTATAGAGTGGTGCAGGTACAGTATGACATCACTTTGCAGGTCACAACACGGAAGCGAGTTAGCATTTTAGCACTTCCGGTTCCATCGTCCTGAAGTCAATAGGTTTTTGAATGGGGTTTTGGTTAAATGACTGAAATTAGGCAGTGAACACAAGCTCAAGACACTTTCACGTTTTATTCATAAAATACATCTTTACCCCACTCGTGATTTTTTTTAAGCTGTTACGTGTTTTGAAAAAGGTGATTGCTAACAAGTGGCTAAATGGGACTACCGAGGTTGTTGGGAAGATTAAACGTCATCATGACGAAAAGGTAAACTCAGTCCGCTTTTACAGCATCGTTATGCTGTTAGTGATGGTGATGTTGAAGTCATAGGACCATAGTGTAGTTCATTTATAGCCTACCTTTAGCTTTTTACTTCTGGCGACTGCATTTAGGCTTCAAAATTCATAAAAGTTGTGTTCATCTGTGATAATTATCTTGAAGGACAAAACGTGCAAGTGTCATAAACTTCTGATGATCATAGAGCTTGTTTTTAGCGATAATCCAAAAGCTTAAGGGAAAATCCTATTGGATTTTTGTTAAGGGAACCAGCGTAATGCTAACTGCCGGTTGGCCTACAAAGTGATGTCATACCTGCACCACTCTATTTAGTTCATGTCTCTATGAAGCCCCCCCTTCCGAAAAACACAATGTGCTCTAATTGATTGGCTGGACCAGTGTGTTGTGATTGCTCAACCACTTCGAGCGTGTTTGGGAAATGTTACCCCCCTTCAGTGTTGGGAAAAGTTAAAATATTGTGTTACTCCCTAAAAAAGTAACTAATTGCCTTATTTTTTTTTTTATAGAAAGTAATGCGTAACAAATAAAAAGGGTCTAATTTTGGCAAATGTAAAGGTTATATACATAGGTATATTATAGGACAAAGGTCCTTTCACGCCAAAAGTGAAGTGATGAATTAGGAAATGCAAATGAACCCCTGTACAGTAGAGGTAAATAAATAGGAGAAAGAAAAACTTTAAAAACTTAAAATAATGTGTTACTTTAAAAAAGTAATTGTTACTTGTAATTCGTTACCCCCCATCTACCCCCATGTACCTTACCATGACCGCAAGTTTCAACACACTATTAACGCAACTCAACCAGGTCTTACCCCTTTATTTTGCGTCTACCTTGGGTAGGAATTATTTTAATGAGGAATATTGTGATGTGTGCGTTCCTGGAAGAAAACTCACGACTACTATCGAGGCGTTTAAGGGAGTTCAGAAACAGTGCTTACTGATATAGAGAATAACACCTTTGGAGTGACTTTGTGCTCTTTGTGATCTTTGCAGACCTTTATCATGCTCAAACAGCAACATTGCAGACTAAAGAAAGTCGAACATGTAAAAAAGCATAATAGGACCTCTTTTACAAAATCAACTTTAAGTAAACTGAAATAATTTTTTAAAAATTATTTTAGTTAGTTGCCAAAGCGACATTTCTTATGTAGTTTAACTTGATGTACTAAAATAACCATGTATAAACCAATGTATAAAAACTATATACATTTAAAGAAAAACGAATTAAATGACAACACCAAAATTACAAAAAATAAATAAAATAAAATAAAATGATACTAAAATAACACTGCTTGTTTCCAGCTAAAAAGTGGTGTTATGCAGTTGCTAAGGAGTTAAGAGTGATTTCTTGTTTAACTTTTCAGCATCCGCACTGAAATGCAGTTGGTGCAGCAGAATATGGGTTACTGTCCGCAGTTTGATGCGATAGATGACCTTTTGACGGGAAGAGAACACCTGGAGTTCTACGCTCGACTCCGAGGGGTTCCGGAAAAGGAGGTTTCCATGGTAACAGAGCCTGCGGTCTTTGTTTTTTAGACCCTTAATCTTTGTATCTAAAATTCACTCTCTGTCCATGGAATCTCTCTCTCTCCCTCTTCTGTGTATGTGTTTGGTTCATTCTGTAGACCTTTCAGCAAAAAAACCATCAAAGTGTGTGTGTCTGTGGTCTCACAAGTCTTTGATCCATTACAACTGGTTAGCTTGTGCAACATCACACACACCAAGGTTATTGTGTTTTTCATTTTCAATATATTATATTGAATTATATTAATATATATTTTTTGATTTTATATATATATATATATAACATAATTTTAAAATATTATTAATCAATACTATTTTTATTAGATTATACATATTTCTAAAACTAAAAGTTAGTTCTGGTCATCAAATCTGATTGGGGCCTTCCAGGAGTGCGATATTACACCCGTATCAGCGTTTATATCATTCCACTTGTTTCTGCGCATTCTAGACAGGCAGTAAACGGCTGCAGAATCGCAGCGCCTGAAGTTTCAGAACAGAAGCAGCAGACACGGGACGGAAGTGGCTGGTGTAGCTCATTCAGTCAAGTCAAGTCACCTTCATTTATATAGCGCTGTTAACAAGATTGTTCCAAAGCAGCTTTACAGTGATAATAGGAAATTAAAGTAACAGAGATAGTTTTGGCTTTACAGCAGCTCTATAATAAAGTTATTGTATATAGCTTATATATAAGCTAAAGTTAGTTTTGATTGATTCACTTCTGTCGCAACGATCATTAGTTATTAACTTAGGGGCTGCTAACACAAAACTTTTCTAACAGAAAACCCTTAATGCGCTCCGGCCGCTCATTTGCACAAAACAGTGCCTGGTGGCTCGAGAATGCAAACCATGAAATAGGTTCCAAGGTAAAAGCCTTGAAAGATTTTGAGAAAAAAAAAAAGCTATCTCTGCGCAAACTTCAGAAGAAGCAGAAACAAGCATTGCTTCTGCACATGTAAAAATAACATGATCATCAAACATTAAAGAGCATATAAATCAACCTAACATAACTGAATGAACTGTTGAACCCATGAAGAGGTGTAGGACTATACAGGCTTTGGGGGTGTTGATAAGCAATTTGTTCCATCTATTTTTGTTTTAGTTCCATCTATTTAGTTTTGATCATCATTCTGAATCTGATCAGTTTTTTGTTCAAAATGTTGCTTGGTTTATGAAACACCCACATACAAGTGTTGATAAAAAAAATAATGCATGAAGGAAGTTTTTTTTTTTTTTTTTTATGCTGAGGCTGTTCGTACGTTTTATATATTGCATGTTCAGATATTCATACTACAAAATAGTCTGGGCCATGAAAATGTTGTGAAAATAATAAAAAAAGCTGGCTCTGTCTACCGACTTAAAAAAAGAAAGAAAAGAAGCCTAATATTAAATAATAATAAATTGTAAAAAAAAAAAAAAGAAAAAAGATTTCAAATTGCCTAATAGGCCTATTATTTCCTTAATGTTCATGTTATTGCAAATAGTACTTAATACTTATGCAACATATTTAACTCTTTCCCCTTTATTTATTTATTTTTTAAGTTGCCAGCCACTGCCAGTATTTTTGATCGTTTTTACAAAAGTTTCATGGCCCCCAGAATATTTTATTGTATGAATATCTGAACGTGCAATATATCAAAAGAAAGAACAAAGCCTCTGCTTTTAAACAAAACAAAGACACAACAACAAAAAAAAATATTCTAGCTTTATGCATTCTTTTTTATCAACACTTAAATTTGGGTAAGTCTCATAAAAAAATGCAACATTTTGAACAAAACGCTGAGAAAATCATATTTTTTGTCAAAGACTACAACATATGCACAAGCAATGCTAACTCTGATATACAGGCCATTTGAGATGAGATCCGAGTGCTCAGAGTGGATTTTTAAAGTGATATGGGTGAATTTTGTCTCTCTCTTCATGATGACAAGCGGAAGTAGCAGAAGTGAATGAGTTTAGAGAAGAAATTAACCAGAAATTTAAAGACTTTTCAAGCGACATGCAAACTACTAACGCCCAAATGATGAAAGCAGAACAGCGCATAGCCGATATCGAGGAATAAAACGTAGTGGCAAGTGAGGCTTTGCAAACGGTCAACCGACCTAGAAGCTCGCTCAAGATGGAACAACCCGGAGGTCCAGGAGGGATCCAAGAGAAGCAACCTACTGGACTTTGTGACGAGGATTATAAAATCGGAGCTTGGCTTTTAATGGACACCGAGCTTGGAATACAGCGTTGCCATAGAGCACTTGCTCAAAAGGCTCCCCATGATGCACCACCCAGATCACAGGTGCTGCACACAGCATGGAAAAATAAATAAGTTTGATTTGAAGAGAAGAGGATTTATTTTGATCTGGACTATCCTCCAGAATCCCTGCGTATGTCTTTCTCTTCTTTAATATCACGTAAGGAGCTCAAAACCAAGATTCGGTTACAAACACCAAATCCAGCTAAATTGAATTGAATGTTTTTCGAAAATGGTACCCAAATCTACGAGATTGTGGCAGATGATGCTAAAGACCTGAAGAAGAAGTACATTCTTTCCTTTATGTCAACAGGTCAACTTCTGAACTGTAGTCATTTCACAATCACATACTTGTGTATGCAAGCAAGTGCTTCTGTTTCTCCTCTCACTGTATAACATCATGTGAATAACACATGATGTTATCCAATAGCGTTGTCTCTAGTCGTCTCGCTTCTGGTCTGTGCACGTTCATGTGTTTTGGAGGAGGCATGGCTTTGGACGGCGATTTGCAGGGAGGGTGGGATCGTATGCTTTCAATGCTAGCAGGCTAAAGTTTGCATTTCCCAGATCACCAATTGCACCTTTAAGACTGGATATGTCTAATCCTTCCAAAAAGAAGAATTCAAATGCCAAAATGGTTCAAAGAACCATTTAAATAATTGGGTATATTGATATATGGAGAGAATTTCACCCGAGGGGAAAAACAATTTACTTTTTATTCAGCATGCCATTCTATCAAGAATTATAATTCAGATAAAAAATCAAAAACTGTAATAACCACTCAGGGGTATACCTTATTCTCATTGCTATTGCCATCAATAGGGGAACAACAGAATAAAGCACTGGTGGCTGAAATAATGATAGAATAATTAAATAGTGCTATATCAAAGTTGAAAGCAAATAAGCCACTGGGCACAGAAGATTATACGTCTGAATGATACAAAATATTTAGACCCCAAAAAACAAATATGCTGCTTTAATTGTATATATCGATTTCAAGGTTTGTCTGGAATAGCAGAAGACCTAGGAAACGGTTTAAGACATTGCCATTGGCGAAAGAGAAGAAAGATAGAGCTCTACCATGTCTTTAGGATTATTATTATACCGCACAGTTGAAACATTTAGTATGCTGGTGTATACCAAACTTGAGTATTATGTTGGATAGCTTTTGACCCAGGTTTTGAACCTGCTATGCTAGACTAAAGATTTAAACAGCAGGTTTGGAGAGGCATTACATTTTACTGTTCAATCATCTCCAAAGGAAAACTAGAGTCATCAGGTAATTTCAGAGACATGTGGACAAGAAAAGCAGGATTTTTATAGATTCCTGCAAATTTGATTATTTAAAAAAGAAAAGAAAAAAAGTTTAAAGTAAATTGACAGAAGATTATAATTTGGTTACATTATTTTCAAATGCATATATATTAGAAGATAACACAAAGCTGGTTTCAAGTTTATATGGATGTATACAAGCCTCTAAGGCCTCGTTTACGCTGTCAGTGAAATGTGACCCAATTCCGATTTTTTTTTCCGACACAGATCGGATGTGTTCTATGACCGTGTAAACAGGAAAAAAACGCATGCATTCGGATATTTCGAGATCGTTTTCAGGCCTCATTCATATGTGGAAATAAATCAGATATGTTTCAATGCGTCATGTAAACAGGCAGATCGGATTTTCTGAGGCATTAGGCTATCTCTGCAGTTTAATGACGAGAGCAATCTCGACGCGCATTTGCAAAGGGATGGATGGCCCAACGAAACGTCGTGTCGTTGTAGGAGAGGAATGTGGACAAACGTTGACACAACATATGAAAGGTTGGCTTGCTCATCCTAAAATTTCGGACCCGCTGCTCCTCATTAAAGCCCGCCACAATATGCTCCCACCAGTCCTGAGAACTCTCTCCCACACAATAACTGAAGTAGCCTATATGTGCAATGACGATGGCCCTTTTCGTCCTCCTCCGCCTCAAAATCATGGTGATGTTTGGCGAACTTCGCATAGGCTATCTCGCAAAGCTAGCATCAAGCATATTTCCCGTTTGTCCATCTGTGCAAGAACCCCCTTTAAGCATGCATGATGTTTCAGATAGTATGGCAAGTGTAAACACATAAATTGGATATGGGTGCAGTGTAAACGAGGCCTAAGAACCATCCGTCAAAATACATTAAACAAAAATGGGGGAAGGAGTCTGAATCTCAAATAACAGAGGAAGACTGGACAGATTTATGTGTGACACAGGCAAATAATACAAACTGGAAGAATTTTGTATGATTCTATATAACTCCTAAATTAACAGCACTAAACACAGGCACACCGAGTCTTTTGTTTGGAGGCAATGAACCTCAATGGCTAATCATTTTCATGTTTTTAGGGCCTGCCCGAAAAATACCTTTTTGGCGAAGAATTAACGGTTGCAATTGAAACAATAATGGGAGAAGAGTTTGACTATTCATTTCATTATTATAATTGGCCAGAAACTGTTTTAGACCAGGCTAAATACTTAAGGAACACTTAATACTAATGCAATTAAAGTCCAATAAAGATTGGTTTAAAGCACTTAATTATATTTTCAGATTTTTCCTAGTCTAACAGGAGGACTATTTATGCTTAAATTGTTAATAAAGCATAAAAAAAGCATGATCTAACTCTAAATCTTTACATATTATGAGCTAATTAAACAGTAATAATTGTATTAATTACAGTGACGATAAACTCACTATTTTTGTATAGCCTATTAAAGGTGGGATCAGGCCGAGGGTAAGTGAAAGCAATCTGTCACTCTGGTAATCCATGTCTAATGTGTTTTAGTAGTAATGTGTGTTTTAACGCGTCAATGGTTCAGCTCCGTTTCACGTGGAAGACGACGCTCAACTAAGTTATGATCAACTCGATAGCACGAGTACGACAGTCATAGTAACGAATATATTACAACTATAACAAGATTAGGGGGTTATATCATATCGATCACTGAGGAACCAAAGGAAATAAACATCAGGAGTATATTATCTTACTTTTCAGACACACTTTGGGAGCCGACGCTTGAAACAGACAGTGGACGTGGTTTAGACGCTCCAGGCTTATATGTGTCTTTTTCATAGCTGAATCGAACAACAATAATATCGCAAATGAAAAAAAAACAAAAAAAGATGCCACACGAGCATATTCAAGCAATGGCCAGCATGCATTAGTTCTGTGAAACAAAACTAAACAACGTTAACTTACTCGCCTATCAAGAAGAAATAAAGTAAACTCGGCGTCCGATGTTAGGCCTTTCCACTCCTTGAGTTCTCTCCAGCGCTGGTAAGCTTCTCGGATATTAACACAAGTTCTACCTCTTGCCTGATTGTAGGCCTTATTTTTAATTTTAAGTTCCACAGACATTTTCTTCTTTTGTTTTTTATCGGCCATCTCTCTGTCTGTAGTCATTCGGCTAATGGTGCGTTCAAGTCATCTCGTATAGATCGTATTTACAAGTTGAATGCCACCACAATGTCGTAAATACGAGTGGGGATCTGGGGATTTTCTTTAAGCCCTGATCTTTACAAGTTGGGGGCGTGTCATTGAGAAACATGGCAGAATGCCACAATACTTAAAGGTGTTTAGCTGTGATATTGTCAGGCTTTTCTAATTGCAGCGCAGTAAGCTAATTGCCTGCACAGAGTATGATAGCATTATAAAATAACAATGTAATATGTAATGCTAAAGTTTGCAGTGGCTTCATAAATTAACTAAAAACATAAAAAAGCAAAGCACACCTTATGCAAATCTTTGTTCTTCATTTTCTAGAACTAGAGTTTAAGAACCTTGCTGTATTTTTGTGTAATTAATTAAGAAAAAGTACACCGCCATCTTACTCCGACGAAAGTGACTTGAATGCACCTGCCGTTGTAAACACAACTTCCCACCTCTTAAGTACGTACTTCCCAGGAGGAGTTGAACGCACCATAATGTCTGTGCTGTGTGCACTGAGCGCTCTCTCCTCCCCATCATTAGTAGACACGCCCCTTACTGCTGATTGGTTACAAGTGTGTTTTGGTAGTTGGTCCAAACACAGTTTTCAAAAGTGTTCTTCAAAAACTACTGATCCCACCTTTAATATATTAACAATGTAGAAACTACAATATGTAAACCTTGAATTAACTATAAACTAATAGTTTCCAAATGATTTGCAAGTACTTTATTACTGTATACTTATTATAAAGTGTTACCAAGAAATTGAGTAGCGAATGCAAGAAAGAAAAAAAAGTAAGAAATGCACGTTTATATCTCACAATTGTGAGTTTATAGCTTGCAATTCTTGCAATTCTCAGAAATGAAGTCACAATTGCGAGAAAAAATATATAATATATAATATATAATAAATATATAAAAAAATTCCTTTAATTTCATTATAGTTTTAGTTGGTTTCAGCAATTGGTTCTTTCGTTTTGTACATCGTTAACGTTGTATCAGTATCGTGTCACATGTCATATTGCCATATGTTGGTTTTATTTTTTTTTATGTTATTTTGGGTTTAAAATCAATAGTTTCATCTTAGTTTTAGTGTTAAATGGGTGGATGTTTATTTGAATGGATGTATATGCAGTGATATTCTCTCTCTTTCTGTCTTTCAAGGTGGCTGAGTGGGGTGTTCAGAAGCTCGGCCTTGTGAAATACTCAGAGAAATCTGCAGGAACGTACAGCGGTGGCAACAAGCGCAAACTCTCCACTGCCATGGCTCTGATTGGCTGCCCTCCTCTGGTCTTCCTGGTAAGACACACTCATCACACACACACCTGGCACTCCAGATCACTTCACCGTCCCATCAACATTTAGACAATCAGCACCGATTCATCTGAGCAAGTCGATAAACGTGTCTTTATTTCTGTCTGCGCTCAAATACACACATCCAGCACAAGCTACAATAGAAGCTGGGATGTGTTCTTGTGTTCAATCTTTCTATTTTTTTTATTGTGAATCTGTGTAAATGTACAGTATCTACAGAATCGAATACAGTGTCGTAGTGCCAACGGATACACAATACTTTTTATATTTTTTATACATTTATATAACGCTTTTCTTATGTACTACTGTACACCCAAAGTGCTTCACAATCATATCGTTGGGTCTCTCCTCAATAGGGGTGTAATGGTATACAAAACTGCCGGTTCGGTTTTGACGTCACGGTTCAGTATGAACCTGAACGGTTCAGTTGGTACAGCAGGGGAGAGAAAACTAAACATAAAATTTCTTTTTTTTTTATTAAACAGTGGTTTAATGAAAAAATGTTGTCTCTTTCTTTAAATTAATTCAGTTATAATTTAAAGTTTCTTAATGATAAAAAATATTATCTCTGCCAATGCTGTAAAATATATAGGGAGCCCAAACTGTTATCCTAAATTAAGTACACATAAGGCAGTTTTTGCATTAACTAACTTATACATTTAATTATATGGTTTTTTCTCCAATTCGTTGTTGAAATATAATAATTTACACACTGGCTGTCATTTTCATGACAGATATTTTAAACATGCATTAAATAAACAAAACATCACTAACAGGTTAAGTAAAATAAAATGAATATATAGGCTAATATAGTGTATATATTTAACTGACTACCAAGCTGTGGACACTGAAAGACACATTAAAATTTGCGGGACGAATACGTGTACTGTTACGCCCCAATTACTAATACGTGTACTGTTACACCCCAATTACTATATAATCAAATGTCAAGGAAGAAAAATTTGTTTTGTGACGTAAGGTAAAGTGAGGTCAACCTCAACATTGGGCTAGGGCTGGGCGGTTTTACGGTTTGGTTTGAATATCATTACTACCCTACTCCTCAACCACCACCAGTGTGTCACATCCACTTGGATGATGGCAGCCACAATTGCACCAATGCGCTCATCACACACCAGCTAGGTGGAAAGGAGAGAGAGTGATCAAGCCAATTCAGTGGATGGGGTTTATTTGGAGACCATGATTGATCTGGGCAAATCCAAGGAATTTGACCCAAGACACCAGGGTTACACTACTACTCTTTACGAGAAGTGCCATGGGATTTTTATTGACCACAGAGAGTCAAGACCTCTGTTTAACGTCTCATTTGAAGGACGGTTGTTGTTACAGTATAGTGTCCCCGTCACTTTACTGGGGCATTAGGACCCACACAGACCACAGGGTGAGCACCCCTGCTGACCTCACTAACAACTCTTCCAGCAGCAACCTAGTTTTTCCAGGAAGTCTCCCATCCCGGTACTGACCAATCTCAACCAACCTTGGGCCACTGGGGGATATGGCTTTAATACTCTGCTTCTCATCCTTTTTGACTCCAAGTCCCCTTAATATTACAATAATATTCAAATAGTCTCACATTTTTTACCCCCAAAAGAATTTGAAAATATTTTTCCATTTGTTTGTGATTTACTGAATAAGGATTTTTAAATATATATTTTTTCACAATTTCTACCTGATAAAATATTTTAGGATTTATTGGATAAAGATGTTTTAATTTCTACCCAAAAATATATTTAGGAGCTTGGCATGACTTATGGGAAGACAGTGAGATGAGATTTATTTGAAAGTGAAAATCCCAAAAAGAAAACTCAGTCTGAGCCACAGAGACCGAAATCAAACAGAAGTATTCAGACAGATCGGTTTAAAGGGGTAAAGCCTCCAACACAAATCAATAAAGCAGGTAAGAGATTCAGAATCAGAATCTGACTCGCAGTCAGAAAACAGGCTGACTCAGAAACTTACAGACTAACATGGGAGTATAACAAAGTAGATACACTGCCATTCTAAAAAAATGTATGGTCGGTAATGTTACGAACCGCTCTGAGACACGAGGGTAGAGGATCCAAATGCAGCTTTTATTAAAGGGGTTATCCAGAATCGTAATCCAACAAGCAGAGGGTCAAGCACAGGAAGACAGTCCAAAAAAATAAACAAACAAACAAAACGAAACGAAACAGGCAGGGGTCAGAGGCACAAGAGTAATCCACGGGACAGGCAAGAAATCCCCCCCAAAAAACCCAAGAGACAAGAAAACCAGGAAAACGCTCAGAAGTGCAGTGCAACAACATACAAAACTTCACAGTGAGTGAAGGGGTGAACCAGGCTATATGGGGTGAACTAAACAAGAAGATGAGATACAGGTGAATGTGATAATGAGTGCTGATGAGTCCAGGCAGAGAATGATGGGAGATGTAGTTTGTGAGTGAACGTGAGAGTCTGGTGTGGAGTGCCCTCTGGTGGCTCTCAAGGGCACTCCAGCTGGTGACCGTTACAGGTACGATTTTCATCCTTTTTTAATAAAAGTATTAATTTCTTTATAAAAAAATATATATATTATTCTTTTTTTTTTTTTTTTTTTTTTTCTGACCCCAAACTTTTGAATGATTGTGTATAGATACAAGGGAAACAGACAAAACTTTTGATGAACAAGTGAGGCTGGTTAACCAAAGTGGCAGTATTCTCTAACCGTTGAGCAGAACTCGTGGAACAATTTAACGGATTCACTCGCATAATTAAATGTGTTTGTCACTCACTCCTGAGACTTTGCAGTATACGTGGATGTTGACAACCAAAACTTTTCTTCAAATTGTGAATGGATTATAGATTTAGCCTATTTATATACAGAAAGTGAGCAAAGAGCTTACTCAAACATGCGGAAATTCCTTGTTATAATCAATGAATCTAGCTACACACTGCACAACGAATCTCTTATTTACATCATGCCTACGCTTTGGTGTTATAATGAGAGGATTTAAGATTGTGTAGAAAGCACCCAATGAACTTGCGTTAAACAAAAACCTTGTTCATAGTGGATTCTGACTTACCTACAGTAAACACCTCTGATTGGCCATTGCTTTCAACAGAGATGCCTGTGATTGGCTACAATCCTCAACGCTACAAAAACATGTTGGAAATAGAAACCCTTGCACGCCACAGGCGTTTGAAAGCAGTCGCACACACGGAACATGCTTGCTTGCAGTCTGTGTTCTTCCTACTTTATTTTGTAGTAAGTAACGAATATGATTTGGGGAAATGTATTGGAGTAAAAGTATAAATTGTATTTAAGAAATGTAGTGGAGTAAAAGTGAAAGTTGAAAGTAATATAAAAACTCAAGTAAAATACAGATTCTCCCCCCCAAAAAAATTAAGTACTGTAACAAAGTATTAATACTTCGTTACATTACACCACTACACTCATGGATGCGTTGTGGTCGTGTCTAGGCGCAGGTCCTCCATCTGATCTGGATACGGCCCAGATCCGGCTGACTACAGTAAAACTTGGAATAGTTTTGTCAAAAGTACAGACTTCTGTACCAACTCGGTACTGAAATTTTAAAAATGTGACGCTTTGAGCGCTGTTGAGCGGAATCATAAACACCTCTGATTGGCCAATGTGTTGATGCGCTCATCGGATATGTCTGTGATTGGCTACAAATGATCAACGCACGGGAGCGTTTGAGAGCACACAGAAGTGTTTGAAAGTGTTTTAAAAAACGGGAGCGGGAGCGTTTGAAAGCACAAGCAGACGTCTATCAGCAAACCGGTCCGCTGATAGATGCCTGTTTTCAAATGTGCCCGTGTGTATCTGTGTAAGCACTCGGTGAAGAGCGTCATTAATGTATATTTACAACATGTATTTGAAGCGCTGATCATTGTAGCCAATCACAGACATATTCGATGAGCGCGTGAGTACAATGGGCAATCAGAGGTGTTTACGATTCCGCTCAACAGCGCTCAAAGCGTCACATTTTTTTAATTTCAGTACCGACTTGGTACCGAAGTCGGTACTTTTGACAACACTACCTTGGAATAAACAGAGAGCAAAGATGCCATTCTTCGTATGATGTAACAAGTATATCAGGTGTTATAGGAAGTGTTCCCGGTTCCAGCTGACCTAGTTTATGCAGCCTAACAATCACTTAATGTAACTGATTTGAATAATAGAAATTGATAATGTGCTATGTGTATTCCAGGTTAAAGAGATGTGTTTTTAGTCTAGATTTAAGCTGACAGAGTGTGTCTGCTTCTCGAACAATGTTAGGAAGACTGTTCCAAAGTGTAGGTGCTAAATAGGAAAAGGACCTACCTCCTGCAGTTGATTTTGATTTTCTAGGTATTATCCACTAATTTTGAGATCGCAATAGACGTGAAGGACTATAATGTGTTAAGAGCTCGCTCAAGTACTGGGGAGCTAAACCATTTAGTGCTTTGTAAGTAATTAGCTAGATTTAAAAATGTATACAATGTTTAATAGGGAGCCAATGCAGTGTTGACAGAACGTGGCTAATATGGTCATACTTCTTGGTTCTAGAACTCAAGCTGCTGTGTTTTGGACCAGCTGTAATTTGTTTATTAAGCGTGCAGGGCAACCACCCAGTAGAGCATAACACTATAATCTAGCCTTGAGGTCATGAACGCATGGACTAACTGTTCCGCATTTGTCATTGAGAGCGATATATTTTTAAGATGGAAGAATGCGGTTTTAGAGATGCTAGAAATGTGGCTTTCAAATGAAAGATTGGTATCAAAGAGCACATCCAGGTTCCTAACCGACAAAAAAGACTTTAAAGAGCAGCCATCAAGGTGTTTGACAGTATTCTAGGTTATTACATACGGGGGGTTTTGAAACTCTTTATTTTTTTTATTTTTTTTTATTAAGTAATAGGAAAATACTAGTCATCCATTATTATTTTTTTATATCAGCTATGCATTCCGTTAATTTTGTGAATTGGTATGTTTCGTCGGGGCGTGTAGAAATATAGAGCTGAGTTTCATCAGCATAACAGTGAATACTAACACCATGCTTCCTAATGATATATCCTATTATAGCATGTACAGGGTGAAAAGCAACAGTCCTAGTACTGAGCCTTGATGTACTCCATACTGAACTTGCGATCGATATGACACCTGTTCATTTACTGCTACAAACTGATTACAGTCAGATAAGTATGATTTAAACCATGCCAATTATTCCACTAATGCCAACATCATTTTCAAGTCAAAAGAATGTTGTGGTCGATAGTGTCAAATGCAGCACTAAGATCCAATAACACTAATAGAGAGAAACAACCAAGATCAGATGATAATTTGTAACTCTAGTAAGAGCAGTCTCAGTACTATTATATGGTCTAAATCCTGTCTAGAAATTCTCACTGATATCATTTATTTTTTCTAAAATAGAACATAGTTGTGAGGAGATACTACCTTTTTTAGTATTTTTGACAGAAAGGGTAGATTCGAGATAGGCCTGTAATTGACTAATTCTCTAGGATCAAGTTGCGTTTTTTAATAAGAGGTATAATACTAGCCATCTTAAAAGTTTTAGGTACGTATCCTAATGACAAAGATGAATTAATGAGTTTAAGAAGAGGATCTATGACCTCTGAAAGCATCTCTTTCAGTAGCTTAGTCAGTTTAGCGTCTAAAATACACATACATGTTGTTGATTTAGATGATTCAATGAGTTAAGATAATTCTTCCTCTCCTATAGCAATGAATGAATGGAATTTTTCCTCATGGACACTACAATGCACTGTCTGATGCAATACTGTGGTAGACGGTTTTAGGGTTCAATTTTTTTTTCTATTTTTTATTATCAATCTTGCAAGTAAAGAAGTTCATAAAGTCATTACTGCTGTGCTGTTTGGAAGCGTCATAATTTGAAGCTTTTTTTCTTGTTAATTTAGCCACTGTATCAAATAAATACCTAGGGTTGTGTTTGTTTTCTTCTAAGAAAGTAAAAAAAATAAGCAGATCTTGCAGTTTTTAAGGCCTTTCTGTATGCAATAATGCTTTTTTTTCCACGAAAAGTGGGAAAAAAACCTCTAGTTTTGTTTACTTCCAATTGCACTCAATTTTTGGGGCTGCATTCTTAAGGGCCGGAGTGTGCTCGTTGCACCACGGCATTGGACTATTTTTATGTAAGCGCAAAGGAGCAACTGTGTCTAATGTGCTGGAGTAAATAGTTTCTGTTGCAAAATTGAGTTCTAAGCTATCTGGGATGCTGAGGAGATTGAACCGATCAGGAAGATTATTTATAAAGCAATTTTTAGTGGTAGAAGTGATAGTTCTACCATATTTGTAACAGGTAGTAGGCTTTGCAGCCTTGGCCAAATTTGAGTATACACAAAACTAGATAATGACCTGAGATGTCATTGCTCTGCTGCAGAATTTCAACAGCATCAGCATTGATTCCATGTGACAATATTATATCTAAAGTGTCCTATTTAAGGGTATAGGGGGCGATTTCAGACATAGCCTGGGCTTCAGCTAATGTGCAGCTCATTGTGCTTTCAGTACGACTGTATGTCATACAGGATCTTATGCTATGAATGCATAAAAGCATAATAAATGGCACAGTGATAACTACACAAGTGGTCTGTTTAACACCCTGTCAAGTCTTTTTATTTTTCCCACTCTAAAATAATGATATGTTCTGTATTCAACAAAGAACATAAATGTCTTTCTATTTCAGTTTTCACCTTTAGCTATTATTAGACAGGAATTAAAGACGCATATGACATATAGCAGCACAATGATCATTCTCTCTAATGGGCTGATTATATATTCTAGTGATGTGATGCACAGTAGAGCAGAAATCATACAGAAAGAATAAAACAGTTCGCAGTGTATTTACGATAGATTTTTTCCAACATCCTGAGAAATGTAATTTCGCTGACATCTTGTTAACAAATAAAAAGAAAAACTAAAAACCAAATAAAAATCTTTAGGCCTGTTTTAATGCTGCATAGTACAATAATAAAAGCTTCAGCCATTATCAAGATATGATACCTATTCAGGTTCTCTAGTTTGTTTGTTGACACTGATTAATGTTTATTCCCACCCACAGAAATGATTATATGACTCCAGAGAATTTACAGATTCTGGCTTGTGTAAGTGCTAACAGTGCAAACACATCTAACAGCAGACTGTAAACAAAACAAACCTTGATATTCAGTCTGATTTGTCAGAGTCATGTGGGTAGTAGCGCAAAGCTCTGTTCTGATTGGCTGGAGGAGAAAGTGGGTCGAGCCTTTCCATTTATGAATGTGCAGGAACATTTCAGAATGTGCCTCTATATATTCTCTGTATATTTATATGGCTTCATTGTCGAAGAGTAATTAGCTGGTGGATTTACTTATTGCAGAGTTAACGAATTAACGAAAACATTGCAATGTTTGAAGCGGATGTCATAACAAATACCAGTAGACCGGGGAGATTTTAAAACAAGCTGTTTATTCATAAATCTGTAAGATCTTTTCTTCATGCTGTGGAAATACTAACTGGAAGACAGAACACAATGAGTGTGGCGCTGAAAAGGAGCGGGGCTACAGTACAAGGTCTATAAATAATAGTGCATGTGGTTCCACAAAAGTAAACCTCAGTCATTATATATCTGCAAAACTCATTTTGTTTTCTTGTGGCACCATATTTATTTGTGGATTTGAAACTATTCTCACCCAAAACCCTACACCTAGAAGAAAACGTTGTAACACTTTTCGATAAGGTCCCATTAGTTAATATTAGTTGATGTATTACTGTAACTAACATTAACAATGAGAAATACATTTGTTACAGTGTTTATTAATCTTTGTTAACGTCAGTTAATACAAATACGACTGTTCATGCTAGCTCAGCAATATTAATATTAACTGAGTTTAATAATGTATTGGTACATGTTAAAATTAACATTAAACTGCAACATATGGGGTTGCAGTTTTTGTGATGTACCAGGTTATGACTATCTTTTGCTTATTATACATTTTTCTGTTTTAATTTTTTGGGGGGGGGGGGGGGGTTTGGAATAAAGTTTATTTATATAGCACCTTTAGACAACACGAATGTTGACCAAAGTGCTTCACAAGTAGAGTAAAATACACACATAGTAAAATAGAACATATTAAAATATGTTCTATTTTACTATGTGTGTATTTTGCTCTACTTGTGAAGCACTTTGGTCAACATTCGTGTTGTCTAAAGGTGCTATATAAATAAACTTTTGACCTTGACCTGACATAATATCAAGTCTGCTAAAATTTACAAGATTAATAAATGCTTTAGAAGTTTTTTCATTGTTCGTTCATGTTCTTCTAATGCGTTACTGTTAACAAATGGAACCTATTGTAAATTGTGACCAAAAACATTAATGAAACTATGATTTGAGCTGTATGAATTTCGTTATTATTCATTTTTACCTTGTCTCTGAAAGGACATTTTTCTTTCAAATATAGCTCACTTCTAGGGACCGTTTTATCCACAAAATAAACACACTCACACACACACACAGACGGGAGAGAACGTCCTTGAGGATTAAAGATAAAATGAAGAGCGGAATAACGATAGAAAAGATTAAAGAAGAAAAGAACACAGCACTCCAGGTCACTCGTGGGACATTTTTAATGTATTTCCAAGCGAGATTTTACATTCTGCACTCGCGCCTCTGTTTGCTGGTATTAAAATCTCATTCTGCCTGACGGAGGCTCATATGAAGTAATCCACGTTCATAACCTGCAGAATAACTCCTGATTCACTCTCTGCGGATGCTAATTAAAGGCGGAATTACGAGGCAGGTGCTCACAGCGTGTCCGTCCCGCTCTGAATCACTGCAGAGGACGGAGGGATGTCGTCATGTAATGATTCTCTGATTCAGGGTCTAAGATCACGTTATCCATTTCTACATCCAATGTACATCTTGTTTGGAATTGCATACTAACACGCTTATCTTATTATTAGTGCAATATATAGCACATGTTTTGTGTATAATATGCACATTTTGGTAACACTTTATTTTACAGTGTCTTTGTTACACGTTATATGTACTTACTGTAGTAATAACCATAAATTGTGCATAATTACATGAAACTAACCCAAAACCAAACCCTATCCCTGGATTATATAGTAAGTACATGTTGTTATTGCAATTAAAAATGTGCATTAACTAAGAGTAATAACTGCTGTATAGTATTGTTCATTGTTAGTTCATGTTAACTAATGTAGTTAACTAATGTTAACAAATGAAACCTTATTGTAAAGTGTTACCCATCAATGTGACTTGACTTTAAATATGCAACATAATAAGGTCATGTGACCGCACTGCACTGTAGTAAACTGCTTTCTGAAATCTTTCTCACTGCATAATGCATACTGTTTCACAGACTACATTGTCGTGTGTGTGTGCGTGTGTGTGCAGGATGAACCCACCACAGGTATGGACCCCAAGGCCCGCCGTTTTTTGTGGGACTGCATCCTCAGTGTGATCAAGGAGGGGAGATCTGTAATTCTCACCTCACACAGGTAACTAGCGTACACCTTTACTCAGCTGTCTAAATGGGCTGTTCCATAGACATCTGTTGGTTTTAAATGCAGCAACTATAACATGAAATCTTTCTGCATTTTTATAGTTTGAAAAACGTTATATTTGTAGTATTTTTTTTTTTTTTTTACAAATGAGGATGGGGTATGAGAAATGTAGGGGAGCGCGGGGCACAACCTAACGCGGGGCTAGTTGTAACACGCTTGTTTTAAATACTTCCGCACATGCTTGGATGACGAAACTTTGTGTATTTACTAGTTGCCATATCAACACTATATATAAAAAAAAAAAAATTCCGCCAAAATTTTTATTTATTTTTGGAAGATATCCATAGACATTTATTAAACCATAGCAAAAGTACATTTCTTACTTAAGTTAATTTTTCATCTCTATTTTTTGTGTTTATTTAAAATAAGACAAATCTGATATTATTTTAATCTCCAAGATGTTATTTAACAGTTGAGATAGTTATTTAATGCTTCGCTAACTAGCAGAAGACACTAGCAGGGTTTAAATCCCAGTTGTGCAGGCGGGGGCATGTTGTAACACTGCGTTACAATGTGCCCCTATTAGAAATATGCTATTATATTCTATACTTTTATTAATTTTATTGGGAAAACGTGAGAAAAAGGTGAATAAAGACTGAGAGTCAATGTTCAGAAATGACTCATTATTTATTTGTTTTGAACTATGTTGTATAGCTGTGTTTTCCTGTGTTCGTAGTCAAAACTCAAAAATGTGTTTATATTTAATTATTAAAAATTGCCATTATTTTATATGAAAAAGTTTTTTAATTGTATTTTATTTAGAAAATATTTTAGTTTGTTTTGTATATATTTTTTATTAGATCAGATAACATTTTAAGCTGTCAAATGTTATGTTACAATGTACCCCACCTATGGGGCATGTTGTCACATTTCACTTCCATTCTTTCGGGGTATGTCAAGAAAAAAGTATATACTGTATTAATAAAACAAAACCACATAATTGTACTAGACATGTGGGAAATTAATGTGGGAAAAAATAAATACTCTGAACCATAAGTAGATTTACACAAACTGAGAAAGTCAAAAAGCGTTAGGTTGTGCCCCGCTCTCCCCTACCTGCATACACCGGCTACAGAGGCAACATGACTGCCAATAATCATTTTCTTTGTCACATTCAATCTTGTGTTCATATTTACGGTCATGTTCTTCAAAGAAACAGTTGCAAAAAAAATCGTTAAAGTTCGTTAACAATATGACGCGTGTAAAAAGCAAAAGTTTGAAGCGAACTTCATGGCCGCGCCGCACTAAACGCCTCATTCGCGCCGCAAGACCTCCAGACGCGCGTAAACGCGTCTTAACATTGAAATCACTCGCGCCAGACGCTCTATTCGCGTTTGGTGTGAACGCAGCTTTTAGGCGTTGAAGATATCGTCATCTCCGTTTTTTTCTGCAAACTTCAGAAGAAAAATACAAAAAATAGCTGTAACTCACGCAAGACTACAGCTGACGACGGCATCTTGGAAGTTTGTGATAAACATTGGCGCATCTCCTGTGACGTAGGCGCTAGCGACGATGTATAATAGTGGTGTCCCATTTCTTAGGGGAATATTTTCACCCCTACGCCTTGACACTCTGTTTCAAGGGGCAAGGGTTAGGGGTAGGCGAAGGGTTAGGGGTAGGCGAAGGGGTATAAAATAGAATTGGGATTGGGCCTTAAACTGTCAACTGGAGATTTGAATCTGTAGCAAAAGGAAGTAGTTCCACACACAAGAGGGGTTTTTAATACACCCCGTTGTTTCTTATTTATTTCCACACTTGACAGTGCCGTCAAACTGTTGTATAAACGCAATATCACTCTTGTAGTCGTGCGATATGGCTCTATATCAGCACGGCTGTGATTACCTACGGCTGAGTCATATCGCACTCCTACTTGTGTCATATTGATTATATAAAAAGAGTTTACTACTACCAACGGTTTGCTATGGGATAACAAAACACTGTATATTTTCATTATTATGTAATATTAATTCTCTTTTTTAAATATGTCAAATCTCTTACCTAGTTATTTGGATATGACATTAAATCTCAATTTAGTTCTCAGTTTAGCCAACATGAATTAAAAACAGATAAATCATATAATCAAACGTTATTGTAAATTACATATACATATTAATACATACATGTAAATCTTACACAATATCATATAACACAAAACTAATTAAAATCCTCTTCTGTGCATTTCACCTCCTTTGAGCATATTTCATAAAGTTCAGATCTTCATGTCTAATGTACAGAGCATGTATGACTTCTGTCTCATATGTGAACCTTTATTATGTCAGTTACTGATATGTTTGTATGTAAAGGGAAGGTCACATCTTTCGCTAATTGATGCAATGTGTCGCTCCCTGGCAATATGACAGTTTAGAGATTGAGCTAATGTACGTTTGTCCCACGATTTGGCAGCAAATCAGTTTGTTTTTCTGACTCGGTCTCATTGGCTGGCTGTGCAGGTGAAAGGCTTTCATGTGCTTCATAATGAGTCTCATTTGAATCTGGTTGGAAGCAGATCCTGAGCTCTGGGGTTTCTGATGCTTTGATGGTGTTTCTCCAGAGATTCATGCTGAGGAACGGCCAGATTTAGATGAAAACAGTCAGTGGAAACCTTTCCTAATGCTGCCATGTGTTCAAATATGTGTGTGTCTGTCTGCTTTCAGTATGGAGGAGTGTGAAGCGCTCTGCACGCGTATGGCCATCATGGTGAACGGACAGTTCAAATGCCTGGGCAGCATCCAGCACCTTAAGAGCAGGTGAGGGGGATGGTGTGTGTGTCTGTGTGTGGTCCTGGTATTCCCTACTTTATGGGGACCAAATGTCCCCACAAGTATAGTAATACTAATACCAGTAAATGTTGACCTTGTGGGCAAATGTGTTTGGTCTTCCATGAGAAGACAGCTTATAAATCATACAGAATTATCTTTTTTGAAAATCTAAAATAACAAAGTTTTTTGTGATAGGTTTATGGGTATGGGGTAATGTAGGGGGATAGAATATACAGTATACAAAATCATTATGCCTGTGGAATGTTCCCATAAAACATGGAAACCCAATGTGTGTGTGTGTGTGCGCGTGAGTGTGCATTTGAATTGAATTGACAAACTTTGAATTGCACTTAAAACATAGTTTGAAATAATTAGTTTAATATTTAGGTTAATCAAAAAAAAAGAAAAATAATTTAAGGTAAATACATCTGGACTTAAAAAATGTGTGATGTGTGTGTGTGAGAGAGTGAGAGAGAGAGAGAGAGAGAGGGGGGGGAGTTCTTGACAAGTTCTAGAACATTTTTTTTTTAGAATTGAATAAAAAATATGTAAATTAAATGTTCCTCTACATTTACTGTGAATGGTAAATTAATGTTAAATATGAATTACTTTTGTTAAGGGCTGTGTCAGGCAGCGTGATAACTGGCCCACTGCAGTAAGCAAAAACACATTTTGTGCACGTGAATGTTGCTTTACGTTGATTTCAGGACACAAGTGAAGTTCAAAGCTTTGTTTACAAAAGAAATGTTAGGTTAGCAGCCAAATGTTACGTCTCGACCAAGGAAACATTTGTGGAAAAACACAAAACAGATTACTAAACCGACATGGCTTAATATTCTGTTTTGCGATATTCCACAAACTAACAATAACCTATTCTGTTTCTCTGGACATGGAATCTCTTGTTTCTTTTCCCAAATCCTAAATCATGTCTCCTTTTGGATGGGATTATAAACATTACTTTCTTTCGTTTACTTTTAATCCCTGTATTTGCATCCTTTGCAATGGCAAAAGAGAAAAACACTGTATCTCGTTAGTTTCGATCTTTATCTCACGTCAAATTACATTTTTACACAGTAAAAAGTCTTCTCAAAGCGCAGAGCAGGATATGACGAAACATTTATCTTTGTTGGGAAATATAATTAAACTTGGCTTGCTTCCAAAATTTCCTGTTACTTCTATTTCTTTCCATGTTCAAGGACTTTGCCTATTGTTCTTTTTTAATGCACTTTTATGCATAACCGTCAGTGGTTGGCCCTTTACCACAGCAGTGGTAAAAAAAATATTAAAAAAATACCACCTTCACTGTCATTTTGTTGCATTTTTCCAAAACAAAAATTTCTGAAAGTATCAGTTTCAACGCAATACCATTTCTAACTGTCAAAACAGTTTCATGACAATTTGTCCCATTCCATGAAATTTATCATGAATTGTGTAATCAAACATTAGAGAAATAAGGCTACCAACTAACATGATGGATGTTTCAGCATTTTATAATTGAATATGCTTTTACTTTAATTAAAAGTTTGAGGCTGTTTTGTGTCATGTAATGTATTTGGGGGGCCCTACACCCTACACAAAGGGGGCCTTACGCTGGAAAAGTTTGAGAACCACTGAAATAAACCTTGGTAAACAGAAGAGACTTCTTTCAAAAACATTGCAAATCTTACTGACCACAAACATTTGAATGGCAGAGTATGCAGCACAAACTGTCCTGATTATATTAATATTCATAATACATTTTCATACTTAAATTCAATTCATTAAATTAATCATTCAATAGTTAAAATACCAACATAATTCAGGCCTTACATTTATTATGTGTCTGAATTTAGCTGTTCTCTCGCTCTCTTTGTTGTAATTAATGATTGTGGAGGTGTGGGCATTAATGAGTGAAAAGGCAATTAAGAGCTGCTCCCTTGATCGACCTCCTCCCTCTCTCTCCTTTATCTTTTCTTTCCGTGCCGTCTAATGGAGCAAAGCAGTGGGACAAGATCTACACCTCTCCATCAGCCAACGATTCTCACTCCGTCTGCAGCCATTCTTTATTTAGTCCTTCCCCTGTTCTGTCGCTTCCCCTTTCTTCATCGTGTTCTTCCTCCTGTGGTGTGTTTCTGCTGCCATCTGTAGGACGCCGTCACTCACGCTGCGTTCGCGGGTCACATTGTTCACTTCTCTCTACACACTCAGCAGGAAACACACTTCACGTCATGTTGTCAAACACAGACAACGCTTGAGTTGCACACATTGAAGGTTTTCAGTGCATGATGTGCTTTAGTAAATAAATATAACTGGATGAATTTGACATGAACAGCATTTAGGAATACATTTCTCTGAATATATTATTGCGAAGGGCGATAATATCATGATATTTGGCATTTTTATATTATGCATTGGCTGATATTTTTTTAATCAAAGTTCAAATTATTATTATTATTATTATTATTTTCAAAAATTTGGTAACAACTTTATAACAAGTATACAGTTATAAATTACTTACAAATCATTAACAATGTATTAGTTTATAGTTAATTCAAAGTTAATGTATTCTCTACATTAATACATTAATAGGCTATATACAAATAGTGAGTTCTTTATTATTTGTCACTGTAATTAACACAATATTGTTTAATTAGCTCATAGAAAAGGAAATGTTAATTGGTTATTATGAGTAAATAGTTCTCACTTGAAAATGGGAAAATGTCATTAATTAAGTGCTTTAAACACACACATTATATGTTGCCATATGTTGTGCAACATATGACTCTCCACAGGCGTAATGGTTTTTATACTAACAATGTATAGACTACAATATATTAACTTTTAATTAATCATAAACTTACAACTTACACTTACATTTACAATAAGGTCCCATTAGTAAACGTTAACTCATTAACTAACAATGGACAATACATTTGTTACAGTGTTTGTTAATCTTTGTTAACATTAGTTAATAAAAAAAAGCAACTGCTACTGTACATTTTTAGTTTATGTTAGCTCAGGTTCATTAAATAATATTAACAAACACAACTTTTGGTTTTAATGATGTGTTAGTAAATGTTGTATAGGTTGTAATGTAAAATGGTTGTAAGGCCAACAACAGTTTCCGATAAGCAGGTGAAGGAGTACTGCGTGTTCTTTCTTTTCAGCGTTGCAAAGTAGTTTAATTCCAATTTACTTCTATCTGACTCCATTTTATCGCAACCTTAGTTATTGGTAATTGGTCATTTAAATGATAATTTATCTAGACACTTTATTATTCTATTTAACTTTGTTGAAATTACACTTGTTCATTTGGAAACCAATGTCGCTTCTCGCGCCGGCCATTTACCACAGATCCCACGATCACTCTTGGTCAGTGGGCAGGGGTAATTGACTATACTATTTAGAGAAGCGCACTCATGCTTGCTCTCTCTAAAAGTATTTTGTTTAGTTCCCATAGATCTGTATACACTTGAATGAAAGTAACACTCTTTCTAGTCAGAGGTCATGGCCACTACTACAGATGTAAGCTGACCAACATTTCTTTATCTGATTTTAGCTTTGGTTTGGTCATGCCATGGTTTCCCATGTACACTTAGTTAGAGTAATATTACAATAAACAGAGTTAAGGCTCACCCTATTTAGGTTGGTCGAGCAACATTCTGTTAGATCCTGTACATCCTTTATTAGACTTTATAGTCCAAGTACACTTGAACCAGTGGCGAAACCAGTGTCTGAAGGACACTCAGCATTATGGGCGGATCTGCCGACAAATCACCTTGAGCCTCTTGCAACATTTCTTTAAATACTTCAAGACCAAGACAAAACATCCAAGTGAGACGTGAACTTACAATAGGAATTGCCATTAATTGCTGGGTAGTTTACACATTTTGGGGACAAAGGGTAATTTGCATGAAAACCTTGGCGGAGAATCCACCCTCCTCTGTAAGCAAGATATCTCTAAACTTTTAGAATCTCTTACTTTTTGCTTTACTTCTGTGGGAATGAGACCATTGTACCAGTCGCACTGAGATATAGATTTGTGGGTGAATTTCAGGTGATCTCAGCATGTGGAGAGAAGAGATAGGGGAAGAGGGGGCGAAGGGAAGGAAAGTAGATGTAGTAGAATGTAAGACAAGACCGATGTGATTGACACAATGTGATTGTGTCTTGGATGGGGATGCTAATTTTGCAAGAGAGAGTTCAAATGTTAATTTCCATTGTTTTCTCTGAGAGTAGTCCTCTCTTGGTCCCAGACAGTTCGGCATCAGTCTTAAAACATCAACCATAAAAAAATCATATCACTCGACCACTAGAATATTTGCTACGTGTATTTTCCTAAAGCAATCCGTGTTGTTGTGTCAGTGCTGCTGTTTAAGTGCTGATCTTTATTGTCTCCACTCTTCACATGATTGATACAGCAAAGTGAGGGCAACTTTGTCTTTGTCTCCACTGACATTTTAATGTTGATTCCTCTTTATAGTGAGTGTGCTGTAGGTGTTGTAAGTGGATGAGTTATGCTCGTCTTGCTCTTCCCACCATCATTAAAACAAAAACAAATACAGGGACAGTTTGAAGATGAGATGACAGAGCTGATTTCGAGAATGTTTCATTTTATATATATATATATTAAAAAAATTTTTAAAAACTTGTTTTGTTAGCAAGTCAAAATCGTATCTATTAGTTTGTCGAAAAAGTGACTGTTATTCTACTACACATACAGGTATAGTGTAAAGTTCAAAATTTGGTGTCGGTAATATATTTTTGTAAAGTCTCTTGTTCTCGCCAAGGCTCCATTTGTGAGATCAAAAATGCAGTAAAAACAGTAATATTGTGAAATATTATTGCTGTCACGTCTGGTTACAGCAAAATTAAATAAAAGTCCATGATTTAATTGCAGCAGTCTTCTCTTTATTTATAATTTTATTTATTTATAATTAATTTATATACAGATCAAACTAATCAACATAATGAGACACAGCTGACATAACTAACCAATGGTTACAATGAGTTACCAAGGAGACTAGTCAGAAGCAGGAAGGAACCAAAGAAAACAGAGCAAAACTCATAGTAAAACTCAAACAGAAAAAAAAAAAAACATAACCCTGAATAGATTTTAAAATGTAATTTATCCCTGTGATGTAAAGCTGAATTTTCAGCATCATTACTTCAGTCTTCATGATCCTTCAGAAATCATTCTAATATGCTGATTTGCTGCTTAAGAAACATTCCTTTATTATCAATGTTGAAAACAGTGCTGCTTCATATTTTTGTGGAAATCATGATTTTGTTCAGGATTATTTGATGAATAGAAAGTTTAAAACAACATAATTTATTTTGACCTTTGAACGGTTGTGTAAATATAGTTTAAAGATAAGATTTTTAGAGCTGATTTTGAGAATATTTTGTTAAAAAATAAAAAATGTGTCCAAAAAAGTTCATTTTATTACCAAAACACATCAAAAATACCATCGAACATTTAATCAAAATTCACTTGAATGTTGATCAAGGCAGAGGCAGTAATGAATTATATATTTATTCATCAATACTGGTAGATATTTTAAACTGTTTTAAGAAATTTCATTTTAAGATTTCATACATTTCATATCAATATTTAATATATTTAGAAAGAGCCCATAATTGAAGAATAACTATATATTACATTAATTCGATTTTTTTTTTTTTTACTTAATTTATAATTTAGTAATGCAGATTGTCATTCTCAAAGAGGTATGCAAATTAGCTAACTCAAATTAGAGTAAACACAAATTAGAGTAAACGTCAAATTAGCGTAATTATTACGCTAACTCAAATTAGCGTAATATACAATATGTATTCGTCCTAAAAAGGTCTTTCCCTATGTGATGTTGTGTAGTACTGATGTGCGCAATGACTGATGGCTAAATGTCTTCTTTTGGAGTGATGATGTTCACTTCCCGTAATCGGCCAAATGAGCATTAAGGAATCTCACTAAAAATAGCCAAAAAACTTCTCTTCACATACAGCTGAAACGCTCCCATGTAGCACAAACACACACATACACACAACCGCCCATTATCATAGTGTGCTTTTATTTTATTATTTTGAGAGCGAGTGGTTACTCCGATAAAATCATATTGATGCTGAGTGTGTTCATAAACGCAAACCCTAGAGTAAACCCACACACACACAAACGCACCTCTACACCTTCATCAGCTCCAAAACAAACACAATTAAACAGCTGTCCAATAAAAGCACCTGTAAGCCTGTCAGTCACCAATCAAATCGCTCCATTACTAGAGTCACCGTGTTTAGTGAGTGAGTTTTTCATACAATTCACACAGTCTGTGTGTGTATTGATCTCACACATTTGTGTGTCTGTTCTTTAACAAGAAGGATGAAAGGACTAGAGTGCTTCTAATGTACGTCAGTGATGTTAAGAGCGGAGGAAGTTTTTATAAGGCAGCGACAATTTGCAACAATCTACTGCTGCACACTTTACAGACTATAAATCTGCATCTACTTTTCAGATTCACTGTTTTGAAGGATGAAAATGTTGACGCTGTTTCTCTCTGCTGCGTTAGAGGAGCATAACGCGTGCAAACCCATATGACTATTTCTTTTATGCCATGGAAAAGGAGGGATGTTGAAAAAAGATGCCATTTTTTAAGTAAATGTGAACTAACATTTGAACTAAAATGTGAAGTAAAAAACTAAGCAAAATTGCGAGTTTACTACAATTTTTTATTTCTCACAATATTGAGCCATCAGCTTCCAATTCTGACGATATCTCACAATTATGACTTTTTTTTCTTTTAAAGTTTTATGGATTAAATGATCAACTCGCAGTTCGGAGGAAAAAAGTCATAATTGCAAGATGCCAACGCAGAATTCCGAAAATAATAGTTGGAATTGCGAGATGTTAACTTAGAATTCCAAGAATGAAAGTCATAATTGTGAGATATAAACTCGCAGTAACAAAATTATTATTACCGCAAATATTACCACAAAACTGGGAGATATAAACTTCAGAGTTATGTGTAAAAAACTCACAATTCTTTGAAGAAAAAAGTCTGAATTGTGAGATGTCTACGTTTGTTTGCAGAGTTCAGCGCTGAACACATTGCATCCATACAGAAAGTAAAAGTATAAAAAAAAATAGTCCTGCTTTATCAGACCTTGTGCAGGCACATCCCAGGAACTTTTTTCTTTGAAGTTTGTGGCAATTTTTTGATTTGTGATGGATACTATGTTATTTGATTCCATGTTGTGAATAAAGTTAATGCTTTGACTCCATGCTCGTGTGTGTTGCAGGTTCGGGGAAGGTTACACACTGATCGTTCGTGTGTGTGCCGATCAGGCCGACATGTGCGTGGTGGAGTCATTTGTGCGGGACACGTTTCCTGGCAGCACTTTGAAAGAGAAACATCACAACACACTGCAGTACCAGATACCGCAGGGAGAGGGAACCCTCGCGCACATCTTCAGCCAGCTCAACAAACACCAGCAGATGCTGGGGGTGGAGGATTACTCTGTGTCACAGACCACACTGGACCAGGTAAAACACACACCTGACGTATGAGGATTAGATCTCTGATTTAAACATAAAAACACACAAAAAAGAAAACACAGGCATGCACGTGTCATTCAACACTCTCCTTTAATAATATAAAGTAGCTGCAAGTCCTATCATAATGATTCTGCTTTAGATTCAGACTCCCTTTGTGAAAAACGAGTAGACTTTAGTAGTACTTATAACAGAAAGAATAAGTGTGAACTGAATGCTATGTTTTCACACTGTAATGTTAATTGCAAATAAATGAAAATATATTATAATTTGAATTTGTTTTAAATGCAGTTAAACAAACTTAAGTAGGACTTAAGTACATCTTTATATGTAATGCCATAATTACTTCTATTGGCTTTGAAATTTGGTTAAAGTCTACTCTGAATGTACTGACAAGCATTTATGGTAAACTAAAATATACTTTTATGTAAATTCTTTTGAAACTTGTATGTCATATGTTTAAATATATTAACTTATTTTGAATAACACATTAACATTATAATGGTTAAATTATAAACAATAAAATATATTACAACTGTACATTCATTAGAATTAAGTTCATATTTAACATATTATGTATTATGTCAGATGCACAATAGTCACACATGACACAAAGGACAAACACAACGCGTAAATCTAGTTTATTTTTGTCTAATTCAAATTCTGATATATCTTAACCTTTAAAACAACCTATGGACAATTTTTTTCAGACTTGGAAAGGCGGATATTGAGTGTGGTGCACAGCCTTATCCAGTCTTCACAAATCGGAAAAAAGAATAATATTTAGGCTTTTAGATAGCTAGCTAGGCTAGTCTATCTAACGATGTACTAAATCTAACTATCAAACCACAGCAAATACTTGCCTAATATAGGTAAAAAGTAATTAGGTAATCAAGTAAGCAGTCAGTAATAAAATAAGAATAAAGAATCAAATGACAATAGGAAAAATAAATACGATATAAAGATACATATACAACCAGTAGTTTAAGTACTGTTTTTTTCTTTCTTTTTTTGTTGTTGTGTGATTAACATTAATGACACAGACAGCAGCGGGTATATTATATGTATATAGCAGGTATATATATATAATATATGTGAATTTGCAGGGGATTTTTCTTTTTTTTTTTCGGGAAAGTACTAAGCATGTGTGTATTTGACTGACACACTTGACATCTCTTTTCCCGGGCCTCCAGCTTCTCTTCAACTCCTTGATCTGCCGTCCTCAGACTCACCACACACTTTACAGTAAACGCTTGTCGACTCCAGTAAATCATCATTTGGCCGTCCTGTCAGTGTGAAATGCTTCACTTTATCTTAGATATTATCTACAGTTTCTGCTTATACAGTTTTTTTCTGGTAGTAACGGCTAGTATATCCAGAAAAGACACTCTAGACCCTGGAAGTCCAGACTATCCAGTAACGTCATACTCATAAAATTAGCACAATCTTTAGAACTCTGATTATGATCCCTAACACTTCCTTATCTATCCGAGTGCATTTCATCTGTGGGTTTCATATGCAGCAGGTCCCTTACTGCCATCCGACATCTTTTGAGAAATGAATCACATGCCAATATTGCTGGCAACTGTGAGGCATAATGAACTGACGCTGAGGACGATGGCAGTACGACCCTTGATGGGTTACTAGCAGGGTTTGAAATTAACTTTTTCTCTCACCAGCCAGTATAGCTGCTAAATAAAATGAAAAATAAAATGAAACAAAAACAAATTCTCAGTGACTTTCACTGCACAGAATGGATTCCGTTTTAGTACATTAAAAGCAATGCATTTGAAAGAAATGATACGATGATGTCAGATAGATCAAGCCACTATTTGTATTGGGTAGAAATGTCACAGCAGAAAAAGACAATGTCTGCATTGTTGAAAATAACTAAAAAGCAGTTTTAATATTTTGAATTAGCTTTTATTTTTTATATTTTTAGTTTTCATGTTAATTTTGGTTTAATTTTTAATCACTTTGTTATATGCTTTTGTAATTGTTTTACTTGCTATTAAAAAAAAAAGGTCTAATTTTATTTTATTTCCATTTTAGTTTAGTTATAGTTTTTATTTGTTTCCAGTTAATAATTTTGGTGATTAAACTTAAACTAGGCAACATTTCAAATTTTCATTTCGTTTATCCACTAATATTTATATTTTATTTTATTTCAGCTTTATTTCAATTTACAGAAATGTTGTTTTAATGTATTAATAGATTGTTTTAGTTTACGATAATAACCCTACCATAAGGACACTGAGATCATGACATTTAAATATTGAATCTAAGCAGCCATAAAAAAAATTCTACCTCATTTGATACGTTTCTCTCTGTTTCTCTAAGGTTTTTGTGAATTTTGCGCGGCAGCAGCGTGATGAAGAGGACGGTGTGTTTGAGAATGTTGTGGATCTGAGTGATGAAATGACAACATCAGCAACATAAATCAAACATCAATCAGCAGAAATCAGCAGTTACAGGCACTTTATCACGGTTATTTTTATTTTTATCATGTAGGCCATCAAGATTTGATGATTTAGTTCAAAACATCCAACCAAAAATAGAGACAAAACCTTCAGAAAAACTCAGGGGACGTTTTTATACAATATTTTTATCCAAAGAATTTATAATGAAATATCTGCTTAATTTGCACTACGTAACATTAAATACTCCATATTTTTACTGATAAGATTGAATGACTTATTTCCACAAACATTATATTTTTGTCATATGCTACGAGATGATATATGTAAAATTGCATTGTGTACTGTTGCAATATACTAAAGAACTAATAATTCACACTGTTTTTTTGTCTGTTTTGGGTTTTTTTGGGGTGATTTTTGGGTTTATTAGAGGAAGAACGGAGATAAATTTCAGCTTTATTGTCAATTTATTTTCTAGTTGTCAGTTGTACTTATTGAAAGACCATATGCATTGATTTTTTCTTTTGTATCTCAGGATAAAATGTCATGCACTTTAGAGCAGCATTTCCCAACCTTTTCAGTCTTATGTACCCATACTACCACGTCAATAAGGCTCAAGTATATTTATTTTATACTGTAAGTCATATTTTCTGTTTTATAGATTTTTAGGTAACACTTTACAATAAGGCCCCATTAGTTAACGCATTAAGCAACACATTTGCTTAAATATTTCTGGTAACATTTTAGTTTAGGGGTTCAATTCTCAATTTTAACTATTGCTTATTAGCATGATATTACTAGGATATTGGCTGTTTATTAGTACTTATAAAGCACATATTAATGTCTTATTCTTCATGACCATATTCTACATATCTTAATCCTACCCAATACCTAAACTTAAAAACTACCTTACTAAAATGTATAATTAGTAATTTGGAGCTTATTGAGGCAAAAATCAGTTAATAGTGATAATTGGACCCCAATCTTAAGTGTTAGTTATCTTAACATTTGTTAAAAAAAAAAAATACAATACAACTGTTCATTGTTAGTTCATGCTAGCTGGTCCATTAAATATTATTAACAGATACAACTTTTGATTTGAATAATGTATTAGTAAATGTTTAAATTAACGGTAACACTTTATATTAAGTATAGTGTAATAAAGTATTTGCAAATCATTTGAAAATAGTTAATTAATAGTTTATAAACTGTAGTTAATACATTAATAGACTACAAATATTGAGTTCTTCATTCATTGTCACTGTAACTAACAAAGTGTCAGGATTAGGAGTCGGTTTAGGGGGGAGAATATACATTTCTATGGAAAGTCCCTATAATACATGGAAACCCAATGTGTGTGTGTGTGTGTGTGTGTGTGTGTGTGTGTGTGTGTGTGTGTGTGTGTGTGTGTGTGTGTGTGTGTGTGTGTGTGTGTGTGTGTGTGTGTGTGTGTGTGTGTGTGTGCGTGTGCTTTATGTATTTGTAAAAAAATTAAGAAACACTGAATATGAATGCAATTAATCTCTAATAAAGGTTGGTTTAAAGCACTTAATGTCATTTTCCCTGATCTAATCTGAAGTGAGAACTATTTACTGTTAATAAGTTAACAAAGCATTAATTACAGGAACAATGACTGAAGAACTCACTATTTCTATATAGTCTATTAATGTTCTGAACTTTTAACTAAAGTTTATAAACTATTGATTAACTATAAATAGTTTGCAAATGATTTGTAAGTATTTTATTACACTATACTTATTATAAAGTGTTACCAAATCAACATTAACTGAGATTAATACATTCTTTAGACTAATGTAGTTAACTAATGTTACCAAATGGAACCGTATTGTAAAGTGTTACCGGTTTGTACAAGCAATTATCAAAATCAGTTTTGTCCTTTAAGGGTACATGTACCTCTGTTTAGGATTGATTGTTTGACGTGTCTGTAGGAAACACACTTTTTGTAGGACAGAGAGGGCCGTGATATATGCAAAATAAAATGCAACAATTTTTTTTTTTACCTCAAACACACAGAAGATCTCAGCACTTATCCGCTCTTAATCATGCCATTTATTCTGCATCCATATGATCCTATGAGTCTGCTGCTCAGATCTGTGTTCTTATTGCTTTATGCACTGACACGCATTAAACATTTGCACACTCTGCAGAGCCTCCGAGTTTCATTTCACAGATTCAACCTTTCCGACTACAGTCATATCCAAAGACACTCACTTCAGCTGTTTCTCTCCATTTCTCACTGTTGTTCTTGAACATCATTTCATTGAAGTTCCACACTATTACAACTTCCAACTAGGAGCTGGTTTATTCCTGTAATGTAGTACCTTTTTACTCTGTAAATAAAAAAAAATGTACATGCCTGTGGTGTATGCCATCAAGAAAGAAGAGACTTTGTGAAGTCACTCACACAGGCCTATAATTGCACAAAGAATGTTTGTAGCTCCTGTAAACTGATGTTAAATGTTAAGGTTGCATTTAACTTACCCATTAGTGAGAAAAAGTTCTATTTTATGTAAAAGCACTCAAGTCTCAACTAGAAGAGAGTTATAAAATTGTATGGGATGGGAATAATATGAAATGAGAGGGGAAACTATTTTAATCCTTTTGTGAGTGAAGTCTCTCAGGGGAATGCAATACAATAAAAATTTGCCAGAGGGATGCGAATGTTTCGCAAGTGAATGAGAAAGCATTAATATATATATATATATATTTCTTGTTTTTTTCTCATATTTTTCAATCACCATATCCCCTTAGGGCTTCCATATAGGTGAGTTTAATGTACATCAGGAAAAAATCTTAATTAAAGCTACAATGTGTAATTTTTTCACACTAAACTGCATTTGAGTGTGTTATAATGCTATTCTATGTGTTAGTTTGTCTGTATGAGACTAGCAGTAAGCTAGATCAACATTAGAATAACATACTGCTGATAATATTCTAACATTTCATTATGTTGAGCTATATAACATTGATTAGTTTTATGTACATTTGCTCACCTGTCTAATAAAGTACATACAAGAGTGGCGTGCGTCTCTGTCAAGTCGAAGTTTGTCACGGACGTGGAGCTCTCGGCATCTCGAAAACGCCACGCTGATATTGATCCTCGTTTTATTTCTCCCATGCGGATTCACTGTTATGCTGATGATACTCAGCTCTATATTTCTTCACGCCCTGACGAAACTTACCAATTCACAAAATTAACGGAATGCATAGGTGATATAAAAAATTGGATGACTAGTAATTTCCTATTACTTAATTCTGAAAAAAAGATTCTAATGATTGGACAAAAAACGTCCTCGCATAATAACCTAGAATACTGTCTAACACTTGATGGCTGCTCTGTCAAGTCTTCGTCGTCGGTTAGGAACCTGGATGTGCTCTTTGATACCAATCTTTCATTTGAAAGTCACGTGTCTAGTATCTGTAAAACCGCATTTTTCCATCTTAAAAATATATATCTAAATTACGTCATATGCTCTCATTGACAAATGCGGAACAATTAGTCCATGCATTCATGACATCAAGGCTAGATTATTGTAATGCTATTATGGGTGGTTGCCCTGCACGCTTTATAAACAAATTAGAGCTGGTCCAAAACGCAGCAGCTCGAAGTATGACCATATTAGCCCCGTTCTGTAAACACTGCATTGGCTCCCTATTAAACATTGTATAAATTTTAAAATATTGCTGATTACTTACAAAGCACTAAATGGTTTAGCTCCGCAGTACTTGAGCGAGCTCTTAACGCATTATAGTCCTTCATGTCTATTGCGATCTCAAAATTCTGGCCAGTTGATAATACCTAGAATACCAAAATCGACTGCTTGCGGTAGATCCTTTTCCTATTTAGCACAAAACTTTGTTAGCGGCCCCTAAGTTAATAACTAATGAGCGTTGCGACGGAAATGAATCAATCAAACTAACTTTAGCTGGACAATAACTTTATTCTAGAGCTGCTATAAAGCCAAAACAATCTCTGTTACTTTAATTTCCTATTATCAATGTAAAGCCGCTTTGGAACAATCTACATTGTTAAAAGTGCTATATAAATGAAGATGACTTGACTTGACTTGACTTGACTCTGAGGCTGAGGCCTGCAGCTCGTACCAGGGTGCCGACATGGGATCTGGCAGTTGTCCTTCAAGGCATTTCGTTGGCTCCCTTCGAGCCATTGGAGGAGGTTCTGGCCAAGTTTC
Source organism: Leuciscus idus (assembly GCA_021554675.1). Lineage (NCBI taxonomy): Eukaryota > Metazoa > Chordata > Actinopteri > Cypriniformes > Leuciscidae > Leuciscus > Leuciscus idus. The sequence continues at coordinate 53,803,372 of CM038622.1, read as the reverse complement.
TCACATTGAAAGCTTTGTTTCTCCTCGCTATCACTTCTCTTAAAAGGATAGGAGATTTGCAAGCACTTTCGGAATTTGCACCTGGCATGGTTAAAGAGTTCCTTCATCCTAGACCAGGCTATGTTCCAAAGGTCCCCACTAATGTGGCTAGATCTATTATGCTGCAGGCCTTCTGTCCTCCTCCTTTCCAAAATTCGGACCAGGAAAATAATAATCTGATATGCCCAGTCAGGGCGCTAGATGACTACAATATGTCCACAGAGCTGCCTTGTGGCGTAAATCCGAACAGCTGTTCGTATGTTTTGGGCCCCCTAACAAAGGGTTCCCTGCATCTAAGCAGAGAATGAGCAAGTAGGTGGTCGAGGCTATCTCTCTTGCTTATGAGTCGGTCGGACAGCCTTCACCTATGACTGTCTGTTTCCACTCTACTAGGAATATGGCGGCCTTTGAGGTACTTATGTCAGGATTTGCTCTCCAAGATGTTTGTGATGCAGCAAGGCGGTCCTCACCGCACACATTTGTAAAGTTCTACTCTTTGAACTTGGACTCTACACCAGGGTCCCAGTTGCTCTCGTCCTAGTGCTGCTCCTCATGATTTCACACTGGACAGACACTTGTCGTTCCCTCTTCAGGGAACCGAGGTTACAGTCGTAACCGAGGCGTTTTGTGTTTACATGAAAAAAAGTTTTGTGTCCCCCCAAGAAACTTTGTGTCCCCCCAACGTTTGCATGCAAAATTTTGGAGCGAACGCAAAACTGAAAATGGAAATCATATAAGAAGTATCATTTTTTTTTATATCCTCCACACAACGACAGTCCTCACACTTGTTGACAAATTAAATAGTTTTAACCTTCAATTATAGGGAGTTTTTCATTGCCACACTTATTTGGCTTTCTCTCTGAGATTAGTAAGGAATCATTTTATTATGAAAGATGAAAAACACTAAACAAATGTTTGAATTAAAGTATTATTTGTGATTATATACTAGATAGATCATCATTCTTGGAGTTATTTTAAAGTTTTGGTAAATTATACAGCACTAGTGTTGACTGTCCCGGCAATAATCATTTTTACATGGCATTACACACTTCAGGCAATGATTCACTGACTGAACTCAAATTCTAAACAATTCTTATGAGGAACATGTTTTGTTGTTAGAGCAACTGTTTAAGTCACCTCGATACTCAGCCATTAACAACATTATATGAATGACCTTGGGGCAAACAATTTGGCCATCATGCTAAATTACTTTACAATTATTTTAAACAAAGATTTTCTCTATTTTTCAAATACTCATTTAACTCGTGAAAGACACCAGAGGACAACAATTTAGACATTAAACTGAAGCTATACACCGAAAAATCACCCACTCACTGCTCAGACCTGCTCACTGCCCGAGAAGTAAATCACTGCAGCTTTAATGATTTCACAAGGACCACATCAGTGCAATTAATGCTTAAGAAAAATCATTTTAATTATGGGATCTATTATTCATTAGGACTGTGCTTTTATTAAATATTAAAGTGCACCACACTGTGCAATCTCTCTGTCAGTTAGAAAAGTGTATGTCATTTATTCAAATGGCTAGTTTCTGCAAGGTCTGTTAAAAGATATTTGTACTTTTAGCAATGAAGTTAATCTTGTAGATTATGAGATACCAGAGAGTCGGGAAACATAAACTGCCATCCTACTAACCCTTGCCCTCACAAAAACACACCTGCAGGGCATCAGACTTGGTGCCCAATGTAGGGACAGGCCTCATCCAGCAGAAATAAGACAACCTGTCGCTCTCATTCATGTCTCTTTACCCCCCTACTGCACACATATTGATGGTACAACATTTTTTTGGGAACATTTTATACAGAACAATGGTACAGAATCATATAGAAAATTATTCATTCACATATCATAAGACAATGGTCCGAGAGCAATACGAAATCACAAAAGATTTTAAGAAATCCAAAATAAATAAATTAGTGCTGGGCAACGATTAATCGCATCCAAAATAAAAGTTTGTGTTTACATAATATACAGTATGTGTGTGTACTGCATATAATTATTTTGCATGTATTTTTTAACCCCTTCAGACCTGAATTATGTTTTAAGTTTCTGAAAAATATAAAAGTACATTTTCCCAGCTCATGAGGCTTCTATAAATGAGACCAAATAAAAAAAATAAAAAAAATGTTTGGCTTTAATTGTAATTTTTTTTGTCCATTTCAATGGACGTCAGGTCAAAACAGGTGTACTTCACAAAAATGTACCAACATAAAATTAAATAATAAACATAAAAATTGTTAGTATATACTTAAAGCTTTTTCTCAAGGTCAAAAACTTTTCAACAGTATATCATTTCAACTTTAATTTTGAGGCTTTTGTTTTACAGATTGCACATTGTTTGTAACAAACTAAATATCTTAGAATCAATCAATATGGTCATGTTAGAGTCATTTTCTTTGCGCATCTTTCTTTTTTTAGATCAAAAACTTGAACATTACAACATTTCAACTTTAATTGTAAGGTTTTTGCTTTATAGATCGCACATTTGTTTATTCATAACAAAATAAACCTAGGAATCAATCAACACATTCACGTTAGAGTAATTTACTGTGTGCATCTTTGAAACAATTTCTCTGTTAACGATTTTCTTGTATTTCTACAGTACATTACTGGCAGCACGGTTGCCATGCATGATGCATGTATTTCGATTTCCAGTAACTGTACTGTAATTCACTTTACAGTACACAAGATCAGTACTGTAAACTACCAAATAGTACTTTACTGTATTTGTACTGTATTTCGTCATTTGATCTGCTTTTGCTGTAATTAATTATACGGTATTGTACTGTAATATCTATATTGATACATTACTGATAAATATTATTATAATTTTCAAAATAATTACTAATAATTATAATATTATATCATAATAAATATAATATGTAGTTATTAGGAAATATAGGCTATAGTAGGAAAAAATATGGAAATCAATGGCTATACTGTCAACTGTCTAGTTACCGACATTCTTCAAAATATCTTCTTTTGTGTTCAGCCGAATAAAGAAACTCATACAGATTTGGAACAACATAAGGATGAGTAAGTGATGACAAATATAATTTTGGGGTGTACTATACCTATAAAGGGATAGTTCACCCAAAAATTTTAATTGGCCCATGATTTACTCACCCTCAAGCCATCCTAGGTGTGTATGACATCGTTCTTCTTTCAGACGAATACAATCGGAGTTATATTAAAAAATGTCCTGGCTTCCAAGCTTTATAATGGCAGTGAATGGTTGTTTCTGTTTTGAAAGTCCATAAAAGTGCATCCATCCATGATAAAAGTGCTCCATGCGGCTCTTGGGGGTAAATAAAGGCCTTCTGAAGCGAATCGATGCGTTTGTGTAAGAAAAATAATTCATTTTCAAGTTACGCTTTAGATTTATGTCAAATCTGTATGTTTCGTTTGGCCGGAAGCTAGTCATTTTACTTTATAAAGTTTATACGGATATTTTTCTTACATCTCCATCTTCCTCATCATCACTCCACATAAAGTCAACATCTGAGATACTTCCATCAGCTATATGTTCAAGCACTTCAAGAACTATATATTCTGCATATGAAAAAGTTTAAAAAATGTATCGGTACTTTGATATAGATTTTTTCTATAAGAAATTTCAATCAGCATTACTGGACTTCAATTACTGGAATGTGATTTCAGTAACAGGCTTTTGAACCCACTGTCCATTCTAATGGACAGACACATTTGAAAAAATCCTGATTTAAAATTTGAAATTCTACAATCGATTTTTAACTTTAATTAATAAGTTCAATCTTTCTATTTTACATACAAACTATGAAATACTGACAAACATATCAAAAAATTTAAATAAAACCATAGAAAATGTTGCTTGCTTCTGTGTTTGGAGTGAAGTGCTGACATGCTTCTCTTCAAATTAGTGTTTTTTTTTATAATTACTACATGCAGAGCTTTACTGCCATTTGATTGGATGACAAGCGTCCAATCTAATGGACTGCAGGCTTTAAACTAGGTGAAATGCTCCAGAAGTAAAAAAAAAGGGGGGTTGACATGTGATGTCCATTGTAATGGACGCAGGGTCTGAATGGGTTAAAGAAATGTTTGCATGTATATATACACTGTATATATACACTGTGTGTATGTATGTATATATATATATATATATATATAAATACTTTATATATAAATAACACAAAATGTGTGTGTATTTATATATATACAAAATAATTATACACAGTACACACACATATATTATGTAAACACAAACTTTTATTTTGGATGTGATTAATCCCGATTAATCGTTGCCCAGCACTAAAATAAATACAACTTGTTTAGAACTTATATTGTGCACTAATATGTGATAACGTCCAAACACACTGTTAGCAAATACATCCTTGAAAAGTACCCCTTATTGCACAATGTTGCCCTGAGGCAACGAAAAGAAAAACTGAATTTCTGAACATGCAAAAAAAAAAAGAATAATAAAACCTTCCTTAAGGCTTCGCTACACCTTCATACATACACACAATGACAGACAGTTCATGTCATTTTAAATAAGATTACAAATCAAATAATCTTGCCTTTTTCTCACACCATGTGCTCCTGTGACCATGTGTCAGAAAAGGAAGTACCGCTTTAAAATGGTTCTTGATAGTGACTCCCACACCTTATTGGACTGTTCTTTGATCCTTTTTTGACCATTCTAATTGGTTGCAATCTTTTAAAAAAACATGTACTGAACATGGGGCTTAAGAAAACGTTCCGTTGCCTGAGGGCAACCCTGTGCTGTAGAGGCTTAACATTGCTCGATTTACCTCCACACAAACCATGGCACACTACACATCTTCCTCGGGTACTCAAACTAAAGCTCCTGTTTGAGGAAGTGTTGGGGAATTTCATCTGTCTCATGCAAAAGTCTATGTGCTGTAATACCAAGCAGAAAACGTCTCGGTTACTAACGTTACCTCGGTTCCCTGAGATGAGGGAATGAGTATTGCGTAAGGCTAGCTTACGCTATGGGAAAACTAATTTTCTCGAGAATATTGAAGCCAAATTTTTTTAACGCAGTGCAGCTGCACAGCAAACACAGATGAACGACTAGCGCGGTCATTAGCGGTGCTGCGGCAACTGCACAAACCTATGGCGAGGTGGCATAGGGAACCAAGGAGTGGGCCTATAACAGGGCCAAGTCCTTTATAATGTATGTATACGGTAAGAACCGTAGTTCGAGTTCAACCAGGAGCCCTATGGCTTGGGGCTTGTGCTTACACTTTTTGAAAGAACCCTCGCTTGCAAAGCGGGAACTTCCAGGTTATGCCCAGCCGGCCACCGCACAGATATCATCAATAGGTATTCCACAAAAAAAAGTCTCTCTCTGTAGAATGTGAGTCACGCGGAGGAAGGGCCAGGGCCGGTGCCGGCGTGGGCTCACCTGTTTTTGAACGGTCATTAATACTCTAACCCCAGCGTTGTGAACGGGAGGGCGCGAGGGGCGGGGTTGCTTTCTGTATCGTAAAGCCTTGTTTATACTTTCGCCTGGCTCCGCAGTGCGAGTCTCCGTAGACTGCGTGCGCACCCCCCCAAACGGACGAGGCGTTTATACTCGTTGCGTTCACTGTTGTACTATTCTGTGAAACGACAGGGGGCGACTCAAGTAATTGTCCTCTTAACCATTAGGAATCAACGGCGTAACAAAAGAAAGTAGTCGCAGATCACGATGTGCGATTAGCCGCGCTTGAACAACAGGTGGTGGATTTACAAGACCGTAACAGGCGCAGCAATCTTCGTCTGGTTGGATTGCCTGAAGGATCCGAAAAAGACGACCCCATGGGCTTTTTGAAAAGATCTCTGTCGACATGGTTGCCTTCTCTGGCGGGAAGAGAGATTGAAGTGGAACGAGCACATCGCGTGTATACAAAGGCTACCTCAGATCGCGCTAAACCACGAGTCTTTCTCTTTAAACTTTTGCGGTTCACGGACAGGGAGCTCATTATGCGGGCTGCTAGACTGCATGCCCCGGTGAAAACAAGCGACGGAGCAGCGCTGTCCTTCTTTCCTGACTTTTCTCCTATGACTGCAAAAAGAAGAAGTGCGTTTGCACCAGTTCGGAGGGAAATGAGGGAAGCTGGCATCCAGAATTTTCTCCTTTATCCTGCTACGCTGAAGGTCATTCTCAGTCAAGGCGAACCAAAGATGCTGTATTCCCCAGAGGAAGCAAGACACTTTCTCGGTTGCCAGTTAGCCACTAACCCCCGCTGAACTTCGGCTGGTCATTTGCTGAGATGCTCTAAGTTCTAACATTCAAGGTGACTGTTATTTTATAGAGTTCACCTCACTTTATTTTGTACGCCATAATTTTTGAAAGGCTAAACTCTCAGTAATGTATTTCTTACCGGGTTGTGTGACATTTCTTCTTTTTTTTTTTTTTTTTTTTTTTTTTTTTTTTTATAGCTAAATTTGTATTATTATTATTATAATTATTACTATTATTATTATATAATTATTATTTATTTATTTATATATATATATATTTATTTATTTTTTGTTATTATTATTTTTTTTTATTTTATTTTTTTTTTTATTTTTTTTTTTTTTTATTATTATTATTATTATGTACTTGCTAGCCATTATGTTAGCACTGGGCCAATGTTGGTGCCTCAGTAATGTGCAGGCTTCTGTTGACGCCACGGATCGTATTAAGGGGGGTTGGCGGATCAAGGTTTGTTCTTGGTTTGATCCACCATAGTTTATGGGAAGATGGTTATGTTTCTCCAAATGGTAATGGGAAGGTTGGGGGGTGGTTTGATGGTAGACTCAAATGGTTTCATTTTCTAAGATGTACTTTGTTTTATCAAGCAGCATTTCAATTGGATACTCATGACTGAGCTTAATATTTTGAGTTGCAATATAAATGGCCTAAACGGTCCTCACAAACGCACAAGTTTTTTAGATTTTTTGCGAAGAAGAAAGATTGATATAGCGTTAGTTCAGGAATCCCATTTGAAAGAGGAGGATGTACGCAGGTGCAATAATAAGTTTTATGAAGTGGTATCTCATTCATCTACGGATACTAAAACTAAAGGTGTCCTAGTTTTGGTGCGGAGGACTTTAAATATCACTATTCTGGATAAAGGCTGTGATTTGGATGGTAGAGTAACGCACATAAAAACAGCTGTGGAGAATAGGAATATCGTGTTTCTTTCAGTTTACGCTCCATGTACTCCTGACCCTGCTTTCTTCTCTTTACTCTCAGTTTATCTCTTGAAATTTTCCGACTTTGAAATTGTAATGGGTGCAGATATGAATTCTGTAATGTCCCATACTTTAGATAGATCTCGGTCAAAGGAATCACACTCTCAAGCTCTTTGTTCTGATAGATTACGGCAATGTGCAACCTCATCCTCACTGGTGGATATTTGGCGATTACTAAACCCTTCTACTAGGTCTTTCACTTTCTTCTCTGGCCCTCATAAAACCTATTCACGAATTGACTATATTTTTATCTCTACTTCTTTATCTTCAGCTGCTCAAAATGCAGATATTTGCTCCCTATCGCTATCTGATCATGATGTTAATATGTGTAGTTTATCTTTGGTCCCTCGGCCATCTCGGGCCCCTAGATGGCGATTTAACTCTAAGCTGTTACAGGATGGAAACTTTTGCAGTCAGTTTAGAAAAAGGTTTGCTGAGTTTATTGAAATTAATCGAGGCTCAGTGGACGATCCTCGAACACTTTGGAATGCGGTTAAAGGCTTTATAAGGAATAACTCAATTTCATATACCTCTTTCCTCCAGAAAAAGCGACACAAAAAGATAGTTGAACTGGAATTCCAGCTTCAGAACTTGACAAGAGATAATCAACGATTTTTTTCGGACAATACACTCAGCAAAATTATGGCGGTTAGGACTGAACTCAACTCATTACTGAGATCCAGGGCAGAATTTTTGATTCAAAGATCCAGGCAGAATTACTATTTTCAGGGGAGTAGACCAAGTCACCTTTTAGCTTTGAGATTACGCAACAGTGAAAAGTTTGCTAATATTCCTGCAGTGAAATCCCAATCTGGGGACATTATGACAGATCCTAAAGATATTAATACCACTTTTCGCTCTTTTTATTCTAATCTTTATACTTCTTCTAGTGGAGACCCAGACTCTTCTGCTTCCTTTCTATCCAATCTTGATTTACCTCGGCTGTCGGATTCAGATTCTGAATATCTGGCTGAATCGATTACTCTTCAGGAGCTGGAGTTAGCAGCTAAATCTATGAACAAAGGGAAATCCCCTGGCACAGATGGTATTCCAATCGAATTATATACAACTTTCTGGTCTGACTTAGGCCCTCTGATGTTGGATATGATAAATTTTTCAGTTTCTCAAGGTTCATTTCACTCATCGATTAATATAGCTATTATTTCTCTCCTTTTAAAAAAAGACAAAGATCCGACTTCCTGTTCTAGCTATCGGCCACTTTCTTTGATAGGGACGGATGTTAAATTGTATGCTAAAGTACTGGCCCGACGCTTAGAGAAATTTATGAATAGATTAGTTAATTATGACCAGACAGGGTTCATTAAATCTCGTTCCGCCTCGGATAACTTGCGCAGGCTATGTCATATTGTTAATTCAGCGAGTATGTTGACTTCCCCTTGCGCAGTATTATCTCTGGATGCGATGAAAGCATTCGACCAGCTAGAATGGAACTATTTGTGGGTGGTTCTACAACATCTGGGTTTAGGATCAAGTTTTATAAACATGATTAAAATTCTGTATACCAATCCAGCAGCGACTGTTCTTACAGGTTCAGTTTGTTCAAATCCATTCTTTATACAGCGAGGTACTCGTCAGGGTTGTCCGCTTTCTCCTTTGTTGTTTGCTTTATCCTTGGAACCCTTAGCTCAAGCTGTCCGACAATCTGAAATTATCTCCCCAATAATTATAAGGAACACACACCATCATATCTCTTTGTTTGCTGATGACATCTTATTGTTTTTGGAGAATCCGTCACATTCTATCCCTCAGGTGTTGAATTTATTTGACAATTTTGGATCCCTCTCTGGGTTTAAAATTAATTGGAGCAAGTCATGTTTACTTCCCCTCAACTTTAAAACTGAGTCCACGCCCCTATCCATATCTATGACAGTGGTTCAATCCTTTAAGTACCTGGGGATAGATATCTTTCCATCCCTGCAGGATATTATCTCGAAAAACCTGAATAGTATTTTAGCAAAAATATCCGCAGACTTGGAAAATTGGTCTCGTCTCCCTACTTCTTTTCACGCTCGTATATCTGTAATTAAAATGAATGTTCTTGCACGTATTAATTTCTTTTCATCTATGATTCCTCTTTCTCCACCTGCTGGCTTCTGGAATAAACTTGATGCATGTGTTTCTCGTTATATATGGGACGGGAAACGTCCTCGAATCAAGCTGACTACCTTACAGCGTAGCAGATTACATGCAGGGACGGACTGGGGCTAAAAAACAGCCCTGGACTTTCTCGCAAATAGGCCCATCATCCGGCCATTCACCTCTAGCTGTGTGTGACAGACACTAGCCAGGATGTCCTGATACTATTCCACATACTGTAGCCTATCAAACAAGCAAGTAACATCTCAAAACCAATGATGATCATTTTTGGGTTGTGTTTATTAATGAAGCCTCAGCCTTCAAATAAAAACAAAAAATGTGCAATGCCATCAAATACAAATAATGAAATGTCACTGGCTACAGAAACCCCAAATTACACAAACTTGTAATTATAAAACATATAGTTACTATATACCAGGGGTCTCCAACCTTTTTGTGTGCGAGTGTGTGTATTCTCTAAAATATTTATTATACATATAACATGGTGGTGCTTTTTTACTTTTCACCATCATATGCAAAATAATAAAATATCTTGATATTCTGGTTCAGACTTACAAGCGTTTAAAAAAAAAATCAACAATTCCTGAAAAATAATGAAAATATTTATTGATCTTTTTTTGGATTTTCTATGAACCTATTAGGTATGTGTTATCAAAAACAGTAGCCCAAACACTTAGTATTTAGAAATGCAAAAATAAATAAATAAACTGCCATAACTTCTAAACAAAAACATTACTGCATTACATTTAATAGATTTATAGGCTACTACATGACTATATTAATATAACAGCATTTTTTATATGAATATATACAGTCACATTTCTGCCAAAAAAAGTTTGTTTTACTACAGTTTTACTACAGTTAATTCATAAGTTGTGGAGTGAAATGTCTTCCAACTGGTTTGTTCTTGGAACAATGTTTCGCCTGTTTTTTGCGTCAATATGTTGAGAATATCAGCGCTGTTTCATCTGGCTTTTCACAGGCATAAATCACATAGTCATCTGTGGGTTTATAATAGAGAGAATTCTGCGCTGAATTGAAATGCTTCTCAGTGGATCGCGCAGCTCTGTGTAATAATGTTCGCCTGATCGAGATCTGCTTTGGCCGCGATCGCTGTTATTTGGGCCGAGCTGATAATGCTCCGCGCTGCTCAGATCAAACAAGTTTTGTTCCGCTTTTTGAGCGTTTGCCATTTGATGTTTCTCATACGCAACGCAAATGACAGCGTATAATCAAAGAGAGTTTGGTAATTTTGTAGAGGCAAAAGTGCAAATGTTTAGTTGCACCGGCACAAAAAAAGGTCGCAAAATTATACCATTTAGTCGAAGTCTGGAGCCCCGAATTACAGTGGATCGCTATTGGCAAGTTGGGGCTATTAATAAAATGTGTTTAGCGGGCAACTCACAGGCATCACGTTGGAGATGGAGACCACTGCTATATACTATAACTTAACTATTCAAATATAATGTAAGCAAATTTAAAAGTGCAGTATATAAGCCTTAAACGAACTTTCTGTCAGTGGCTAGTAGGCCTACTCTTCTTCCTCAGTTGTTGTTTTTTACACGTAGCATATAAGTGATCGTATTAGTGCCCCTGCTGTTGGCTGTTCATATTGCTTTATTAGACTTTTTTTTGTGCCGACGGCGACGGCCCTCGGTTGGACGGCCGTTCTGGACTTTTCCAGAACGCACAGATTGTCAGTCCGTCCCTGATTACATGGAGGTCTGTCTTTCCCTAATTTTAGACGTTATGCTCAAGCCTTTACCCTCCGTCCTTTATCAGTCTGGTTTGACCCTGATGCTTCAGTGTCATGGAGAGCAATTGAGGAATCTATAGTTTATCCCTATGAACTGAAGCATCTTGTTTTTTCTGGGGTTCCACTGAAGCAGTGTAAATCACAGTTTGGTCCTATTGTTACTCATCTTCTCTCCACTTGGAGGGAAGTCGAAAAGCAAACACACCAAGTTACAATCTGGCATAGGCATTCACCTATTTTCCATAATAACAATCTTTTGTCTGGCAAGGCCCCTTTTCATTGTCCACAATGGACGACAAAAAAAGTAAACACTTTGGGAGAGATATATGACGATATGGGTCTAAAATCATTTCAGAACATTAAAGCTCAATATAATTTACAAGGTACATCTTTTTATATGTATTTGCGAATAAGATCGGCCCTTCGGGCATATGGGGTGCCTTGGGATTCCCATTTACCTATTCACCCACTGCGCAAATTAATCCTTCCTTCTGAGAGATCTCCCTCTTCTGTTTCGGTTATTTATCAGTATCTTCTTGAGCATTCATACAAACCCTTATCTATTACAACTGTTTGGGCCAAGGATCTTAATGAAGATGTGCATGTTTTATTTTCGGATCAGGTATGGAGCATGTTTAAGTTGTCTTCAAGGAACCCCAATCATCAAATGATACACTGGAAATTACTACATAGGGTTTACTTGACTCCTATGAAACGTTTCTATATGAATCTATCCTCCTCTCCCAAGTGTAATCTTTGTTCTCAAGGATCTCTAGGCACGTACTTGCACTTCTTTTGGGACTGTCCTTCTCTATTACCTTTTTGGACCCAACTCTCACAGGACTTATCATATTTGTTGGACACTGATATTTCTTTGACCCCACATAGTTTTTTCTTGAACGATTTTAGGGACCTTACCTTATCCATTCGACAAAGATATTTACTGTTAACCGCTCTCACAGCAGCAAAAAAAATGTTAGTTAACCGCTGGAATCCTCCTCACACAATGGACAGAAGAACATGGACAGTATCTTGGCTGGACATTATATCAATGGAACTCTCAACCTCTCGTATGCATGGATCCAATGTTAAGACTGTGAATATATGGCATGCTGCTTTTGATATTGTGTCAACTTTTTTAACATCTATGTAATTTATTTATTTACTTATTTTCTATTATATATTTTTTCTCTTTTTATTTTATTATTATAATTTTTATTTTATTTTTATGATTGTTTTTTGGGTCTACATTCTATGTGTGTATTTGATTTGTATGCTTCTTGAAGTCTACCAGGGGTGGGATGGGATGGGTTCTAGATTTTTGCGTTGTATTTTTGTTTTTCTTGATGTTAAAAAAGAAAACTTAATAAACAGTTGTTAACAAAAAAAAAAAAAAGGAATCAACGGCGAGAAGAAAGGTCCACACGTGACAATGTTTATTTTAGTACATCACCACCAATACCACACTACAAAAGAATTGTGTAAAATCCACTAAACCCTGAAATTATTACTTGTGACATTAGAACAAAATATGTGGATATAAAAACATGTATGTAGGCTATACAACTAAATTAACAAACTCTTAAATATTTTCTAATTTCACTAAACATTTCATTAAGTTTCGTGGACATTTTAATTTTATTAAAATGGCTTATGTCTGCTATTGGCTCATTTTGTAAATGTAGGCAATTAATTTAAGACGCACAAACTGGGTGCTGGTGTGGTGAGACGTACATGCTCGGCCAGATTCGGCTCGAAGTCGTGCATCTTCCGATGCGGAGCCACGCACGCTGTAACAAAAAAAGCTGTGCACACCGGCAAGCAAAATGGCGTCTTGCGCACCTAACGCGCACGACCGCCCACACCGCAATGACACCATTTTTGCCATTTCGACGGTGGCGAAGAGGCTTCTAGTTCCGGAGGTCAGCGAAGTGGAGAGTTCGCTGAAGGAGATAAAATCTGAATTCCTTAGCTAAGAATGGATGCTTAAAAAAGACATACGCCCATTCTGGCGGGCTCTGACGTGCCAGGGTGCGAAGCGGCCTGATTGGTTCGCGCGTCTGAGCAGCCTTGCCATAGGTTAGTGCAGTTGCCGCAGCACAGCCAATGACCACGCTAGTCGCTCATCTGTGTCTGCTTTGCAGCTGCACTGCGTTTTAAAAATTTGGCTTCAATATTCTCCAGAAAAGAAGATTTCCCATAGCATAAGCTAGCCTTATGCAATAGAGAGACCTCTCGAAAGGGATCTAGGTCACAGGGTTTGTAAGGATGGAAAAGTACCCAAAAGCTCTGTATAATACATCTTAAGGGAAGGTGGACATGGTGAAAGGCACGAGAAGGTACTGAAAAACATTTAATATGAGGTGTTTTCAAAAAAGTATATGTAATATGAGATATTCTAACGGTGGCGATATCTTGAGGAGCAAAAAGAAAAAGATAACTGTACGGATGCTCATTGTGTACCTAGCAATAAGAAAAAGTTATAAGACCTGAAGGCTGACCATTGTAAGTCAGATGAACAGCTGGCATCTCACTTTGTTGAACTGCTCAATAAAGTTAATTCTTCTGAGACCTGGAACTTCGACTGAAAGATTTCTTTGAGATCTGAGAGAACTGAACCAGAGACTCTAAATCTGCCACAACAGAAGCAGCAGGTTTTTCTAACCAGCTGGGGGCAGATCTGCAGAGGTCCAGTGGTATTAACACAGTCAGCAGCAGTGTTATTTTGCATCATTTAAGTACTATTGTATTTCTTAATATTTTGAATATTAATATTTGTATGTTTTTCATAAATAAATATTAATTTCATAATTAAATTTCAGTTGACTCCTTCGCTTTTTTCTGTATTATTTGATTAATTTGGAGATTTTAAAACAATTTCAGTATATTTGTATGAGCTGAACCTAATGGTAAACAAAGGAAATAATTTATATGAAGAAATTCTGTTGCTGTGAAAGAAATTTAGAGTTTTTACTTTTCAATGAAATCATTTACCATGCAAAGAAACTAGTACACTAAAGGTGTACTTATTACAGAAATAATTTATTTAAAAATACATAATTACGTTGTTGTGTATATTGAGAAGAGTGGACCAAGCATCGAAACCTGAGGTACCCCAGTGTTTAGCTGATGTGACTGAAACACTCCTCCCCTCCAAATTACTAGGATTTACCCATGAAGTAGAACTCAAACCAGCGAGATACAGATTACGTGAGGACTAATGAACCCATTCAAAGGGCAGTGTGCTGTGGTAGTTTTGCTTTTCTAAAAGGTTGGCTAGGCATTTTAATGACCTTGAGCTGCCCACAGTAAAATGTTGTGTTTTATTCAGCAGTAAAACCTCAGTAAAATCAGCCTTTTGGTCAGGTTTCAGACAGAACATATATTTTTGACATGTCTGACATGCATACTTTTTAAAATCTGGCTTTACAGGCCAATTTTCACCTTTTCTAGGAATTGCTAAATAGTGGATGGTTAAACTGTTTGCAAAGAACACTATTTTAACAAAAATATCAAGCACCATGACTGTTTTCAACATAGATAATAATAATAATAAATATTTATTGAGCAGCAAATCAGCATATTAGAATGATTTCTGATCATGTAACACTGAAGTCTGGAGTAATAAACCAGTTCCCTCATTCAAATTAATTGTTTTGTCCACATTGGTAAGTCGCTTTGGATAAAAGCTTCTGCTAAATGAATAAATGTAATGCCAGCCATTGGCAGATATAGCAAAAGTTAATTTTGGAGCATGTGTGTATTTAACAGCTGTGTGAGAGTGTTGGCTGCCCTTCTATCAGCAGTTGTTTTGCCCTCCTGCTGATGACTGTGGCATCAGGGTTCAAAGGGCAGGACTGAAGGTCTCCACAACAATCTGTTCTCTTACACACACACACACACACACACACACACACACACACACAGTCCTTTTGTGCCATATGGATGCAGAGCTGCTAATTTCATATCCTGAGATGAATGTGGATGGAAGACAAGATAAACCAGAACCTGTTGAGAGAGAGTCATTCCATGGCTGCAGAGAGGTAATGATGCCCTTGACCCATAAATTGTGTTTTTGTGTAGAGAAACCTTAACGGTGTACTTTCACATGAAATGAAGACTGTACTCATAATAGTGTTTTAATTATGTATGTCGCGGATCACCTGCTCACTGCCACGTGATTAAACATTCGGAGAGAATCCCTGCTTTTGTAGATACATTAGTGACGTATTAACATCACACACGAGTGAAATGATAAAGCATGCAGTTCACTCACCCTTTTTGCTGAAGTTGAGAGCAAGTAACAAAGCCGTCTTTAAAGGGAGCAGCTTCAAGGCAATGTTATCAGTGGGTTCGAAAGGGGCTTTAGAAAGCACGTTCAGAACCACGGACAAGTCCCATGGCGGGACCAGCAACTTCGACACTGGGTGTAGCCTACATGCTCCTCTCATAAATCTACAGACGAGACGATGTTGGCCAATAGTACCCGAGTTAAGACCAATATGACATGCCGAGATAGCAGACAGGTAAACCTTAAACGTAGAAAAGGCTCTACCCTTATCTAGAAGGTCCTGTAGGAAGCACAGCACGTCCGAAATTGAAGACAAGAAAGGAACGATGCTCCTTTCTGGGCACCATCCCTCAAACACCATCCATTTAAGATTATGTAAAGAACGTGTGGAGGCAGCCCACGCATTGTCTAAATCACTTTCTGAGGCAACCCGACTGCATTCAGATTCAGCCTCTCACGGGCCAGGCCCAGAGAGCTATCTTCTGAGGGGAGGGGAGGGGTGGAAAATTTTCCCCTGTGCTTGTGAGAGGAGGTCCCTGCGCACTGGTAATGGCCACGGCTGGTCGTAAAGAAGTTGCGCAATCTCCGCCATCCACAGTCTCCCCGGCCAGTATAGCGCGATCAGAATCATTACATGTCTGAATTGGTGAACCCTCCGTAATGTCGGCTGGATCAGGAACGCGTAAAGCAATATGTCTGGCCACTCGTGGGCTAGCACATCCACACCCAACGGTGCATTGTCCCCAGCCAGAGAGAAGATGCATTCGCCGGTGCAGATGATTTGTCATAGATGATTCTAGAGGGGGAGGATCTGCCATCCCCAAATCCTCCATTCCCTGGACGTCCAACCTCGAGAAGCACTTAACGGGTAATCGTTGGGAAAAGGTTTGTCCCAAAACCCTCTCATTTCAGCCACACAGGCTTGAATAAACTGCCTCGCTGGAGGGAGTCGTGACGGAAGTCTCTTTCCATCATACAGGTCTCTTTCAGCCCCTTGTCCTGCCGGTTGGGATGGCTTTTTTTCCTTCTTTTTGGTGCGTGATGAGCGTCCCGAAAACTTGGAAAATAACTGCAAACTGGCCTTGACGCGTTCTCACTCTAATTGACAAAGTCACTTAACAACTTAAGGAACTATTGCGATAGGGACGTTACCATAGCTTTATCAGCGGAGACAACAAGAGAATCAGTACCTGAAGCGGAAAAGCTCAGAAGACAGAAAAGAAAACAGAAAGACGGGTTTAAAGCAAAAAACGAGGGTCCTACGGCAAACTCAAAGTGGAAAGGTTTGATGGTAAGGACGCCTCAAGATGTTTCTCTGTACGAGAGATAATTCTAGTGTAGACCAGTGTGATTTACATAAAACAGCTGTTTAGGAAATCGTTAGAACCGAGTTCTTTGCAAAATTATTTAGCACAGGCTGCCGCACCTGATGGTCAAAACAGTTTATGTATGTGGATCCAGAATACATCCAGAATCGTAATCAGACACAAGCAGAGGGTCAAGCACAGGAAGGCAGTCCAAACAAATAAACAAACAAACAAACAAAACAGGCAGGGGTCAGAGGCAAAAGTGTAATCCAGGGAACAGGGCAAGAAATCCAAAACCAAGAGACATGAAAACCGTGAGAATGCTCAGAATTGCAGTGTGACACTAAAACAAGACTTCACAGGGAATGAATGAGTGTACATGGTATAAATAGGCTGAGACTAACAGGGTAATGAGATACAGGTGAATGCAATCAGTGATGATGAGTCCGGGCAGTGAGTTCTGGGAAATGTAGTTTGTGAGAGTGACAATAGTCTGGTGTGGAGTGCCCTCTGGTGGCTCTCATGGGCACTCCAGCTGGTGACGTTACAATGACAAAGTTGAAATTATGTTATAAATTAGTCATGCATATTATGAATTACATTATGAATTAGATCAAATTACTAAATCGAAATTATGACATACTACTGTAAATCAAAATAATGAGATTAAAAATGTGAAATTATGACTTACAGTACTCAGAATTTTGACTGGGTCATAATTTTCATCTCCTAATTATGAGTTATATGTCCTTTTTTAATGTCATGTCAAGTCATATTTTTTTTTTTTATGTAGTGGTAATGGGCTTCCATATGTTTCTTACATGTGTGTAAGATTTAAAGGATGAAAGAGACTGATAGCAAGTGTGTGCTATGAAAGGACTGATTGATCAGATGTTCAGCGAGACAGAGTAGGTGGATGTGTTGTGCGTTTCTGAACGTCGTTATGTGATGTGTTTGATCTGACTGTGTGAATATGTGTATTACAGGCATGCATTACTGCAGAAGATGAAGTGCGTGTGTTGCATTGTGATGTGGTTGATGGTGCACAGATGGCAACTTGGATCCAACTGGTGAGGTTTGCTGCTGTTGCCAGGTGAGCGATGTCACAAGGGCGAAGGTCGTAAAACTGTACACACACACACACACAAGTTTTGCCAAGGTGAGAAAACCCATCTGCCCAGTTTGGTTTCAGTAAACCCATGCTCACCCTAACCAGCATGCTTCTAGGACACACACATTTTCGTAACTCTCTAAAATGCCCTCAAAATGTGGTTTTGTCAGATTTAGCTCAAATTGGTCCTCAAAGTATAGCTAAACAAGTACACATTCTCAGGTTACAGTGTTGCAGGTTGACTCTTTTTCTTGTCTTTATGTAATCGAACAGCACCACTTAGTGGTCAGTAAGTGTAAGAATGTGAAGTGAATATAGTTATTTGCTCACTGTAGTTATTATAAGGGCTGTAAGCACCACAGCATGTTTGTGATTTTCTTATTCATTATTTGTCTGTCCCCAAACGGTCTGGACATTAGATACTGTAATTTATATTAATGGAACTTTGTGAGATCGCAAACTTACCTGAGTGATAGCCTTTCAGTGATTATAAAGGGAGCGGTCTTTGCACGCTTTCGAGGCTATAGCTATAATCCATTGAACAAAAGTTTTGTTTTTCATGCTGCTAAGAGGACTGACGGCCAATTACATGCTCAAAAATCCTGAAATGATATCTGCTGTACATATGTCACAACTAGTGTTGTATAAAGTGCACGAAGACAAAGGTTGAGATCAAATAGGGTTTAATACCACAGGAAAATCCTAGAGAACGAAGTAACACAAAATAACATTGACGACACCGGACAGCTAGACTGGAAGATAACTGAACATATGACAATAAAGATGGCTGATTCATGATTCCAAGATGGCGCACGGTTGGTTGGGCTCCGTGCTCCTCTTGCTTTTGCCTTTGCCTTTTAAAACTGGCAATTTTATGCACTCTGATAGACTTTCTACTGACACCAAGATTAATAAGCAGCAAATACGTGAATATGCCAATAACCCCGAAGCCATAAGTAAGAAGGATAAACAACACCAACAAATGAAATGTGTGGAGCAAGGTGTGGAGCAAACAAACAGTGTCAGCGTTCAGACCTGCCGTTCACCTGTTTGGTGTGGCTTCTTCTGCTGCTACTTGGGATCACTTGTCCTAAGGATTCCACAAAACGAGCCTGACAGTCTGCTGTGCCACACGCCATACCTGAACAACGTTGGATATGGCCGTTTCACCATCTACTATTCCCTCCTGAAGTTTGGAAACGCACGCGTAATAGGCTTGCGCACCAAAGTGGAGCAGGGTGGCAGGAAGAAAGATAGTGGGTGCGCTATAATGTATCTCTCCTTTCTGGTCCTGTTGGCGGGAGACATCCAGCTTAATCCCGGCCCAGACGCTGACTGTGCGCCGCGGGTCCATGCTGCCGGCGTGGGGCCGGGTCCCGGTGCGGAAGCAGGGCGGGGAGCGGCAGGCTGGATTGGCGAGCGGGCGGGAGCCTCCGCGGCGGAGCTAGTGCGTCATCTGTGGCGGCCGGCGGACCCGGAGGTGGTTGGCGGATTTCCAGCGGGAGAAAGCTGTGGGTGCTCTGTGCGGACGACTGTTCGGGTGCCGGCACTGGAGGACCCGGAGGCAGTGGCGGCTCCGTGTGCCCACGTCGACAGGGCTGCGGTGGGGGTTGCGCCTGCGGATGGCCCGGCGGACTGCTGGAGCGACCTGGCCCAGAGTCGCGCCCTTCTTTTCGCGGATTCTTCTCATGTCGACGAGGCGGAGGAGGCCATACTGGACACGGATTTAAAATCACTATGTGTGCAAGGATCCAGAGGCGCTCCTAACCGTAAGACTAACTATACTAAGAGTAACGTCAATACAACTCATAAAGTTAAGTATAAACGAACAAACAGGGACACTATTGATAATATAAAAACTTTGCAGTCACAAGCAATAATAAAGCAGAGACAATATTTATTTTTCCTGACAGTAAATCATGCAAAAATAATCTGGGATCCTACATTAAAGCCTAAGGGTATTTTTGGAGGGCATTTATATATTAGAAGCCTGTATCCAAAATGTGATGAAATTAGAATTTTGCTAATTGGTTCCAATCTTGATTATTTGTGCATAGGTGAAACATGGATGCATGATAAAATCCCCACCTCAATGATAGATGTGCCTGGATATAAGAGCCCAATAGTGGCAATTTAAACATATTGTCATCAGCAAATGAGAATTCCTTTAAAATTAGAGAAGTGGATCAGGCAGTGGTACTGAAAGCTATTTCAGACCTGAATAATTTATCCAAAGACAACTATAACATAGATGCAACTTTCCTAAAAAAAATCCTCAAATTATTATTCAACCTTTGACCCACATTATAAATGTCTCTATTAAAACTGGAATATTTCCAGATGCGTGGAAAAAGGCACTGCTTAAACCCATCTTTAAGTCCGGGAATACCACAGACGTTAGTAACTATCGACCAATAAGTCTAGTTCCGGTAATGTCAAAAATACTAGAAAAAATAGTTTCAGAACAGCTAACACAATATTTAGAAACACATCAGTATATACACCCTCAACAGTATGGTTTCAGACAGAACCATTCTACTGAATCAGCCATCTGCGCATTATTGGAAAATATTGTGCAGCCGCTTGATAGAGGAAACATTGTGGGTGCAGTATTCCTGGACTTAAAGAGGGCATTCAATACAGTAAACCATAGCCGTCTTATTTTAAAACTGTCATCTTATAATATGTCACACCAGGCATTATCATGGTTCGAATCATACTTACAGGGCCGAGAACAATGTGTAGTCATTGATCATGTAAAATCTGCCCCATTTAAAATTAAGACCGGAATCCCTCAGGGAACCATACTGGGGCCTGTCCTCTTCAGCCTGTATGTGAACGAGCTGCCTGAAGTGTGTCCTGAAGTTGGCCTTCAGATGTATGCCGATGACACTGTGGTTTATGTGTCCGGCAAAAGCCCTGTTGTTATCGGCAGCACACTGACCAAAAGTCTTGAGAAAGTGTCTAATTGGCTAAATAAATCCAGTTTAACACTTAATCTGAGGAAAACTAAATCAATGTGTTTTTCTATAAAAAGAACGAGGATAATAAATGACCTTAACATTAAAATGAATGGTGAACTCATCGATCAGGTAGAACAAGAAAAATATTTAGGAGTGATTTTGGATTATCAGCTAAATTTTAAAAGTCATATTAAAAATATCTCAAGAAAAATGAAGGCCAGTATGAACTGTTTCAGAATGATCAGGAGCAGTCTAACATTTGAATGTGCTCATGTCTTTCTGAACACTATGATCATGTCCCACTTGTCGTACTGCACCACTGTTTGGTCCCAGACTAGCCAAACTACTCTAAAGCCTATTGAGAGGCTTTATAACCGTGCCTTAAAAATTTTAGATAAAAAGCCTATTCGATTCCATCACTGTTACATTTTAAGTAAACATAAAATCTTAAATTTTGTTAATTTTGTTAATCTTAGACATTTAAAGTTGTTTTTTAAATGTTTGACTGGACTTGCACCAGAGCCACTTTGTAAATTTGTGAACAGGCTGGAAACCTCCAGATCAACAAGAGTGGCTGCATGTGGAGACTGTAAAGTTCCATTTTGTAAAACATCTTTTGCCCAAAATGTTTCTGTGAAAGGAGCCAATTTGTGGAACCGGCTTCCAACAAATATAAAGACTTTAACTAAACTGTCCACCTTTAAAAAACTAACAAAAGCCTGGTTCATACAGCAGCAGCAGTGTGATCATGCTATATGAGATGTGTAGCTGGGTGTATGGGAGGTGTGCATCTGTGTGAGTTCGAGTGAATGTGTTTATTTATTATACTTATATTTATTGGTGCTAACTGGTTTCTGGGCATTTCATTGTATTTGCTGTAAATTCATTGTAACCTTATTTTTATTTCTTCATTAACTTCATTAAAAGCTCTTCTAGGGACAGGTGTTGTGAATTAGCCATGGCTATAAACACTGTGATACATGCATTGGATTGTTCTGTAATAATCTATGTTTATTTTGTATCTGTCCCTATTCAAATAAACAACAAATAAATATATACAAGTGATAATGATGGTGATTGATGAGGGCACTGCTGAACATAATTAGTGTCTGTAGCAACAAATGAATGATTAAGGCAGACTATGACGAAACACAAAGAGTCAAAACAAACGTGATTGTGACAGAACGCCCCCTCCCGAGAAGAGGAGGCAAAGAGGATGAGGGGCTGGCGAAGGGATGGTGAAGAGGGCGGGTGTAGGGATGGCACAGACAGGCAGGAGGAGGCTCTGGTGGGGGACGGACGACTGGGAGGAGGACGAACAACAAAGACCAACCAGGGTGGTAATGAAGGTGAAGAGTGCCAAGGAATGACCTTGAGTCGGGGATGATGGCTGTTCATCCAGGCCACAGCCAGGGGAATAGAATAGAATAGAATAGAATTCTTTATTGTCATTGTACAGAGTACAACGAAATTAGATGACATTTCTCTTAGTGCTTAAACAAATGAATAGAATCTAAAAACAAGAATGTCATATCAATATGGTGTTTCTCACCCCCTATTGTCCTTGCACCACTCAACCAGTCTGCGGACCTCCTCCCGATAGGCTGACTCGTCTCCCCCCGAGATGAGACCAACCACGGTTGTGTAGTCCGCATACTTAAAGGTCCCCTATTATGCAAAATTCACTTTTGCATGCTGTTTGGACATAAATGTGTGTTGGCAGTGTGTGTACACAACCACCCAATAGTGGTAAAAATCCACTCACTCCTTTTTTATTAATCCCCATAAATCATCAGCAGTGTCTCCCAACGACCTGTTTTCAGAATGCTGTTTTAGTGACGTCACTAGCACAGGCCCCGCCCACGAGTGTTGACAGACACTGCCGTTCTAACATAGACCCGCCCTGATCGAGCTGCTGCACTGACGAGAATGTCTCCCAAGCGTTGTAGGTGTTGTGTGGCTGGATGTATTAATCCACACAGCTCTCTCTATTTACTCCCGAAGTCTGAGGCAGCCGCTGAAGACGAGGTGGAATTATTTTGTTTTTAAAGAAAATGCTCCCTCAACTCTACCGAAATTCGTTTATATAACGTTACTTGCGCACTTCTTATAACTTACTGTGTTTACTCAGCTCTTACGGTGATTTTCTGAAGTAAAACTGACGCTTCATCTTTTGTGTTATGTACAATAAACTTTATTAAACTCATCAGTATATTTTTGATCATCATTCGGACCTGGTCCGAAACGGCAGACTTGTAGGCTATTAATACTGGATACATACAAGCAGATGACAAATACGTTATAACCGTAATTAAACTACTAAACTATACCTGTTCCATCTCTATACAGCACTCTGACTCTGTAGGCATTATTGTCCGACTCCGGGTCGAAATGAACACCGTTACTGAGAGTTTCTGATATTATTATCATCATTCCGTGAGATGAAATTGTCCTGAGAGACTGAGCGCGAGCTCATGAAGCTCCGCCCCCTGGGCCGTGCAGCAGCAGCTTATTTGCATTTAAAGGGCACACACTAAAACAGTGTTTTTCTGAGCCCCAAAAAATGACAATTTAAACATGCTGTAAAAAATTATCTGTTGGGTATTTTGAGCTAAAACTTCACATACACACTCTGGGGACATCAGAGACTTATTTTACATCTTGTGAAAAGGGGCATAATAGGGGACCTTTAAAGGTTGTATCAGTGATTTCAGGCCCAAATTTTTTTTTATCACATTCATCTAATCTTTCCTAACGATCCGCTAGCTGCCCGCCCCATAAGCATGCCGTCAAAAAAACGCATCTCTGTAGGAAGCCTAGGCTCTGAGATCTGCACACAAAAACATTTTTTTTTTTGCCAGGTTTTGAGCCAGCTTCTTCTTCAGCTTCGACTTCGCGTGCAGCCGTACACGAGCACAAAACCTCACAACACCCACCCCGTCGGTGATTGGTTGGAACTCTATTTGTTTTGGTTTTGAGTGGTTGGTGAAACCAATTGTTTTTGTGTGCAGATCTCAGAGCCTAGGCTGCCTACAGAGACGCGTTTTTTTGACGGCATGCTTATGGGGCGGGCAGCTAGCGGATCGTTAGGAAAGATTAGATGAATGTGATAATTTTTTTTGGGGGCCTGAAATCACTGATACAACCTTTAACTATGGTGTTGGTAGAGTGGATGGTGGTGCAGACGTATGTATAGAGTGAGTAGAGGAGGGGACTCACACAGCCCTGGGGAGAGCCGGTGCTGAGTGTGAGTTGGGTGGAGATGTGTGGATCTATTCTTACAGTTTGAGGTCGTTTGGTCAGGAAGTCCATAATCCATTGGCAGATGGAAAGCAGAGCTATTGAAAGCAGAGCTAAAGTCTATGAAGACGCGTCGGTGACTGTGCTCCTCACCTCAAAGCGGGCGAAGTGACTATTTAATTTCTCTGTCAAAGCGATGTCACCGTCTGCGGTAGTGTTGATGCTTCTGTAATTGGTGAGCTGCTGTTGTTGTTAAAGTGATCCTCAATCCTCCTCTTGTGAGCTGCTTTGGCATCTCTGATGCCTCTCTTCAGGTTGGCTCTTGCAGAGCTGTACAGTGCTCTATCGCAAGTAGTATGGATAGGTGGTCTGACTGTCCTAAGTGTGGTAATGGTGTTGACCTGAAGCCTCTCTTAATGTTAGAATAGGCTTTTTCGAGTATGTTAACCTTGTGGCACACTTAATGTTGTTGTGTGAGCTTGGGGAGGACCTGTTTTAGATCTACATGGTTAAAATTACAGGGTATTTGTTCTGTTGTGCACTAATAGAGCCGTGTAGAATGCCTAAAGCAGTGTTAGCGTTAGCATCTGGTGGTATGTAAACGGCAGTGACCATCACCACAGAAAACTGATAAAACGGCCTGCATTTAATCGTCAGGTACTCCAAATCAGGGGAACAGTGTGTGTCAATGGTTTGTGTTGGTGCACCAACTATTGTGGACGTAAATGCATAACCCCCCTCCTTTCATCTTACCAGAGTCTGCATTTCGGTCCCAGTGAAATAGTGTGCGGCCTAGGGGTGTGCGATATGACGATTTTTGATCGTGGACGATTAAAATGTCTCCACGATCTGCTTTTGAAGAAATATCGTAGAATCGTGCATTATATCTGTTCTGGCGCCTCTGTCCCAACATACTGAACAACGCGACGTATATTCAGATCAAATGTTAACGTAGCGGAACGGGACACAACAGTTCACAAAAGTTCATAATTTGCATGTGCTTTAATGCCTTGTCGGTTAAACATTTAATTCGCGTGCTGATAAGCTGTTCTAACGTGTGCGTTTCTCAGCGTGTACATGCGAAGCTCACATGCACTAAAAGCCTGTCTACCAGCGCCTGGATACTGGTCTAAGTTATCTTTCGAGTCTTATTGTGCTAATACTGTCAAATACACACAAGGTTTACATAAACAAAGTCGGTGATGTCTAAAGTGAAAGCAAACTTGAGAAAATTGAGAGAAAATCTGCTTGTCAAATGCGTGTATAAAAGACGCGTCGAGTGCAGCTCTTAAAGAGACAGTAGTAGGCCTAATAGTAAACAGGCTGCCGTTTGTCCTTAAAGGGATAGTTCACCCAAAAATAAAAATGATCTCATTATTTACGCACTATAATGTTGTTCCAAGCCTGTATTAATTTCCTTCTAATATTTTCTAATATTTTTCTAATATTAATATTTTGAAGAATGTGGCTATACAAACAGTAGCTGGTCCCCATTGACTTCCATAGGAGAAAAATATACTATGGAAGTCACATTCTTCCAAATAACTTTTATTTTCAACAGAAGAAAGAAACTTATTCGAGTTTAAAACAACTTGAGAGAGTAAATTATGAAAATTTGAATTTTTAGGAGAACTATCCCTTTATTGTTAATAAAACAACAAAATGCAAAGAGAAAATCACTCACTGCTCTTGACTGATAACTTTAATAGTAGCTTTAATAAGTATCAATTTATAATTTATACAGTGAAGTCTATGTTTGTTTTATTTTCATATTTGTTCATTTAATTACTTTCTTCAATGCTACTGTTAAATACACCTGTAGCTGAAAACAAAGCACTGTTTATTTAATTTGTATATTAAGTTGTGTGTGTAATGTGTATCTTTGATCTTAATATTTAACAACAAAGAAAATAATGACAAATATGTTTTATCTTCGCCCCGTCTGCCATTCTTTTTTATTTTATATTTTGTTATCTAAGGCTTTGTTTTTAAAATATGGACATTAGTTTGGCTGTAATGCTCAGTCACAAAATAGTAAAACCAACATAAAAAGAATCGTAATAAAATCGTTAATCGTGATTTACCTGAAAAAAATCGTGATATGATATTTTTACCATATCGCCCACCCCTAGTGCGGCCTGTTAGCTCCATCCGGGATTAATGAGTGCAGCCATGTCTCCGTTATCACCAGAGTAGTCCCTGATGAGTTTGTCCGAAGAAATCCAGAAATTCAGATCTGGCATTTGTGAGTAACAAGCTGGGTCGTGGTGGTTTGTGTGGTTGCCTCTTTAGCCTTGCGAGTTCTCCAGACCGACATCCTCGCTTTTTCTTCCGGTCTCTCTTCCGCCTGTTGGTATTTACAACAATCCATGGAGAGCCCGGTGATCTAGCAAGTTCCTCTGGTATGTTGTGAAGGTGCACAAAGTCACTCGTAACAGCTTGCTTGCACTGTAATCCAACTATCAACAGATCGTGTCGACTGTAGAACTGGTGCCCGTGACTTACCACGGGTTTACAACTAACAAACAAACAAATTAACAAAAACACGTTAAGAAAGCACCAAGAGGGAAAGCTTAGAGCCGCTGCATCTATGCGCACCACCGCCATGCGCGCATCTGTGGGAGTGTCCCACGGCAGCATTGATGGAGGGAGGAGTCATGGAGGAATACTGATGAAGGCCGCAGCCGATGAGCCGAGGTGGTGGAGAGATGATGAAGATCTGGGCAACTAAACCTCCCGAGATCGAGGTGGGGATCCAGAGGTCTGAGGGTGAGCTCGAGCAACCGAGGTCAGAGGCGGACCCTGAGGTAGGGCGGAGCAAGCCGCAGCCAAAATGGTCTAGGACCAGAGAGCAGCGGACAGTACGCAAGTACATAGCGAAGGCGAAGTGATGTCTGACCCAGGTGGAGCCGACAAACCGAGGGAGTCCGGCAAGGCAGAAGGTCTACACTGAGGTAGAGGGCGGAAGGAGCGTGGGTGCCAGGGATTACGGGTCGAGGCAAATCGTAGCGCACCGGTGCTGGGGGCAGAACCTCGGGCCCCTGGTATTGGCCGGGGCTCACTTCTGAACCCTCGAAGTCCAACAACACTCCCTCTACGATGGATGGCTCGGCCAGCTTACAAACTTGGTCAGGCGTGTGCTGCTTGGGCTCGGTGGCGATGTTGAACCATGTTGAATTTCAGCCTATAAAAATGCAAGCCCTTAAAAAACAAATGCATTAAAATGCAAGCACGGTGTACAACACACTATAGCTTTAAGAACGTTGTGTTTCCAAGAGCTAGATATACCAAGCGGAAAATAGCATTTGTGCTACAACCTGGCACAATGCATCTCTCCTTGTTTTGATACAAGGTTAATGTTAACTTGTGCATTGTCCCCGTTTAAATAAAATGAATCTGAATCTGAAGCGTGTCCTATAACGCTGAATTGACTCAACTGAAAAGTGACTGTTTACTGTCTTTATTAGAGTTGTGCCACAGCAGAAATGATTCCGTTTGCAGTTTGCACCATGAATTGTTAATTCCTATCGCCACAAGCTGCTTGAATCTGTGCTGCATAGACAGCATAGTGCTAAAAGCACAGCATGTGCAATGTGATTAGTTGCCAATAACAACAGATAGTAACGCACATAGCCAATATGATCGCATAAGCCTAGCAAGAGCATTTTAATGAAAACATCTATGTTAGATAAGCCCAAGCCACATGGATAGCATTAGCAACAAGCATGTTGCCTAGCTTTTAGCAATGAGCATTAAAAAGGAGCTTAGCTTCGTGAAGACTTTCAGAGATGAATGGAGAGTGAATCACACTGAGCATGTGTCAATAATGCAGCGATGCGAGCAGCAATGCAGATTGAGGTCACTTCCAAATCAGCCAGCTTATGATAAATGCGTGAATCTCATGTTCAAGTTCACGAACTTGAATTAATCTGGGGTGAAATCCTTGTGGGGAACGAATTCCTCTCACTAAATTCCCGATTGCATGATTCCTTGTGAGATGTTGTGGTTTGCCTGCCGAATTTCACCATTTATTAGCTCCTGAGAAACGCGATAGCTGCTGATAATACTGAAGGAGCTTATATGTACATGTGATAGGCATCGTATTCCTATAATAGGTAGACATGGATCAGCAGAGTCAGCTGATGCGAGCTTGACTAGCGTGACCTGCCAGAACCAGAGGTGGGTAGAGTATCCAAAAACTGTACTCAAGTAAAAGTACAAGTACTTATAGAAATATTTACTCAAAGTAAAAGTAAAAGTAATAATCTTAATAGTTACTTGAGTAAGAGTAAAAAAGTATCCAATGAAAAAACTACTCAAGTAGCGAGTAATTAGTTACTTCGGATCATATATATATATATATATATATATATATATATATATATATATATATATATATATATATATATATATATATATATATATGAAGACTTGATGCAAAAGCCTCTCAGTGCCATCTGAAATTTTCTTCTAAAACAATCATTTTTATCAAGCTCGTATATTTAAATTCAGTAATTTCACTTTAATGACAATTAATAGGTAGGCTACTTTTCATTGCCATTTAAGTGTGAACATAAACATACAAGCTTGATAAAAATGCTCTTTTAGAAGAAAATTTCAGATGGTACTTAGAGGCTTTTGCCTCTGAAGTCGTCATATATATAAAATGATATTATTTAGATTTTGTTTATGTAAATGACTATTATTATCAGCTATCTTTGCAACAAAAACAGAAGAGAGACGTAAGCAATATTTCTGCCATCTGTATAGCTCGAAAATCATTGCCTGTCCTCTGGTTTGTATAATAGTAACTTATACAACTACATTTGGATTATTAGACAATGTCGAAATAAAGTGAATCTGCAGAGTGTTGCATTCAAAGGCATGTATTGACAGAGAAGAGTTAAGAACTCTTCACATGTGCTCGCGCTCATGACTGATACTGAACACACACAAAAAAATAAAAAAGTACATCGACGATTCTTCTTCTGACTGTTCTCCAAAATATAATCAAATGTATATTTCTGCAAGCATGTTTTAACTGGTTAACTATCTACGGCAGGCAAAGGCATTCGTTTTTCAAGTCGAGTTCGCACGCCACTGCGCAATACACACACACACACTACCGCGGGATGGCGGGTGTTCATAAACTGTGAACAATGGTAGCTTTATTTAATGTAAATTAATGTATATGTCCAAAAAACGGGTAATGTCATACTTTCTAGTATCGTGGCGTAATAATCTGTTTGGTTGTAAAATGTATTACCTGAGTGAAATGAAATCGAATATATCGTCCTGACTCCTGTGGAATCATTCATTCACAGACAGCTTACGAAGATGTTCAACTAATAAAGAGCTTCATCGCTGGCAAAAATATGATGCATTTGAAGATTTGCTTTCACTTGACTGTACTGTAGGTCCACGGCCACTTCATCTTACGCTCTTGATGTGATTAAATCTTCCTGTTACGACTCCGAGTCCAGTGTGAATTGAAATCGCTTCAGATGATTCAGCGCGTGCAGGGAACTGAACAGATTCAGGAACTGAATCATTGAAACTGATTCCCGACTTAGACAGATCTGAACTTGTTTGATGAAGTCTTTGAACAGAATCGACTCAAAAGAGTGATTCATTTGTGAATTGAGCATCGCTCAAGTCCAGAAAAAAAGATACAGCGCGCTTGGAATAAACTACGCATTTAACAACACATATTGCATTAAAATAAAGTAACGAGAGGAACGTCGCCCAATGTAACTAAGTAAAAGTACAGTTTTTTCATTAGAAATGTACTCGAGTTAAAGTAAAAAGTACCCACATTCAAATCTACTCTTAAAAGTAAAATTTTTCTAAAAAAGTACTCAAGTAAATGTAACGAAGTAAATGTACTTCGTTACTACCCACCTCTGGCCAGAACTGACGCTACGCTTGATTAAAATAATTTACAACTAATGTGAACAACTAATGAATTGTGATTTTTATCGCATCATGCTTGTTAAGATGCATACATCTAAATTTTAACAATGAAAAATAATATGATGCATGCCAATGATGCATGTGCAACAACAAAAACGTGCATAGTTATAATTTGTCTTAACATAATATAACTATCATAATATGGTTTATTTAGCCCTGTTCGACACATTTTGTATCGGGGGTCTCTGCTCAATGTCTAGGTAGATAGATAGATAGATAGATCTCTACCGGAAGATATATTAATCCTATATCTTAGGGCGTTTTCACACCTGAAAGTCTACTAGGTCCGAACTAAAGATCATGTTTTGATACATTTTATACATTCGGTAAGTTTTGGTTTGGTTTCACATTACAATTATGCGCACTAAAGAACTTTACATGACATACTTGCGTCCTGTTGTCATCATCTATGTGGGCTGCATCTTGACATTGATTGACTTTGTGATTGACATGTGTCATGTGACTACCAATTGATCATGCCTTGGGACTTCAATGGAACGTGGAAGATGACACCTTTAGATTTACCATCACACTCAATGAAAAACCCCATTCCCGTAGAGGTATTCTCTCCATGGTGAGCTCTGTCTTTGATCCTCTTGGACTTTTGGCTCCCCTCACTCTTCCAGCCAAACAAATTTTACAGCAATTGTGCAAAGAAGGCTATGGATGGGATAAGCCGATATCCACGTCTCAATCAAGACAATGGCTATGTTGGATTCATGACCTCCCTAAGTTGGCGGCCTTCAGTGTGCCATGCTGTAAGAAACCCAATGGATTTGGTAAGCCACAGTCCTTTCAGTTGCATCATTTTGCTGATGCCAGCGAACTTGGATACGGAACTGTAAGCTACATCAGAATGACCAATGAGCAAGGTAACGTCCATGTATCTTTCATGATTGGAAAGGCAAGAGTTTCCCCTTTAAAGCAGTTGACGATACCACGACTTGAGTTGGCAGCTGCTGTGTTGTCTGTCAAAGTAGACAAGATGCTCCGGTCAGAACTGCAGCTTCCACTGAAAAATTCACTGTTCTGGACAGATAGTCAGGCAGTGTTAAAATACATAGCCAATGACAGTGCAAGATTCCACACTTATGTTGCCAACAGAGTATCATTCGTTAGAGAAAATACCTGCACCCAACAATGGAGGTTGTCACATGACACATGTCAATCTGGACTTTACCAAACAAATATTTATTGGTAGTATAAATATTTAAGTTTCAAAATCTTACACAGGTACTACCCTGTAGGATCTAAAATAAGGGTTATTTTTTTGTGTTAAATAATTAACTATTTCACCCAATGTTATGTGAGTTGACACCACCTAGGGGTTGAAGCAGGAGATGTAAGGCCTCTGGGAATAAAGGACCTGTGACTTCATTTGAGGGCGTGGCCAGAACCGGAAGTGACAGTTTTTGACCTCACGGCCTGACTCCATATGAAACAGATCGATACAATCATCTTTAAATCTTTTCAATCCTTTATTTACTTGAGATTTTGATTTTTTGATTTTGTATAAACATACTTTTTTGTAATAAATATTATTTCAGTTTGGAAATCTATCCTGTGGACAATGGAATCATCTTTTGGAAAGTGAGCATCAAGCCCTTTTTTTTGTTCAGCCGCCAAAGTGGACTATTTATCTGCTACAAAAGTCAAAGACTCCTTCCTATATCAGATATTAGTCTGCCGGGCCGGACAACATAGTTAGTCCATGCATATTGATTCCATGTGCTGAATTAGTAAACAAGTGGCAAGTATGGAAGACACCGCTAATGAGTTTGATGAAGAGAAAGTCAAGGGTGACTTATCAAGCACTGTTATGGATGTAGAGATTAGTGGTCATGCGCATAAGCTATGAAATGCTAGAAAAGGAAAGCTTGCCCACTTAACGAAAAGAAAAAAATATAATGCTGAACTTATGGAAGATGCTTTGTGTGTGCAAGAAGTGAAAGAAAATTTGAATAAATTTGTGTGTCTATTGGATGATTTTAAATCTCTACATGAAACTTATCAGGAGTTGTTGTCAGAAGAGGAAGCAAGGCAAGATGAAGTAAAATGGTTTAAACCTAAAATGCAAGACATTAACACTTTTCTCTCTTCTGTTTCTGAATGGCTGTCTGGAGTATCTAAGGCTGTGGAACCTCAGGAGATTGAAGTTGCCCCTAAAGACAGCATATCTCAAATTTCCAGTCGTGAATCCAGATCAAGAGCATTTTCAGTTGCATCTGCAAGTCTACAGGTGGAAGCAGAAAGAGCTGCAGTTTTAGCAAAGGTGGCTGCACTCAGAGAAAAACATGACTTGGAGGATAGAGAAGAAGCACTCAACAAAGAGAGGCAAACATTGAAGAAAAAATGTAAAGTTCTGGAGCTGAAAACACAGCTAGATGCCTCATTAGCCAAACTCGCAGTTTTGATGTCCGCTGGTAAATATCACGGAGCCTCAGCAGCAACAGACTTAACATCTAATCCTCACGACGTGAACGTACCAAGGGAAGGCCAAATTGACAGGAATGCCTATCTGTCTTATGTCATTTGTGTAGCAGCAGCAATCACACGTTGGAGCAGTGCAAACTATTCAAGAAAAAGAAACACAGGGAAAAGATAGAATTCCTCAAAGGAAAAGGAATCTGTTTTGGGTGCCTACATCAAGGTCACATCAGCAAATACTGTAAGAAGAGGCTCACCTGTACAACATGTTCTAAACAGCACCCAAGTGTCCCTCACATTGAGCAAACAGAGCAATAGGTAAAGCATGAAAAGAAAATTGAAACAAAAGAAACCGTGAACTCCTCTGATGTTACGCAGCCAGCCGGTGGACATATTGGGGCCGGTATACAGGATAATGTCCTTTCAGTGGTTCCAGTAAGAGTCAAAGCTGCTAAGGGTGACAAGATCATCCCAGTCTATGCTTTCATTGACCCTGGAAGTTCCGCTACCTTTTGTACCGAACGTCTGATGTCTCAGTTGAACGTCAAAGGTAAAATAACTAATATCCTATTGAAGAAAATGAGTCATGAGAAGTCCATGCCAACTTGTAATCACAGGATTAGAGATCTCTGGATTGGATAAAACCAATTTCATACAATTGCCTGATGTATTCACACGAAAGGAAGCCATTCATCTTGAAATGGCCAGCTCCCTGGACACTGACTCCTGTATCCATGCTTTAAGAAGATTCATATGTAGGAGGGGCCAGGTAAAACGTATCTGGTCTGACAATGGTACCAATCTCATAGGTGCATGCAGAGAGCTCAAAAAGGCTTTTTACTAATCTGAACAGCAGTAAGATTCAAAGTGGCATGACCCAAAGGGGAATTGACTGGAGTTTCAACCTACCAGGGGCATCTCACCACGGTGGCGTGTGGGAGAGACTAATCAGGTCTGCAAGATGGATCTTAAATTCCCTTTTACACCAAGTTGTAGACGATGAAGGTCTCCAGACATTGTTTTGTGAAGTTGAGGCAATTCTTAACAACCGCCCAATCACCACTGCATCCTCTGACCCTTTCGACC
Organism: Leuciscus idus; assembly: GCA_021554675.1. NCBI lineage: Eukaryota > Metazoa > Chordata > Actinopteri > Cypriniformes > Leuciscidae > Leuciscus > Leuciscus idus. The sequence continues at coordinate 53,769,810 of CM038622.1, read as the reverse complement.
TGGAGGCTCTTACACCTAACCACATTCTCTTGCATAACTCACAGCCTGTTCTACCTCCAGGTGAGTTTTCCAAATCTGACTCATACACCAGGCGCCGGTGGAAACAAGTGCAATACTTGGCAGATTTGTTCTGGAGGAGATGGACACAGGAGTATTTAACACTCATGCAAGAGAGACAGAAGTGGTGTAAAGCAAGAACTAATCTCAAAGTTGGAGATATTGTGGTGGTGGTTGACCCTACCTCTCCATGATCCTCATGGCCGCTTGCAAGAATACTAGAAACAAAACCTGATTCAAAAGGGATGGTCCGATCAGTCAAACTGCAGACAAAGACCAGCATTATGGAGCGGCCTATCACAAAGCTGTGCTTGCTATTGGAAGAAGATGATCAATAGAGATCTGATGAATGGAAAGTATATATATATATATATATATATATATATATATATATAGATATATATATATATATATACAGTGAGGAAAATAAGTATTTGAACACCCTGCTATTTTGCAAGTTCTCCCACTTGGAAATCATGGAGGGGTCTGAAATTGTCATCGTAGGTGCATGTCCACTGTGAGAGACATAATCTAAAAAAAAAAATCCAGAAATCACAATATATGATTTTTTAACTATTTATTTGTATGATACAGCTGCAAATAAGTATTTGAACACCTGTCTATCAGCTAGAATTCTGACCCTCAAAGACCTGTTAGTCTGCCTTTAAAATGTCCACCTCCACTCCATTTATTATCCTAAATTAGATGCACCTGTTTGAGGTCGTTAGCTGCATAAAGACACCTGTCCACCCCATACAATCAGTAAGAATCCAACTACTAACATGGCCAAGACCAAAGAGCTGTCCAAAGATACTAGAGACAAAATTGTACACCTCCACAAGGCTGGAAAGGGCTACGGGGAAATTGCCAAGCAGCTTGGTGAAAAAAGGTCCACTGTTGGAGCAATCATTCGAAAATGGAAGAAGCTAAACATGACTGTCAATCTCCCTCGGACTGGGGCTCCATGCAAGATCTCACCTCGTGGGGTCTCAATGATCCTAAGAAAGGTGAGAAATCAGCCCAGAACTACACGGGAGGAGCTGGTCAATGACCTGAAAAGAGCTGGGACCACCATTTCCAAGGTTACTGTTGGTAATACACTAAGACGTCATGGTTTGAAATCATGCATGGCACGGAAGGTTCCCCTGCTTAAACCAGCACATGTCAAGGCCCGTCTTAAGTTTGCCAATGACCATTTGGATGATCCAGAGGAGTCATGGGAGAAAGTCATGTGGTCGGATGAGACCAAAATAGAATTTTTTGGTCATAATTCCACTAAACGTGTTTTGAGGAAGAAGAATGATGAGTACCATCCCAAGAACACCATCCCTACTGTGAAGCATGGGGGTGGTAGCATCATGCTTTGGGGGTGTTTTTCTGCACATGGGACAGGGCAGCTGCACTGTATTAAGGAGAGGATGACCGGGGCCATGTATTGCGAGATTTTGGGGAACAACCTCCTTCCCTCAGTTAGAGCATTGAAGATGGGTCGAGGCTGGGTCTTCCAACATGACAATGACCCGAAGCACACAGCCAGGATAACCAAGGAGTGGCTCTGTAAGAAGCATATCAAGGTTCTGGCGTGGCCTAGCCAGTCTCCAGACCTAAACCCAATAGAGAATCTTTGGAGGGAGCTCAAACTCCGTGTTTCTCAGCGACAGCCCAGAAACCTGACTGATCTAGAGAAGATCTGTGTGGAGGAGTGGGCCAAAATCCCTCCTGCAGTGTGTGCAAACCTGGTGAAAAACTACAGGAAACGTTTGACCTCTATAATTGCAAACAAAGGCTACTGTACCAAATATTAACATTGATTTTCTCAGGTGTTCAAATACTTATTTGCAGCTGTATCATACAAATAAATAGTTAAAAAATCATACATTGTGATTTCTGGATTTTTTTTTTAGATTATGTCTCTCACAGTGGACATGCACCTACGATGACAATTTCAGACCCCTCCATGATTTCTAAGTGGGAGAACTTGCAAAATAGCAGGGTGTTCAAATACTTATTTTCCTCACTGTATATATATATATAAATATATAAATATATATATTTCTTTTCTTTTTGTAATTAGATTACTTAGATTATTAATAGCTCCTTGTGTAAATGTATGTAAATGTTCAATGTTAAGTTTGAAACATTTAGGGGCCAGTGTTACACATGTAGAAAGGAGCAGGCGTCGATTCTGGTGCAACACATTTAATCAGGGAAATATTGCATGCAAACCTGCAAGACAGATATCAGATTCAATGTCAATCACAAATGGAGCGTCTCAATTCTGTGTGTTAGCTATTTGCTCGTCTCTGCATTAACTGCTGTATTACGCGTTCTCATTCAATATTACATTTTCTCATTACTTATTTTAGCATTATCTATACCATGGCTGTTAAACAAACTAATGAAATAATTCACTTGCAAATACAGTTTACATATTCAGCCCTTGAACACATATCTTGCACCATAAAATCAAAAATAAACCATGCTAAACTTAATTTGAACCCATACAATTCACTTTGTTTGTTAAACACTTTTCCGAATACATGCATTCTCTTTTCCAGCATGACTTGTTTCCTCTAAATAACACTGTAAAGTTCTCATGTCACCTTTCATAACTCCTTTATATCATTACTGAGCAAATCACGTCGTCTGAGTTTATTAACTCTGCCGCCGCGGCATACGATTAATGGGCCTTTCACACAGGACGCGGTATGCGCGGCGCTTGCCGCTGAGTTCTGCGTTGCCCTTCAGATACAACGCGATTTGCGCTGCGCTATGACGTAGGCGGAGTTTTAAAAACTTTTAGCGGGAGCTCTATTACGTCTGTTGTTCCTCCTTTCGGTCAGCAGCAAACAATGTATCTGTCCCATTCTAAATTTATAATGTTACAAAAGATTCTATTTCAGATAAATGCTGTTCTTTTGAACTTTCCATTCATAAAAGAATCCTGAAATAAAAATGTAAATAACGGTTTTCAACAGTGATAATAATCATAAATGTTTCTTGAGCATCAAATCTTCATAAAATACTGATTTGTGAATACAGCTTTCCTGACGATGTCCCTATACGACCTCAAACTTGTATCGTACAGCTCATGAAATTCCGACACACACAGTACTAGCCGTTCATCCATTTTGATTTCCGTGCTTGTTTGGATCCCCCGATTCTATTGGCCGCGCTGGTAATCGTCACAGAGCGCAGCGGCAAAAGTTGAACTATTTTGAACTTTGACCGCGGCGTGAGCGCGAGCTCGCCAATGATGCGCACCGCTGCGCTTGCGCTTTGGTCGACGCAGCAACAAAACGTCCTTGCGCGGCGCAAGCCATTGAGATGAATGGGTTTTTAGCGCAGCGCCGCGCATACCGCGTCCTGTGTGAAAGGCCCATTACACGAAATGGCGGACACCAGCGAACTCCACGTGCGTTACTGAACCCGCGTCACTTAAACTATAAATTTAGCCATCAAAATCACGCAATTACTAAATAAACATCGCTGTGAATAATGTATTTTCATATCTGTGCACAATACAGACTCGCGTTTCACATACAAGCTTTCATTACTGTTGTTTCTGATCATGTTCTATTCACGAGTAATGACAATACAGTTTTTGTGCTCAAAACTTACTTCACACAACAAAATACTAAAGATAACGGTTCATGAACCCCTTTTATCTGTAATAAACTGAGTTAATCTTACCTGCAAGACAGATATCAGATTCAATGTCAATCACAAATGGAGCGTCTCAATTCTGTGTGTTAGCTATCTGCTCGTCTCTGCGTTAACTGCTGTATTACGCGTTCTGGAGCAGATCTTAGCGAGAGCTCCCCCTAGCGGTTTGGATAATTTACACTGCTGTATACACATAAATCAATATCCTTCTTGCAGATCTCTTATTAAAGTAACCAAACAGGAGTCTAAGACAGGCTTTAAACACAAGCACAAACATTTAGTGTGAATAGATTACTCTGAATATAAATGTATGCTAATCTCTCACTTCCGTTTGTAATAACTTATTCACACTAGTGCCACACCAGATATGTAGGAGCTAAAATAAGGGTTATTTTTTTGTGTGTTAAATAATTAACTATTTCACCCAATGTTATGTGAGTTGACCACCACCTAGGGGTTGAAGCAGGAGATGTAAGGCCTCTGGGAATAAAGGACCTGTGACTTTACCTGAGGGTGTGGCCAGAACCGGAAGTGACAGTTTTTGACCTCACGGCCTGACTCCATATGAAACGGATCGATTCAATCCTCTTTATATCTTTTCAATCCTTTATTTACTTGAGATTTTGATTTTTTGATTTTGTATAAACTTACTTTTTTGTAATAAATATTATTTCAGTTTGGAAATCTATCCTGTGGACAATGAAATCATCTTTTGGAAAGTGAGCGTCAAGCCTTTTTATCTGCTACATACCCAGTAAATAATTTTCTTGTTAAAGTTAAAAAGGATATTGATCTGAACTGTCTTTTTGCAATACATTGGCTGAAACCTTGTTTCATTTATTTTGGCATTGCGCTAATGTAAGAACATTTTGGAAAGATTTCTCGAGATTTCTAATTGACAACATTGACCCCACTTTTTCTTTGTGTTTAGAAAACGTTATATTTGGTTTTAATAATATCCCCTCAAACAAAAGGAAAGAATACTATATTATAAATGTAATTTACATTTTTGCTAAATTCCATATACAGCGGGGGAAATAAGTATTGAACACGTCATCATTTTTCTCAGTAAATATATTTCCAAAGGTGCTATTGACATGAAATTTTCACCAGATGTTGGTAACAACCCAAGTAAGCCATACATACAAAGAAACAAACAAAAATAAGTTCAGAAATTAAGTTATGTGTAATAATGTGAAATGACACAGGGAAAAAGTATTGAACACATGAAGAAAGGGAGGCGCAAAAAGGCATGGAAAGCCAAGACAACTGCTGAAAACTTACAGTAATTAAAAAGCAATCCAGCCCCCTGTCAGTGGAAATTAATAACAGCTGGTTCAGTCCCAAATGATGGCCTACAAAAAGGTCTCATTGCCAAGGTGTCACACAAGACACATCTCATGATGGGTAAAAGCAAAGAGCTGTCTCAAGACCTTCGCAACCTAATTGTTGCAAAACATAATGATGGCATTGGTTATAGGCGCCATTCTAAGCTTCTGAATGGTCCAGTGAGCACTTTTGGGGCCATAATACGGAAGTGGAAAGACAATAATTTCACCATAAATTTGCCTCGACCAGTGCTCCTCGCAAGATTTCTGATAGAGGAGTGAAAAGAATAATCAGAAGAGTTGTCCAAGAGCTAACACCAAATTGTATGGTGTTTTTAGGGTAATGTGCACTGCCATTTCTCCTCCAAATATGGTGTGTATTATGGCATCCAAACAGTTCAATTTTGCTCTCATGTGACCACACTATATTCTCCCAGTATTTCACTGGCTTTTCCAAATGTTGTGCTGCAAACTTTAAATGAGCTTCAACATGCTTTTTTTTCAGTAATGGAGTCTTGCGTGGTGAGCGTGCATACAGGCCATGGTGGTGGAGTGCATTACTTACGGTTTTCTTTGAGACAACAGTACCTGCTATCTGCAGGTCTTTTTGAAGCTCTCCACAAGTGATCCTTGGCTCTTGGACAACTCTTCTGATTATTATTTTCACTCCTCTTGGACAACTCTTTTGATTATTCTTTTCACTCCTCTATTTTTGTTTGTTTCTTTGTATGTATGGCTTACTTGGGTTGTTACCAACATCTGGTGAAAATTTCATGTTCATTTCAAATATATATCAAGACCACCTTTCATTCCCACAATAAGAAAGCAATTAAAACTGTTTCTATTTGTGAATCCTTTGATATATTTTTATATAATGTTTAGCCTTCTCTCGGCGAGAACCGCCGGAACTTCCTGTAAATGTTCTGAAAGAAAATGCTTTCACAATAGAAATGAACCAAACCTTTGTTCAGTTTGATCCGGACCGAGACTACCTCTTTTCGTCTGACCAAATTCCGTCTGTTTGGTCCAGACCGTGGTCCAGGGGAGGTTTCACACCTGTAATTTTGATTCGGATCAAACTGAAAAGTCAGAAAATCTGGACAAAACAAGGTAGGTGTGAAAGGGCCCTCAATCCAACTGTAACTACAATCAGTACACTTAGTCATCCAGATTTTAAGTATGCACACTACATTTTGTCTAATTTCTATGGAAGCTTGTTTCCGCCACTGAATAATAAATAAATAATAATAATTGCGACTTTTTATCTCACAATTCTGACTTTTTTTCTCACAATTGCGAGATATCAAGTCAGAATTGTGACTTTTTTTCTCAGAATTGCGAGATATGAAGTTAGAATTGTGAGAAATAAAGTCGCAATTCTGAGAAATAAAGTCGCAATTGCGAGATATAAAGTCGCAATTCTGAGAAATAAGGTCGCAATTGCGGGATATAAAGTCACAATTCTGAGAAATAAACTATTCTGTGGTAAAAAAAAAAAAAAGTCCGTCTTTTTTTCCCTTAGAATTGGACTTTATATCTCACAATTGTGAGTTTATATCTCACAATTCTGAGAAAAGATGTCAGAATTGCGAGATATAAAGTCGCAATTGCGTGTTATAAAGTCAGAATTGCGTGATATAAAGTCGCAATTGTTTATATCTCGCAATTCTGACTTTATAACAGGCAATTGCGACTTTATTTCACGCAATTCTGACTTTATATCTCGCAATTCTGACTTTATAACACGCAATTGCGACTTTATTTCACGCAATTCTGACTTTATATCTCGCAATTCTGAGAAATAAAGTCAGAATTGCGAGATGTAAACTCGCAATTGTGAGATAAAAAGTCGCAATTATTATTATTTATTTATTATTCAGTGGCGGAAACAAGCTTCCATAAATTTCACTAATGAGGGAGCAACAAGAACACCATAATAACTCAACCATTTGATCAACGTAGTTGAAATGTTTGCATTGACGTTAACTTATTCACAAAAATGACCACCAACAGCCCATCAAATTTCAGCATATAATGACTTAAATTGTGAATGAGTGGTTATGAAAAATAGTATGTTGATGAATTTGTAGCATTTTACTTTTACTCTTTCTGTCACATAAAGATAGCATCCACATGATTTATTCTTACAAATCTTGCAATTTTGGCACTTTTCTCAACTTCCAAACTACTTTGACCATAATGATTGCTAGAAGTAGCCTACATTAGAAAGTGATACAACTGAATTGGATGCACAATGTTTTGGTTGGCATTTTTGTTGATTTGGCCAATTGATATTTTAAGGATAAGTAAGCAGCAAAGAGCATGCAAGCAAAACAGTTGAATGGTGATATGCTGTAGGGTGTATGCTTCCCCTGCCAAACTACACCATATGGTGATAGGTACAATGGTGATATTTACATAGTTTTTTTGTTGTTTTTTTTACGTTGAAAAGTTTATGTACAAACAAGAAAATCTTGTTCTAATTTAGTTTATATGAATCTTGTAATTAAACAGTAAAATTAAAACCAAATTATAAACAAGAAACCAGGGCCCGTATCCCTAAAGAATTTTTGTGCAAAAAGTGGCTCCTAGCGGCCAAATTCTAAGAAAATTCTCAGAGTCATGACGTTTTCTTAGAATTTCCCCTAAAAGTGACACGAAAATCCCAGTTAATATAAAAGCTATTCCTCAAGATTCCTAGCGCTTAAAAGGGCTCCTAAGGCGAGATCTGCTAAGAGCAGGGAAGAGGACTTTTAGTGGCTTAGGAGTTCCCCTAAGCAGCTGCACAAAACCTTTTTTTCTCCATTTTCTGTGTTTGTAGGATATTTGTTAACAATCCTTCATAAATAGACCAGCCAGCAATCACAGACATTGATAAAAGCTGAGCCGTGTTACCCTCGTTAAGACCACACTGAGTTGTAATGTTGCAATTTCTACTTCATTAAGGACAGCCCCTTGAGATAGGCCATCTTGTTTTCAATGGGGTCCATATGGGAGTGAAAGTACAAAATATGCCAGCTAGGATATTAATATGAGCAAATAAGACATGAATCATTATTTGAACAGGGTGTAATGAGCTTAAGTTTTCACATATTTTAGATTCTAATGTTAGGCTATAACCCCTACAGCTTACTATTCATTTTCCAGATATTTTCTTGAATGTGAAATATTATTTACAATTACAGTCTGCATAAGATTAGAGTGTATAATTATGTTTATTGATTTGAGGGTACATCCTTTGCTCATTATCACCAAAAGTTCATTTTCATCAAACTTGTAGGATCAACCAATCACGGCTTTTGAAATGATGACTCATACCTAGCAACGAGGTCAACCACACCTCCTCACTAAGATAGGATTTTCCATCCATTCCTTGCTCAGAGTTCACTGAAAATGTTCTGGAATCACTTCTAAGCTAAAACTCCTGGCAAGGAATTTTTAGGTTAAGTTAGGAGCTCTCTGAGAGGATTCTCAGAATCTTTAGGGATACGGGCCCAGGGCCCGTATTCATAAAGAATCTTAATGCAAAGAGTAGCTCCTAGTGACAAAATTCTAAGAAAATTCTTAGAAATGTGGGCGTTTACTCTTATAAAGAAAAAAATCCTAGTAAAGAAAAAAGTAATTCAGAAAGCATCTTAACCCTTAAAAGAGGTCTTACGGTCAAAATTGTTAGGAGCACGGACGAGGACTTTTAAGAGGCTTAAGAGTTTCTTTAGCAGAGGAGAAAATGGCAGAAAGACGAAGAGGGAGAAGAAATGTGTTGCAGACAATGAATAACAGTGAGTTAATAAGACGCTATATATTAGATTGTGCAGGGATCATGTTTGTGACTGATCTTATTAGAGACACGCTAACATCTCTGACAGAAATGCCATTGCACCAGAAATGAAAATAATCACTACGATATTTGGCAGCTGTGAAAATTCCATGTTTGATACATTAAAACCAACATTCAAACCACCACTTAAATAGACATGCCAGAAATCAGTGTAATTGGAAAGAGTGGAACAATTTTTATCATTCTAAGCCAATCAAATACCTTATAGGAAATTAACAGCATGGTAAAAAAAAAAAAAAAGGATTTATATACACATACAGTATATAATGTGTGTGTGTGTGTGTGAGAACGGTCAAATAGGAAAAATGACGCATGTAATTTCAAAGTGAAGGCTAAGAATAGACCCTATACTTAAAATCACTTTTTTTTTTCCTTCTTGGACAACCAACCAATCACAGTCTTCAAAAGATTGTGTCATACATAGCAACGGGGTCAACCCCGCCTCCTCACTAAGATGAAAGTTTTTGTCTTTTCCTTACTCAGAGTTGCTCTCAGATTGGTCCCGAATCGCTTTTAAGCTAAGACTCCTACGTAAAAGTTTTTAAGCTAAATTAAGAGTTTTCTTAGAGGATTCTTAGAATCTTTATGAATACGGGCCCAGACATTTAAATTTCTTTCTTTAAAATACCAGACCAACCAGAAATTGTATTTGGTTCTGACTAGGTCTATAAAACCTAGAAAAGAATGCCTATACATAATTGCTGATAGGAAATTAGACATTAGAACTGGATTTTCCATCCAAACCAGGGCCGATCCATCTTAAGAGGAACTTGCAGGAGTAGTCATGTTTGAACCGGTTTGGTTCTGAGACTGAATTCAGTTGAGTCATTTCCTCTACCATCAGATTCCCATTCCCAGTCGAGTTTAATCCCAAATACACCCTTCACATAAGCATTTGCTGAAGACAGCACCGCTGACTAACCATAAAAGATTAAACTGAAGGATTACTCTGGTGCCTGTTTCATTGTGTGTTATAAAGGTTCTCAGCAAATGAGCATAATCTTCACTTAAACATTTTTTTCTTTATTTTTGTTTGTTTAATAGTTAGTGCCTTGGCCCATAAATATAATTAATAAATTAACACAAATGTTGTATTGCAGTATTTTTGTTGTATTCAGTAAAACTTTGTGTTTAAAAGATTCAAACCCTTGTTGTTTTGATTAAATTATTCCTGATAGTTGAATTAATCTTATTTAATTTTATATATATATATATATATATATATATATATATATATATATATATATATATATATATTACCAACTTAAATAGATTCTGTTTAGTTAGCAACTTGAATTTACTTTTGATAAAAATAATAATTGTATAATAAAAAATTGGTTTAATTTGGTTACACTTTATTTTGATGGTCCAATTTAGACATTCTACTTACTAAGTAACTTTGCAACCACATGTCAACTCACTATCATTAGATTAGTAGTAGACTGCTATGTTAGTAGAATAAGTTGACATGAAGTTGCAAAGTTACTTATATTCAGTAGAATGACTGTTGGTGGAGCATCAAAATAAAGAGTCAGCAGATATTAAGCAGACAGTCTACTAATACTTCAATAAGAGATAGTTACTTGTAGTTAGTAGAATGTCTAAAGTGGACCATACAAAAAGTTTTATCAAAAATGTTAACAATACTGCATGCTTGTAAAAACTATTGGTAAATTGATCTTTACTTGAAGAAAACAAATCAACAAACAATTACTTTGTAATCATCATTATTTATAATTGATATACAATTATATATAAATACATTATTATAAAATAATATTAAACAGCTAGTATCATCATTAATATATCATCATCCATAATAATTAAATCAGAATAAAAAAAAAAAATCATGGATACAACAATAAAAAGTAGAAAATGTTACATAACACAAGAACAACTGAATTATTAATTCATTTATTATTATAAATGAATGAATGATTGCTCTAAAAAGACTTCGTAAAACATCTAAATATTCTATTTCACATAATTTAATTTTAAATAAATGTTGTTGTTTTTTGCACATTACAAGTCATAAACATGATCAGCCACTGAGAATAACTAATAAAAGACATTTCAGAATGGGTTGGTTGTTTTTCTTTTTGCTCAGCAGACATTGGAAATAAAAAAAATGGCAATATGGAGGCATAGCAGGGCCGTAAACACAAACAGCTATGCCAACATCTTGCCATTTTTTCTCTTCCGAACTGAAAACCTTGCCATCTCCTCTAGACCTGATGAACAACTTCACAACAACAAATCAACAACATTTGTACAGCTGTAAAACAGTGTTTATGTGTTAGCAAGCATAGCAGTTTATTTAAAAAACAAATTGTATTTTAATTATGACAGAAACAATCAGACCAGTGACTCCAAAACAAGAATAATTAAACAGGTTTAAGGAGGTAGTCTACTTGTTTTAAAGGTATTCAATTATTTTAATTTAAAATAGCTTAAAAATTATCTTTTGTTGACTTTTAACAAATTTTGAGGAAAAATACAGATTAATATATGTATGTAGTTTGTATGTAGTCTCAATTTGTGTGGGTGACACTTGTAGCACAATATATGTACAAATATTTTAAAAATTAGAGTGCAATTTCTTAATTTCTTCACTTACTTTTTTTTTTTTTTTAACAATAGCATTTTTTATATTTCTCAAACTACATCTGATGAAGCACATGGTAAATCTGTTTTCACCCACATTATTGCCTGTTTTAAAAGTGAATCATTGTAATAATAAATACTTGATGATATCCAATATAAAAGGAATAAACATAATATAGCCTACCTGTGGTTTATGAAGGGTTATTTGAGCCTTACTGATGGGGTTGTTGGAGTAAATAAGACAAAACAGATTAGACAACATAAATACATTTTGAAGGGTCAGGTTGAAAAACACAGGGTAAACATTTGAACTAATATATATATATTTGCCTGTTGATTAAATCACAGCACATCAAGATAATTGTGAAGGTTTTCTGAAATGGTATGTTTGAATAAGCAAAAATTAAACATTGTCTAATTAATTATGCACTGATAGCATATATTTCCAGAATAGAAATCTAAACATTGGATAAGCCATATTCAAAATTATTATTTCAATTTGTTGACAGATTTTAAAGTTTTTACAAAGGAGATTTTGAATGGTCTCTTTTTATCACACTTTAAAACTGAAAATATACTCTCAACAGTCCGAATAAATAAATAAAAATTCACCATGTTATTAGGAAATAAATCAAGTAGGCTAAATACAAAAACAATTGTCACCATATGGCAAAACCATTTTTTTTTCTTCCATTTTTTAATTACATTTTTAACCCAACGTTTGGGGTTGTGCATATTTGATCCAAAATGGGGTTAGCCAGTAGTAGTATATGAAAAAAACTTCATAATAGAAATATTTTTTCTTTTCTTTTTCTGGCTAGTTCTGGTTAAGAGAGAAAAAAAAAAGGTTTCCCATAAGGTGACAATTGTATAGTTTCGCTTACAGTAAACGCATTAAGTCTAAACAAATAAAAATGTTTTTGAGAAATTCACCTCAATGAAGAGAAATAAAATTCACTTACCCAGCTATAGGCTAATCAAGCTGTTCATCCGTATAGTTTCTGCTGCCGATGTTTCAATAATCTCTCTATCGCTCCAAAGGTCCCGCTGGAGTGAATCGAGCTGTTCCTCTGAAGGGCTTTTTCCCCTGAATGAGGTGAGTCAGCAAACTTCGGCATGGTTCAGGTGTGTTCAGGTGAGTTTCAGCGCGTTCGCGTCACCACAGCGCCGCGCCCATCCAGGAGAATAATGAAGCGCGCACGTCAGGCGTCAAAGTAGCCCGGCATTCAGGTTACACTGGCTTGAAGATGCTTTTCAAATGCTTTTAAATGCAAAGCAATGCTCGGTTTTCATTCACGTTTGTGTGAATCACGCGAGGTCTCGGTCTAGACGGGGTCCTGCTGCATCTCTTGGGATGTGAGCTAGACTCTTGGAGGGGGTCTCGTGCTGAGTCAGGCTCGATTTTACGGATGAATCATTTAATAATTAGGTAGACTTTCCGTGTTTTTTTTTTTTTTTTTTTTTTTTTTTTTTGCTGAATCTGACCCTTTGCTTTCTTAGTTCACCCAAAAAATAAAATGTTGTCATTACTTACTCACCCTCAAACCCTTACGCACCCCCTACTCATGCGTATCTAACATTTCTTTAATGATTTAAAGATCCTACTGTAATCCTGATCTTAAGTGTGTGAATAATTATAGGCTAATGATAATATAATTGTCAGACTGTTGGCCTAATTTCTCTGTGGGGTGAGTCACTTCCTGTGCCACACCCCATCCCTAAATCCCACATGGATCCTCCTACATTACAAACACGAAATACCTACATCCATGCGCAAACCCCAAAACGCCTAGCAGCACCATGGCTCTTAACTTTCCATTACCTACAAAGACAGCAGAGAGAAATATTCTAAAGAAGAGATCATTATTGTTTCAGTCTATACGCCTTAATTCTTCAAGCAGTACGTGTTTTTTATTTTTTTATTTTTTTTATTACAGTTTAGGTAGCCTACACAAAGGCTCGGAAAATCGAAAAAAAAACAAAAAAACAATAGGCCTACTTACCCTGCAAAGCCTGAAATATGAAATAAGTCAGAAACACACACACACACACACACACATATATGAAGAGTTCATATGCAAAAGCCTCTAAGTGCCATCTGAAATTTTCTTCTAGAATGATCATTTTTTATCAAGCTCGTATATTTAAGTTCAGTTATTTCACTTAAATGACAATTAGGTAATTTTCATTGCCATTTAAGTGAAATTACTGCATCTGAACTCTTCAAATATATATAAATGGAACAGTTAATTGAAACTTAAAAAAAGTCTTTTAATGGCTCGAATATGGAAGAAAAACAACTCAGTTTTATTCAGAGGCCCAAAGTAAGCAAAATATACAGTTTACTGCAGATGCTGCTATCTATATGGACAAAAAGTAAGGTGAAATTCTGATAGCTTGTTATGTAAATCAATGAGATTTTATGTAGCAGACTATACTTAAATAAAAAGCTAATAATAAATATCAGTTGCCATTCTATATCTCCCAATAATGTCTTCGCAAGATGATATTTCAATGCTTAGTTAGTTTTATGATAAAAACTCTGTAGTTTTAAAACATATGCTAATGCAATGCAATACAATGATGATTGAGAGATAAACATATAAACAGTCCTCATATTCCTGATGGATCATATTTGATACTCACATTTTAACATGATTTCGTAACACTTTACAATAAGGTTTGTCAGTTAACATTAGTTAGTTAACATGAACTAATAATGAACTGCACGTATACAGCATGTATTAATTCAACTTTGTTAATGTTAATTTCAACATTTACTAATACTTTATTAAAATCTTGTTAAAGGGATACTCCACTTATGAAAATTCTGTCATCATATACTCACCCTCATGTTGTTTCAAACCTGTATGAATTTCTTTCTTCTGCTGAACAGAAAGGAAGATATTTAGAAGAATATCAGTAACCAGACAGTTTCTGGTACCATTAGCCGCGTTTCCACTGTCGGGCCAGGGCCGGGCCAGGGCCGGGCCAGGGCTTTAAACGGGCCGTGCCGGGCTGATAGCCTCGGGCTGCACCGGGCCTGCGTTTCCACTGTCGGGCCAGAAGCTCCACAGCGCTTCACTAAAACACGCCCGTAACACGCCTCTCTGGAACAACGTCACACTAACCCATTCACCAACAAATGGAAGTTTTATAAGAAAACTAATCAGAAATAACTGGAAACAGCGTTGAAAACAAACATGATAAAAGCGGCCGTTTGCTGGCATTTTTGTTGTTTACTTGAATATTTAAAACCCAAGCATCGATGTTTTACCACAGGTTTACAATAAAAAGTGATACATTGATCATAATGAATTAATTTATGTCAAAATTGCACATTAGTCACTCAGAAATAAATGACCGTTAGGTCTATTTCACAAAAGAAAGAGGACACACTTACTTCTTCAGTCGCGTCTGTTACTGTTTATCTGGTAGTTACAGGACATATTTACATCACATTTAGAAAGAATGATAATTTCTACAAATATATGCCACCAAAAATACGACCTGAGGAGCTTTAGCAGCACTCTCTCGACTCCCATACAGATATTTTCCGTCAGAGAAACAGAGGAAGCTCCCGAAAAAAAAGTTGCTTTATTTTATGATAGTCCGGTATGAGACGGTAATGAGACGAGACGTAGGCTACTGACAGATCAAATAAAAACATGATTGTGATAGCCTTTATGATTGGTCTGATTTCTTCAAGCTGATTTCTTTACTATGCGTATCTTCAAGCGTTTACTATGTTTACAATGGTTAGCGCGCATAGTCTTTTGCATCACAAACACAAGGCATTCAAACATGAACGCGAGTTAAATTATTTTAAAAGTCTTTAATGCTGACAGAATCATCCGGCGCTGCCGTCTCCCGACTCAGGTGAACTCCGCCTCTGTTCGTAACCACTCCTCTAGCCCGAGCTGGCCCGCTCTGGCCCAAGGTATTCGACGGGCCAGAAATCCTGGCCGTTGGCCCCGAGTAAGCCCCGATCAAGCCCCGGAAGTGACAGTGGAAACGCGACTGGCCCTGGCACGCACTAGCACGGCCCGGCCCTGGCCCGACAGTGGAAACGCGGCTATTGACTTCCATAGTAGGAAAAAATATATACTATTGAAGTCAATGGTACCAGAAACTGTCTGGTTACTGATATTCTTCTAAATATCTTCCTTTCTGTTCAGCAGAAGAAAGAAATTCACAGGTTTGAAACAACATGAGGGTGAGTATATGATGACAGAATTTTCATTTTAAAGTGGAGTATCCCTTTAACATTAGTTAATGCACTGAACTAACATTAACTAACAATGAACAGCTGTATTTTTATTAACTAACGTTAACAAAGATGAACAAATAAAGTAAGAAATGGATTGCTCATGGTTAGTTCATGTTAGTTAATACATTAACTTAACTAATGTTAACTAATGAACCTTATTGTAAAGTGTTACCCATGATTTAAAAAAAAAAAATGTTGTTGTTAAAAATCAACAACAAAAAAATCAAGTAAACCTAAGTTGCTTCAGTCCAGTAAATGTTCATCTTCAAATATTACTTAAAATATAAAAGTTATTCTTATGTTTACTTTATAAAAATCAGTAAAGATTTCACAGCAAAAAGAGATGTGAACCACGTCCTGGACGTTTTTACAATTATACTAAAAGGTATTTTACTTAAAAAAAAAAAAAAGAATAAACTATCAATCAGGGGCCGTATTCACAAAGCATTTTATCTTACCACTAGGAGTACTCCTAAATCGCACTAAAATATTTTAGCTAGGAGTTTTCTCTTAAAAGTTATTCACAACGCCTTTCAGACCTACTCTTAGTAAAGAATAATGACAACTCCTAAACTAAGAGTGAGTCTTCGTTGCTATGGATGACGTCATTACTCATGCACGAGCTTGACTGAAGTGACCACCTTGATTGGCTGATGATTGTAACGCGGGAATGATTCCAAACACCTCCCCTACGATGATGAGTGACAGGTGACAGGTCTGAGAGTGCGTGCGTAAATAGCCTAAATGTATAAAGAGTAAGGCAAAACAAATAGCCTAGTAGCCTAATGAAACATATGGATTGATGCAATATCTTTGCAACATTATTGAATTAATCTGTCACTATATGCCTCTGCCTACGTTTGCAAAGAGAAGAACAATTTAATTTTAATGTATAATTAAATGTTACAATTAGTTTAGTAGCCTAGTTTTGGTTGTTGTTGGTGGCGTTATTGCATCTCTAGTTATGCCTACAATGCAAAATTGTTCCCTCGCGATTGGAAGCTTCTGTTGCCGCCGCATACGCATTTCAAAACATCGCAACGTGAAATGCCACAAAAAGCGGTTTGTGAATAGGTCTTAGTGAGTTAGGAGTCCTCTCGACTTCTTTTAAGCTGTCCCAGGCTTAGGTGCTACTTTTAGGGCTAAAATGCTTCGTGAATTACTCTTAGTCAAAAAAATTAGGAGTCCTAAAGTTAGGAGTGACACGCCCATTATTTTTAGGAGTTGCTCCTAAATTCGACAGTTAGGAGCTACTTTTAGCCTTAAAATTCTTTGTGAATACGGCCCCTGGGGCCGTATTCACAAAGCATTTTATCTTACCACTAGGAGTACTCCTAAATCGCACTAAAAGATTTTAGCTAGGAGTTTTCTCTTAAAAGTTATTCACAACGCCTTTCAGACCTACTCTTAGTAAAGAAAAATGACAACTCCTAAACTAAGAGTGAGTCTTCGTTGCTATGGACGACGTCATTACTCATGCACGAGCTTGACTGAAGTGACCACCTTGATTGGCTGATGATTGTAACGCGGGAATGATTCCAAACACCTCCCCTACGATGATGAGTGACAGGTGACAGGTCTGAGAATGCGTGCGCTACACAAGTAGTGCGAAGGACGGAAGATGATGAATAACTGAATAAATAGCCTAGATGAATAAAAAGTAAGGCAAAACAAATAGCCTAGTAGCCTAATGAAACATATGGATTGATGCAATATCTTTGCAACATTATTGAATTAATCTGTCACTATATACCTCTGCCTACGTTTGCAAAGAGAAGAACGTTTTAATTTGATTCACAATGAAACGTTACAATTAGTTTACATCCAATGAGTAGCCTAGTTTTGCTTGTTGTTGGTGGCGTTATTGCATCCCTAGTTATGCCTACAATGCAAAATTGTTCCCTCGCGACTGGAAGCTCCTGTAGCCGCCGCATTCGCATTTCAAAACATCGCAACGTGAAATGCCACAAAAAGCGGTTTGTGAATAGGTCTTAGTGAGTTAGGAGTCCTCTCAACTTCTTTTAAGCTGTCCCAGGCTTAGGTGCTACTTTTAGGGCTAAAATGCTTCGTGAATTACTCTTAGTCAAAAAAATTAGGAGTCCTAAAGTTACGAGTGACACGCCCATTATTTTTAGGAGTTGCTCCTAAATTCGCCAGTTAGGAGCTACTTTTAGCCTTAAAATTCTTTGTGAATACGGCCCCAGATGTCAAAAGATGCCTGCAATAGATTGTGTACAACAGGTTTTGATCAGGTTTCAGGTTTTTTTTGTTAGTTTTTTTTTTTTCACCAAAGTTTTGATCAAGTTGATCATTTAGAGTCCTTAGAAATGTGTATCAAATATGGCTTTAGAGTTAAACAACAGCTTATTATTCTGATTCTACTAAAGTGTTTGTGTGTGTGTGTGTGTGTGTGTGTGTGTGTGTGTGTGTGTGTGTGTGTGTGTGTGTGTGTGTGTGTGTGTGTGTGTGTGTGTGTGTTCTCAGCATAATGAAAGTCTGAAGTGTGTGTCAAATGACTCTGAATCATACACACTCCACAGTACTTTGAGCTCCACGTGTGAATCACCTACAGTGACCCAGACGGGCAGATCTTCATGGCTTCTCCCATCCTATGCAGGCCGAGGCTTGACTCACCGAAAATAACCAAAACTGCCGAGTCTGGTCGTGTGTCATGTAAGGGAAACAAAACCTTCGCCGTCCAGCTCATATGGGGATAATAAAGTTGTTGCTATTCAGCTCGAACGAGTCTGGTCACACTGCCGCAGCCCAGCGGAGTGTTTTGTCATCCACACATGGTTGTGATCAGACACTCATGACGCACTTATGCTCATTGCTCACTGCATGAATCAGCTCTCTAGTGGCGAATGAACACGCTGCTTTATTTTTATGTATTTTACTAGTCTGTGCTCTTATCATTGCCGGCAAAAGTTCATGTATTCGTGTAGCTCAAAAATCAAAGGTCAAACAGATATGACCCAATTCACACTGTACAGCACAGAGTGGGGCATGTTGTCACACCAAATGGGGTCAATTGTCTCCTGTTTATTGCTGCTAATTTGAGAGGAATGAATATAATAATGCGTATGATCTAAAAGACATCCTCCTCAACACATGGCCCAAAGAAATAGTAATGAATATATTTCATTGCATTACAACATGTAAAATAAATGAAAACTTGCCCCTAAAACTACACTCTGCTGTCACTGGGTCGATACCCTTTAAAAAGGTTCAAATATGTACCATTTAGGTGCTAATATGTACACTTGTGGTGCCAATATGTAGCCTACCTTCAAGGTAATATGCACAAATGTGTACCTTTTGAAAGGGTAGGCTACCACCCCATTGACAGTTTCTGACATTTATGAAAAATACTCTTGACCGGAAAACACAGTTAAAAACAACATCGACCTTAATAAGTAGTTCGGTTACATTGTTCACTCTCAGTGTATGTGTGTTTTGGAAAGGTTTTGGAAAACCATATAGCTATAGCCCCAGTAGAGAAAACAATTTGTATAATTTTTGAGATATTCCCCATTAATACACACACACATACCAGATGAATAAAAAAAAATCTGCTGATTCATGTTTTATAATAATTTAGCATCTACTAACAAGGTCGCAAATCAAATAAACAACCACACTGTAAAAAAAAAAAAAAAAAAAAATGAGAAAACGTAAAAGTTTAAGGCAACCAGCTGCAGGACATTTTTGAGTTTTCTCAACTTACGTGTTTGAGTTATCTCAACTTTTTTCATGTTAAATAGTTGAATAAACTTTAAAAACTGAATTTGTCATACAAAACGTAAGTTGGATTTTTTACAGTGCAGTTGTAAAACGTATACGTTAGGCTATACGGTATATAATTCTTAATTACCTCAAAATTCGTTTTTGCCCCGAAAATCCTTTTCCCCCCTCACCTCAAGAGGATGGTGGTCATGATTTCAACCCTGTAGGCTACCTAATTTCTAAGCGGTTAAACTGACTGTTACAACTGACCCAGAGTTATAACTATTCAATGTCTCCCCTGTTTAAAAATGTAAAAAGTGAAAAGGTGTCCCAATCAACCTGATTTCACCACTTATTTTATGATAAGTCTGTTTTAGAGAAATATTTTCAATTATTTATTTATTTTCTTTTGTTCTTTCTTTTCATTTTTAAAAGAAAGTGTCGCCTCACCTTGGCTGGATCAACAGCTGCGTCCTTGAATCAA
The DNA here is from genome assembly GCA_021554675.1 of Leuciscus idus. Classification (NCBI taxonomy): domain Eukaryota; kingdom Metazoa; phylum Chordata; class Actinopteri; order Cypriniformes; family Leuciscidae; genus Leuciscus; species Leuciscus idus. The sequence continues at coordinate 53,749,837 of CM038622.1, read as the reverse complement.
GATCTTAACAGAAGTTTCTTTACAGATACGAGAATCTCCCCTAAAGCTCACTGAACTCTGATCACAGAACATTCCGAGAGCTTTATAAACACCTTCAGAGGGATTCCCTGGAATCTCAGACGGAATTCCCCCTCTGGATACGAAGGAAACGGATAGAAAATAGTGGGAATTCAGTGGGAGATTATTTCCTTGTTATTCTGTGGGAAATATAGCCTACCGTTAATTCCCAGGAAAGACGTTTCTGAAACTACACCCGTTTGCTTGTCTGCCTAAATGTCTTTCTGACTGTATGAAATCGTTGAATGAATGAACATGAAAGTGAAAGTCATTAGTACTCGAGTGGATATGCATCTTGCGCTAGATGGCGTCCAAATCAAATGCATGAGAGAGTTGTGAGTATCCTATGTGGAGTATCAGCATATCTCCACTGTGGCATCTCATTTAAAATTATTTTGAACATTTCCTAATCATTCGTAGACCTTATGCATAGCAGTTTATATTTATTGAGATGCTTTCTCCTAGCCTATATACCCAGCAAAAATAAATAAATAAATTCAGCTAACAAAAAATATTGTTTCATAAGACTTCAAACATGTAAAATGTTATAGGCCTATTTAATTTATGTTTTATTTTATACAACTGACAACATAATTTTCAGAGGCATCATACAAAGACTTGACCAATGTGTAACATCACTACAGAACTGACCAATCAAAAGCCCAATTGTAACCTGACCAATCAGCGCTCTGCTCCTATCAATAATTAGCTATTTTGGGGTTTCTGATCTAGATCATTAACTTACAAATGCCCACATGCCTTCTCTCAGCCATCTACTTTAAAGCTTCATATATTAAATCGTCATTCATGGGTCCCTGCAGAGTTTTTATTTAGGCCTGCTACATGCAGTTTTTAACTGTCAACCCTTACCTTTCTGAAGGCAGTTCTATCTCAACAGCACCAGATGGCGCAGTGCAGTTGATTAACAAATATAGTAATAGAACGCTTGAAATCTTACATAAATTTACTTTAAAACTCATATTTTGACTTTGACACAACTGCTGCTGTGAACAGATCATCTCACACTCTGCAACTGCTATATGTTCCATGTGATGTGACCTTCGATCCAAAAAGATAGGTGTTGAAAAACTTCAGTGGGTGGGGCTGAACTATCAGTGACGTCACTGCTTTAAATCCCATCGTTTTTGGCAGAGAGCAAACCAAGCAAGCAAAGTGGTATCTTTAAGCACAAAGACCAGACGGCAAGCTTTAAGAGCTTTTTTTTTTTCATCCTTTGACTTTCACTTCAAAACACTGTCACACCCAGACTCTCCCTCAATGCAGAGTAAATGCATAACATATTTCCTCACATCTTCACGACTGAATGATTTGCCCTGTGCTATTCCTGAGACAGTAAAGAAGTGTGTGCTGCCTGCAGTGATAAGTGGGATAACAAACCCCATTTAAAACACAATTACTTTCGTTTTTAAAAATTAATTAACGTAAAAAGTACGTTTTAATTACTTAAAACACACTCATCCTGATCAGCCTGTAGGGGTTGTATTCGCTATAACAACCGCCTCGCTCTACATTATCCCTTACATAGTAGGCTAAGTTTATGCTATTGTGTTTTAAATGGGGTTTGTTTTTAAACATCAATTTCGTAATTATTAGGTTATTTTATTAATTGGCCTATTTTAGCTCATTCTGATGAAAGCTTCAAATTTTGCTCTTATTTAGCTCATAGGCTACTATATGTTCTTCTTCTTCTTCTTACTATTATTATTATTATTGTTGTTGTTGTTCTTATTGATATTTTTACTACTATAGCCTACTAGCCAAGCCTACTAATATATTGATCTGTTTCTCATGAATGGCTCTTATTTTAATGTTTTCCGCTATGCACACAAATGCGGAGGAATTCCAACCTTTCACTCTGAAGGTAGTTTCGGTCTATGAATGATTAACTGTATTCATCAACGCGGCGGTGACGCGCAAAACTCTCATCAGGTCTTCCGCGTGTCTCTCGCAGCGCAACATCACTTGTGGGTGGATTCCGTTGTCACTGACAACAGCCCCTAAATCAAAGCATGAGGATCGGTATTACATCACAGGCTCGTGCTGGGCTGGGTCTGGCCACTCCGCCAGGTGTAATCACAGGCTTTTCTCGTGGGAACTCCCCTGAAGAGGTCTTTTCCTGCGGTGAGCTTTCACGCATCCATCGCCCCGGGATATAATGGAGGAATCCTACAGATGACACTTGCGTTTGGGACGGAAACTCTCTGAGTTTATTGACTTCATTCCCGGGGAAATTTGTCCAAAGATCTGCCATGCGGAGAACACCTCGTTCACAAATTTCTTGCTTGGATTCTTCTGTGTTTTCTCCAGTTCTGACTCGTCGAGAGTTTGTTCTTCTGCTGCTGTCATGTCTTATTTTATTGCCCCGTTTGCAGTGTGCTAGATCGGTGAGTGTCCCATATGAGTTTTGCTGAATGCAAGTTATTTGGAATACATATTGGAAAATCTCTCTCTCTCTCTCTCTCTCTCTCTCTCTCTCTCTCTCTCTCTCTCTCTCTCTCTCTCTCTCTCTCTTAAAGCGCAAGCAGCCACCTGGTATTGAAATGTTAGTGTCTGGACAGTCTAATGCTGTAACTCAGAAAGGTATGAAGTTGCTGTTGAATTGGTATCAGTCCTCATAGTTTCTGTTTCTAATTACTGTTGCTTCATGGGTTTGGATGTGTGTGTGTGTGTGTGTGTGTGTGTGTGTGTGTGTGTGTGTGTGTGTGTGTGTGTGTTTTAGTTCTCACAACAGATGGCAAAGAGTGCAAGTTTCCTTTTCGCTTTGCTGGGACAATTTATCAGCAGTGTATCTCTAAGAACTCCAAGCAGGCCTGGTAAGTGCTAACACACATGCAAACTTTGTACAGATTCAGTACCCCTCAACCATTCACTTCGACAGAGAAATAACCCTCAATCCACTGACCATCAAACCTCAAATCTTACTTTAACTTTAGCAGCCTAAATGCCAAAGTGATCTCAAACCCCAATACAACTACTCATACCCAGATGCCTAAATTGTAACCAGACCCACAAAGAATCTGCATGCATAGAATGCGTTTATTTTATTAAAGAGTTTGTCTAATTTGATCTGTTCGGTTACCAATAATAGTGTAGTACTCTCAGCTCCATGATTAGTACCATTCTACAGATTTGAACAACAAATCAGCATAACCTGTAATCAGATCATAACTGAGATCAGTCGTAGGTCTAAAACGTAACTTCTGAGGATCTGGTATGTGCTAAGTTAGTGTCTACTAGGTTTGGGATAACCAAAGATCTGGTTTGATCTGGTTACAGTTTAAACACACATCCTTAACCAGTTCAAATGAGAACCAATTTTTAAATTTAACTGCATTTTGTTTCTGAAATCCACACGGAATACACCCCATCTGATGGAATCAGTATAATCGTGATTGTTTGGATCAAAGTTATCCTGGTCGTACTGAAAGTTTTGAATGACAAAACCAATCTGGATTACATGATCCAATTCAATTTCAGAATATTTTTTCTTTCTTTCTTTTGAACAATCCATTTTCAAGATTTGATGCAATTCGATAGCCGAAATCCAATCAACTTAACAATAAGGTTTCATTTGTTAACATTAGTTAACTACATTAGTTAACATTATCTAGTAATGAATAATACTTCTACAGCATTTAATAATCTTAGTTCATGTTAATCACAATATTTACTAACATTAGTTAATGCACTGTGAGCTAACACGAACAAATAATGATCAATTATATTTTTATTAACTAACATTAACAAAAATTAAAAATGTAGTTATATGTTTCTCATTGTTAGTTCATGTTAGCTAATGCATTAACTAATGTTATCACACGGCTCTGTGGAATACTTGATTCTGAATGAACGCTCCATCCTGCGGTATGTTATTCCCTGATAATAGAGCCGGTAAAAACTGTAAAAACTGTAAAAGCTGGCAGGCTCATCCGGGTAAATATAGTCAGCTATATATGCTTGCTAGAAGCGGTATTTCTTCGTGGAAGGTTTGCGTTTGGTGAGCTAATTAAAACTTAAACCAATATTTTGTGTACAATTATTTAATTATGTCATCCGGGTATCGCAGACTCGCTCTCTTCTTGTTTCATACAAGTGCAGCTGCTGACAATTTTGCAACAATTGTTTTCTACGCTGTAATGGATTATGAGATAACAAACAGGTACGATTTTAAAACAGTTTAATCTCAAATCAATATCTCTTATCCCCATAATTATTTATGTGGTGAAATGCTGTGTAATAAGTGGTATGACTGTACCTTATCCCTTAAATATCCGTCTAGTTTGAACGTGCAACTGCCTTCTTCGCGGAAACTTTGCATTTAAAAAACTAATAAAATATTTCAACTCAAGTAAATATTTTGTGTCTAATTATCTACTTATTATGTGGCATAAGCAGTTTTAGCAGTATAAACCCCTCTGCTTCGCCTCAGGGTCCTGATCACCTTATCAGTGTTTATTCTGCGATAACAACTGGCTGGATGTACATTATCCCTAACCTAACAAATAAGGCCTACTGTGAAGTATTGCCTTAATTTATTTTAAACAACTACGCCCTGATAGTTACCCATCTTAAACCAGTTACTTAGCCAACCCATGTCCTTACGAATCCAAACCCACATCCTGAACGAGTTTAAACCACATTGTACCATTAACCAAAACTCATAACCCAGCCCTAATTCTGATTTAATCTGTAAGTGCAAACTCCTCTTCATCTTGAGTAACCTTTACCAAACCCAGTGACTATACTACTCTGTTTGCTAAAAATGATCTTTTGTCATCATCTCCGCTGCTCTTTATGTTTCCTCTGTCATTGAGTGGAGCAGATGACTACACATACCGATGTGATAAACCGTTATAAACATTGAGAAAGAGTGAGTTTTATCAGGCAGAGAGATCAGGGCCGTGATGAAAGATCAAAGAGGCGGCACAGTAATTAATGTCATTGCAGCTGAACAAGTGTGTGCAGATCTCCATATGGATCAACTCTTGAGTGAGTTTTACTCCATAAAAATTTGCTTGTGGCTGAGTGTTGTGAGACACTGTTTGTGAGATTTGCTTCAAGCAAGGCCAAGAACTGAAAAATCTGCCAGTTTAGTACATAATTTAATATTCTTCCAAACCCATGTGCTATAATTTCTTTCTGTGGAACCCAAAAGGAGAATTTTGAAGAATCGTTTTGCAGCTTGTTCGCCATTATTGCCATTTAGTGATGAAGTACCACCATGGAAGCAATAAAGATACCCGGAACAAAGCACCGTTAGCTTCTGGTTGGCTGAAGCAAGCAGTTCAAAGGCATGCAGGAAGTATGGCAGAGAGATGCAGCATCTTAATCCCATCTCATGGAACCATGAGATGTTCCCTTTCGAGGGAACTCCACACTGCATCTGATGTTGACGCTATGGGGAACGAAATACCCACTGCGCCAAACTGACAAATGCCTGTCCTTGTGTGAAGCTCTTCATGAACAACTTTGGACAAGAGCACCTGAGACCCTGGTGTATAGTCCAGGCTACAAAATCGTATAAATGTGTACGGGAAAGACCACTCCTGCAACATCACATACGTCTTGGAGGGAAATTCCTGACAGTAAAACTTTTGAAGCTTCCATACTCATAGTAGATTGGGCTCTCACAACCAAAGGCAAGTCACAGAGTGGTGACAGAGACGAGAGAGGGGAGATAGGAAAAGAGAGAAAAAATCCGCTCTGTCCTCAACCAGCTAAGAGACCCGCACTTGTGTGCCATGTGATGGTACTGGACATCCGTTGGGGGGCGGCTCGACGCCCCTCCACCTCCTGGCGGATGCCGATTGGCTCCTCCAGTTGAGGGCAGTTGGCAGCGAGTCCATGTTCCCTGCTCCGCCCCCATCATGGTGGACGGCAGCAGACTCCGGCCACAGCGAATGGGAGCGACTCCTACGCTCCCTCTCAGACGGCAGCCACCCCTCCTCGACCCAGGAGCACGGCAGCGAGTTCTCCGTCCCACCTGCTGTTCAATCGCTCCAGCACCACCGCCTCGGGCAGTCATCTGTGGTCACCACTCCTTTGCTACCCGACCTGCTCAGCACCGCCACTTGCCACAATAGCCTCCACAATCCATTTGCTAATGGTCTGCTTGGAAGTACCTGCTGGGGTACCCCGGCTGGGTGAACTGAAGCAGCAAGTGTCCTACCTTCTTAAGGGATGTAATAACTAACAGAAAAGCCATCTTTTAAAATTAGGAACTTCTCTGAAATTGAGTCCCAGGGACAACCCTTCCAGAACTGGAATTCTTACATGGACCGCAGGCCTCAACCTCTTCCAAGTCCCATGAAGGAAACGAGTGATCAAATGGTGTCTTACCAAAGACCTATTGCCTAGAGGTGTGTGGAAGGCAGCTATGGCCACCACGCAGACCTAGCAGTGTGGAGGAAGATAGACCAGCAGAAAAACGATTCTGCAGGAACTCTAGCACTGAATTCAATGGGCAGTTAATGCATTAACAATTTGAACAAATTAGACCTTATTGTAAAGTTTCTCTTTTTTTTTTTTTTGTCTTTTCAATGGAATTCAAAAGGATAATTTTGAAGAATCGTTACGCTGCTCGCAATTTATCGCTGATATACAAACAAAAAGTTAATTGAAACAGAACAAAACAGTGATTCATTTGGGGCTTAAATTCTGGGTTTTTTGGTCAGTCTGCTACATTACACAAAAGCTCAGAAAATCTAGCATACATGTGTTAAAGGACAAGTTCAGTATTTTACACTTAAAGCCCTGTTTTCAGATCGTTTCTGATGAAATAGAACAGTTAAGATTTAACTTTCGTTTACAAAGACGTGAAACTCACCGAGTGGTCAGGGGTGTTCACTGATATGCTCACACAAAAATTGCTGCAAAAGATGCTTTCCAACAGGTTTTATCGTAGTTTTTGTCCAACTCCATTGACTTGTATTGGATGTGCTGTGAGGTACGGTATTACTCCACCGCCGGGCTGGAGTGTCTATTATTCAAGCTCTCAACGGAAGAATGTACGGGTGTGAGGCGTTTGGAAAAATAGGTCCACAGTTTTACAACGAATGGTAAAACACCTGTTGGAAAGCATCTTTTGGAGCGATTTTTGTATGAGCATATCAGTGAACACCCCTGATCACTAGGTGAGTTTCACGTCTTTGCAAACGAAAGTTTAATGCGTTTTAGGAAGGATTGTTCCAGTACACCTATGCAGCCATTGTGGAGGTGGGGGGGGGGGGGGGGGTGCTACCACAGAAACCGAAAAGTCTCGGGCCAGCAGCATGTGTCCAAATTTCAATCTTAACCGTTCTATTTCATCAGAAACGATCTGAAAACAGGGCTTTAAGTGTAAAATACCGAACTTGTCCTTTAAATGGGCTACTTATATTGTGCTTTTTTTTTACCAAAAACCGTGGACCGTGTTTTGGACCGCGGTGAACAAGTACATTTTAGAATACTTTGTTTCCTGTATTTAAATCTATTTGTAATCACACATTTTTAATGATGAAGTTTCAAGTTAGTACTAATTTGAATATTAAATAACACAAACTTATAATCAAGTACCCAGTTAATTAAATGTGCCATATGTTAAACACATCAAAATTAGTGTACTTCTTTAAATCACAACAAAGTGCACTTTTTAAACATAGTCATGAAAGTGTACTCTTTAAAAGGCACAAAATGTAAGATTTTTTTATTAAAATATCCAAAAACCACCAGAACAGTGTAATATATTTTGTTGACTTGTGTTCTTACATTATCCCAAATGTTTCCAATAATCTTTAAATCCAGAGAAATCAGCAATTTAGCAACACAAATCATCCAGCATTAATTAATATGATATTTTAATATCAATCTAGCTTACTGTCACAATCAGTTGCAAGTAATAAAGATCGCAGAACCTAGGTACAGCAGTAAACGGTTTATTAAACAAAGAACTAGAAACAAAATACTCTTGACTATGAAATAGTAACATAACAACCTGGGAAAACGCTTCAATAACAGACAACTAGACAGGACTAAACACAGGGCTTAAATACACAGCAAACAGAGGGAGAAACTTACTAGATAATTGACAAGACACCTGGACATAATACAAAGCAATCAGTGACCATGGTGACAAACAGGTAGGGAACATGGGAAGACATAACCAATTAACACACTAAACACAAACATGATTGAAAACAAACTTTAAATGTGAACAACCAAACTCAAACTGTGACATTTACTGCGATTTTCTAGGCTGATATGGCTAGGAACTAGGCTATACTCTCATTCCTGCGTAATAATCAAGAAACTTTGCTGCTGTACCATGAGTCCAGCAGGCGTAATGATATGACGCAGCGCCTGAAAATAGGTCTAATAGGTTAGACAAACTTAGTCCCGGGGTACTTCTCAATATCCCTCCTTGTCTCCTCTCTCCTCCGTCCTCCATCCTATGACCCGGAAACCGATCGAGCACAGCCATCTTAAAGGACATCTCAATTCTCTAACTGCACCACGAGGAGTCGAGGATCGAGGAGTAAGGAGGCTTCCTGAGGAGTCATGAGCGAGGATAAACAGGTGTATCCTATGCAGAAGAGTTTTATCGACTAAAACGTGACGCACGTATAAATTCTCCTCCCCCTTCACATTGGTCACAATAATTTTGATTTATACTTTACCTTTGCAGTTTATATAAACCACACATCTCACATATTTCAACAGGGTATCTTGCTTTATTAATATTTATTATGAATTTCTTAAATAAACAAACTTCAACAACATAAGGGCAGATCCTCTGAGCGCTGCTGATGATGCGGTGAAGTGACGCCAATGTATAAAAAAAGCTTTCATTTGATCCCTCCGTCCTCGCGTCTTTTCCTTGCAGCCTTTCCTCGCATCCTACAGGGGGTGGAGCTGAGACGCGAGGAAAGGAAGCGGGGAAAGGAAACGAGGATGCACAAATAAGAATTGAGAAGCACCCCCGGTCACGTTGGAAGTTACCAAGCTGGGGACTATTTTCAGGCGCTGCGTCATATCATTACGCCTGCTGGACTCATGGTACGGCAGCAAAGTTTCTTGATTATTACGCAGGAATGAGAGTATAGTTCCTAGCCATATCAGCCTAGAAAATCGCAACTTTTCATTTTCCGCCGGTCTTAGTACACGATGTAAAGTTACAGAAGAGTCAAATTTTAAATAGGAAAAATATCGAAACTCTTTGGTCATTTTTTTGAGAGAGATGGTCCTGTCCGATTCAATGATCTATGCTAAAAGTGGTACCCCCCCCCCCCCCCCCCTTCTAACCCCATTGGCAGATCATGTTTTGCTTGTTTTAAGCAAAAACTAAATTTTTATTTATTTCCACCAGAAAACAAGACTTAATATCTTATGTAATTTTACTACTTTAGTAATATAACGTTATGCATCTTTATTTAAGAACTGTTTGATATTTCGACTGGAAACAAGACAAAAATACTAAGAAAAGCATTTTTTGCAGTGTAATAACTGAACTTGTAACAATTTTGTTGCAAAGCACAATATTATGGTGAAATTAGATCTCGTGTTTGAGTTAAAACCGAATTATTGTTAAGCATAGCAAGAATCATAGCAAATAGGCTAACAAATAAGAGTTATACGCACCAATTAATATTGCCCCTTCATTCATGACATGGATACCGTAATCATACAGAGAAAACATAGTTGCATACCTTTATCTTTCGCTCGTTTCTAAATTGGGCACCTGATGGCTTTGACCTTTCTTGTCCATGATCCATCTCTTATTTGGCACGTACTCGACATCGACAATCAACAGATTTCCCCTGATCCCCCCCCATACCAACTGTCACTCACGACGAGTCACGACCAGAAGTCAAGACTAAACCAATTCACCTTGGTGGTGGTGACCAAGTAATCGTTTTGTATTACCTATTTTTATTAGCCATGCAGACAATTCAGAAAAACAAAAATGTGCAGGAAATATAGAGGCCTGTATTTATAATATTCTGAATGAAATGTGCGTTATTTGGAAGAAAGTCGAGGTGTGACTGACTTAGATAACTATATGGATCCCCCGTTCCCCTCCCTTGTCCGTTCCATTTGGGAGAGACCCAGAGGTGAACTGTCATCCGCGCCCGCGCCTCCGCGCCTCCTCCCCTTTCCCCTTCTCAAACAAACAGCTTCTGTGCACGGCATCTTCTCAGCAAGCAGGGGCGCAAATTTGCCAATTCCACACACAGTGAAATGATAGATAATAGAAAACCGCTTCGCGGCGCAGATTTATTTTTTATTTAATTTTTTTCTGCTCGTGCCGGCGGCGCCGCCCCCCCAAAAATGCCGCCCCGGGCGATTGCCCGGTTCGCCCGTGCCAAAAAACGCTACTGAAAGTGAGTAACGTAAACATAATAACATGCCAAAATGGCCAGTGATTTGACAGCGATACCCGCCAAAGTTCATTTTTAGCCGCATTTGGCGGGTTGGAGGGTGTTAATTTCAAACCATCAGACTTCATTTAACCAACTACAACTTCCTCAGACAGTAAGTCAATACAAATGGCATGATTTAACGTTAGAGTGCTTTGTGATGCGTATTCACATTAGATCTCCTAAGCGACACATTTCGGATGAAAATGAGACAAAGTACAGCCCCAGATCGCTCAGCAAATTCGTACTGCAAAGAAATATAGTCTAACTTACTTGTTGATTCACACTGAAAACGGGCAGTGGCTGTCGTTTTCAACTGATTCACATCATGAAAACTGGTAAAAACTTAAACTTCAAAAACAGCGAAACTCATTTAGAATCAGATTTATTCACACAGACAGCACAAGTGGCTTGTGAAGAAACAGACTGGCTGTATAACGATTTCATGCAAACAGAATATCGCTGTGGAGATCAGTGCTTTTCCGCAGTGTAGAGCGCGCGCGCAGGGTTGCCAGATTGCACCGATTAAGTAAAACACGGGGCATAAAATATAAGAGAAAAGCTCTGTTTGGGTGATTTGGGAGATTTAAGCTATTCAGATCTGGCAACCACACACATCAATGCTAGTGGGAACTTGTTTACAATGCAAGAAAGATAACGCAATGGTCTAATAAAAAAAAAAACGTTTTCAGGATAAAAAACGAGCGGGCAAATATCGCGACGAATTTTTCAAATTAATCGAGAGAGGCAGATATCGTTATCGCGATTAAAATACGATTAATCGTGCAGCCCTATACAAAGTTGTTATGAAATATTTACGACTAGGTTTGGTACAACTGTAACATGTAGGTTCACTTTAGTCTAGTTTGCTCTTTGTTTGCTCTGTTTGTCTGTGTCCCTGATCATTAGTTATTTCCCTCGGTTCCCTCACACCTGTTCTGTTTCGGTCAATCACCATGTTAAACCCTCAGTTTCCTGTGTTTCTTTGTCCAGTATTGCTTATGTTATTGTGCAGTGTTTGCTCCCTTAACACCCCTGCATCTTGGACTATTAAAGAACTTTGTTCTTTATCTTTTTTCCCCCGCGTGTTTGATCTACATGTGACAATGAAATGATGGTAAATAAAAAATGACAAATTTTCCATGCACTCAACAACCAATAATTAACAGGGAACATTTAAAAGACATTGATGGTAGACACTGTTCATCTTCATTACAAGTAAACTCATATTTATTGTAGACATATCTTCTTTTACCAAGCTTATTCTTGTTCATGTTTGTTACGATTAGGGGAATTTCATGCAACATGTACATGTTGGTAGAGCTGTACAGTAAATGACTCATTCAGATTTGCACCACTATTTCAGATTCCGTCTGTTTGAGCTTTACGCAAGTCTTGAATAGTTCAGATGAGTGTCATGATCATTGTGTTTTTGGTTTGACTTGCAGGTGTTCTCTAACACACAACTTTGACCGTGATCAGAAGTGGGGATACTGCAGTTCACCCACACGGCTGTTTAATGGTAAGAAATCATTTTTTTCTCTCCCATGTAAACTGTCTTGTCAAAAGTCAAACGATTTTGCATTAGCCTTTTGACGATATTAGATATCTCATTGACAGTATTTGATCAGATTTTTTTTTTTCAACCAGAGGAACCAAACAGTCAATTTGTTGACAAAATATTTAATGTTCACAATTCATGTCGTTCACAATTATTAACTAAATGAAGCAATAACGAAATTTGTATGCATATAACAGTAAATAGTAATAATCAGTGATATTTACCTACAAATATCTCTACAAAAGCATTTTAATATACTAAAAATACCATGCAGAGACTTCCGTGAAAATGTTTGAGTGCTGATGCAAATTAAATCAGAGGGATGAATCAAATCACTGAAATACAAATTTTGGTAACACTTTAACTACTTTAGTTAACATGAACCAAGAATGAACAATACTTCTACTGCAGTTATTAATCTTAGTTAATGTTAATTTCAACATTTACTACATTATTAAAATTAAATGTTGTATTTGTTAACATTAGTTAATATGATGTGAACTAACATGAACAAAGATTAATAACTGTAACAAATGTATTGCTCATTGTTAGTTCATGTTAGTTAATACATTAACTAATGTTAATGAATTAAACCAACTTTTAAAGTGTTACCAACTTTTTTGAATTAGCTTTTATTTTTATATTTTCCTAAGGCATGTTTATAAAAGCTACTTAAATGTCCTAATTGAACTAAGGCCTAATCCTGGCTTAATCTAAACCCTGTCTGTGAAACCAGGCCATAGATATTTAAAATTTAACTTAAAACCTAAATAAAGCTGAAATATATATATATATATATATATATATATATTTTTTTTTTTAACTATATTTGATGTTTATTTGTTTTAACTTAAATTAACAATACCAAACCACTGCATGGAAGTGAATTAATCTGTTTTAATGCTCTCATACTCCAAACTAGTTTAATGGCTTTTTAAAGAAACTTAATGGGCAATAAAAACTGATTTAAATTCATTGTGATATTCACAATGTTGCTTCATTTTATATTGCTTACAAAATCATTAAATGTATAATGTATATATCACCCAGCTTTAGTCTGCAGTCATGTGAATGTTTCTCGCTTGTGGATGGATTAATAGCTGAAACTGGGGGTTGACCAGGATGTTTTACTTTCAGAGAGAGGTGTTTATGTTAATGCATAAATGACACACTTTGTTTGTAAGACGCAGACCTCTGTTTATAACAGATTTACAGAGTTTGTTTTCAAGCGGGTGCTCTGGTTCAAAGACACTGTCTGTGTTTATGCTCACATCATGCTCTGGTTTTTTGAAGGGTCACTAATGGCAGTTCTGGCTTATTTGGTTCCCTGTACAAGACATTTTTAAGCTTAATTATTAATTAAATTGAATTCACTTGGCCAAAAAAGTTCTGTGTAAGTAAGTTCAAATTGGCAGAAATGCTTCTGTACTGTATCTACATGCACATATAACTGTTCAGTAATCATGACCGTAATGCGGACTGCATTTGCTACAACATTGTTTATGACTTGGAAAACAGATACTGTATATGACTCGTTGACTCATTCAAGGTTTGAGAAATGAGCAAAATCAGCTGCATGATGAATCAGTCCTGCCATCATGATGATAAGCAAGTTTTTCTTTGTTTATCTCATTCGCTCCTCAGGGTTTCTTCCTCCACGTCAGGGTCTGAGACTCTGCCGGCAAAACCCATGTTTGAATGGGGGGGTTTGTGCCACGAACGCTCACCTGGACTCATTTGATTGTGTGTGTCCTGATGGCTTTACTGGAGCGCTGTGTGAAAAAAGTGAGTGAAACACAGTGAAGTGGCCATATTCACATAATGAAATGATAATTTCCGTGTGATTATGGTTATTAATTGCCACTCGAATGGCACAATCATGAGTGGAGTTATGCAAATTCATTGACCTGCTGGGATATTGTTTTAAAAGCTTCACGTGATCCCTTGTGAAAAAGAAGTGTGCTTAATTGTATTGAATGTGCTCTTGTGGTGTACTACAAATCTTAAAAGTAATTTTGCAGATAATATAATAATAATGAAATAAAAGGCCACTTAAGTGTAGGCTACTTAAAAAATTATAAATTTTCATGTTTTCAAGTACATGTTTAAAAAGTGCACTTTTTATGTTTTGTTAATGCTTTGTTGTGTTTTAAACATGTACATTTATTTTAAATGCACTAAACTGCATAATCATCATTACAAATGTGTAACTACAAATATAGTAAAATACATGACAGAAATAGTTTCAATAGAAATTACATTAAATGTTATTTCAGCTTGTCAATACATTCAGGAGTACACTTTAACCATGTTGCATAGACAATAGAACACTGTAAAAAAAATTCTAACCTCTCCAAGTCAAAATTTTCTAGTGACTGGTCACATCTAAATTTTTAAATTGGCCCAAGTGCAATTCTTGTTGCAATAGTCTGTTAACATTGGCTCAATGAGAAATAATACGTCAGACTAATTGAAAAATTTAGATGTTATCAGTCACTAGAAATTTTTGACTTGGGGATGTAATTTTTTTTTACAGTGAAGTAATTATGAAATTATATGTAAAGATGTAACTACTTAAGTGGGAAGGACTTAGAAGTTCTACTTAAGTGGGTCAATAAAACACTCTAAAGTTCAGTTAATTGCATTTAATATACATTTAATAATGTATATTAAAGATTTTATTCTCAGTTTCACTGAGATCGCAAGAATTAACCAAGATTATTATTTTTTTTTGCTGCTTCTGAGACATATTTACATCTGAAAGTTACTGTACGTTTTCATAGAAGAGTCAATATTTTTTAGCTCTAAAGATATTGATTCCCCTTGTGAAATAGAAGTACACTTTAGCATACATTTAAAGAGTGCTTATAATGGAAATAATACATTTTTTAATATTTAATTATTTCCATTATAAGCACTCTTTAAATGTATGCTAAAGTGTACTTCTATTTCACAGGGGGATATGATATCTTTAGAGCTAAAAAATATTCACTTTTCTATGTAAACGTACTCGGTTACTAACGTAACCTCGGTTCTCTCTAGAAGAGGGAACGAGTACTTGCGTAAGTATCTTACGCTAGGGGAAAACCTCTTTTCCTCGAGATATTGAAGCCAAAAATTATCCTTAATTTTGCAATAATGTAAAACGCATTGCAGCAGCATGCAGACATGGGCGAGACAGCTCGCGCGCCCATTGGCTGCTCTGCGGCAACTGCACCAGCCTATTGATAGAGGCCCCTCATGACGTCAGAACCAATGAGGGTGCTTCGCGCCCATTACGTCATGTCCCGCCGAAAGCGGGTCGGGCTAGGGCTATAAATACGGCCCAGAGAGGCTGGTTTGGTCAGTTTTTTCATCGCTGAAGCGAATCAGAACGTGACGCATGCACGGCAAGATACGCAAGTACTCGTTCCCTCTTCTAGAGAGAACCGAGGTTACGTTAGTAACCGAGTACGTTCTCTTACGAGAGGTTCTCTCGTACTTGCGTAAGTATCTTACGCTAGGGGAACACAGTGTAAAACGCCGTGCGTGCTTGAGACATAACACTAAAGTCCCAAGGGCAGGTGCCCGGGGCTCATACAGTGCCTAATCACAAGGGACTCACAGAGAATCCGGGAAGAGGGGCTAGAATAGCATCATTCCTGTAATATAGAGCTCTGATAAGAGCATATTATATCAAGTGTTCCACACAGCCAGGGCGAACTCGGCCTGGACTGATAAATATGGGGGACTTACGCACTGCCCACAGAAGTATACAGACGATCAGTGATCGACGCTCTAGCAGTTTCAGCATCCTGAGCCGATAGCATCGGGCGGGCAATACTGAAAAATTAAACCGAGAGCAACCTAGCTTGTAAAGCGGGAACCTCAAGGTTATAAAACCTTATAAATGTAGACGGGGAGGCCCAGCCTGCCGCCATACAGATATCTTGCAAGGCAATCCCACTGGACCAAGCCCACGACGAGGCCATGCCTCTTGTGGAGTGCGCTTTGACACCTATCGGGCATTGCAGGCCCTTGGATGTGTAAGCTAGCGCTATAGCATCAACTATCCATCTGGATAGACTCTGTTTTGATGCAGCTAGTCCCTTAGAACGTCCGCTGAACAAAACAAAGAGCTGCTCCGTCTGTCTGAAAACAGATGAGCGAGACACATAGGCTCTTAACGCCCTGACCGGGCAAAGGAAGCCTGCGTCCCCTTCCTCTTCAGATACCGGCAGGGCCTACAGGGTGATAACCTGTGCCCTAAACGGTGTATTGAGGGATTTAGGAACATATCCGTGCTTTGGTTTGAGTATGACTCTCGAGTCATTAGGCCCAAACTTCATACACGTCGCGCTCACTGAGAGCGCTTGCAAATCCCCTATGCGCTTCACTGAAGCGAGAGCCAGAAGAAACACTGTTTTGAAAGACAAGAGTTTCAGGTCTATTGACTGTATTGGCTCGAATGGGGCACCTTTCATGGCTTCCAGAACCGTGGAAAGGTCCCAAACGGGAACTGAGGGAGGTCTGGGAGGGTTCAGCCTCTTAGCTCCTCTAAGGAAGCGAATGACCAGATCGTTCCTTACTAATGACTGGCCAAGTGGTGGTTCAGCGAACGCTGCTATGGCCGCCACATAAACTTTGAGCGTGGATGGGGTTCTGCCCTTATCCAGAAGCTCTTGTAAAAAGGAGAGAACCTCCGGCACCCCACAGCGTGAGGGTGAAGTGCCACTCGCTGTACACCAGCTAGTGAACACAGACCATTTTGAGGAATAGAGCCGCCTCGTAGATGGAGCTCTAGCCTGTGTGATCGTGTTTAACACTTCCGCTGGGAGGTTAACGGGTACCCGTTGATGGCCCACACATGTAGGGACCAAAGCTCCGGGTAAGGATGCCAGATCGAGCCGTTTGCCTGCGAGAGGAGATCCCTCCTCACCGGTATCGGCCACAGGGCGGTACTCGTCAGCTGCATCAGGACTGGAAACCAGACTTGGTTTGTCCAAAAATGGGGCGACGAGTAGCACCGGGCATCCGCTCTCCCTGATTCGCTCTAACACCTGGGGTAGGAGCGTGACAGGGGGAAACGCATAGAGCGGGCAGTGGGGCCACGTGAGCCAGCGCATCCCTGCTCTTGGAGAAAAATTCCTGACAATGAGCGTTCTCTTGAGACGCAAATAGGTCTATTTTCGCTCTGCCAAATGTCCTCCATAGCAGTTTGACTGTCTGTGGGTGTAAAGACCATTCTCCTGCCGGAAGATAGTTTCTGGACAGTCTGTCTGGTCCCACATTCAGATGGCCGGGCACATGCGCTGCCCTGAGCGAGCGCAGATTGTGCTGAGCCCAGACCAGGAGGTGTTCCGTCAGCCTGTGAAGGATTCTGGATCTGATACCTCCTTGGTGATTTATATAAGCCACCACTGACATGTTGTCCGAACGGACCAAGACGTGGTGTCTTTTATCTGGGGACAAAAAGCGCCTCAGCGCGTTGTCGACTGCCATCATTTCCAGGCAGTTTATATGCAGAAGCTTCTCCCGTTCCGACCACTGGCCGAATAACGGTCTGCCCTCGAGCAACGCTCCCCATCCCGAGGTTGAGGCGTCCGTAGACACCACCTTCACACTCGAGGAAGTCCCCAGGCTTACTCCTGACCGGTACCAGTCGGTCACTGTCCAAGGTTTCAGAGCTGCGACGCATTTCTGATCGACCTTGAGGCGCGCGAGACCGGAGGTCCAAGCTCTGCGCGGCGCGCGCTTTCAACCAATACTGCAGCGGGCGCATGCGAAGCAGACCCAGCTGAAGCACTGAGGATGCTGAAGCCATGAGACTTTTTTGGGTACCAGAAAATATCTGCTGTACACGCCCCCTTCGCTCTGAGCTTGTGATAAGGGTTCTATAGCCCCTTTGCTCAGTAACTTCGCTATTTCGGCTCGAAGTAGGTGTGCTACTTCCTTTTTCACCGTAGTATCGATTCGCGCCGCTTTGCGTTGCGGGCGTCGACCGAACTGTAGCGAATAGCCTCTTTCTATAATGTCTAGCACCCACTTCGAAACCCCAGGTAGCCTTGCCCATGCGTTTGCACAAATGGCTAGGGGTTGAATGCGAAGCGCGCTCTGGTCGCTCAGCGACAGAGGGGCTTCAGTGTGCTGCAACATAAGCGTCGCGCTTATGACATTTGAGGCAGGGGGCGCGCTGATAACAGCGGGCAGATTGCCCGCGCTCGACTCCTCTGCGGTGGTCAACCGAGAGGGGGAGGGCTGGGCGAGTCCCGTAAGACCTGTCATGTCTATGTGTGAATGTGGGCGTGGGATAGCGGGCACATTTACAACACTGACAGCATTGTCCGCCTGAGCAGAGCGAATGCATGTTGGTTTCGTTTTACAGAAACCTTGAGACATGCAGAACGTAGTGTTTGTGGGCACTGGGCAGTGGGCACATTTACCACATTTAATGCACAATCGATCTGGGTCGATTTCATGTGCGCGAGCCCTGTGTGACGGGCTGTGTTTCTGTGTAGGAATGAGCACTGGGCAGTGGGCATTTTGTCTACACTCATAACACCATCGGCCGTGGCCGGAACACCAGAAAACACACTCTTATGGGATTTATCTGGCATTACAATCGTGCATTACAACAGGCTCGCTCACTGCAGTATTGACATTTCCAGTCGCCTGAACTTCAGAGGGGAATGAGAAATGTGTGAGAAATAGATTTCGGCCCGGCCGCAGCGGGACATAAACGCTCTTTTCTCCTTTCGCCAGTGACGCACGGGAACCATAGAAACGGTGTTTGGGTGCAGGCGAGCGGGTTGTACAACGCGCTCGTTGGCTGCAAAATGCACATCTGCAGTCGCCTTTCAGGGAACTGACAGACCGAAGCATTGGAGGCATAATTAATCTGCCGTTAGACCGGGATTCGAACACCGGTCTCTCGTGTGAAAAACCAAAGATTCCGCCACTGAGCCACAGGGGGGGACACAAAGGCTTTCAGATGCACGAGCATATAAGAGCGTCAACATGTTTTCTTCGGCGTTTGCTTGCAGGCGCTGCAATATTTATATTTCCAGTCGCCTGATCAGGGAACTGAGAAATGTGTGAGAAAATTCAGGTCCGTCCAGCTTCGGCGGGACTATAAACACTATTTTCTCCTTTCGCCGGTGAGTGACGCGTGAATGGGGCGCAGGGGCAGGGTAGCTTTCTTGTACGTAAAGAAAAACTAACCCCGACCGTCCGCTTCCAGCCTCCCCTGTGAACGGCGCAGTTTGCGCGGCTCGAACAGAGGGAGAGCAGGTATCATCCTCCAAGCAGGCAAGGCAAGCGGGCGCACCGGCGAGCTTTGCGGGCGGGGGGCGGAGGCGCAGTCTCGGAGAAGGATGCCAGGTGAGTCCGCAGAGTCACCATAGGCAGTAACTAGCTCGCAGTGAGGGCAGTCGCCGTCAGCGAGCGCGAGAGCTGCGCGTCCTCAGGAAAGGGGCGTCTTGAAAAAGACGCCCGGCTCTTTTAGTGCAATGAGAGTGTGTGTCGCGGCGGCGAACACACACACATACACAAAACACAGTAGCAGAGAAAAGGATATGTACGCCGGAAAGCGTGAGCAGGAACGGCGACTGAAGGCGGCGAGTTGTCGACCGGCAGCTTCAGATGCAGAACAAATCCCGCTGAGTGCTTGAATCAGACGGCGCGGCTTCCTCTCAGGATCCAGCGATGCGTAGGCTCGCTGAAGAGATAAAAAACTGACCAAACCAGCCTCTCTGGGCCGTATTTATAGCCCTAGCCCGACCCGCTTTCGGCGGGATATGACGTAATGGGCGCGAAGCACCCTCATTGGTTCTGACGTCATGAGGGGCCTCTATCGATAGGCTGGTGCAGTTGCCGCAGAGCAGCCAATGGGCGCGCGAGCTGTCTCGCCCATGTCTGCATGCTGCTGCAATGCGTTTTACATTATTGCAAAATTAAGGATAATTTTTGGCTTCAATATCTCGAGGAAAAGAGGTTTTCCCCTAGCGTAAGATACTTACGCAAGTACGAGAGAACCTCTCGTAAGAGAACGTACAATGATTTTCAGAATGTCTCAGGAGCAGCAAAAAAAAAAAAAAAACTTGCTTAATTCTTGCGATCTCAGTGAAACTGAAAATAAAATCCTCATTAATGTTAATTAGTGTATCAGTAATTAAAAATAATAGTGAACGATCTGTTCTCATGTAGGCCTAAGTATTTAAGCGTGTGTGTGTGTGCGTGTGTGTATTAGAGCTTTCTTTTTTCGAGCATTACGTCACTCGTTTCTCCATTCATGCCATGCTCTCTTTTATGTTTTGAAAATGTCTCATCTTTAACACTATCACATGTCCTGTGTACCGTGAAGTTTTTGTGTCTCTTCTTTTGTCTGTTATTTGATATTGGTGGAGTTGTTTCTTCAGGGTTGATCTGATTGGTGGTCGAGAGTCGAGAGTGTTTGGTTTTCTAACAGCTCAGGGATTGTTTTGTAGAGAAGTGCTATGAGCCGCTGCATCTGAAGCACTATGACATTGGAGAATCGTGGGGACGGATCTACCAGCGAAGCGTAGAGCTGTGCACGTGCCTCGATGGGGAGGTCAGCTGCGAGCGTGCACGTTACACGGGTATGACACACTGAAACTACAGTACCGACACCTGATCCCCTGGAGCTACTGCTTTTTCCTTTTGAACATTGTTCTTTTTTGTGTGTGTGTGTAGTGTGTTTGCGAAATCTCTGTGAAAATGACGGAGTCTGTAGAATGATTGAGGCCACTGGTGAAGAGGTGTGTGGGTGTAAATCTGGATATATTGGACAATACTGTAACATCAGTGAGTACACACACACACACACACACACACACACACACACACACACACACACACACACACACACACACACACACACACACACCTGGTTTCCATGTTTTATGGGGATTTCTCTTAGAAATAATAATTTTTATACTTTACAAACTGTTCTATCCCCCCTACACTACCCCTACCCCTAGGATTTTGCCATATTTTTAGGGATATTTTGTCCCCATAATGTAGGGTTTACCAGGAGACAAACATGTAAATTACACTCATCCATACTGGAAACACAAATTTTGAAGCAGTTTATTTTTGTTTCTAATAAGTAACTATAAGACAGTGTGGGGTGAGAGTGTGTGCAGTTTACATTGTAGAATCCAAACATTATAAAACCCCATAGGAAAATCTTGAAGGAGTCAGGGGTAAATTAGTCTTCTGGGTTTCGTTGTCATCTCTGTTAACACACATGCAAATTCAGTATAAATATTCTAATAATCTTTAATTAATAAACTTTCCCTGTGTGTCATCAGACCCACGAGAGCAGTGTTACCGTGATTCAGGTGCACAGTATCGTGGTGTAGCCAGTGCCACCGTCTCTGGATCATCCTGCCTGCCGTGGAACTCGGATCTGTTGTTCAGTGAGCTGACAGTAGATACAGTGGACAGCGCCCCCCTCAGGGGTCTCGGAGAACATGCTTTCTGCAGGTGACTGCTAACATATACAGTCTCATCATGCTTGTCATTAGTAAAGTGCTGAAGATTTACCTTTTATAATAAAGCAAAGGTAACTTTAAAAAGTGCACTTGTGTTGAATGTGCACTTGTAGTGCACTCCAAGCATTAAAAGTATATATTTAAAATATTATATTTGCTGGTAATATAATATTAATAAAATAAAATGCTATTTAAGTGTACTTGAAGAGATTTTGAGGAGACACTTTGATGACTGTTTCTTAACACACCTAAGTACACTTTTAAAAAGTGCATTTTCTAATCATATCAAATTAAAATATTTAATTTACAGTAGCCTACATTTATATCATTGTGTTTTAGTAAACATTTGACATGCTTTAAAGTACACTTATTTTAATGTGTTGACTAACATACTAAAACACATAAAGTACTTGAGTACATAATGTAGTGTGTTATTCAATCTTATATTTAAAGTTAATATATTAAAAAATTACTAAATTGCAACTGTAACAAATTAGCCCAAATGGGAAATATTAATAATAACTCATAATTATCAATTATGATTAGTTATTAATATTTGGGTCAGTTAATTGGATTAACTTGAGGTAGCTAAATTAATATTACAATCAATTAATCAGTTCCAACAAACTCTTTTGATTATTCATTTATTCTAAGAAAAGCATATATTTCATGGCCATCCCCACAGTATCAGCAGAAGCAGCAGTTGAGGCCGGAAGAGAAGAGAGGGAAGGGCTAGCGAAGAGGCCTTTTAAAGCTTGACAAAGGTCACACCTTGCAGGGCTGGCTCAACCAATTAAAAACGCGGGAGTTTCCTCTGTGGGAGGGATTTATAAGTCTTTGTTCTAAGCGTGCTCACTTGAACTGGCACGCTGGATTGGTGTCTGATGACGAAACTAAGAAAGATTCTTGTAATACTAATATGTTGCACAGCTATCGGCATATCATGTACACAATCATTTTGATCTTCAAAGTACCAATTTATAGAGACCAAACATGGTATGCGTGAGGTTACGTTGACTGTTGGTTCTATAATAAAGTACATAGTATCAAAGAGATAATACTATCAACAGATAATAGTATTAAAAGACACAACACAAGACAGTAAATCATTAACAAAATGTTCTGGATTTAGGAATGCATGTTCATTTCATGTTAATCAGTTCATCAATAAATGAATGCAGGAGAGTCTGTTCTAATATCTGTAGGTTTTGTAGCAGGGCCCTGTTCACATTGCTAAGAGTCATAAAACCAACTTATCTGATCGTGGTCATGGTAACCAAGACCTTCTCGCCCTGTTTGGGGGGATGGGGCCACAGATCCCAGAGTGAGTTCTATTGTCCATTTCATTTGTTCATTATCATTTGTTAAACTAACTAATACTTGTGTCTGACTTGTCTCAGTCGTTACACAACTTTATCATTGCAAATGTGTATATATACAGTATATAATAATTATATATAAATACCTGACACACCGGTTTCAATAGAAATTACATTCAAGTATATTTTAGTTTACCATAAATGCTTGTCAGTACATTCAGCAGTAACTTTAACCATATTTCAAAGACAATAGAATTATGAAATTACAAATTAAGATGTACTTAAGTCCTACCTAATTTGCTCAAAAATCACCTTAAAGTTCTGCTAATTGCATTTAATATAAATTTAAATACTTAAAAAAAAACATTTTCATTTCATTGCCATTAACATGCAATTAAGTGTCTGAAAACATTGCATTCAGTTCACACTTAAGTATATTATGCTAAAGTATATTATTTCAATAAGTCTGCTAAGTGTAAAGGGTAGTATTATACTTCTACGTAACTGTGTGCTTACTTTTCTAAGCAATCGGACGTACAATTTTCACAAATTCCAGAGACCAGAAGATCACATGCAAGCACCTAGCAACCACGCAGAGCACCCTAGCAACCACATAGCAATGCCCTAACAACCCTTCGGAACACTTTAGCGAGCACCACATAGCAACACCCTGGCAAAAAGCCACAACAGTGTCATTATCACAGTATGTGCAAGTGCCACTCATGTCATCTCCTGAAAATGTAAAAATCTAGTAATTCTGTGTTTAATATAGATATAATTTGATTTGATTTTGCAGAAAGCATTGATGTTGTACAGTGTGAAATTTTCCATGTGACTTCATATGGCAGGAACCCTGATCAAGATAAGCTGCCATGGTGTTACACAATGACGGAGAGAGCCATTTCCTGGGAGTACTGCGACATCCAGCCCTGCTCAAAACAACCATGTTAGTACAACTGCACATGCACACACAAGAGCAACAAATCCTTCAGCTTCTCCAGAATATTCTTGAATACTCAAAAATAGTTGTACATGAGAAGTAAAATAGTGATAAAGCTTCCTAAAAATTCTGTAGAATTCTCACTGGCATTCTTCCAGGCGTGGGACGAGGAAATCTAAACCAGTATTGCCTGAAGCAATAGGTTTATTGGTCATGAGCACTTGACATCATGTACCTGGAACACCCTGAATATGTTATGGATTTTATTAACCTTGATTCTTGCACAGATATGAGGGACACGAGTGATCAGCGACAAACATGTTAAAGCAAGCTGCTCTTACTGTTACCTATTCATTCTTATAATATATTTTCTCTGCTGATCAAAAGTTTGGGGTCAGTAAGATCTTTGTTCTTTTTGCACAATGCACAAGGTCACATTCAATTGATCAAAAGTGACAGTAAAGACATTTGTAATGTTACGAAAGATTTCTGTTTCAAATAAATACTGTTCTTTCTACTCATGAAAAGGGCCCTCAAAAACGAAAATATATCATGGTTGTGACATGGCAGCACAACTGTTTTCAACAGTGATAATAATTTATAATTTTTTTCTTGAACAGCAAATCAGATGATTAGCATATTACAATGATTTCTGAAGGATCATGTGACACTGAAGACTGGAGTAATGATGCTGAAAATTCAGTTTTGCATCACAGGAATAAATGACATTTTACAATATATTACAATAGACAAACAGTTAGTTTAATTCGTAATAATTTTTCACTGTTTGATCAAATAAATGCAGCTTTGGTGAGCACAAGAGACTTCTTTTAAAAGCATTAAAAACAGTAGTGTACTGTATGTAGCGCAAACGGATCATCTATAGATCATCTGTGTATAATCCCTTAATCCTGTTTTTTTTTTTTTTTTGCAATGACTCATTTATATATGGTTTCATTCAGTATACATAGGCCCAAGGGTGTAACTTGGGGGGACACAAAATCGGGGGAAAATGTTTTCGATTTGAATCCCATTTCCTGCATTTACATACATTTAGGGACTATGGTGATACAAAATCATAAAGTGATTATAATGATAAGTTCTGCCAAAAAGAATAGTGGGCTACTAAACTATGTATAAGAAAAAGATGTCTTACTTTCTTTATTGTTTAATAGAGGCTGATCACCAAGACTTTAGAGAATCATTTTATAAAGTCAAAAATGTTAGCCATTCATGTTTTGTGTGTAAAAAAATTTAAATAATGTGAGACGCAATTTCCACTATAATGTAGAAACAACAAAGACAGTATTTGTAAATAATTGTTTAATGGCATCTTTTTATGAATGAAGACCAGTATCACTGATATTAATATAGCTACTGATGCCTTGATTAAAATAATGTGTGAATAAGAGCATGATCATATAACCCTAGCTAAAGGATGACAGAAAAAACGGATGCTGCTTTAATTGCGTTAAATATTTTAACGCGTTAAAGCTGGACAAAACATAATCGCATGTCCCCCCTGTCCCCATAGGAAATTACGCCTGTGCATAGTCCTATTGATTCTATTTAATTGGTGTCATATTTGCAGATTTCCTTTTTCTTAGCTGATGGAAAAACTGCTGACAAAAGCTCAAATGCTAAGACAAATCTTTTTGATGCAGTTTCTTATAAAGTCGGCATTAAACAGAAGTTGCGACAGTCTTTTCTTCCCTATTGTGACATATCATGGGACTTGATTTTGTCCATGGGGAATTGATTGGACCTTAGTTGATAGTTGTAGTTTTCTATTGGTGGATTCATGTGATTGACAGGTTGTCCTGCCCTTGCGCCAGTAAACACGTCATCAGAGAAGAGATGGTGCTGAAAGATGGATGGAAAGCTATTTTGATTAAAGAATACGAGGGCTCATAAAAAAAATTATTAAAAAAATATGTGCACCAATACATCATTTATAATAAATACTGCAATATCCATAATAAACAAGAATTGCCAATTTATATTTCTTGATGACTTAAATTCAATATACTTGTTCATGTGTGTTTGGATTATTTTAATTGAATATTCTCTCTGTTCCTGCTGTCAGCTTCCCGCAGAGGTCCTGTCATGGCTGCTGTACCACGGCCGTCCCGCACCCCTGCCAGGACACCGGTGTGTGGGAAGAGGCACAAGAAACGGATCGGTCGGGGTCGTATCCTGGGTGGGACGTCCGCATTGCCTGGCGCTCACCCCTGGATGGCAGCATTGTACATCAGAGATGAGTTCTGCGCGGGAACGCTGGTTTCCGCCTGCTGGATCGTATCCGCGGCTCACTGCTTCCTGCGCAAGTATGTGTGTGTCTGTGTGTTTATATGTATTTGCATTTATGAAATTTTTACTTTATTCTAACTCTCTTTCTCAGTCCGTTGTGGTCACAGATTCGGGTTGTTCTTGGCCAGCATTACTTTAACGACACCGGCCCGAACACCAGGACGTTTGGTGTTGAGGACTATATTTTGTACCCCGATTATACTCAGTTCCAGCCGACCTTAAATGATATTGGTGAGGACTCCAAATACAAAAACTTTAACATCATTACAAATTTACAAGCAATGTCCTGCATGTGTGTGTACTTGTTTAACTTACATTGTGAGGACCAAATGTCCCCACAAGGGGGACCAGCCAGTCATGAGGGAAATGGAATAATAAACATACTAAATGATGCTTATTTGAAAATGCAGAAAGTTTTCTGTGATGAGTAGGTTTAGGGGTAGGGTTAGTGTAGGGGGATAGAAAATACAGTTTGTACAGTATAAAAATCATTGAATAGAGAATCTCTACAAAGATACCGAAACCTAACTGTCACGGGTATACAAGGATATATTTCCAAAACGAAGGTTTAATGGTAATTAAACACAGGACAGCAGAACAGGCAGCAACACACACTAAATATAACGGAGATCGGACAAAGACTGACTGAACAGACGGAACTTAAATACAAACACAGATGAAACTGATTAACAGAACACAGGTGATACAGATGATCGATGACTGACTAAACAGGTGATACAGCTGAACTGATAATGACAGTGAAGATGACACGTGACATGTGAATACAAGCAGACAAGTCCAAAAGACAACAAACTAACCCAAACACCACTGTGACAGAACACACCTGTCCCCGCGTCCTCGCGCCGTAACGAGAGATGAAGGTGGGGGTTTGAGAGGAGGAAGAGGAGCAGGCGGAGGGCTGGCAACAGGAGTGGGCGAAGGGCTGGAGAAGGCAGGCAGACTATCAGGAGAAGAAGGGTTTGGTTGAGAGGTGATAGGTCCAGAGGGATGGATGATCCATGGTGGAGCCGATGGAGGGAGGAGCCATGGAGGCTGAAGGGCAGGAGGTTTTAGGGCGATGACGGACAGAGGCGGAACCGATGGGAAGGATGACACGGAGGAGACGGAAGTTCACCGGGCCATGGTGGAGCAGAGGGTTCAGAGGGACACAGGGAAGCCGCTGGCTCGGGCGACTGAGGTGTAGACGGGGACACAGAAGGGTGTTGTGGAGACAGAGGGACTGAGGACCAAGGAGGAGCAGAAGGAAGTGAGGAGTCCAATGGAGCCGGGGAGACGAAGGGACGGGGCGTAGCCAGAGGAGTGCTGTCCAGAGGTGAGGGTAGGTCGACGAGCGACCAAGGCGGATCCGGGGGGACGAGGGAGCCTTGCGGAACTGGTGAACTGATGGGCCACGGCGAAAATGAAGGAGGTAAGAGCCAAGGGTGAGCGGAAAACTGGACGCGGTGGCTGGAGTTGAATCCTAGGCATCCACTGTCCAAGATGGTGCTGAGGACTGGAAGCCCCTCAGCGAGCCCACCATTCCACTGGCGTGTAGAGGGTGAGTGATGGGGCTGACAGGAGGCAGAGGAGAGGAGTATGACGGCTGGATGATGAGAGGTGGCGGGAAAGGGAGGTTGGGTGGGAATTCAGGAAAAGACTCAGGAACAGACTCAGGAACAGACACTGGCTCATATGTGTGCGCGGCCCACACACACCACATGGCTGTGACCATAATGGCCAGTGTTGCAGTCACTAAGGGCTCAGGGGGTGTGGCGACAGCCATCTTTGCTGAGGCCATCTGGGGACGAGACTCTGGAAGGGTGATCTCGGCGGGACGAGACTCTGGAAAGGTGGTCTCAGCGGGACGAGACTCTTGAAGGGTGGTCTCAGTGGGACGAGACTCTGGATCGGGTGTGACAGTGGCCATTCTGGCCGATCGCGCTGACATGAGCGGTGGATCTGTCACGCTGGACATCAGTCCTGGATGCCCGGAGACCGATCCAGTGGCAGGCCTGACGTAAAGAAGCTCGGGCTCGGCAGGCATGACGTGAAGAAGCTCGGGTTCGGCAGGCATTACGTGAAGATGCTTGGCATCGGAGCGGACTCCAAAGAGCGTAGTGGAGCGGACTCTGAAGACCGGATTGGATCTGACAAAGTAGCCACTGAAACGGATCCAGTCGATGTGGTGACGACGCTGGCTGGGGTGTGTGGTTGAGCGGCGATGTCATCATCACCCTCACCTACGGTGAAGAACTCTTTAGTCTAAATATATATAAAAAGAAGGTTCTGAAGGTTTCACATCTTATTTCAATGAATATTTAATGGTCTTTTTTTTTATAGAGTTTAATGCCAGGTTTTGTACCTTATTAATGAAAAGTACCATGTGTGGTAAAATGTGGCTGACAAAGACAATTCAGTGACAAATCAGTTTTCATAATTTTATTGAATTATGAGAAAAGCAATCCTGAGTATTTAATTTGTGACTTTAATCCTGATAATTTGTGACTCCAAAAAAGATGAATGAGAGTCTGTACACACACACACACACACACACACACACACACACCTAACCCTAAACCTACCGATCACAGAAAACTTTCTGCATTAAAAAAACAACAAAAAAAACAGCACTTAGTATGATTTATCAGCTGTTTTCCTCATGGACCAAAAATGCCCCCACAAGATCAATACAATTCTGGTATTACTACTGTACCTTGTGGGGACATTATGTTCACAATGTAGAAAAACTACACACATACTTTATAGTTACTCTTTAGTTTGTCTTACTTTTACACTTTATTCCTTTGCTCTCATTAATGCTGATATGTACACTGTAAAAAATATTTTTTGCTTTTAATAAACTTATGACTTTTCAGAGGAAATTCAAATTGTGATTTTTAAAGTTTCCAAGGAAATGCGTGTAAAACATATACAGATGCAGACTTGGGCTGGTGTGACACAGACACGCTCCAACACGCTTGTTCACCAGCACTTGTGCTGTTTGAAAACTGTTGTTTCCCAATCTTACCATTTTCTATTCTCTCAATAGTATTCTTATCTCCAAAAGACCATAAATAAAACTCATCTTTTGAATTTTCCAAAAGAAAAGAAAAGATTATGAAAGCCCTTTGCCTGTGCAAAACTTGCCAAGATGTTGCAATTCGGATAGTATGCATTTGTGTGTTGTGTTGTGTATGTGTTTTGTGTGTAATAAAAGCTGTTTTCATAGTCTTACTGAAGCTGAAGAAGGTCAACGGACGTTGTGCTCAGAAAACACCGTTCATCAGGCCGATCTGCCTGCCAGGGAAAGGCACAACGTTCCCGGATCACTTCTGCTGTAAGATCTCGGGCTGGGGTCACATGAGTGAGAGTGAGTATGACTAACAATGTCTCACAGAGATTTTTAGTATTCATATATTTTACTATTTGTTTTTGTAGATGTGAATCATGTTTTTGTTTAAAAAAAAAAAAAAGAAATTGTTTTAAAAGATTATGATTTTATATGATGATGCTAAAGATGCTGATTATATGTAGACAAAAACAGCAGCTCACTGTGTTTTGAAACACACACACACATATACAGTATATAATATATATATATATATACACTCACCTAAAGGATTATTAGGAACACCATACTAATACTGTGTTTGACCCCCTTTTGCCTTCAGAACTGCCTTAATTCTACGTGGCATTGATTCAACAAGGTGCTGAAAGCATTCTTTAGAAATGTTGGCCCATATTGATAGGATAGCATCTTGCAGTTGATGGAGATTTGTGGGATGCACATCCAGGGCACGAAGCTCCCGTTCCACCACATCCCAAAGATGCTCTATTGGGTTGAGATCTGGGTTGAGATTTTAGTACAGTGAACTCATTGTCATGTTCAAGAAACCAATTTGAAATGATTCAAGCTTTGTGACATGGTGCATTATCCTGCTGGAAGTAGCCATCAGAGGATGGGTACATGGTGGTCATAAAGGGATGGACATGGTCAGAAACAATGCTCAGGTAGGCCGTGGCATTTAAACGATGCCCAATTGGCACAAAGGGGCCTAAAGTGTGCCAAGAAAACATCCCCCACACCATTACACCACCACCACCAGCCTGCACAGTGGTAACAAGGCATGATGGATCCATGTTCTCATTCTGTTTACGGCAAATTCTGACTCTACCATCTGAATGTCTGAACAGAAATTGAGACTCATCAGACCAGGCAACATTTTTCCAGTCTTCAACTGTCCAATTTTGGTGAGCTCGTGCAAATTGTAGCCTCTTTTTCCTATTTGTAGTGGAGATGAGTGGTACCCGGTGGGGTCTTCTGCTGTTGTAGCCCATCCGCCTCAAGGTTGTGCGTGTTGTGGCTTCACAAATGCTCTGTTGCATACCTCGGTTGTAACGAGTGGTTATTTCAGTCAAAGTTGCTCTTCTATCAGCTTGAATCAGTCGGCCCATTCTCCTCTGACCTCTAGCATCAACAAGGCATTTTCGCCCACAGGACTGCCGCATACTGGATGTTTTTCCCTTTTCACACCATTCTTTGTAAACCCTAGAAATGGTTGTGCGTGAAAATCCCAGTAACTGAGCAGATTGTGAAATTCTCAGACCGGCCCGTCTGGCACCAACAACCATGCCACACTCAAAATTGCTTAAATCACCTTTCTTTCCCATTCTGACATTCAGTTTGGAGTTCAGGAGATTGTCTTGACCAGGACCACACCCCTAAATGCATTGAAGCAACTGCCATGTGATTGGTTGAATAGATAATTGCATTAATGAGAAATTGAACAGGTGTTCCTAATAATCCTTTAGGTGAGTGTATATATATATATATATATTTTTTTTTTTTTGTGCATTATTATTTTCCTGTTATCTCCGTAAAGCTGCTTTGAAACAATCTGTATTGTAAAAAGCGCTATATAAATAAATGTGACTTGACATATATATATATATATATATATATATATATAATGTGTGTGTGTGTGTGTATATAATGTGTATATACATATACTCTATATTGCCAAATGTATTGGGACACCCCTCCAAATCATTGAATTCAGGTGTTCCAATCACTTCCATGGCCACAGTTGTATACAACCAAGCACCTAGGCATGCAGACTGCTTCAAACCTTTGTGAAAGAATGGGTCGCCCTCAGGAGCTCAGTGCATTCAAGCATGGTACGTGATAGGTTGCCACCTGTGCAATAAGTCCATTCGTGAAATTTCCTCACAACTAAATATTCCACAGTCAACTGTTAGTGGTATTATGACAAAGTGGAAGCAATTGGAAACAACAGCAACTCAGCCATGATGTGGTAGGCCACGTAAAATTACGGAGCGGGGTCAGCGTATGCTGAGGCGCACAATACATAGAAGTCGGAAACTTTCTGCAGAGTCAATAGCTACAGACCTCCAAACTTCGTGTGGCCTTCAGATTAGCTCAAGAACAGTGCATAGAGAGCTTCATGGAATGGGTTTCCATGACCGAGCAGCTGCATCCAAGCCTTACATCAAGTACAATACAAAGCGTTGGATGCAGTGGTGTAAAGCACGCCGCCACTGGACTCGCAGTGGAGACGTGTTCTCTGGAGTGACGAATCACGCTTCTCTATCTGGCAATTCGATGGACGAGTCTGGGTTTGGCGGTTGCCAGGAGAACGGTACTTGCCTGACTGCATTGTGCCAAGTGAAAAGTTTGGTGGAGGGGGGATTATGGTGTGGGGTTGTTTTTCAGGGGTTGGGCTTGGCCCCTTAGTTCCAGTGAAATGAACTCTTAATGCTTCAGCATACCAAGACATTTTGGACCATTTCATGCTCCCAACT
Organism: Leuciscus idus; assembly: GCA_021554675.1. NCBI lineage: Eukaryota > Metazoa > Chordata > Actinopteri > Cypriniformes > Leuciscidae > Leuciscus > Leuciscus idus. The sequence goes on along the minus strand of CM038622.1, from coordinate 53,717,918 downwards.
TTGTGGGAACAGTTTGGGGATGGCCCCTTCCTCTTCCAACATTACTGTGCACCAGTGCAAAAAGCAAGGTCCATAAAGACATGGATGTGCGAGTTTGGTGTGGAGGAACTTGACTGGCCTGCACAGAGTTCTGACCTTAGAGCGGAGACTGCGAGGCAGGCCTTCTCCTCCAACATCAGTACCTGACCTCACAAATGTGCTTCTAGAAGACTGGTCAAAAATTCCCATAAACACACTCCTAAACCTTGTGGAAAGCCTTCCCAGAACATTTGAAGCTGTTGTAGCTGCAAAGGGTGGGCCAACTCCATATTAAATCCTACGGATCAGGAATGGGATGTCATTAAAGTTCATGTGCATGTAAAGGCAGATGTCCCAAATATTTTGGCAATATAGAGAGTGTGTGTGTGTATATATATATATATATATATATATATATATATATATATATATACAGTGGGTACGGAAAGTATTCAGACCCCCTTACATTTTTCACTCTTTGTTATATTGCAGTCATTTGCTAAAATCATTTAAGTTAATTTTTTCCCCTCATTATTGTACACACAGCACCCCATATTGACAGAAAAACACAGAATTGTTGACATTTTTGCACATTTATTAAAAAAGAAAAACTGAAATATCACATGGTCCTAAGTATTCAGACCCTTTGCTCAGTATTTAGTAGAAGCACCCTTTTGATCTAATACAGCCATGAGTCTTTTTGGGAAAGATGCAACAAGTTTTTCACACCTGGATTTGGGTATCCTCTGCCATTCCTCCTTGCAGATCCTCTCCAGTTCTGTCAGGTTGGATGGTAAACGTTGGTGGACAGCCATTTTCAGGTCTCTCTAGAGATGCTCAATTGGGTTTAAGTCAGGGCTCTGGCTGGGCCATTCAAGAACAGTCACGGAGTTGTTGTGAAGCCACTCCTTCGTTATTTTACAGTAGCTGTGTGCTTAGGGTCATTGTCTTGTTGGAAGGTGAACCTTCGGCCCAGTCTGAGGTCCAGAGCACTCTGGAGAAGGTTTTCGTCCAGGATATCCCTGTACTTGGCCGCATTCATCTTTCCCTCGATTGCAACCAGTCGTCCTGTCCCTGCATCTGAAAAACACCCCCACAGCATGATGCTGCCACCACCATGCTTCACTGTTGAGACTGTATTGGACAGGTGATGAGCAGTGCCTGGTTTTCTCCACACATACCGCTTAGAATTAAGGCCAAAAAGTTATATCTTGGTCTCATCAGACCAGAGAATCTTATTTATCACCATCTTGGAGTCCTTCAGGTGTGCTTTCATGTGTCTTGCACTGAGGAGAGGCTTCCGTCGGGCCACTCTGCCATAAAGCCCCGACTGGTGGATGGCTGCAGTGATGGTTGACTTACTACAACTTTCTCCCATCTCCTGACTGCATCTCTGGAGCTCAGCCACAGTGATCTTTGGGTTCTTCTTTACCTCTCTCACCAAGGCTCTTCTCCCCCGATAGCTCAGTTTGGCCGGACGGCCAGCTCTAGGAAGGGTTCTGGTCATCCCAAACGTCTTCCATTTAAGGATTATGGAGGCCACTGTGCTCTTAGGAACCTTAAGTGCAGCAGAAATTTTTTTTGTAACCTTGGCCAGATCTGTGCCTTGCCACAATTCTGTCTCTGAGCTCTTCAGGCAGTTCCTTTGACCTCATGATTCTCATTTGCTCTGACATGCACTGTGAGCTGTAAGGTCTTATATAGACAGGTGTGTGGCTTTCCTAATCAAGTCCAATCAGTATAATCAAACACAGCTGGACTCAAATGAAGGTGTAGAACCATCTCAAGGATGATCAGAAGAAATGGACAGCACCTGAGTTAAATATATGAGTGTCACAACAAAGGGTCTGAATACTTAGGACCATGTGATATTTCAGTTTTTCTTTTTTAATAAATGTGCAAAAATGTCAACAATTCTGTGTTTTTCTGTCAATATGGGGTGCTGTGTGTACAATAATGAGGAAAAAAAATGAACTTAAATGATTTTAGCAAATGGCTGCAATATAACAAAGAGTGAAAAATTTAAGGGGGTCTGAATACTTTCCGTACCCACTGTAGTCTAGAACTAAAATAACCATCATGTTTACACAGCGCACACAACACCAATGTTGTTTTCATCAACGATGACGATAACAAAATGATTTCGTTGACGCACCTTTTTTTTATGACGATAACGCGACGATGACTAGCTAAAAATGGCTCTAAGGTGACTAAAACATGACGAGACGTTTTCGAGTTTTCGTTGACGAGACGAGACGGAACGAAAATGATTATAAGTCTGACGTTCACAATGCATGTCATTTCTGCCTAATTTGCGTGAAATCTGTCAGTTTTGAGCTAAAAAAAAAAGTATCAGCAATGCTGCCGCTTCCTATCCTTGTTTTGGGTACGCCCACCACCCGGCTGCTGCCATGCCGCGCACCAGATTCCACACAACAACAACAAACCTGCGGCTGCGGCTAGTCACTCGCCACACATCTTCGATATGAGGCGCCGGACTGGACAAAAGCGAAACGAACTGCGCGAGAGAGACCGAAAGTGCGCGAGAGAGACCGAGTGTGTCTGCGCGCGAGAGAGACCGAGTTGTACGCGAGAGAGACAGAGTGTGTCCGAACATTAGTTTAGTGGGCTAATTGGTACAAAGTAATATATAATTATTATATAACTTAGATTATAACATAAATTATTATTTAACTAATTATATAATAAAGCCACAATTGCCAAAGTAAGAATGTTTTTATTCCTGGCTTTTTTTTAGTAAAACAGTGATTCCACTGTTACCACTTTATCTGTGTGTAATGTTGTAGTAGCTCAAAGTTTTTTGCTGTTTAAACTGTAAACCATTCCTTTATTACTGTGATTACTAGTGAAAATAGCCAATGTGCTGAAATTTTAGAAGAGCATCAATTCATGGAAAAAATATAACTTGAAATATGGGGATAAAAGGTTTCTGACAATGAAGTAGCCTACAGCTTGGCAGCACTGCATCTCCATCAATGAGAAAGTCTAGTTCTCTTACGAGAGTACTCTCGTGTTGCGTAAGCTAGCTTACGCTACGGGAAAAACCCTTTTCTCGAGAATACTGAAGCCAAAAAATTATCCTTAATTTTTGCATAAGTTTAAAACGCATTGCTGCATAAGCAGACCTAGGCAGAGCGGCTCGCGCGCCTATTGGTTGCTCAGCAGCAACTGCTGCAACCTATCCAGGACCTGCTCGTGACGAAGCACCAATGAGGGCGCCCGTGCGCGTCACGTCCCGCCAGAATGGGCGTGGCTACAGGCTATAAAAGCAGGCCCGTGAGGTTGTTCTCTGATTTTTCAACTCTTCAGCGAAGTGGACACTCACCTCGCTGTTCTCCGGAGAAGCTGCGCCGTCGAAGAGCCTTCAGCGGGACGAGCTTCAAGCCGGCCATCTCGCCGCTTCCTCTGCCGTTCCTGCTGCGCTATCCGGCGCCGAATATCCTTTTCATTACCGCGTGTTACGTTACACACGCTTGCATCTAAAAGAGCGAGGCGTTGTTGCAAATGCCTCTTTTCAAAAAATGCGGCTCCTGCCGAGCCGATCTCAGCGACGGGGACCGCCACATCCTGTGCGTTTCCTGCCTGGGACAGACACACGCGGACCACGCGCTTTCCCTGGGCGGCTGCCCGGAATGTGAAGTGATGTCTATGGCGACCCTGCGGGCTCGCCTAGCATCTTTCAGCGTGGATCCCGCCCCTCCGCTTCTCTCTTCTGGGCCGCGCCGTAAAAAGCGCCGTTCACAGAGAACACCGGAGGCATCTGCCGCGAGCGCTTGCATGCCGGATCTCTCCCCGTGTGCATCGCTCTCTGCCTACCCCACCTCTATCACGGCCGGCCAGCCGCCCGCTGTGGATATCGAGTCGGGGGGAGATGACGCAGAAGGGGACAGCTGCTCTATCCTGGCTTCTGACTGCGAAGGCTGGTCGGGCTCCATTCCGGACCCCGCCCCTTCTCTTCAGGAATCGAGCGGTGTGCGGTCTACGTTCGACGCCGAGCTTCTTCGCCTGCTTACCAAGGCCGTGGAGGACCTCGGCCTCGATTGGTCGCTTCCTGACGAGCCTGCACCCAGCATGCTGGACGGTTGCTTTCTGCCAGGCCGCCGCTCGACGCCTCACACGAGGCCTGCCCCCTTTCTTCCGGAGCTCCACGAGGAGCTCACTAAGAGCTGGAAGGCGCCATTTTCTGCCAGGCTGCGTTCTACTGTCTCTTCGACGCTCTCTCTAGTAGACGGCGCGAAAGACAAGGGCTACCTCTGCATTCCTCCGGTCGAGGAACCGGTAGCCACGCACCTCTGCCCGCCTTCCGCCGGATGGCAGTCTCATCCTTCACTGCCTTCCAAAGCCTGCAGGACTACTTCGGCTTTGATCGGTCGCGCCTACACCGCCGCCGGTCAAGCCGCGTCCGCACTTCACACGATGGCCGTGCTTCAGGTCTATCAGGCCGACCTTCTCCGTAAAATGGACGAGGCGGGCCCGAACCCTGAGAATTTTAATGACCTCAGGAGCGCGACCGACTTAGCACTACGAGCCACTAAGTCCGCTGCTCAGGCCATCGGGAGGAATATGGCGTCTCTCACTGTCACCGAGAGACACTTGTGGTTAACGCTGTCCGACATGAAGGAGTCCGACAGAGCCACTTTCCTCGACGCGTCCGTGGCGCCATCCGGTCTCTTCGGCCCGGCTGTCAAGGGGTTTTCGGAATGGTACTCCGAGGTTCAGAAAACCTCCCAGGCTATGCGGCATTTCTTGCCGAAGCGCTCCAGTTCCGCTACGGGTCGCTCTAAACAGCCGCCCAACCGGAAATCAGCGCCACAGCCTCCCCCGCCGTCAGCCGAGGGATTCCCAGCGCTCACGCTCTTCCAGCCGCCACAGACCGCCTCCCCCTCGGGGACCCCGGTCCAAGATTGTGCTGAAGGCAGAGCCCTCAAAGTCTTCCTGACCGCGTTAGGAAGACGAAGATGGTCGAGTCCCGCTGCGGCCGGACCGCCATCAAAATCAGCGCGCCTCGCGCTCACAGTTCCCTCAGCAGAGGTGACTGGAGATGTGTATTTCACAGCCAACGAGCCCGTTACACAACACGCTCGCCTGTACCCAAAGGCCGTTTTTACGGCCGCCCAAATAAATCACAGAAAGAGCATTCTGTCTGTTTTTCCGGCTCACGCCGATGGTGTTATAAATGTAGGTCATGTGCCCACTCCACAGTGTTCGCGCCTACATACAAACACGGCCGACTCAGTGACTCACACTCATTCACGGCCCATATCCATAAACTCGGCTCGCGCCGTGTGTGTTTTGAATGTGGGAAAGGTGCCCGCTGTACAGCGCTCATCCCTACACACAAACACGGGCTGCTCTGTGATAAGCACTCATTCAGAGCCCCCGTCAATAAACACAAAACGTGTCCCGTGTGTAAATCACCCTCTACCAGACACGAGCTGTGTTATGTGTGTGCGAAGCGCGCGCGCCTCCATGAGCGCGCGCTCTCTCTCAGGCGCTGTGAGATATGTGCCACACACACACAGCGACAACAGCCCGCGCGTTATTCTCCCTCTAGCTTTTCACATAAAGGCATGGAGGGAGCTGCCGGGCGTGTCAGAATGGGTACTGAACACGGTAGAACGAGGCTATTCACTACAGTTCGCTCGCAGACCCCCTCGCTTTCGAGCCAGGGTCGAAACCACGGTGAACAGCGAAGTAGCACACCTACTTCGCGCCGAGATTGCGAAACTGTTAGAGAAACGAGCCGTAGAAGCCGTCCCTCACACACTGAGCGAGGCAGGTTTTTACAGCAGATATTTCCTCGTTCCAAAGAAGGATGGCGGTCTCAGACCCATCCTAGATCTCAGACGGCTGAACAAAGCCCTTATGCAGAGATCGTTCAAAATGCTCACGACCAGTCAGATTCTCGCGCAAATTCGCCCGAGGGACTGGTTTATCTCTGTGGATCTGAAAGACGCATATTTTCAGATTCAAATAGCGCCCCATCACAGACCTTTCTTGCGATTCGCCTTCGAGGGGCTGAGCTATCAGTACACCGTCCTGCCGTTCGGTCTGTCCTTAGCACCCCGTACATTCACGAAGTGCATGGATGCAGCGCTCGCTCCCCTGAGACAACGGGGGATGCGAATACTGAGCTATCTGGACGACTGGCTTATTCTAGCCCAGTCAGAGTCAGAGTTAATAGCGCACAGGGCTCTATTACTCGACCATTTACGGGATTTGGGTCTCCAAATCAACTGGACCAAGAGTTTACTGTCTCCCAGCCAGAGAATCTCTTTTCTGGGAACAGACTTAGACTCTGTGTCAATGACAGCGCGGCTGACGTCACAGCGCGCGCTGCAGATTCAGCGCTCAGCTGCAGCTTTCAGGACCGGCAGCATTTTTCCTCTCAAACGTTTTCAGAGGATGCTGGGTCTTATGGCTTCGGCCTCGGCAGTGCTTCAGCTGGGCTTGCTTTTCATGCGCCCGCTGCAGCACTGGCTGAAGACGCGGGTCCCGCTGCGAGCATGGTCCGCTGGCCGTGTTCGCCTCAGGGTAACTCAGAACTGTGTCACAGCACTGAATCCCTGGAAGGCGGCAGACTGGTATTAGTCAGGAGTGGATCTGGGCATGGCTTCGAGACGAAAAGTAATCTCGACAGACGCATCCAACTCAGGTTGGGGCGCCCTCTACGAGGGCAGACCAGTGTTTGGTCTGTGGGCAGCCTCAGAAAGGCGCCTACACATAAACTGTCTGGAGATGAAAGCGGTCGAAAATGCCTTGAGATACTTTCTCCCCCTCCTCAAAGGCCACAACGTTTTGGTCCGAACGGACAACATGTCAGTGGTGTCATACATCAACCGCCAGGGCGGTCTCAGGTCACGGAGCCTTCACAAGCTGGCGGAACGCCTCCTCTTGTGGGCCCATCACAACCTGCGCTCACTGAGAGCGTCACATGTCCCGGGCTCCCAAAATGTGGGCCCAGACTTGCTGTCCAGGGACAACGTTCCCCCCGGGGAATGGTCCCTGCACCCTCAGATAGCCCAGTTACTATGGGACATCTTCGGCAGAGCGGATGTCGACCTCTTTGCGTCGACGCAGAACGTGCACTGCCCAGTATTCTTCATGAAACAGAGAGATGCGCTGGCCCACGACTGGCCCAGCCGTCCGCTCTATGCGTTTCCCCCGATCGCGATGTTACCACAGGTAATCAAGCGCATCAGGGAGAGCAAATGCTCTGTGCTCCTCGTGGCGCCGTTCTGGAGGAATCAAGTGTGGTTCTCAGAGCTGATGCAACTGACGAGCACGACCCCGTGGCCGATTCCGGTGAGGAAAGATCTCCTCTCCCAGGCCAGGGGCGCGATCTGGCACCCGCGCCCCGACTTATGGGCCCTGCATGCATGGGCCATCAACGGGTACCCGCTGACCTCCCAGCGGCAGTGTTGAACACAATTACTCAGGCTAGAGCACCCTCTACGAGAAGGCTCTACGCCTCTAAATGGTCAGTGTTTTCCGGCTGGTGCTCGGCCCGAAACTTAGACCCACAGCGCTGTAGCGTTGCAGAGGTTCTCTCCTTTCTGCAAGAGCTTTTGGACGAGGGCAGGTCCCCCTCCACGCTCAAAGTGTATGTGGCGGCCATTGCGGCGTTTACAAAACCTTTGCATGGCCGGTCACTGGGTAGAGACGACCTCATTGTTAGGTTCCTAAGGGGAGCTAGGAGGTTAAATCCTCCTCAGCCCCCTCTGGTTCCAGCCTGGGACCTCTCCTTGGTCCTGGAAGCCATGAAGGGCGAACCCTTTGAACCCCTTCAGTCCGTGGATTTGCGGTATCTTTCACTGAAGACCGCTTTTCTCATGGCTCTCGCTTCAGTTAAGCGAGTGGGTGACCTTCACGCGCTCTCTGTGAGTGCTTCGTGCTTGGAGTTTGGGCCTAATGACTCTAAAGTCATCCTTAAACCGAGGCACGGTTATGTCCCCAAAGTGCTTTCCACTCCGTTCAGATCACAGATCATTTCACTGTCAGCTCTTCCGAGATCTGAGGGTGAGGACGATGTGAATTTTCTCTGCCCCGTCAGGGCGCTGAGAATATATGTCGAACGGTCTGATGCTTTCAGGCAGTCAGAGCAGCTCTTCGTTTCGTTCGGTGGCCGCACTAAGGGCTTAGCCACATCGAAACAGAGCCTGTCCAGATGGATAGTTGACGCTATCGCTATGGCTTATAGGTCTAAGAACCTTCATTGCCCTCTGGGCGTCAGAGCGCACTCCACCAGAGGCATGGCCTCGTCGTGGGCGTGGTCTCGCGGAGTCCATGATATTTGTATGTCGGCGGGCTGGGCCTCTCCGTCTACATTTATCAGGTTTTATAACCTGGAGGTGCCTGCCCTACAGGCTAAACTGTTGTCAGTCTAACATACTAGCTCTGTTCGCTCTCGCTGCAGATCGACACAGACTGTGTGTGGTTTGTGTTATACACAGGCTCCAGATCGACAGACCAGGTCTTCCTGTCTGTGATCGTTTTTCACCTGTCCTTCGGGTTCAGGTGGCTGACAGGCAGTGTTATCATTCTTAGTTCAGCCCACGGATGTACCTGGCTGTTCTATTGTATTAAGCACCCATTCCCACACCCTGGAATGGTTATCTCTCCCTGGTCCCAACCCTCATCGGCCCAGATATTACCACTTACGTTTGTCCCCGGGCACATGCCCTTGGGAACGTGCATGTGGACCTTCTCTAGCACGCACGGCGTTTTACATTGGGTTCCCATAGCGTAAGCTAGCTTACGCAACACGAGAGTACTCTCGTAAGAGAACGCTCTCGGTTACTAACGTAACCTCGGTTCTCTCTAGATGAGGGAACGAGTGTTGCGTAACCCTGCCGTGCTTGTGCTACTTCTGGTTCGCTTCAGATTGAAAAACCAGAGAACAACCTCACGGGCCTGCTTTTATAGCCTGTAGCCACGCCCATTCTGGCAGGTCGTGACGCGCACGGGCGCCCGCGCCCTCATTGGTGCTTCGTCACGAGCAGGTCCTGGATAGGTTGCAGCAGTTGCTGCTGAGCAACCAATAGGCGCGCGAGCCGCTCTGCCTAGGTCTGCTTATGCAGCAATGCGTTTTAAACTTATGCAAAAATTAAGGATAATTTTTTGGCTTCAGTATTCTCGAGAAAAGGGTTTTTCCCGTAGCGTAAGCTAGCTTACGCAACACTCGTTCCCTCATCTAGAGAGAACCGAGGTTACGTTAGTAACCGAGAGCGTTTATTATGCAAAGGTTTTAAGGTTAACTGTTGTTTTATGAATTGCAACACTTGCTACAACCTGTCAAACCTAAGCCCATTTCCAATACTTTTTAACCTAAATTAATTTGTTAAAGACTACTTTTTTTTTTTTTTACTAAAATTGACTAAAACTTGACTAAAACCTTTTTGCGTTTTCGTCGACTAAAACTTGACTAAAACCTTTTTGTGTTTTCGTCGACTAAAACTTGACTAAAACTATCAAGTTTATAAGTGACTAAAATGTGACTAAATCTAAAAAGCATTTTCGTCCATAAGACTAAGACTAAAACTAAAAGGGCTGCCAAAAACAACACTGCACAACACCTCCTCACTTTATTTCTCTCAACACGGGGACAGGAGAGCTGGCAGTCAATACATGTGAAAAAGTAATTAGCGTTACTTATTTGAAAAAGTAACTTGGATATTTTGTAGTAAATTGAAAAGGTAATGCATTACTTTACTAGTTACTTGAAAAAGTAATCTGGTTACGTAACTCAAGTTACTTGTAATGAGTTACCTTCAACACTGTTGACAATACATATCTGCGCTACTGAATTTTTTTGTGTGCCCACGATCTGCACGTGATGTGTGAGCTATTGTCTGTCTGTGTGTGCGCGTTACAATGCAGCAGCGCATTAGTTTATACCAGCGATTAACTTATGTGTACAAGCTGTTTAAAACGTGCATTCAAAAATTGTCTCTGATTCAACTGATCAATTTTGAGCATCCAGATGGTATAATTAAACATATTTTGTGGATATGTTTAACTTTAACTGTTGGAATTGGAGCGTAAAAGTTGATCAAAAGATTTCGCGCCCTCTATAGGCCATGATTAGCGACTAGTCGACGTCAAGCTTAGAACGTCATGGCAGAGCAGTAAAGTCGAATAAAGTCATTATAGATGTATACAGTATGTGTGTGTGTAAAATAATGTCTGTATCACATTGTGATTGTTTGAGGTCAGCGTTATTCTGATAGCTCCGTTAAAAAAGATTTTCTTACTCAGTATGTTTGTCTTGAGAAGCTAAATGGCTTAAGATATTGTCTTGTTTTCTGAAAAATGTATCAGAATGAACTGAATTTATGCTTAAAACAAGAAATAATATCTGCCAATAGGGTCTGAATTTGTAAACTTGATTTCCATTTGAAAGTAAAATTGAAAGTAACTTGAGTGTGTTTGTTTAGAGGCAAACTCATATTCAAACCTGATCGAGGGAGTGGTGAAGATTATTCCGTTTGACCAGTGTTCGAGTCCAGAAGTGTATGGATCAGAGGTCCGGTCGGGGATGCTGTGTGCCGGGAGTGACTCCTGTGTGGACGCCTGCCAGGTAAGACGCAAAATCACCAAGAACTAATATGATATATCTTCCCTTTTTTTCTAAGTATCTTTTTTTTCAGAAACCAATGTTTTTTGTTTTTTTTTACGAATAAAAAAAATATTGGATTGCAGATTTGAATTTTATATGCATGGATCATGGTAATGATATTGATTGAGCAGGTCTAAAGGTTTTACTTTTTTTATTTTAGACTAATATTCAATATTATTTATTCTTTATCAATATTACTTTACAATAATTGAGCTGTTTTGAACATAAATTTGACATTTTGTAAACTTGCAAATTGGACTGTAGATATATACATACAAGTTTTTAAAGTAACACTTTACAGTAAAGTTACATTAGATAATAAAAATACTTCTAAAGCATTTATTAATCTTAGCTAATATTCATTTCAACATTTACTATTATTAAAATCAAAAGTTGTATCTGTTACTATTACTAAAATAAAAAATCTTATCTGTTATGTATTAAAGGGTTAGCTACCCCCCCCCCCCCCCCCCCCCCCCCAAAAAAAAAAATCGTGTTGTGTTGTTCTTAACCCTTGAGACTTTTAGTTCATCTTCGAAAGACTTTTTATTTAATTTTTTTATGAAATCCCTTTAAAGGGATAGTTCTCCCAAAAATGATGTCATCATTTACTCACCCTCAAGTTGTTCCTAACCTGTATACATTTCTTTGTTCTGCTGAACACAAAGGGAGATATTTGGAAGAATGTTTGCAACCAAGCAGATCTCGTGCCCCATTCACTACCATAGTATTTTTCCTACTATAATGGTTGTCAATGGGACCTGAGATCTGTATGGTTACCAACATTCTTCCAAATATCTTCTTTTGTGTTCAGCAGAACAAATAAATGTATACAGGTTAGGAACAACTTGAGGGTGAGTAAATGATGACATAATTTCCATTTTTGGGTAAACTATCCCTTTAATGGGCATGAACTGCAATGTACATCTGTATATTTTTATTTACTGATGTTAACAATAACTAATGTAATGCATAGTTCTTGTTAGTTAATGTTAGATAATGCATTAATGTTAGATATTAGATATTAGATAATGAAAAATTAGCCATATGTAACTTTTTTAATGTGTGTGATGTAATTTTTTTTAGGGAGACTCCGGCGGTCCTTTAGCATGTGAGTGTGACGGTGTGAGTTTCCTTTACGGCATCATCAGTTGGGGGGACGGATGTGGACGGTCAGGAAAACCAGGCGTTTATACCCTCGTGCCCAAGTATTCTGACTGGATAAACAGCGTCATCAAAAGATCCAGAAAAACAACATCAGCTAACAGAACAAAGATAATCATTTGCATCGGGAATCAATGCAAAAGATAACCCATAAATCAACTGTGACTTTATTATTAATGTATCAGTTTACACTTTCCATTACAGTGTTCATGTTACTGAGTAATACTAATGAACTTAAAGATAATATGTTATTAATGCTATTGTATTTATATTAACAAGCAATATTGTGACATGTACACACTGTAATAAGTTTGTTATGTATTATATTTCATTTTATTTTTTTGCATATCAATAAATTAAGTTGATTGCTGTGAAGTAAATGTGTCTTTTAATCTGCATGAAGTATTTTACAAATGTTTTTAGATCGTGCTCTAAAACTATCTATCAAGAACATGTCCAGGTCATGATAGATATTGGTACGTAGATATCAAATCGGCAAGATATACATTTGCGCGTCCACCATAAAGTGAACAGACAGATGAAGTTGAAATGCAACAGTTTGTTGTAAAATCATAGTAATTTACATTGTAATTTATTCTAATATATTTTAGAATCATAAACTACGAGCTTTGAGGTATTTTCTCCACTGACTTCCATTCAAATAAGTCTTTGTTGACCTTTATAATATTCTGACACATCTGGAGTGGCCAAATGCAACACCTAAATATTATCAGTTCAACACAAAAATAAAAGACATAAAGATTTGTATTTGCAAGTTATAAAGTTATTATTTTTCATTTTGAAATTGTTTTCATGCCAGTTCCTCAGTTTTCTTTACTTTGTTTACTTTTGATTTTGTCTTTTTTTTATTCATTTTTTTTAGTGTGGGGTGGAAAAAATTACCCAAAGTGGGTACCTTTTGTATTGTTTAGAAATGTGTGCAGATTGTAAATGTGACTACACTATACCCGATCTGACACATATTTAAGATCTTAGGTAGTTTCATTAGTTACTTTTAGATACCACGTCACATTTGTTACATTACAAATTGTGTAAGGGTTGCATGATAAATGCATGTAAAGGTTAATTATGCTTGACCTAAAATAATTGTTCCGTACCGACACAGTAACCTTTGACTGACCCCTGACATATGGCCTATTTGGGCGCGTGCTTGAGGCAGCAGGTCGCTCGCTCTGGCGTTATTTTGAAAGTGAGCTGTGCGTGCGCGCGCACGCGCAGCTGTCATGTGGGGAAGATGAGTGATACCGTGGTCGCAGAGGGAGCCGCAAAAATCAGAGACGGCAAAAAAGTATGGAAATCGCACGCGTGAGCTGTATGTGTGTATAATTTGTTCATGAGTGGTTGTCTGTAAAGGTTTGGTTTGACTTCTCTCTCGCAGTGGAGGAGCCGCTGGCTGGTTCTGCGTAAACCCTCACCGGTCGCAGGTCAGTTATCATGATCATACACTTCACAGACACACAAACTCAACAGTGGCGACAATTAACAAATATGATTTTACATAAAAGTAACATGTACTTTAATATATGAAAATAAACGGAACATTATCACAACGACAACAGCTATAAACCAGCAAACAGAAAGAAAATAATACGCATAGGCTACTGTATTGTCATCACGCTGTTGCAGTTAATCTGTAAATAGCCTATACAAGCATTTATTGTAAAACAGACAGATGATCGTTGTGGTGCTGCCTAGTTTACTTAATTTCTAGTTTACTTTTAAGTCATATATTATTAAATCGTATCAAAATAGATTTATTATAGATTTAGATTTATCAAATATATTACCGTGATAATATGGCAACTAGTTAATATTGCAATATTGTAAACATTATATTATATTACAAATACTTGTTAGAATACAATAAAACCAAAAAGGATCAAATGTAATGGTGCTTTGTTACCAGACTTAATATTCTGTTGGAAGCTTAGAAATCAATCTAAAGGAGTTTCTCTTGTGTTTTACTGTGATCTATACAGAAAGATACACACTATGAACTTTAGTGTTCATGGATGAAGCCGACTTTTGAGTTTGTAATCTATAATAAGGTGTGTGAGTTACATGCATGTTTTACATACACTGAGAGCATGGATCATGAACATCAATGTTTTTTACTTGAAATAGCCTATGCTGGTCTTTTTTGCACATCATATATGCTATATATATGGGCATTATAGGCTATATAATGTAGGATACAGACTTCACGACTGTTAATTCAGGTTTACTAATTTGCGTTCCAGGAGTCTCATATAACCGCACTGGAATGTTTCACTATTCAGTACAACAGCACTCTTGCTTCAGTGAAATGTCTTGCCGTCACTGCGAATGTTTTATTGGTGCAGTGAAGTTTTCTTTTGCAGTAGATCAGCTGTGAGAGCAGAAATGTGTGCGGAAAGACGTTTGTACAGCTGTTCACACTGTGTGTGTGTGTGTCACATGCCAAAGGTTGTTTTGTTTGTTTGCTTTCGTAGTAGCTGGAATCACGTTTGACCTACCTACATCTTTCAGGGGATGTAAGAATTGTTTTTTGGACATGCACCTCTACATGTACCTCTTTATTCACATTTAAATATGGTTACAGTTTAGTAGACCTATAAATGGTACAATGGCACATGATACACTACACTACCATTCAAAAGTTTGGGGTCAGTAAGATATTTAAATATTATTGAAAGAATTCTCTTAAAATAATTGTTTTCTAATGTAATATATTTGTAATTTATTCCTGTAATCAAAGCTGAATTTTTAGCAACATTACTTCAGTCTTCAATTCATGCTGATTTGCTGCTTATTATCAATGTTGAAATCGGTTGTGCTGCTTCATATTTTTGTGGAAACTATTTTTTTAAGAGTCTTTGATGAATAGAAAGTTTAAAAGAACAGCATTTATTTGAAATATAAATCTTTTGTAACATTAAAAACGTCTTTACTGCTTATTTTGATCGATGTAATGCATCCTTGCTGAATAAAAGTATTACGTTTTCTTTCAAAAACAACAACAACAACCACAACATAAAATCAGGGCCGTGTTCAAAAACGAAACTCTTAAAAAAATGATTTAGAAGGTAAGTATGGATTTAAAGTGATGATTTAAAGTCGATGATTTTTTCTTATTATTTCTACAATAAGCATGTTAAAATATGACTATATTTGAAAACTTTTTCACTAAATGATAGTCATGTCTTTGTCATCAATGTCAAGTGGACGTTTCAGACCTTCTTGACTGTATGTCAAGGTTAATAAATGTCTTTAAACGTCCTTTATGAAAGCTAATGTGTTTGTGTGTGTCAGATTGTTTGGTGCTGTACGTGTATAAGGAGCGCGGTGTGAAGGACAGGAGCAGCGTGACGCTGGAGCACATCTGCGGTCTGGAGACGTGTTTCAGCGCTGACGGCGTTCCCTTCATCCTCTCAATCCTGTGTCTCAGTCAAACCGCCGTGCTCGGCTTCGACAGCAGGGAGGCGCTGCAGAGCTGGGACCTGCGACTGCGCTACTGCCTCGGGGAAGGTCAGAGTTCAACATTTAACCCATAAAACAGTCACTTACATGTGTTGGTCAACACAATGACCGATGAGATAATAGCTCACCGCTATCTGTATCTGTTTCCATGATAAAGTGGTAGTTTACTCAAATCGTTTTATAATTTTAGGTAGTTGCTAAATGTTTAACATTAAATAATTTTTTTTTTTTTTATTAAATCTAAATATTTTTAACGTATGCTGCTTTATGAGCTCATATCGATTCGGAGACTACATGGAATAATTCTACTTAATTTTAATATAACATTACTGTAATAGTATAAAATTCACCAAATCAACATATTTCTGAAGGTTCATATGACACTGAAGACTAGGGTGTCTTTGTAGTGTTATAATTATATTTATAATTATAAATTAATACAATTATTTTAAAAAATCACTTGCCACACAGACGCAGGACCATTTATATTGAGGTAGGCGTATAGTGAGACACTTGACCAGTTATATCATTTAAAGCAGATTCTTTTCCACATTCATGTACATTTTAACTACGTTTTCATGTTGATACCAATATCAAGCCGCATTATGCATTAGCTACCCAAAGACATTTGATTGATTGACATGATTGTTGTGTATGTGCTTGAACTCTTTGTAGTTGTGAGCAGGCATGTGATGCAGTCAGCTGTGTGTGTCTGTTTGTGTGTGTAGCTGCTTTTTTATTTGCACACCCTCATAAATCTGTTTCAAAGTTACTGCTAACAGGTTTAACCCTGCGTACATTCCCTCATCACATTTTACACACACAGACAAAGAGAAGCTGTTACTAGATGGGATTTACTGCATAGACCAAAGTAAGATTGTGACATTCCTAGCATCAGGAACACTTACCAGAGCTTTCTAGTGAGTGCTGTTTGTTAAGGCAAGGTGTAACCCACATGTACTATCTTTCATATGTTGGATTAGAGATTTAAACAAACCCTGAACTACGAATTTTCTAAGACTTATGATTTTCACTTGATGAATATAAATTAATAATAACACTATGAGTATAAATAAAGCTAAAACACATTAAAAAAGTGACCCAGGCTGTATTTAGAGACCAGAATATCATAGAGTCCTGAACTTGCAAGCACCCAGAATACTTCAGAAACCACCAATGCCCTAAAAACTACCCAGAACACCATAGTAACCACCCAGAACACCCTAGCAACAATCTTGCAATGCTGTAGAAACCGCCTAGAATACATAACCTACCCACCTATAATAAACTACCCAGAACACACCTAGCAACCATCTGTTAACCACCCAGAACACCCTGGCCTAAGTTAACAAGCACCTTGCAATTCCATAGAAACCACCTAGCAATGCTTTTGCAAACAACCAGAATATCAGTAACCACCTATCAACCACCCTAAATACTCTAGCAACCACCTAGAAAATTATAGCCATCAACTAGCAACCACCTGGCAATGCCTTAGAAACCACCTTGTCCTAGCAAACACCCAAAATAACTCCGTAACCACCTATCAGTGTCCTAGCAACTCCCTTGCAATACCCTAGAAACCACCCAAAATACATTAGAATGCACCTAGCAACGCCCTAACAACCAGAAGTCACCCAGAACACCCTAGTAACCACCTGGCAATGCCCTTGCATCCAACAAAATACCTTAGTAACCAACTAACAACCACACAGAATGTCCTAGAAACCACCTAGCAACGCCCTTGCAACCACACAAAAATACCTTAGTAACCACATATCAACCGCACAAAATACCTTAGTAACCACCTATCAACCACCCAGAACACCCAAGTAACCACCTTGCAATGCCGAAGCAACCACCCAGAATTATTTAGAAACTAGTACTTAGAAGTCACATAGCCACCACCTATAACACCTTGGGAACCACACTCTTAACATATTGTGAGTTTTGCACAGGATTATACAACTTACTGTACTTTTCCTTCAGTTCCAGTTTATTGTTTATTGTATCTGAATGATTGGTACAGGAAAATCAAGTTTTCTCTTCTGTCAGTCCACAGTTTCAGCGTCTCTGTGCTGCCCGGCACTAAATTGGAAAGCGGAGCGGCGACTCTGCATTTATGCAACAATGTCCTGGTCATCGCTAAAGACCTTCCGGCCGTCATCATTGGTCACTGGAATCTGCTGGACCTGCGGCGATACGGGCCGGTCAACAACGGCTTTGTGTTTGAGGGAGGAACACGTTGTGGTTACTGTGAGTATGTCGATATAACAATGAAAAGGCTCATTATTTTCAGCTTTTTAATAAAATGCAATATCAAGGAATCAAGGTTTGGTTAGTTATCATGGTCCATTGCTTTGTGACAAGTAAAGTTTGGTTTCATTGTGTTTTTTTAAGTGGTGCCAATGTTGGTGTTTGGTCAATGTGAAACATGTATTGTTCTCTGATGAGTCCACCTTCACTGTCTTTCTCACATCTGTGGGAGTTACGGTGTGAAAAAGCCTCTTAGACCTTAACACCTGTATTGTTGCTGCCCAGAGTGGATCAGTGATGATTTGGATGTCTATGTTAATGTAGTATGTTCAGCCTATCATCCAGACCATGTTCACTTGTCTGGTTGTTTTTTGGCTGCATTTGATTCTGTGAAATTAAATGGTGAAATAGTAATCTGGCTTTGAGGAGTTTAGATGGCTGTAATTTAATATATAATAATATGATTTGTTCAGTCTGTCATCCAGGTCGTTTTCACTTGTCTGGTGGACTATGGCTACATTTAATTCTGAGGATACATAATTAAGTTTGGTTCTCATCCACCTCAACAGGGTCCTATCTACAATGTCAGCCCCGATCAGACTCAGGTGCTGGAACAGAAGGTTCAATCTCTCTTGGTGAAAGGCCATAGAATGTCTTAATTCTAATGTCATAAAAGAGACAATGAGTTTTACAGCCGGTACTTCATAGTTCAAAAGAAGGATGGGGAGTTGCGTCCCATTTTAGATCTTTGTCAGCAAAAACGCACTCCGATTCTGTCACGGTGTGGTGCAGGCAGAAGATGACGAGTCAAAAAGTTGAAATGCAGACTTACTTACAATATAATTCTAACAGGTACAGCAAAGACAGGCAGAAGGTACACACATGCTAAATACGACGGAGATCGGACAAAGACTGTCTGAACAGAATGGAACTAAATACAAACACTGATGAACACTGATTAACAGAACACAGGTGATATAGATGATGATGATGATGATGATCTAAACACAGGTGATACAGATGGACTAAATGACAGTAACCATGGATACGAAGGAGTGGCGGGAAAAGAACAAAGGAAGACATGTGACTACTGAAAATACTGACTGACGGGGGTGGAGCAGGTGGGAGAGGAGACCAGGGTGAAGCCAGAGAGCCGAGGAGACCAGGGTGGAGCCAGAGAGCCGACGAGCCCAGGCGACGCAGAGGATCTGGTTGGACATGGCGAAGCCGCCGGCTCTGGCGACTGAGGTGCAGGCAGGGACAGAGGGAGTGAGAACCAAGAAGGAACAGAAGGGAGTGAGGAGTCCAATGGAGCCGGGGGGACGAAGGGACAAGGCGTAGCCAGAGGAGTGCAGTCCAGAGGCGAGGGTAGGTCGACGAGCAACCAAGGTGGATCCGGAGAGACTAGGGAGCCTGCCGAAACTGGTGAACTGATGGGCCACAGTTGAGCTGATGGGCCACAGTTGAGCTGATGGATCGACGGGCCGAGGTAGAGTCCTGGTCGCGGAGGTTGGAGGTGGAGACCGGGCATCCACCGACCAGACTGGAGCTGCAGGCTGGCAGACCCACGGCGACCCCACCTCCCCGAAGGTGGTTAGAGGAGCTGAGGGGCTGACAGGCAGTGGCGGAAGAAGGGTTGAGAGGTGGTAGATGTGAGGAGGTGGGAGAGGGAGGCTGGGTGGGAATTCAGGAACCGGCTCAGGCTCAGGTTCTGGAACAGATTCCGGCTTGGGAACAGATTTGGGCTCGGGAACAGACTCAGGAAAAGATTCAGATACAGGCTCGGGAACAGAGTCAGATACAGGCTCGGGAACAGAAGACTCTGGATGGGCAGTCTCGGCGGGACGAGACTCTGGAACAGGGACATGAAGAGGTCTGGGAATATGGACAGTCCTTGGGGCAGGAACAGGTCTAGGAACAGAACGGGGAACAGTAACAGGTATCAGCGTGGCGGCGGCCATCCTGGCTGAGGGCTCAGGCGGCGAGGCGGCGGCCATCTTGGCTGAGGGCTCAGGCGGTGCGCACATAAATGTGCGCTCGCCTAATATTAGCTGCATATCCAAGTGTTTGTGTGGAGTGTGGAAGCTGAAGTATTAGCGCCCTTTCTGCATGATATGGAGGCATATATATCGATCACTTGCATTTAACTTTTTGCATTTTACTCCGTCCTTTTTGGTCTTACATCAAGAGTAGCCTAATACATCATTTGAATCTGACAAATTTGATTTGTGTGCACTCACAGTAAGAACTTAAGAAAATAAACAAAAGCGCTTTTGTAAAATAAAGAAAACAAACAGGATGCACTTTCTGCCGTCTCTGTCTTCATGAACTAGAGCGCATCAAAAAATAAACCGAAACTTAGCATGAACTTACCTCACAGACATGAGAAATACATCTATTGAAAGCTTGTTAGCATCGTCAACTTCATCACTCTAGCTGAAAACACAGAACTTTTTTATTTTATTGGTTTATTAATATAAAATAGATAAATGTGCGCTATTATTTGGTGCATATCCAAGTGTTTGTGCTGAGTGTGGAAGCTAAAGTATAGTACGTTTTCTGCATGAGATAGAGGTGCCGGCGCGATCACTTGCATTTTTTCCTGACAACAGCCGAAACAACTTAAAATAGCCTACTTTTTGTTCATACAGATAAGAGTAATACATAAACTGTAAAGGGTCTACTTTTATTTGTGTAAACTCACAATAAAAAGAAAATGTTGTGCCTTTGTAAAATAAGGAAAATAAACAGGATGCGCTTTCTGCCACCTCGGTTTCTGTGAACTTGAGCGTGTCAAAATATAAGCCAAAATTCAGCGTATACTTGCCTCACAGACATGAGAAATATATCTATAAAAATCTTGAAATGTCAAGCGATTGTCAACCAATTCAAGTGGAAAACAAATATTCTCAGATTATGTAATCCATAGACATGCAAAATAGTCGGCTTTATCTCTGCAACCGAAAACACAAAAGAAAAGTCTAGATGAGAACTAAAACTCCCTGTTTTGGGTAAATTTGGTTTTGTTGTTCCTCACACATAGCTATCAAATTACTTCAGGACACCTGTAATATAGTGAAAACGGGCTACTTTTATGATGCTTTAGTGTCCTTTTTAAAGCTTCAGTTCCAATTAATTTCAGTTAAAATAAAAAGAGGGACCAGCAATGACTACATTTACATGTGCACCGGTAATATGATTATTTCCAATAATCAGAGTAAGGTCTTAATCTCAGCAAGATGTTTACATGACAAGCAAACATCTTCACTCCTGTCTACATGCAATTTTCATTAATCTGATTATTTACATTCCCTAATTCACAGCACATATTATGAACTCACATACAGTATGTGCATTACTGGCCAAACTCTTCAAGCACACACACATTTGTTTGCCGGTTCTTTGGCATCCGGCCTCTGTCATTTTATTTTAAAATGTTTTGGGTGACATGCCTAAAAATGTTTTCGACCATCCAAATACAGTATTATAGGGGACTGAGCGAGCTGAGCAGAATCTTCAGAAAGGCACTCTCCGATCCTGAGGAAATGTTACCGCTCCCCATTCCACTCTGCTCATATGCTCTGATTGTAATTAAAATCAACATTCGCCACGTTTTATACTACAATTATGGTTGCAACAATAATGAACTTGCCTAAATTTGCAGTGAGATGAACATGAGTAAATGATGACAGGATTCTCTCCCTTTAACATCTGTGTGTATTTGTGTGTAGGGGCTGGCGTGTTCTTCTTGTCTTGTGCTGAGGGCGAGCAGATCAGTTTTCTGTTTGACTGTATTGTTCGTGGCATTTCCCCATCCAGAGGCCCTTTTGGACTGAAGCCACTGCTGCCAGGTCAGTGCTGTATAACTGTGACACGTACAGTATGTGTCTTTATATCAGATTAAAGCCTCATCTGTTGCCAAACTCCTAAAGCTTTCAAGCTACATGCATCAAACTCTGGTTAGTCTGTCTGTTTTCAGTGTTTGTCTATCTATCGGCCTGTCTCTCTCTCTCTGATGTTTTTATATATTCAAACTGCATTAGGCCTTTATAACCATAAGACATCAAGGCTTTTGTAAACATTCAGACAAAGCTTTTTTAAGAAAACATTCAAAGTTTGTTATGACCCCTTTGTGAAAAAGAAGTGCACTGAATTGTTATACATTTAGTGTATTTCAAATCTTAAAAGTATATTTTTAAAAGGATGTACTTGCAGAGAATATTATGAATAAAATAAAAGGACAAAAATTTCATGGCCCACAGAATATTTTGTTGCATGAATATCTGAACAATATATCAAAAGAAAGAACAGACCCTCTGCTTTTAAACAAACAAGCTTTGTGTTAATTCTACGACATTATGTTAAACATAACGACAGCTACGACAGCGAATGTTAAAAATACGACAGATACCTGCATGACACACCGGCCTCGAGTCCCACGGAGGAGCTCTGGAGCTTTTATTATGTTTATATGCCGCAGCCGGTCGCTGCCGCTCTATATTTTATTTTCATTTTTAAAGTTATGTTTAACGTTTGCCAGTTCCCGCCTCCTTCTTCCATGAACTTGAACTTTGTTACAGTTACGTTTGATCACTTAAATTCACATTATTTTAATAAATTCTAATGAAACAGCCACAAGTGCTGAATTACTACTCATATAGGTCACTTTATTTGACTAATTAAAATTGTGGGGTAAGCTAGCTCGATATTAGAACATCATATTTATAAAAGCTGGATGACATGTGTTGCTAAATGGCATGCAATTAATTTTTAAATATATTGTATAGAAAATGCTGTATTACTGTTACTACAGTACAGTAATTTCTACGGAAGTAAATCAGGAAATCAAGGGTAAGGCGGATATGACATTGACAGGCGACGCAATGGCACTGGCTATTACACTGGTTAAAATTGTGTATTTCTCTGGATTTAAGCATTGTTTGAAACATTTTGAAAAATGTAAGTACACAAGTCTTCAAAATATATAACATTGTTTTAGTGGATTTTTTAATCCAGAATCGTACATATTGTGCCTTTAAAGAGAGTACATATTCATGACCGTTATTTCTTAACCCACTTAAAAGCCCTCTGAAATAAAAATGTATTATGAAAATTAATATGTTAGCCTTAAAGTTATGAATAAGCTTGTGTGTTCCAAAACAATGACAAAATTCACATTTAGGAGATATAAGCATTCAAAACTTATAGTCTCTCACTGCCGCTAAAATGGATTATGGATTTTTATGACATCACCGTGGAGTTCAGCTTCTCATCACATCTTCTGTCCAATCAAATGGTCTCTAGAATCTGAAGCGTCCCGCCCCCTATGCTATAAATACCACCTGGCCAAAGCAAACGTTGACACATAATGGAGCAATAGGGTTTGGAGATGTGTTCGGTTGCTCAAACGCTCGAGTTTAATTCCGTTTTCCAACTGTACGTTGGTTAAAGGGCCCCTATTATGGATTTTTGAAAATGACCTTTCATGTAGTGTGTAACATAGCTCTAAGTGAATGAAAACATCCTGCAAAGTTTTAAATCTGAAAGTGCACCGTATATAAAGTTATTGTCTTTCAAAAGTAAGAGTCGACTTTGAGTCAATGAAATGAATCGTTTTTCAAACGAGCCGTTTCGTTGTGACGTCAAGACGAAACATTAACATATTGCCCGCCCACTTATTTTGCGCGCGAAGCCACCAGGGAAAACTTGAACCTCAAACATGCAGCTGATTCCTGTGGATACTGGATAGCATCATGTCGAGAAGACGCTGTGCTCTACAATGTGAAGGTAAAGCCAGTTTTTTTCCGCTGCCCAAGGACGAGCATGTGATGAATCAGTGGTTAAAATTCATCTTTACCATGATATCACAGCAGTATAATCCTAAACTTTTGCTGTGTTCCCTTTATTTTACTGACGACTGCTTCTTAAATCTCGGAGTTCAGAATCAGTGCAGGATTCACAAACCGTTTGCTCTTGAAAGATGGTGTTCAAAATACTTAGTTTTGATTTTTTGGTCTCCTGCTTCTGGCTAACTCACATTATTACTGTCTTACTGAAATACTTCTGCTAATCAGTTTGTGGGCCACTATTACTTAAAACCGTGTCTATTAATGCAGATTGTCTTTCGTTCTCACTACTTTGAGGAAAGATTAAGCATGGAGCAAGATTTGTTTTACCAACGTTTATGTTACATCAGTCATTCACGCTAGAGCTCAGCTAATGTATGCACTGTTATTGATACAGTTCCCACATGTTTACCCCAATAAATGAGAAAAATACTCTGTAAATAAATAAGTATAAGTAAAATAATCGGTTTATTGATGGACATGCATTTGTTAATGCTGATGGTGAGGAATTACAGTTGCAACATCTCATAATGTACCTCAAACTGAGTTGTGTATTACTGAGAAACGTCCTGCTCGAGTCGTCCTTACGATGGAGGTTCGGGTTCAATAACTAGTTCTTCTAATGTTTCATCATCGGACTCGCGCTCACAATGATATGGTAAAATCGACGTCAGTGTTTGTTACTGTTTAGTTTACGGTGTAACAGAGCACACATTGATCCACAGGTAGGGGATGGGTGTCTATTTTGTGGGCAAGCAGAAACTGTTTTACATTTATTTTTTTACTGTGGAAGACTTGAAGCTTTGCTATCTCAAATAGAAGAATGGTGTAGAAATTTTTACTTTTTATTTATGGACCCAAGTATAACAAACATAGAAAGCAGATCCACATGATGCTTAATTTTTTTTTGGGCAGGCCAAAATGGCAATATGGCTGTTACCAAATTAAATGGTGTGGGGTCAACTGATGCAGTGGCTATTTAAAAGGGTTTAATCAAATCAAGGCTAAAGGTGGAATATGCGTACTATCAACTGATTAAAGATATGGAAACTTTTAACTATACTTGGGGAGTGGAAAAGTGTTTATGTGAAATTGACATTGATGGTTCTCTGCAAATTTATATCTAATTGTTTTTATTTCCCTTAAACAAAGATTGAGTCGTTTTGGTCTGTTTTTAAACTGTGGAATAAAATGTTTATTTATTTAATTTTTTATTATTTATTATTATGAAACTTTTTAATTTGTGTAGGTTTTATGTAATTATGTAAAAATTGTAATTACAAGATTTTTAAAGTCAAGTCTCTCAACTCATGTAACTCTCTCTCTCTCTCTCTCTCTCTCTCTCTCTCTCTCTCTCTCTCTCTCTCTCTCTCTCTGAAATTTAAATCCCCAGTTTTAAAAAGCCCCTGGTATAATTCATGCAAGATCAGCTCTATGGCTTTTTACTGGGACATTTAAGACACTAACAAGAGTTTACATATCGGCCCAGCCAATCAGAGTGTTTCACACCTAGTCCTGACCAATCAGAACTTGATCATCTCTCCTATTCTGAGAAGACAGGGGAGATCAAGGGGTCAAAGTCACTGTTTATATTCTCAAGCATTCCTGATAACCCAGAGAACGCTGTAACCTCATCCTCTCTCTCGCAGTACTGTAATGTAAGCAAAGCTGTTCCTGTACCACAGCAGGTGTGGCCATTGCCCTGATACTTAGCTGAAGACAAATACGTAGACAGCCAATGTTAGGCCATTGCTTTGCTATAAATGAAGTCAGAAAACTTGCATGCAAAATGTTTGAAACAACTCGACACATCCGTGTTTATTATGTCCCTTAGGATACCTGTTGATCAGTGATGATCGGCAAATATCTGACAGCGTCAGTGCTTCTCTGGCTATTTGCCATCTCATCCACATGTCTGCTCTATTAATAGCACTTTAAGTGTTAGATAAACACTGAGGCGATCTGCTGTAACCCCCTTACATGCGGTCAACGTGTCCCTGTAGTTTACTAGTACACACAATGTGTATCCATCAGTTAGGCCATAAACTGACAAATATGTATGCAGCAATATCAGTAAATGTTTTAAAAAGCACTGACCCTCGTATCATGATAAGTTTTAAATGGCGATGCTGCGATTTTCTCTATTCGTCAATCTCAAACCATCAGTTCAATGAACCAGTATCATCTTAAGCCAAACTCGAAACAGGTTTGGATTAATATTGGACGAAAGGTGATATCATAATTACCAGAGCTTCTCCATAATGTGAATCACTTTGGAATCCGCAATTTTAGTACATTTCCAGAACTTTTTACAAAAACTTTCCCAATGCGCTAAATCATTTTTTGTCTTTTACCTTCTAAATAATGTCGGCAAGAATGAGAACAGCCTTTAGGCCATTGCACTATTGTTGTTTCTTAAGTTATAAAAAAAAAGGTTAACAGTAACTTTTGGCCCTCTAGCAGTTAAAAAAACAAAACTACATGCATTTTGCTGATTAACATTGTTTTAGTTGTGCTTCGGCTCTGTGTGACTGTGCTGATAAATATGGTTATCCTTCTGCTCATAAAATGTTCACTATTAGGCTTAAGAGATATTGGGCCCTATCTTGCACCCAGCACAATTGACTTTGTAGGAAAAACCTAGTCTAAAGTCAGTGGCGCGTTGCACATGTTATTCATATGCTATTTTAAGGGCGCATGCTTGGCCATAATCAATGTAGCGTGTGTGCACAACACGCATGCACTTTGCTTATCTCATCTACACACAGACGCAGCAGTTCTCATTTTTAGAAAACCATACATTAAGGAAAAATATTAACACACGAGGGAAATCATTGTTGTGTCCATGAAGATGTGAAAAAATAGGCATAAATCTAGCTTACACATTTACCCAAATTATTATACACCTGTTTAACCGAAGCTAATTTGGTTGTGTTTCTCCATCCCCAATGTCACTTCTCTGTGTTTTACGGCCCTGACGAGAACGTCGGTCTCCTCGGCTGTGAACCGCTCCTGGCGTGCGCCTGGCAAATCCGCCGTTATAATAGCAATCCGGCTTGGAACAATCGCGCCAGCTTTTAAAGGGAATGTGAGATGTCGCTCTGATTGGTTTATTTCACGTTACACCCAAACCACACCTATGAATAATGAAGCTACTTCAGACCAACCCATTTTAGATTTGCGTCGGGTGCAAGAGTCATTTATCCCGCCGGTATAATAGCAACAGCGCCCAAGACCCGCCCACAAAGTTACTTGCGTTTCGCGCTTGATACTTGCGTTTCAGATCGTTAAAATAGGGCCCATAGAGTTTAGATGGAAATTATCTCAAACTGACTAGCTGAAGACGGTAGCTATACCTATTAATAGACACTGTACTTCCCTGAACATAAATTCCAACACAGCGCTACAACAACTGTAATGAAATGACTCTTCGCAATAGATTATGCTTTACAATGAACTCTGTTAGAGAGCTATATGACAATTTCTCTGTTCAATAAAATACATTACTCACCTGTTGAGTAATAAAAAAAAATATATATATATATATGCAAAAACCTTGTATATAATATGCAAAAACCTTGTCCGTTTGACATTTTTCTTTTAAATGAACATTTTTACAGTATGTTTTTAATTTTACTCTTATCAGTGACATTTTTTTAAATAAGGCATTTCAATAACTGACTAAAAACCCTCTCATTGCCATTAAACATTACTGAACCTGAACATAGGAGCCGATAAAAATGTTTAGTTAAAAGAAAAATGTCAGATGGACTTGAAGTCTTCATATATACATGAAGTAATATGAAATATATTAAATAATAAAACTAAAGCTAAATAAAAATATTTAAGAAAAACTATTAAAAATAACAAAAGCACACACACACACATATATATATAAGTGTGTGTGTGTCATAAACTGCTTGGGGACGCAAAGGTTGAGGATCCAAATGCAGTAATTTATTGAAAGGGTAATCCACAATCGTAGTCAGAAACGGGCAAAAGGTCATAAACACACACTATATAAAATGCTGGGTTGTTTCAACCCATGTTTGGGTCAAATATGGACAAATCAAACCATTGGTTTAAATTTTTTTGTTAAATTTTTAACCCAACGGTTGGGCTTGTCCATATTTGACCTAAACATGGGTTGAAGCAACCTAGCATTTTTTAGAGTGCAGGGTCCAAATAAAGACAGGGCACAGGGTCGAAACCAAATGAGCACTCAGAAATATAGAATGACACTAGGCTTCACAGTGGCTACATTTACATGCACAACTTTTGTTTCAATCAGACTGAATTCATTCTGATTGATGAATCTGAATGTGTGTGAACATGAACGCTAAACATGTGATCGGATTGATGAGCGTGTTTATATGTCACAAGCTTCAAATCGGAATAGATTTTTTATATATATATATGAGCTTTAAAAAAAATCGAAATATGAATCAGTACTTTAATAGTAATTAATAAATAATACAAAAATAACACAATCAATTTCAATCAATTTGTAAAATCTGAATTTCCAACTTCCTACGAGGAAAAGAGTAGTGGAATAGCACTTGAAGTCAGACAGCATTCCCTATTTTGTTTGTTTACATGTCATATCAGTAAATTGAGTGGCAAAAGGCTTGATTTGTGTATTTGTGTTGACAGTCTGTCTCTCACAGTTCTTTTTAACTTGCTCTGTCTATGTCTCAGAGCCCAGTGTCAATGCAGCTTTAGTGCAGGACAGACTAAACCATGAAGCGGAGGAGTTGGAACGGAGACTCAGTCTACTGTCTCACAGCACAGGTAACTGTGTCTCCTGTTTTGCTCACCTTTTTCTCACATGGGATCCCCAAACCCACATCCAAAATGTCACTCTGGTAAACCTCAATCTGGAGGATTTATGTAAAGCTTCAGTTATCTGTAGGAGTTATCATGTGTTTGTATGATGGCATCAGATTTAAATACTCATTTAAAAAGAGTACTTACGGAAATAATATACTTTCAAAGAATATAGTTATTATGTAACTTCGTAATTGCTTGTATTGCCTTTGAAATATGGATAAATGTACTGCCAAAGCATGTCATTTCTATTAAAACTTGTCATGTATTAAATATATTTGTTAAAATTAATTAGCAATTTAGTAAATTTATTTATTGTAATATCAAATAACAGTTAACATTATACAGTTAACATTATAATTAAGTATTTTACATGTGCTTTAGTAGGTTAGTCAACTCATCAAAATAAGTGTCTCTTTAAGTACACTTAAGTGGCCTTTTTTTTTCATTAATATTATATAATCTGCATTTACAGATGTTTAAAAATGTACATTTAGAACTCAAATTAGCCTACAAGTGCACATTGCAAATAAGTGCACTTCTTTTAGGTATCTGTGAAGAGAGAAGCAAATATTTGTGCAGTCAGGATGAATAATTTTGCTCTCTCTTTTGTCCTGAAAGCACATGTTATTCATATGCTATTTTAAGGGCGCATGCTTGGCCATAATCAATGTAGCGTGTGTGCACAACACGCATGCACTTTGCTTATCTCATCTACACACAGACGCAGCAGTTCTCATTTTTAGAAAACCATACATTAAGGAAAAATATTAACACACGAGGGAAATCATTGTTGTGTCCATGAAGATGTGAAAAAATAGGCATAAATCTAGCTTACACATTTACCCAAATTATTATACACCTGTTTAACCGAAGCTAATTTGGTTGTGTTTCTCCATCCCCAATGTCACTTCTCTGTGTTTTACGGCCCTGACGAGAACGTCGGTCTCCTCGGCTGTGAACCGCTCCTGGCGTGCGCCTGGCAAATCCGCCGTTATAATAGCAATCCGGCTTGGAACAATCGCGCCTGCTTTTAAAGGGAATGTGAGATGTCGCTCTGATTGGTTTATTTCACGTTACACCCAAACCACACCTATGAATAATGAAGCTACTTCAGACCAACCCATTTTAGATTTGCGTCGGGTGCAAGAGTCATTTATCCCGCCGGTATAATAGCAACAGCGCCCAAGACCCGCCCACAAAGTTACTTGCGTTTCGCGCTTGATACTTGCGTTTCAGATCGTTAAAATAGGGCCCATAGAGTTTAGATGGAAATTATCTCAAACTGACTAGCTGAAGACGGTAGCTATACCTATTAATAGACACTGTACTTCCCTGAACATAAATTCCAACACAGCGCTACAACAACTGTAATGAAATGACTCTTCGCAATAGATTATGCTTTACAATGAACTCTGTTAGAGAGCTATATGACAATTTCTCTGTTCAATAAAATACATTACTCACCTGTTGAGTAATAAAAAAAATTATATATATATATATATATATATATATATATATGCAAAAACCTTGTATATAATATGCAAAAACCTTGTCCGTTTGACATTTTTCTTTTAAATGAACATTTTTACAGTATGTTTTTAATTTTACTCTTATCAGTGACATTTTTTTAAATAAGGCATTTCAATAACTGACTAAAAACCCTCTCATTGCCATTAAACATTACTGAACCTGAACATAGGAGCCGATAAAAATGTTTAGTTAAAAGAAAAATGTCAGATGGACTTGAAGTCTTCATATATACATGAAGTAATATGAAATATATTAAATAATAAAACTAAAGCTTAAATTCCAGAGTTCCCAGTTCCCAGTTGGAACGGAGACTCAGTCTACTGTCTCACAGCACAGGTAACTGTGTCTCCTGTTTTGCTCACCTTTTTCTCACATGGGATCCCCAAACCCACATCCAAAATGTCACTCTGGTAAACCTCAATCTGGAGGATTTATGTAAAGCTTCAGTTATCTGTAGGAGTTATCATGTGTTTGTATGATGGCATCAGATTTAAATACTCATTTAAAAAGAGTACTTACGGAAATAATATACTTTCAAAGAATATAGTTATTATGTAACTTCGTAATTGCTTGTATTGCCTTTGAAATATGGATAAATGTACTGCCAAAGCATGTCATTTCTATTAAAACTTGTCATGTATTAAATATATTTGTTAAAATTAATTAGCAATTTAGTAAATTTATTTATTGTAATATCAAATAACAGTTAACATTATACAGTTAACATTATAATTAAGTATTTTACATGTGCTTTAGTAGGTTAGTCAACTCATCAAAATAAGTGTCTCTTTAAGTACACTTAAGTGGCCTTTTTTTTTCATTAATATTATATAATCTGCATTTACAGATGTTTAAAAATGTACATTTAGAACTCAAATTAGCCTACAAGTGCACATTGCAAATAAGTGCACTTCTTTTAGGTATCTGTGAAGAGAGAAGCAAATATTTGTGCAGTCAGGATGAATAATTTTGCTCTCTCTTTTGTCCTGAAAGCTTCCAGCTCCCGTTTCGGCTCTTCGATGACAGGAGATGACCGCAGCATATCTGGTTCATCTGACACCTCGGACACAGATTGCAGCATTAGCGGTCGCCCTGCGCCGTGGACCGATCTGGTTCTGCCCAGCTCTGCAGAAACGCCTCACCCGCAAGCATCTCAGGTCGAGGAGAAACTCTCCACTGGACTCCAGGTCCCGACTGATCCCGTTCGCTCAAGGAAGCTAAAAGAAACCGGCCGACAGAACTCATCCGACAGCGGCATTGCTACGGGAAGCCACTCGTCTTACACAGGAAGCTTCTCTTCCTACAGTGGCAGTCTGGATGCTGCCGGTCCAGGGGAGGAATACGGAACGCCGTTCAACCTGCCACCACCTGCTATCCCAGAGAAACACTTGTGCACATGCAACCATGAGTACCAGATTCCCTCTTCGCTACAATACCTTTATGACTCTCCCCGCAGTCTGCAGGAGATCACCAGAGCTCCAGAGGACAACAGAGATGGTAGCAGATCTCAAAATGATACTGGACTTACAGAGCCATTTGTCCAGAAACAGTCTGAAGAAAATTCAGAATCTCCCAGCCAATTAGATTCTGGCTCAGCCCTGATTCATTCTCTAGAGCTTGGTAAAAGGGAGGAGTCAAAAACAAAGGAAGGCTTAATAAAAGGGGAGGAGTCTCAGGGATTTTTTTGTAACAAAAGCTGCTGTGATTGTGCAAACTGTTCACTTCCTCCTGCCGGCTCTAAATCGCTCTTCACTACCTGCCCCATCTGCAGAGGACTCAAGGTACACACACTACTCGGGGTTATTATAGTTTAAAACTAAAACTAAAGCTAAAAAAAAAACACAAAAAACTTAACTGAAATAAAATGAAATAACAAACTAAAAAATTAAAAATCTTATTTTATTTTGGTTAGTTGCCTCATTTTAAGCTAGTAGCTAGTTGCTCATTTTAATTTAGCTTAACTTGATATACTAAAATAACTCAAACGAAAAAAAAAACCGAAAAAAAACATTAATATAGACATAAAAAAACAATAATAAAAATCATTATATATTTGTACAGTGTGTATATATATATATATATATATATATATATATATATAGTCATTTTTATTATTGTTTTTATTGTAATATTGTACATTATAATATTGTTATTAAGTTTATATATATACATATATACTGCTGCATTTTAATTAACTAATTATATGTGGGGTTTTTTGTGTGTGTGTTTTTAGTAATTATATGTATTGCATGTTTCAGAGTGAAGTGTGGCACTGTGTTCATTTACACCATTGGTTCTCAATTCTGGTTCTATAATAATACTAATAATAGTAATAAATAAGGGATAATCCAAGGCTAGCTGTGCATTAAATGATTTTAATGCATGACATGGAGGCAAAGAACCATGCGACATGAAGCGAAGTGGTTGCTTCCGCGGAATGCATTCAAATCGTTTAATGCACTAGCCGTGGATTATCCTGCTTATACCATGGTAATTTGCCAACATTGAAAACTTGAAGCTGTTGTTGATGCCTGTACTGCAATATTTAACCGGAAGAGTAAAAATGGCGGTTATTTCCATTAGTTACAGCTCCTTAGTTCTAGCATTCTGCCCACTTTGAATCAGACACATAAAGTAGTGCGTAGATTACATTTATTTGAATGAATGAATTATAGCATTTATTTTAATTAATAATCGAGAGAGAGACAGAGATATGCGTATGTGAATTACCGGTGTCTGTTCAGTGTCTCTCTCTATTAACAACGAAGCTGTGAGTTTAATTACTTCAAAACTAGCAATGTTACCCCTTTGTTGCTGATAAATACTGTATGATGTAGCGATTCAGTAGCGAAGCTATTTTATTATTAAAAGTCACAGGGTGAAGATATTGCTTTTGAATTACAATTGATAGAAGTGTGCAAAAATACAAATGCAACCCAGCACAGTGCAATTAACACACCTGTGCTCGATAAACCCTTTAATGCACAACAGATTTTTAAAAGAGTGTTGTGTCTTCTTTATAAGGGCCAAGGACTGCAGATGCTAGGTCAGGATTTCTTGAGACCAGTGCTGTTATTGTCAATTAAAACCAAAACTATTAAAAGTCACCGTTAAAACAAAGCTGAAATAAAATAAAATATAAATATTAGATGAAAAATGGATGAAGTGAAATAAAATAATCGTTAAGGGGAGCGTTAAGTTTCTGTGCTCCTGAATGTTTGTTTCCACAGCGCGATTTCCGAGTGACGTATGCGTGTGTGTGCTTCCATGAAAACAGCGTGAGTGACGTATGCGTATGCGTATGTGTGCTACAATGAAAACAGTTTTATTGCACACCTTTCATCCAATCAGAATCGAGTATTTAGACAGACCATTGCATAATACAGGCCTACAAATAAGCACAGCAAACATTTTTGAAAAATCACAATTAAATTTTTTTCCCCCAAAAGTGTGCAGCCCTATATTATGGAAGCCACATATCACAATTACCTTTTATTTTTTTATATTTATTTTTTATTCTGTGGCAGGAATAAGCTTCCATACTATACTGTAGCATTGGGAAGCGACACCCTCTGGTGTACTGCAATAAGAACAGACTCCATCCACTGCATCCAGTTAAGTTCTTTGTGGCATTGATTATGGTGTTATGTAATGTTAATTGATTTGCTCTGTGTGTTTGTTAAACAGGGCACATTTCTTCCTCATCCTGGAGGGACTCTACTGCCCACTGTGCCAAGTAAGACTCCTACAGCCAGTATATCTCTTTACAACCTCTCCCTCATTCTGCATATCCCATAGTGAAATACTTAAAGGGTTATTTAAGGAGTCTCCATAAGAAAAAGCAGTACACTTTAACATGCTTTTAAAAAGACTACTTATTATGGACTACTTATTAAGTGTGAACAGAATGAAATGTTTTAGGGCATTAAATTGTATGTTAATTTATATTAAATGAAATTAGCTGAACTTTAGAGGGTTTTTTGACCCACTTTAGTAGGACTTTAGTACATCTTTATATGTAGTTTTGTAATAACTTGTATTTTCTTTGAAATATAGTTAGTGTACTGCCGAATGTACTGACAAGCATTTATGATATCCTAAAATATACTTTAATGTATACACTATAATATATATATATATATATATATATATATATATATATATATATATATATATATATATACACACATACATTATGTATTAAGTTAAGTTAAAATATAAGTTAAATATATACTTAAATATATTTGCAATTATACACTTGTAATGATAAAGTTGCAATTTAGTACATTTAAAATATATTAACTTTAAATATAATATATCCATCAACACATTACAGTTAAAATTATAATCAAGTATATTACATGTACTTTAGTATGTTACTCAACACATCAAAATAAGTGTACTTCTTTAAAACATGACAGAAGATTATTAAAGCAATGATTTAAAATGTATTTTAAAGTAAACTTTTCATTTGACATGAACCGCTTTTTTTTAAATGTGTTAAAAACAGTCATAAAAGTGTTCTCTCTTTAAGTACACTTAAGTGGCCTTTTATTTAATTAATATTCTATTATCTGTAAATATAGTATTTTAAAATATACTTTTAAGATTTGAAGTGCACATTCAATACAATTAAGTGCACTTCTTTTTCACAAGTGTCTGGACAACTCCCATATTCATTAAGTAATACACAGCGCATTTTAATATAAATAATATAAAATGTATATAAAGTGAGATTTATATGTGAGGAACGTACAGACACACTCTCAAAGAAGCAGGTGTTACTTCAGCAGGTGAAAATTCAGCCCCTCCCACTGGACCAGCCACCAATCAGCAGCCGTTGGAGATCAGTGACTTATCTTCGACCAATCAGGATCCATGGAAGCCCTTATCTGAACATTCACAGACCAATGAGGAGGAGCGATCTGAGGGATACATCTCCTGTCTGTCTGATCTCCTGGCACACTACAATCCTGCTGGGAAATCAGTCAGTAGCAGCGTTTATGAGGCGATGTCATCATCCAGACGCCCCGTTCACACAGTACACACTGTCCTCTATGAGAACTGCCTCCAGTGCAGGAAAGGAGAGGGAAACTGCCGGCTGCTTAGACTCACGCCTCCGTCCAGACTCTCAATTTTTGTCCAGGACCAGAGCAGAGAACTGAGTAGAAACAATTTGAACATCCCAGAGTCTGTCTGCTCTTCCATTGAGTATCCCAGTAGGCCAGTCTCTCTGCAACGAATACCTGAAGAAGGTAAGAGAACGTCAACCCCAAACCTCTCACACTGGACTTTGTCTCATCTCTAACCCAACTCAATCTTCTCTTCCTCATCACTCCAGAAGTCTGTCTAATCGTATTAATAATTAGCTTTACTCTTCTGCAAAACCCATCTATATTGTTGTTTTCCATTCGTCGTCTTTGAGGATTTGAATGGTGAAGAAGCTCAAGGACTTGAAAGCGAGTTCGATACAAGGTTGATGTTGGAGATGCATGTGTCATAATATGTTATTTCTGACTTCTGAGCTAAAATGGGATTTAAAAGGAGACACAGGATTCATCCAATGTAAAACAATTTTTTTAAATCATTTTCAAAACTTACATTTCAACATTAGAGAACAAAAACACTTATCATGAAAAAAAAAAAACACTGGAAATGAGAGCAAGCATCAAGCCAGGTCAGAAAAGTATCGCATTTCTTTCCATAAAAAGAAACGTACTTAGTTACTTTTTATGGAAAGTAATGCGTTACTTTTCTTACCTCTAAGTAGTTACTTTTTTATTGTAATGCATTACTTTTAATAGTAACTTTTCCCAACAAGGGTATTTATCCATCATACAAATAAAGACATCATCTAGCTCCTTATTGTCAGAAACATCATAGTGTAAAAGAAATGCTCTACCAGGATAGGATACTGACAGTTAAACACATGACATACTGACTAAATATGTATTACAAGGGCAATAATGATGAATAAGTTTTAAATGGACTTCTTTTATTTTATTATTAAACAAGAAATTATTGGGCACCATCCAGAATTACCATTCGTGTTGAGTGCTAACCATCTGTCATTAGCTTTAATAATTTAATTGTTACTAGCAGTGATGAATTTATCCAAAATTAATTTGTACATTTAGTATCCAAAATACTAACCCCTTGTAGATGGTTGAGGGAGATTCCAACTCATATTGTAGTGTATTTTGTAAGATTTCACCAAGAGCAACACATTGGAAGGAATATGTGTTCGATACATTTAATCTAGATTTGATGTACCTAAAATAACTCATAGTCTGTCACTGTCTAAAAGAACTTCAATGTAGACTAATCTCTCAAAGCTGATATGTGTGATCAAGATGGTAATAAAGTTGAACCAAGATCAATAATGTGCCAGTGTGTATTTGGGATGCATTTATATCTAAAGTTTGGGAAATACAAATTAAATATTACATTTATATTAAGGCCAGTATGATGGCCGATATTATAAATCAATACGCTTTGACTGTTTTTTAAAATTGCATTCATCATTCAAAGCCCGAAACATATTTTATGCAAATGTGTTAATGCAAGCACTTCTAGCTATGCACAATTCATAATTGAACACAAGTACACGATTTCACAAGGAGCACTAGATATGTTCCTCTACACTTCTGAAAAAGTACTCATGTGCCCTTGTAGTGTACTTTTATCATAACACCTTTTTTTAAACTGCACTTGCAGTTAAAGGGTTAGTTCACCCAAAAATTCTGTCAGTAATTACTCACCCTCATGTTGTTCCAACCGCGTAAGACCTTCGTTCATCTTCGGAACACAAATTAAGATATTTTTGATGAAATCTGAGAGCTGATCACTTCTCCATAGGCTGCTAGGTGGCCCAAACTTGCTGGCCCAGAAAAGTTATTAAAGAGATCGTTAATATAGTCCAAGTGACTACAGTGGCTCAATCTTAAGTATATCAGGCGACGAGAATACTTTTTGTGCGCAAAAACAAACAAAAATAACGACTTTATTCCACTATTCATTTCCTTCTCTCTGGGCCTCTAGTTGGTTCACGTAGTGTTTTTGCGCTGCGCGTCACACACATGACCAGCGTCGGCCAATAGTGAGCCTACGTGGTGACGTGTAACACAGACGCGCTGCGCAAAAACACTACGAGGCCCAGAGAGAAGGAAATGAATAGTAGAATAAAGTCGTTATTTTTGTTTGTTTTTGCACACAAAAAGTATTCTCGTCGCCTGATATACTTAAGATTGAGCCACTGTAGTCACTTGGACTATATTAACGATCTCTTTAATAACTTTTCTGGGCCAGCAAGTTTGGGCCACCTAGCAGCCTATGGAGAAGTGATCAGCTCTCAGATTTCATCAAAAATATTTTAATTTGTGTTCCGAAGATGAACGAAGGTCTTACGCGGTTGGAACAACATGAGGGTGAGTAATTACTGACAGAATTTTCATTTTTGGGTGAACTAACCCTTTAATGAAATCAGGGTTCCCACGGGTCCTTGAAATCCTTGAAAGTTTGTGAATCTGAAAAGAAAATTCAAGGCCCTGGAAAGTTTTTGAAGATAAACATGCATAGATACATGTCCTTGAAAGTGCTTGAATTTATTTTGTGCAAGAAGTTTTCTGGGAAAAAAATCCATATTATTCCCTCCGGTCTGCTAATGTGTTATTTCGCCAACACTTCGTGGCCTATGCACACTAGCTTGCCTGATTTACGTTAGTTACGCACATTTACGCGTTACGTTAAGTGTTTCCCGCGTGAGGTACTTTGTGTTGTACATTGCCATGATGTTCAAGCGCGCAAAACTACTACGATGGCACCTCAACAACAACAAACGTGTCCCCACATTAAGTCCTTGAATTTAAGGGTATTGGACCTGGACAGTCCTTGAAAGGTCCTTGAATTTGAAATTAACCAAGGTGTGGGAACCCAGTGAAATAAAAGGCCACTTATGTGTACTTAACCCTTTCATGCATATAGGTCACTACAGTGGACAGCTATTAAAAAAGCATTTTCTTGAATTTGGGTTTTGATGGCATAGTTGCACATCGACCTCTACAGTGGATCCTGGTGCATCATCCTATACATTGCAACCAAGTGGCAAGCCGTTGTGTGTCGATTTTATTTTTCCCCTCCAAACCAAGATGGCCAATGGTCAGTCAGAAATGCCAAGTTGCTCCGGAATATCCACCCATTCCTTCTATCCTAGGAGACTCTTGTAGGTAAAAAAAAATATTGCTGCATCAAGCAATATCTAATGAGTCCTATCACAGTAAAATTTTCCAAGTTTTGATTTTAGATTGGAAGAAAAATCTGATTAATCATCTGTCCACTATAGCGGACCTCATGCATCAATGGCTATGTTTCAGCTACAATTCATACTTATACTGTGAATATTGTTTTGTTTATTTATATTTATTCTGCAGTGACTTTTTTCGACTGTAAATAAATATTTGTATTATTAAAATGTAATTTTCATTGACATCAAAAAAAGTAATGTTATTACGTAATGCATGTTGCTTGTAATACATTACTTGTTAGATCAAAAAGTAATCTGATTTTGTAACGCATATTACTTGTAATGTGTTTATTTACTCGTAACATCAAAAGGTAATCTTATTACGTAATGCACATTACTTGTAATTAATTACATTACTTGTTAGATCAAAAAGTAATCTGATTATGTAATGCATGTTACTTGTAATACATTACTCATAACATAAAAAAATCTGATTGCGTAATGCACGTTACTTGTAACACATTACTTTACTTGTAACATCAAAAAATTAATCTGAATGCGTTATGCATGTTAATTGTAATGCATTATCCCCAACACTGCTCATTTCAGATGAGATTGAAAAAAACGTATCGCTAGGTTTTCTCAGAGGAGGGCTATGCTAGAAATGTGTCCATCTTGAACATAATCAGAATTATCAGCTAATAAGGGTAAATTGACATACTCTGGAGGGAGTATCTGAGTGGTTTTCACAGTTGTACCTTGACAGGCTGTAGAAATTTCTGATGGAATCACTTCCTCATGTTCTGATATCAAAGATAACGCGAAGTTCAACTTGTGTGAAGTTCAATTGCCTTTGCACTATTTCACATTTACATTTTTTGTATATATTTTATAGTTTTCACATGATTTGATATAATTTTATTGATTAGTTTGTTAGCTTTCCTGTAGCTCAGTGGTAAGAGCATTGCGTTAACAACGCAAGGTTGTGGGTTCGATCCCAGGGGTTTGCACATACCTATGTATAAATATATAGGATAATGCAATGTAAGTCGCTTTGGATAAAAGCGTCTGCCAAATGCATAAATGTAAATGTAAATACACATACTATATCTGTTTGATTATTGTATTATGTTTAATACAGTATCTCTTCAGTTTAAACCATGAACGCATGCTGTCCACTCAAGTGGACATCTGAAAATGTCTTTGAAAAATGTGTAAAAAATTAGCAATGAAATAAAAACACATAGGAAAATAAATCCTGACTGAGGTTATCATAATTCATGCATGAAAGAGTTAAAGAGAGAACACTTTCATCACTGTCTTTAAACACACTTAAGTACACTTTTAAAAAGTGCACTTTGTAATAATGTCAAACTAAAAGGTTTAAAGTACATTTTTTTAAATTATTGTTTTAAATATCTTTAGTCATGCTTTAAGGTGCTTTTAATTTCATTTAATTTCCCTTTTAAACAATACATTTACATTTAATTGCAGTTAACATGCATTACATTCAGTTCACACAGGTTGCAAATTCTTTTAAAGTATATTATTTTCATAATAAGTACTTAAAAAAAAAAAAGTATGCTAAAGTGTACTTGTTTTTGCAAGCAAGTTGAATAATAAAACATCCAGCATGAACATTTGAAAATTACTTGCCCCTACACTAGTTTACTTTTTTATTTTTTATAATCGCTAACACACATTTCTCAATACTTAGGTCACTTTTTCAAAATGCTTTACACTGAGCACAACAACTTAAATAATAATAAATAAAAAAACTCAAGTTAAAAATCTAAAATACAAAAATGAATAAGAAATTTGCTACATTTCTACCCGTAATACCATATTGAAATATAATATGACTCAAAAAAATAAAATACTATCAAAACAATTAGATGTAGCTGAACACCTACACAAGTGTTAGT
The DNA here is from genome assembly GCA_021554675.1 of Leuciscus idus. Taxonomy (NCBI): domain Eukaryota; kingdom Metazoa; phylum Chordata; class Actinopteri; order Cypriniformes; family Leuciscidae; genus Leuciscus; species Leuciscus idus. The sequence goes on along the minus strand of CM038622.1, from coordinate 53,677,988 downwards.
CTTTCAATTTCATTACCATCTATACAAAAGGGGAAAACTTAGGAATAATTTTGTTCTGTCTGTAATATAAACATGGACTATGTAACATACTGCAGTGAATTATAAGCAGTAGAGAGTGATAGTATTTCATTTTTTAGACCCGAATGTATTTCAATATTACTGCAGAAAGGTGGCAAATTGCTGTCTTATTCAATTTTGTTAGGTTTTGAACTTAAGTTTAACAGTTTTGAAAGAGAATGCAAACATGTGCAAATTGGCCTGTAGGTATATAGAGTTTTGGTGGTGGTTGTGTTTAAGTGAGAAACGTTTTTTTGTGATTTGAAAGATGTAGTCATTGAATGCATTTTGTGCCAAAGCAATGATAAATAATCCACAGTTTAGTGCACATAAACTGCTGTTGTGCTCACTGTTTAGAAAGTTCTGAAAAAGTGACCTAAGTATTGAAAATTGTGTTCTAGCGATTATTAAAAATTAAAAACTGTAGTGCTTTAATGTTATTGTGTTTCTTCTTTGGTGGAATGAAACTAAGCATATGTTTATGTAAACGGACCTGCACACTCCTCTTTTTTTTTTTTGCGCACCTTCTTCTGACCAAAACCTACAGTGTATAATTTTCCATGCAAATCAGCCAGGAAAAACACAATTTACTGAAGACAAAACATACCCTTGTCACTCATACTGTATATTCTGACCTTGTGCTATGATTATCTTGTGCAGATAACAAAGAGAGAATCTGGGCAGAAAAAGGAAGAACAGATCCTGCCTATGAAATTATGGATGGTCGAACAACAGAGAGGAGTCCAGAGGTGAAAATATTCCTTTTGAATTACATTTGATAGAAGTGTGCAAAAATACAAATGCAACCCAACACAGTGCAATTAACACACCTGTGCTCGATAAACACTTTAATGCACAACAGATTTTTAAAAGAGTGTTGTGTCTTCTTTATAAGGGTCAAGGACTGCCGATGCTAGGTCAAATTTTGACAACTAAAACCAAAACTATTAAAAGTCACAGTTAAAACAAAGCTGAAATAAAATTAAATATAAATATTAGATGAAAAATGGATGAACTGAAATAAAATAATAATTTAATAATATAATAATATAATAAGTCTAAGTTGACGTTGTCATGAGTATGTTAGTTTCATTGTGTTTTGGTTTGGTTCTCATCTGTTCTTGTTTGCCTGGTTTCCCAATCCTTGATTGTTTCTATGGTTAACTTAATGATTATGTTTGACACCTGTCTTTAGTTTTGTTGATTAGCCTCCTTGTTTATTTAGGCTACGTTTACACGGAAACGATCTGAAGAGAAAACGCAAAAGTGATCACTTTTTATTCTGCGTTTAGACGAGCGTTATGGGGGGGAAATCTGCGTGCATATGGTGACGCAAAAGTGTGTGAAATTCAATGTAGTATGCACTCCAGGCGGCTAGGTGGCAATGTGAAGCACTGATCGGTGCCTTCACTGTCTAGCAGACTTTTGCGTTTTCACCGTTTAGACGGAAACGCGACGGTGGAGCGTTTTTAAGATTTGCACTCTGGAGGGTGGTTTCACTTTTTTGCGTTTTTAAGCCCCAAAAACGCTGTCGCCGTCTAAACGAAAGGCACATCTGCTAAAATATTTTTACGTTTTCACCCGCGAGCGTTCTCGTGTAAACAGGGCCTTAAGCTCTTAGTTCCCTTTGTTCAGTGTTTGGATCAGTGATCTCCTGCGTGTTACCTTTTGGATTTATTATTAAAGACTGTTTGTTGGTACTCATGCGCTCTTTACAGCCACAGCCTGACAGAAAACCGAACATGGATGTAACGACTGGAACGATCAAACACACCATTGTTACACTTAATCTTCACAACTCCTCACCCAAGCAGACTCCCTGATGTCTGGTTGCCCCACTGTGAATTATCACCCTTTTACTCTACTCATACACTTCAAAGACACTTGGGACATTGATTGTTCTCAATAAGAGAACAGTACAGGCTACAAGAAACAAACATGCAGTCCCATAGAAATGGAATTATCTCCACTAATCCATTGACACATCTGTCTAATGAATGAACATGCATTTCACCAGTACATTTTTGTGTATTATTACTGTTTGTATATTTTCTTTTTATATTGTATAGTGTTATGCATGCCTGATGCTAGAACTACTAGTTAGGGCTGTCGCGGTGAAGGAATTTCCCTTGCGGATAAATAAATCGCCATTTATTTATTTTGATTTATTTATATTTATTTGTTGCTATATAAATAAGTGTTATGATGTGGTCAGCATGCACAAAAATGAGGACATTTTCAGTAACCAATGTAACCGAAACTAAACAGCGTCTCTGCGCATTGAAAAGCTGTCACTCAGCGCGCAGTTACATATGGTAACAGACTGTCTTTGAGTTAGTCAACCGTTCATTCAACGAAAAACGCTGATTCATTAAAATATAGATGTAATGAAACAAGGTGTTAATTATGTTTAACTTTGAGCTCCACTTTTCAAGGCTCAGCTGACCAGCAATGCGTCGCATGGGTAACGCTGAAGCTAATGCTTCACTTAATAGAGACCAATGGCATTGAAAATAGTTGTACGACTATTTACACAAATATATCCTTCTCAGTAGGCTACGAGTTATGAAGGAAGAGAACAGCATCGAGAGTTGATGGTTTCGGCGCCGTCCTCTGATTGCAGTGTTGTGACTGAAATAGCGCGCGCGGGAGCACATGCGCAAAACAGTTTTGTAAAATTATATATGATAAAATAAAAATGATTCATGTATCATTTACAAAACTTTTTTGCTCTTATGCTCCTGTGCGCACTATTTCGGTCACAACACAGCAAGCAGCCACACGGCATAGCCTAAATAGTTTATGGTGTTCCTTCTCTGATGATGTCAGTTTGACTGCTTGGATTGAAACCACTCCCCTCAAACCGTTAGTCTGCTATGAGCAGAGATGGAGAGGAGGAGCGCTAAAGCAAATCCCTGCCCTCTGTTCAATATTCCTTTTCACTTGGAAATACGTCACAACACTGGAGAAAAGTCGTTTGCAACTTCCGGTTCACGGGGACTTTAAGATTATTACGAGGACATAAAAGATCACAATCTCTACGATTCGCTTGAAAAGTAGTGGACGTCTTCAAGATCGATCACGATATAAAATCGTCAGATCGCCTACCCCTAGTCACAACTATGTTCGTTTTTTTGTGTTTTGATTTGGTTTGGTTCTGTTCCTGTTTGCCTGAGTAACCATAGAAACAAACAAGGATCAGGAACAGTTTGTTATGCACATCTCTAGTCCTGTTGATTATCCTCCTTGTGTATTTAGTTCCCTTTATTCAGTGTTCGGTTTTGTCTTAGTTTAAATGTGGTTGTGTTGTGCTATTCTGTTTTCTGGTTGATCTCCTGCGTGTTACCTTTTGGATTTAATATTAAAGACTGTTTGTTGGTATTCCTTCATCATTGTGCGCTCATCACAGCCACATGGTCTAATGTCATTAGTAATTAGCTTTTTAAAAATACCTTATATTTAATCTCTTTTCATTGCATGCAATGAAAAAAGAAACATTGAGATTTTTTCCTTCATTTAATGACTTGTGCATCAAAGGGTTAAGCGATACAACTGAATACATAAATACAACAGAATGCCACACGCAACAGTGTGTTATTAGCAGGCAGTCACCTGAAAACTGCATTTGTAAAGTATAAAGGCTGAACCTGCATAGACAAGTTACAGATTAAACTGGTGTGGACATGTTACTTTTAAACAGGAATCGGGACTAATGAAGGTGTGTTTTTCCATGGATGAACATCTTACTCTCTCTCTCTCTTTCTGTGACAGTTGGAGGAGGGGAGCAGATTTGAGCTCATAGACAGCTGTGCTGCTTCACAAAGGGTTTCTCATCATCTCACTGAAGGTGAACTCACTTTGCCCGAGGTCTGTGGTGTTTTCTGTAGATGTGTGTGTTTGATGTGGGTCTGATCTGTGCGTTTCAGGTGGAGTGTTTGCATTTGCAGTGGACGGATCAGTGGTGACGGACAGACTCAGAGGAGATGCAGCAACATACGTGAATATTCCCACCAGCCCCATGTCCAAAAAACAGCTGCATTACATGGAACTAGAGCTGCAGGAGTCCAGCACGGCCATCAGAGGTGCAAAACAAGCAAATAATAATAATTAGTATTGTGTACACATCAACACCATATATATATACACTCACCTAAAGGATTATTAGGAACACCTGTTCAATTTCTCATTAATGCAATTGTCTAATCAACCAATCACATGGCAGTTGCTTCAGTGCATTTAGGGGTGTGGTCCTGGTCAAGACAATCTCCTGAACTCCAAACTGAATGTCAGAATGGGAAAGAAAGGTGATTTAAGCAATTTTGAGCGTGGCATGGTTGTTGGTCCCAGACGGGCCGGTCTGAGTATTTCACAATCTGCTCAGTTACTGGGATTTTCACGCACAACCATTTCTAGGGTTTACAAAGAATGGTGTGAAAAGGGAAAAACATCCAGTATGCGGCAGTCCTGTAGGCGAAAATGCCTTGTTGATGCTAGAGGTCAGAGGAGAATGGGCCGACTGATTCAAGCTGATAGAAGAGCAACTTTGACTGAAATAACCACTCGTTACAACCGAGGTATGCAGCAAAGCATTTGTGAAGCCACAACACGCACAACCTTGAGGCGGATGGGCTACAACAGCAGAAGACCCCACCGGGTACCACTCATCTCCACTACAAATAGGAAAAAGAGGCTACAATTTGCACGAGCTCACCAAAATTGGACAGTTGAAGACTGGAAAAATGTTGCCTGGTCTGATGAGTCTCAATTTCTGTTCAGACATTCAGATGGTAGAGTCAGAATTTGGCGTAAACAGAATGAGAACATGGATCCATCATGCCTTGTTACCACTGTGCAGGCTGGTGGTGGTGGTGTAATGGTGTGGGGGATGTTTTCTTGGCACACTTTAGGCCCCTTAGTGCCAATTGGGCATTGTTTAAATGCCACGGCCTACCTGAGCATTGTTTCTGACCATGTCCATCCCTTTATGACCACCATGTACCCATCCTCTGATGGCTACTTCCAGCAGGATAATGCACCATGTCACAAAGCTCGAATCATTTCAAATTGGTTTCTTGAACATGACAATGAGTTCACTGTACTAAAATGGCCCCCACAGTCACCAGATCTCAACCCAATAGAGCATCTTTGGGATGTGGTGGAACGGGAGCTTCGTGCCCTGGATGTGCATCCCACAAATCTCCATCAACTGCAAGATGCTATCCTATCAATATGGGCCAACATTTCTAAAGAATGCTTTCAGCACCTTGTTGAATCAATGCCACATAGAATTAAGGCAGTTCTGAAGGCGAAAGGGGGTCAATCACAGTATTAGTATGGTGTTCCTAATAATCCTTTAGGTGAGTGTATATATATATATATATATATATATATATATATATATATATATATATATATATATATATATATATATTAAATGGAAGCTTGTTTCCACCACAGAATAAAAAATAACAAAGGTCATTTTGATGTTTGACCTTTTTTTTCCTGGGAGGAAGTGGCAGGCACGGTGGCAGTTAAGTGGGCTGAAGCGAGGCTGAGACATGGCATGTTGGTAGGCTCTGTGGCAGCTGGACGAGCCGGGTTTGGTAGGAGAGAGACGGGGAGAGAGAGAGACGTCAGCTGATCCAAGGGTTAGATCTCGGAGTAGGACAGTGGCTATGTGCAAGCAGGGAGCTTGGACTAATTGGGACCATACAACTGCACGTAAGATCACCTGGGCAGAACTTTGGAAGACAGAACCAGCTAGACTCAAGTTTCTGATCCAGTCAGTGTATGATGTCCTTCCAAGCCCAGCCAACCTGCATTGCTGTGGTTTAGCTAATACCCCAGCATACCCACTGTGCCTGGCAAGAGGTTCCTTAGAGCACATCTTGAGCTGCTGCCCAAAAGCCTTGGGAGAGGGGAGGTAGAGGTGGTGCAATGACCAGGTGCTGAGGGAAGTAGCTAACACCATCTGCATTGCAATCCAATAGAGAAAACATCAGCTCCCAGTAAGGCACAACATCGCCTTCATCAGGGTGGGAGAGAAACCTCAGGTGGCTGCTAGCCTCAGCTCATGATTGGCTGCTGAAGGTTGACCTAGGGAAGCAGGTGAAGTTTCCAGAAAACATTGCAAGGATGACACTCAGATTTGGTCTTAACATCTGACTGTTCCAAGCAAGTTGTCATGTTGAAACTTACTATGCCTTGGGAAGGCCGGAGAGAGGAGGCCCATGAGCGCAAGAAGGCCAAGTATCTTGAATTGCCAGAGGAATGTTATGTTGAAGGCATGGGTGGAGGGCCCGCTGCAGGGGCTTTGCAGGACAGTCTCTACATCGGACACTCAGTCGTCTTGGCATTAGAGGGTTGCAGGAAAGAACCGCCACCAAGAACACCACAGAAGCTGTGGAAAAAGCATCAAGGTGGATGTGGATCAAGAGGGTGATCCATGGGGTAGTGCGCTACTTGGACACAAGCCGGGGACTGATCACACCCTGCTGGGCCGCCCAGGCTAGGGTGTCTGAAGATCTAAGACCCGAAACGACCTATGACCCTGGGTTTATCACTGACGATGTGACTAAGTTGAACCATTGGGTGTTTCAGAATCCATAAACTTGCAATTGCAATTACAAAAAAATAAAAAGATAATTCTCAGCTGGTGAGATAGTCGCAGTTACCTTTTTAATTTGGTATACTGGGGCAGACACAAGCTTCCATAATATGAATTATTCATTATTAAGTTAAACAAACAAAGCACCTGCTTTCAAGTCATTCACAGTCACATTCAAGATACAACCTATCTGACAAAAACAGATTTTTTGGTCACTTTGATGCAAGTACAAACATCTGAAAATATCAATTTCACTAAATACAGTGTATTTATATATTGTTTATCATTATTTATTTGTAAATGGCTATTGTAGTTATTTAAAATAGGTATCTATGTATGTGTTTTTTGCTAATATTTTTTTTTTATTAAATATAATGTATTATGTAATTTATTCCTGTGATGAAAATCTGAATTTTCAGCATCATTACTCCAGCATTCAGTGTCACATGATCCTTCAGAAATCCTTCTAATATGCTGATTTGCTGCTCAAGAAACATTTCTTATTATTACAGCATTTATTTAAAACACAATTTTTTTGTGACATAAATGTTTTTACTGTCACATTTGATACATTTTGAAGTATGAGCCTTTCTGAATAAAAGTAATATTTTAGTAATATAATAGTGAATATTTTAAAAGTAATAAATTTAACTTTTTCAGGCCAACATCAACATCTGTCTTATTCTGGTTCTGTTCAGGGAAAAGCTCCAGTAAATACGCTCAGATTGACATCGCAGCGACCGAGGCGGCTCACAGAGCAGGTACCCAGCATGCATTGGGGCGAGAGGAAGGGCTTCAGAGACTGGAGCAGCAGAGGAGAAGACGAGGACTGAAAGAGGACTGAACTGAGAAACACTTCATCTGGAGAGTTCATGATCGTCTCTTGCTCTAGACAAACTGACCAAAACACTACATTTATGTGATGACAGTAAAACACAAAAATAGTGTATGTATCTACAGAAGTTTCCACTCATTTTCTTATATAGTCGACTGTGGATTTCACTATGTAGTGAATAGTGAGTGAGTGTGCAGTGTTAATCATAGCATATACACAAGTGTTTTAAATACAGTAATGTACAGTAATGTATACAGCTCACACACACACACACATTTAAACACAAATTCAGTGTACAGTAAGCCGTAAATACATGGATTGATAAAATATCTGTATTCTCATGTTAGAAATGCACAGAACCAAAAATGCATTTTTATTTATTTGTTTTTATTTTAAATTAATTTATTAATTTAATTTTAAAATGCGGAATATTACTTTCTAGTTGCATTTGTATTAAATATGCTGCATTTACTTTTTAGTCTTTTTATTAAACTAAATTAAAGTCTAGTCATGTGAAGACAATGATTTTTAAATGAAACTACTGATTTTGTATTTTAGATTAATTTTGGAACCAGAAAATCATGCATTGCAGGTGTTCAGTGTCCTTTGTAGATCACATGCTGTATTTTCTCATAGTTTCAGCACTGAAGGAAGTGAACAGTTTGAACTGCGTTATATGAAAAACATATAATGCTGCTGCTAGATATTATATTAATCAAAGTTTTTGTGACAAAAGTAAAACAATAATGCTAATAATAATCGTTTGTATATACAGGTGTAAAATAAAAATAAAAACTAATGTTCAATACTGTTTTATTATTATTATTATTGTAAAGTTTAGTCTTAAGTTTTATCTGGAGACGCAGTTATATTGTCTCGCCGCTAGAGGACAGCGTGAGGCTTTAGAAACGGCAGTGAATTTAAGGGAATAAGCCTGCCATGAACACGTGTGTGAAGTGAACACTATTTAGTGTAAAGCTGGTGGAAAATAGAAACATCTAGTAATATAGAATCATCTCCTCGTGTTCCTGGTGATTATCTTCAAGAGAAAGAAAGAAGGAACACTGGAGTTTGGCGAGGATTTCTAAACGTAGACACTATGACCAACAAATGACGGTGTTTTAAAGAAAATAAAGGATTCAGAAAATAGTTTAACATCCAAGCTGTTCTAAGGACGTTTAGATAGTCCATTAAGTTACAGAAACTTTTGTTTTGTTTTGTTTATGTTCTCTGGACGTTCAGAACGTCCAGTTTTTATTTATTTAAATGTTTTAAAAACGTTCCATGAATGATGTTTGTGCTGATGTTGTGAGGACGTTATTAAATACCATACACGTTACTGTAAGAACTTTTAGCCTTGAAAGCATTGCCAGAACTTTCTGAGAATGTTGCCTTTTAGCTATAGTAGCCTAAATGGATGGATTTGAATTGCACTGAAATATTTTCTGAACAGAAATAAGGCACTGCATTGAAGTTTTAAATCTACACTGCAAGCAACATAATAAAGGTGACCTCACTAGGATTCTAGGACCGGATTCACGAAAATCTTAAGAAAGAAGTTAAGAAAAGTCTCATGATAAACTAAGAAGTTTGTAAGAATGTTCCTTCTAGCAAAAAAATTAAGTTCTCAAATATTTTCCTTAAGAAAATTAAAGGCTTTGGTGTTATTTGATTGAAAGACGTGTGGGTCTATTGCTGAAGACTCGATGGATGAAAAACACCTATAGTCCATGTTTTTAAACTGCCTGTAGATTACCGTAGTTATCATAATACGCGCCCAGACTACTGTCCTCGCGACTGGCTTTACGGGAGTTAATCACTCAGCGCTTTGATTTCACTGCATCGAATCAAGTTAAAATATTTTAAAAGAGCGTGTCTGCAGCGGTCTTTCCCATTCATTCGCGCTCCGTAGGCTATTTTCTTGCGCTCCCACTATGCGTCCTGTATGTGCGCTGCCTGCAGAGATGGTGCGTCTCCTTCATCGTCAGCTCCGTAGTTTAGGGCTGCGTCCGAAATCGCACTCTCTTCTTGAGTAGGTCTATAGGTAGACCTACTTATACTTTGTGACCGCAAAAAAAGAATGTTTTATTGTATGTGTGTCATCATCATCATATATATATATATGAAGCGTTCAGATGCAAAAGCCTCTAAATGCCATCTGAAATTTTCTTACAGAACGATCATTTTTATCAAGCTCGTATATTTAAATTAAATAATTTCACTTAAATGGCAATGAAGATTACCCATTAATTGTCATTTAAGTGAAATTACTGAACTTTAATACACAAGCTTGATAAAAATGATCATTCTATAAGAAAATTTCAGATGGCATTTAGAGGCTTTTGCATCTGAACTCTTCATATATATATGTGTGTGTGTGTGTGTGTGTGTGTGTGGGCCTACTGAGTAAGGACAGACTACGCAATCATAAATTGATAGAGAGGTGAGTTAACACTATAGCAGACTGTAAATCATTACTCACTTTGAATTGTGTCCATCAATCTTAATGAGACAACGAGAATGTGTGTGTGTGTGTGTGTGTGTGTGTGTGTGTGTGTGTGTGTGTGTGTGTGTGTGTGTGTGTGTGCTAATGAGGGCGAGAGTGTTCTGGATTCTGCGTGGGCAATTGTAATAGATTCAGCAAAAAAGTCCTGCATAGATCTGCACACTGCATAAAAGCAATTACCCGAATAAACATTCCAAAACAACACACACACACACACAACACACACACACACACACACACACACACACACACACACACACACACACACACACACACACACACACACACACACACAACCCGACTAAACACCAGCAACACTCCTACACCCCAACACTTAAACACTTCTGTCTCCTGAGAGTGTAGCCTACAAGTAAACACAGCCATTATTTTTGAATAATAAAAATGAAGAGTCAGCTCCCTGTCAGCTCGCTCAAGAAACTGAATAAATGAACTCACTCAACATGGACAGAGTCATGATGAAAAAAATAAGGGCTTTTTTTTTTTTTTTTTTTTTTTTGCGACACAGCTTTCATAAAAACTTCTCTGTAAATCTCATTACTGTTATTGATTACAGCAAAAACATAATATTTTGATATTGTCATTGTATGTGTAAAAATATTTATTTATTTGTATAAAGTAAAGGTATCTGTAGCCCACTATATGTTACCATAACCAGAGGCACCATTTAAAAACAACAGAGTGTCATGTCAATTATGAATGGGAAGGGAGGGGGAGTATGTGTGAACATGATGATTTGTGCTTTTTCTATCAGTCGAAACTCGTGATGATGTGAGACTTCGCCTGTCGGAGAACGCTGCTGCTGTAACCACGGTAACGCTTCCACTTGGGCCATTGTGATGTCACAGAACCACACGGCTGCGCGGAATCGTGTTGGGCGACACCGGTGCGCATTCTCTCTCTCTCTCTCTCTCTCTCTCTCTCTCTCTCTCTCTCTCTCTCTCTCTCTCTCTCTCTCTCACACACACACACACACACACAGAAAGAGAGAGGGGCTGTGGTCGGTTTGAACTTCGCTCCTCGCCATAGGTAATGTCTGGGAATAAGAGCATGAAATTGGACACAGAGACGCGCTCTCGGAGCTCCGCCCCTAAATAACATCATCAGCATCATCATAGTCGGAAAGAAATTACTGGAGGGCAAGAGAGAGGACGCACGCGGACTGTCAACCTGCTGTATGCGTCGCGCCGAACCGTCGCTTTCATCCATCACCTCTGAATGTAAGTCACATTTTTTCATTTATTCGATCAGTGAGTTTATCAATGTGTTTATTTGCTTTTAATATACAGTTCAGAAATGGTGCGTTGTACACTGCACATGATGCATCAATAGTGTTATTAAGAGTATGAGCATACAACGTTGCGTTAGATCAGAACTTACCTTCATATATCAGACTATTGATTATTTAGCCTATAACAATCATATTTCGGCACACAGAGCTCAGAGGTCATGAGAATCACAGGTCTGTTGCATGTCAGACAGACTGTGATTATTCAGGTATGACAGCCATACCCCCCTTTAGTAACAGCATGATAAATGACAGCATTATTAGAAGTGACATTGCCACGCATGGAAAAATGTACTGATGATGTTCATAACATGAATGACAAATGACTGGGAGAGAGAGAATAACAACGCGACGAGCATAGTAAGGGGTTTAGAGAAATACATATGTTTTTTTTATTTCATTATTTACCTACATATATCCAAATATCAGTATTCCCAAAACAACAAATTAAACCAACTCCAATTTTCCATTATTATTATGATAATACTTATTAATACAACTATTATTTGTAATAATAAGAATATGTATTATTTTCAGTAAAAGTAAAACAAAATAAAGACAGATTTAGTACAGCTAACTAATCGTACTTACCAACTGACTCAACACTTCCAGTTTTTGTACTGCACTTTCTCCTGCACTATAGTTTCTGGAAAATGTTTTTTTTTTATTTTTTTTTTTTATTTTACAATTTAGCACTTAATTTGTATTTTTTCCAGCCACTAAGCCTATAAATGCTTCAATACAATATAAGGTCATACTAGTAAATCACTTTAATATGCTTTAAAGAAAATATGTAAATAAAAGACCTATTTTAATCAGACCTCATGACTTTAATTCATTCTAGTATTCTAATATCATGATCATTGAGGAAGGAATAGTCTTGATATAGTGAGGAAGAAAAGGCTTTTAAATGTGTTGTTACACTGGCAGGAGTAGATCTAAAATTAAACTATGAAAGTCCCATTCAGATGTTCAGAAGCATTGCTATGTGGCGATCTAATAAATTTAGGTCTTCAGAAAACATTTTTATAGATAATAATGTCAAAATGAAAACATTTGTGTTCATGGCAGTCAGTAGAATGGCAAAGGCAGTAGTATCGCTGTTGAAGAATTTGAGCTTTTATTTAGATCTTATTTTTGGTTATATAAGGTTCATGCTGTGAAACTACTGCGTAGGGGATGAGAGGGATGCAGACATGCTTTTGACATTGTGCTGTTTCACTGTGACCTTGAAAATGCAGACGCAGCTGTGAGTAAGAGCAAGTCAGCGATCGCAGATGCTCACAGATTCACACATTGTACACACACACACACACACCATTTACTTAGTGCACTTGGACATACGTATTGCACGGACACTGACCTGGCAGCATAGATCTTGTTGGCTTTGTGTGATGTGTGATTAACCCCCACCCCACCCTTTCTGTGTGATTATTTTTCTCAGGCTAATATGAGGAAGCCTCTGGTGTGCTGAAGGACATCTGGATTCCACAGATTTATTGTACAAGTAGCATTCTCAGCATGCGCTAAGCCTAACCGTAGCGTAACAAGAGAGCACATGAGTGTTGAAGCAGAGAGAATGGCCATGGCCTCCGACGTGCAGCACAGTCAGATTGTTTGTGCCCGCCAGCGCTTATGGAGAAAACTCAGGCCTGCGCGGGTGATCAGCCTCCTCATCAGTCTCGTAGCAATAAGTGCAGTGGCCTTCTCGTGGCACTCTACTGCTCAGCGGGAGGGGTTTCAGAGCCACGCCCCACACAGAACACTGCTATCCACACACCTGGGTTACCACAGTAACCTCTCGGAGGACACACCCATAGCCATGCGCTCGTCCGCAGAGTCAAACGAGAGTCAAGGGGACTATCCGACTGACCTGTTCAGCCTGGAGGACCGTCGGCGTGGCGCTGTCGTGTTACACATGTTCGGCATGATCTACATGTTCATTGCCCTTGCCATCGTTTGTGACGAGTTTTTTGTCCCCGCGCTCACAGTCATCACAGAGAAACTCAAAATCTCAGATGACGTGGCGGGCGCCACCTTTATGGCGGCCGGGGGCTCGGCTCCTGAGCTCTTCACCTCCGTCATCGGCGTATTCATTTCCCACAGTAATGTGGGCATCGGAACCATTGTCGGCTCCGCTGTGTTCAACATCTTGTTCGTCATTGGAATGTGTGCTGTATTCTCGAAGGAGATCCTGAACCTGACGTGGTGGCCTCTTTTCAGGGACGTCACCTTCTACATCATCGGCCTCATTATGCTCATAGTTTTCTTCCTGGATAACTACATCACGTACTTGGAGAGTATCAGCATGCTGCTCGTCTACGCCACCTATGTGCTCTTCATGAAGTTCAATGGGACGGTAGAGACTCTTGTCAAGAGCGTCACAAACAGAAACCAGGTGGTGGAAGTGGAGGCTCAGCCAAAGGTGAGTTGACAACATCTCTTCTGTCTGTCCAACCACTGTAGACCCCCCCATTTGAATTGGGGATTGGATAAGTAATTTGGTCACTTGTCTGATTGTAGAGAGGTATTTCTGGGTAGGATTAGTGAAGTAATAGGAAATACCACAATGACCCAACCATCTTCCCAAACCCAAAGATACCAAAGTTTGAAGACCAATGGATAAGCAGAAACATGCAAATGATTAGGCCTATTTCTTTTTAACTACGCAATTGTAATCTTGTACTAGGCCCTATACCAATAGCCGCTCTCAGCCCTTGAGGTCCTCCTCGCAGTCCTCACATTGATGGCGTTGTGTAGGCCAGGGATCTACAACTTCTGTCCTGGATGGCCGTTGTCCCGTAGACTTTTATTATTTGGTTAATAATACGTGGACAGTGATTGAAAGGTTATTTTGCCAGACAGCAGGATTTGGGGGACAGCAGAACATAGAGCTGTCGGCATGCACAAGAGATCCTGAGGATGATGAAGAAACATATATAAATTCTAAACACACAATACTGGACTCGAGTCAGAACTCAAATGTTGCCAGGCAACAGGTAGAACTTGTCTTTATGGCATACACTCAGATACATATAGTTTTCCTGCAGGTTCCTGTGTTTTGGTTCTTCATTAAGGCATAAGCTCTTCATTTGTGATGCAGTAGTCATGGATGCAGCCGAAATAATCCTGCAGGCTTTGTGTAGCGTAATCCATTTGTCTCTGCTATTGCAACGAGGCCTCGACTAACAATAATCATGATCTAATACTGCAGTTTAACCTTGAGCCTAATCCCTTACCCCTGCAGTTGTCAAAGCATCTTCAAGCACCACACGGGAAGTTTCACAATTTCCAAAGGAACGTCCCTTAAAAACCTTTTGACTCTGGGTTGACGTCACTTTGTTTAACATCATTTACATTTACTATATAGAAAACTGTCTAAAAATATTGAGAATGATAACAAATTATACATCATTTGAAAGCTCTAAGGGTTTAGTTACAGTATAGACCTCCAGCAATAGTAATATTGTAATTTGTGCAAACGACAAAATGCAAAATCAATTTCATACCTTTGTTATGAAATAGATGAATCGATCCAATCCGTCGCACTTGGGTAAAATTTCCATGACAAGCATCCATTGAAAAACAGCACTTTTTGACCACAACAGAGCTAAATCTGTGAAATATTGATATATTGTCCATTGTTTACAATGAACTTAAAAATTGTAAACTGGGTATTTTTTGCTTAACAGAAACATGGTTAGATTCATCAGTAAGTGATAATGATATAAGTGTATAAAATTATAACGCACCTAGGAAGGATCGCAACAAACATGGAAGGGGTGTTTGTATTTTTATTAGATCGGACATTCATTTTAATGTGTTAGATATTAATGTTGAACATGAGTTATTCTTGGACTTGTTAATACCTGCGACTAAGCCAATAATGTTTGGAGTTTGTTATCGTCCCAAAGATTTTTACGAGGGACTTTGTTTAAAATAATTATAATGCCTTGACAAAAGAATGTATTTGTATGGGGGATTTTAATAATGATATATGTAAAAGAATAGAGGATAATTCTAATGCCCTGCAGTCACTATGTAAATTATTTAATTTAACCCAAATTATAAACAAATCTAGTTTGGGAAGGTGTGGAAAGTGCCATAGATCTTATTCTGGTGTCTGATGTAAAGTATATTTCTCAGAAAGGAATAATAGAATATGGCATTAGCGATCTACAAGGAAACATAGTAAATTAAAATTTTGTAATCATAAAACAGTACTGACTAGATTGTTAAAAAATATAGTATTGAAGCATTTAAAGATCAACTTATTGAGTTAAATGGAATGACATTCAGAATACCTCAATAGTTGATGATGCTTGGACACATTTTAGTTTATAATTAATTGACATATAAGTTTTATTTCTTAAAGTAGTGGATAGAATTGCCCCCCTTAGACAGGTGAGAGTTAAGCAAAGATCTAGTCCTTGGATGAATCAGGAAATAATGGAATTAATAAAAAGCTGGAATAAGGCTCTTTTGATTTATAGGAGAACTAAGGAGAACGAGACGATTAAAGGAATGTATGGAATTAATTTTGTTAAGAGATTTTATCTAAAAAAAGGGGGTGTTACCTAACTGTTTCATTTTTACTAAAGTGACAGTAGAATTACTAATATGTTAGAAGATCTTCATGTGTCTAGATGGAATTCCAGCTAGATTTTTAAGAGATGCTGCATATATTATAGTTCCAACTGTTGCATTTACTGTAAATCTTTCTTTAGGAAAGGGTATAGTCCCATCTGGCATAAAGATAGCCAAGATCAATCCATTATACAAAAAAGGAAATAGATATGATCCTGGAAATCCTGTCTCCATTCTTAGTTTGGCTTAAACAAATTTAGAAAAGGTTGTGTATAAACAGATGTATCAGTATGTATGAAAGAATGGTTTAATTTATGATTTTCAATCAGGTTTTAGAAGATCCTATTCAACTGATACTTCTTTACTTTATTTCACAGATTTTATAAGGAAGCAGATTGATGGAGGTAAAATGTGTGGAATGGTACTCTTGGATCTCCAAAAAGATTTTGACACAGTGAATCATTCAAAACTGTTAGATAAATTAAAGCTGGGTGCACACTGTGCAATTTATGATAGTCCTTTAAGATTGTTGCTTGTCAAACTGTACGAACATGATCCTTGCTTTTTGCCATGTCACACTGTAAGATCTCAGTTGTCATTAATGGCAGTCAAGACGCGTTAAAAGCGGACACACACAAGAAAACTTGTCCGGAGTTTTACATCATCAATCAATGACACGGTGACAGTGAGCTGCATTACATGTGGTGGCTACAAAGAAATCTCAAACGTTAATTTTGGTCATGGCCTGTTTTGAAAAACAAAGACAATTTGACGGTTGTTGTATGAAATGTCACACTACAGGACTATGACTCAAATCTTCTGACAATGCCAGAATTTCGTTGGAGGTCAAATTTGATCGCAGCATGTCAAATATATCCATCCCTAATATATCCACTGATAGGCGGATCCACTGATAGACGCCTGCTTTCAAACGCTCCCGTGTGTATCTGTGTAAGCGCTCGTGAAGCGCTCAACTTTATTGTGCTATCCTTGACAATTGAGTGTATTTCAAAAATTTTTTGTCTAATAAATCAAATCAAATAATTGTTGTTGACGTAAAATTAGATTTTTAACTCAAGGTTTTGCTTGCACAGTGATAGGACATCTAATCAGTTTAATTTGGACACTCTGCACAATTTTTTTTACCATTTGCACATTTAACTCAAAACATCCACAGATTCAGCAAACTGGCTTTGGGATCAATGCAGCAATTATTGAAAGCAGCATCCTTGCAGTTATCTCTAGTACATCACATGGCCGCAACAGCACATACTCCAACAGGATTGTGATGTCTGCTAACATTGCCTTTTAAGGTGTAATATAAATAACATTAATATTATTAATACAGCATAAATGCCCACTGTTATGATTGGCTACTATATTTACATGGGAAATTACCCATGTCCCTTTTAACTACACATACCGGTAGGCTAACTGTTTTTAAAACGTCTGTTCTTGGCTTAAAGGTGCAGTGTGTGGTTTTTAGCGCATCTAGTGGTGAGGTTGCAAATTGCAACCAACAGACGGTGACCGACAGTAAAATATGCTGAGACAGCAGAGAGTTGCCAGTTAAGCAATGAGGTTTCTTTACAAAGATAAAGTAAGAAATTATGTTTACTTAATTATTCAGTAAAACGAAATGTTTTTGCGAATATTATTGTTACTTGTTCATCATTGTGTCTGTTTTATTTGCTGATTTTAGCTAGTTTCTTTGCACTAAGAACAACATAGTGACAAAATGTGTTTGTCCGTTTAGGGCTACTGTAGAAACATAACGGCGCAAAATGGTGACTTAACATGTAAGGGGCCCCGCGGTGTTTGTAGACAGAAACTGCTCATTCTAAGGTAATAAAAACATAACGGTTCTAGGGCTGTCCCCGACTATGGATTTTCATAGTCGAATCAGAATCGTCAAGTCTTGCCTATAGTCGACTAATAGTCGAATCATGTGTATGGGGGTGGGGCTGGGGGCGGGGCTTTAACA
The DNA here is from genome assembly GCA_021554675.1 of Leuciscus idus. Lineage (NCBI taxonomy): Eukaryota > Metazoa > Chordata > Actinopteri > Cypriniformes > Leuciscidae > Leuciscus > Leuciscus idus. The sequence continues at coordinate 53,660,106 of CM038622.1, read as the reverse complement.
TTTCAAAGCCGCGATGTACAGAAAATCACACAAAGATATAGAAGAAAAAGTATAAAAACATTTTGGATCAATAAAACTAAGAAATAACATAAATAACTCCAGAAAAGCCACTCTGCAGACAGGATTTACATTTCACATGCAAATCAAATTAAATCGGCTAAATTACCTGTGCGAGCAGGCTCTAAGTAGGCTACAGCACAACATCGCACCGAAAAAATAAACAATTAATTTACTAAATTAAATTAGAACAGAATATACCTTTCTAATAAATAAAAATACAAAACGAAATAAATCAGAATAAGTCACAAGATGAGGAGCAAATGTGTGCAAAATACCTAAAGTGCAGGGGAACATATATTCAAAACACAAGCCACAAATAGTTAGATTAGATAACCCTGACAGATCAATAAATAAAATTAAAATAAAGAAATTATTAAAATAACGATAGTAGCCAAAATTTTCAACTTTGTCTTTTTAACTGCAGAAACAATAAATGCTAAACTGGAGTGGCAGTCTTTTTAGCTAAAAATGTTCACAGCATCCAAAAATCAAATTAGAACCGGCTGAAAAGTTTTGAAATCACTTGTACCCTACCTGATCGAGAGAACAAATCCAGTCTTTCACTCTGTCTGTGTCCGTTGGAGTCTTTTCAACTTGTGCGGCCGCGGATAAAATACATTCTAAAACACGTAACGTGAAAAACGTTTAACGACATAATCTCCTAAAATAGTTAAATTAAAATATGAAAACGCATTGCGTTTATATTCTCGGTTCATCTGCTTATCTGCACATAGTATGGTTTCTTAATAAAGTGTGTACTGTGTACATACATTAAGCCACATTAAAGTGCCTTTAAGCATTTTAAAAGCTTTTTTTCACGTTAAGCATTTTAGAATGTCCCGTGGAAAACCAACTTGTTAACGTTGGCCGGCAGAAGTGCGATCATGGTTTTCCTGATGCTAAATCCAGCCTTGGAGAATATCCTTTCTGATGGTGTACATCCACACTTTAGATTTTCTTATCCCAGACATTGTTAAAGATTTAAATCCTTGCCGCCAAGACGCTCCTCTGTCGGTCACGGATTGAAAGTGAAACTTAAATCTGTCACGGGGTGTTTGGATTTATTCACGCACGTTAAAAAATATTTATTAAAAGCTTCTTTCTTTGCACTTTTTTATATACAACATTATCATAATAGGCTGAATATTAAAGTATTGACAGAAAACCGGTAGTTGTATGTGAAATCAGACATTGAGCGCCCTCATATAGCCAAAGTGGCATGATCCTCGTTTCATAACACCTCTGCGAAGATTCGACCGTGAGATCGGTAGTCGAATCAGGCTCCTCCAATCGAAGCATCGAATCTTCGACTATTCGGGGTCACCCCTAAACGGTTCATTATGTAATGTCTTTAAACACCACTGAAAACATAGTTATGTATATGATATTGCATTTCTGTCAACAGATCCTCCTAATATTACACAGTGCACCTTTAAAGGTACAATATGTAAGAATTTTGTATCAAAATATCCAAAAACCAAGCAGACTTGGCAAGCAGACTTTGGGAAAAAAGGAGAAATAAAATGAGGATCAGTATCGAGGATCAGTGGCGTTTTCGAGATGCCGAGAGCTCCACGTCCGTGACAAACTTCGACTTGACAGAGCTTCACGACTTGACAGAGACGCCGCTCTTGCATGTACTTTATTAGGTGAGCTACAGGTGAGCAAATGTACATAAAACAAATCAATGTTATATAGCTCAACATGATGAAATGTTAGAATATGATCAGTATGTTATTCTAATGTTGATCTAGCTTACTGTTAGTCTCATACAGCCAACAAACTAACACATAGAATAACATTATAACTTTCAACACACTCAAATGCAGTTTAGTATGATAGTGTAGACCAAGTGAAACAGCGCTGTGTTACCTCACAATTTTATTTTGTTACATAAACTGACCAGTTTGAGTATTAATTCAGCACTTGCGGGTAGTTCGGTAGAATGAAATGTCCTCATTCTTTATATCCGCGGGACTCGCGTGTGGCGCTGATATCTGTCTCTTCATACCACAGTCATGTTAAAAATCATGAATGTATTCACTCATCCATAAACATTATTAGATCCTTCGGCATGACGACAAGTTCTATGATTCTGCTTATTCACTGCGCCATCAATCTACGCCTTTGTTATTGTAAGAGGTTAGCGACCCCTAGCGGCGAAAAAAATAAATACATATTGTAGCTTTAACCCCTCTTGCAGCAACTTCAATGCAGAATCATGTGCATCATGCTGTGTTTAGTTTAGAGTTGTAAGAGCTAGTTTAGAGCTAGAAGTATCACATTCACAATCATTAACACCAAATTTAGCAGATAAGGAATCATTTTATCCCTTAGCCATTTTCTATGAGATTTTGATGAGGATCAGAGAATTCCTACACTGCCATTATTTTAGGCAAACATGGATTAAAAGCCCAAGGTATACTTCGGTTTTTATGCATACATGAGGGTCCACGTACAGTGTGTGTGATGCAAATTTCATCACCATAATAGTACGCGCATCACCCGATTTTTGTAACCGTGTATACTCTGTACGTGCAGGTCACACATGCGCATTTAATTTGTTTTGCACTAAATCAGTTGTTCCACAAAACTTGCCTGGACAGAATAACTTTTTCTATTTTTAGCTGACTGCATTTTTAGTTTCATGATGAATAGGCTGTGATGTCCAGTTAGCAACACTAGAACTGATATGTGTGTTAGCGTAAGGCACTGACGTGATCACTTGAATATTTTTCCTTATAGACCTTATGTAGCCCCACCTTTTTCAGCACTGCGCTCATTGCGGTTTGTATTTCCACAGCATGAAGGTAATTTATGAACAAACCACTCGTTTTAAAATCTTCACGTCTACTGTCATTTATTATGACATCCCATTACAATGATCATGATATCTTTTGTTAACTCTACAATAAGAAAATCCACTTCACCAGTTAAGTACTCTTCGACAGCAATGCCATATAAATACAGAGCTTCAGAAGTTCAAACAGAATTCTAAAGATGGCTGCAAGCTTGTTTCTCTGACTCATAAGGTTTATAGCAGCGGAATCAACTTATTTATGGTCATACAGATAAGAGTAAAACATAACAACAAAATGTTTTTCTTTTGTAAAAAAAAAACAAAACAAAAAACAGGATGCATTATCTGCAGTCTTGGTCTCCGTGAACTGTTTTCTGGAGTGCGTCACAAAAATGAACCGAAACTCAGCGTAGGCCTAAACTTGCCTAACAGACATGATAACTATGTCTTTAAAAACTTTAAGTGTATACGTTTTGCTTATTTGACGTTAAATGCATTATATAAGTCACTCTGGAATATAAGTGGCTGCAGGTGACTTACAGCCCATAAAATAAGGTTTAGCAAATTATTATTATCTCATTGAGAACTCCGGTGCCAGTGTACACGTAAAAAAAGGAAGTACACTTTGGGCTTGGGTCAGCCAGGATGAGTCTTGCGGCACTGGATCTAAAAGGAGACTGTATTGCAGCAGTAGGGGATTGTTGGATTGTGGAATCATACTCATTGTGTCATTCTGTTCACAAGGGATTAAACAATGTCAAATGTCAGCGAAGCCTTGCTGGGTTAAGCTGCACAAAATATGTCCTGTTAAAAGAAAGAATAAAATGGGGATATCAAAGACTCCTCGGACTTCTGCTCGAATCTGCTGTCGTATTTCAGATATGGAGTCTTCAGTCATACAGGGTTAGAAAGGTTCATCTGGAGGTAGGGAATCTCTGTTTATTGATGTCAAAAACATAATATTATAGACATAATAAGTGCAGTAGAACAGATGTGCCCTGGTAGTTTAGGCTGATTTGTCAAGGATGGCCACCGCTGTCTTTCTTCAACGCTAATTGCTTTGACAACAGACAGGTCTCTATAGTGATATGAAGTGAGGTGAAGCTTTTGTGAAAAACAGCCTAACTAAAGGGAAGGAAAAACATGGCTGGTGCTTTAGGAAGCTGTTAATTCATACCATGTTCTTTACGGTGTGAAACATGACTCAAGAATATCTTGGTTCAGCCAAGGGGGTAATCCAGCACCCGGAAAGCGTACCTTCCCGGGGGGCCGCCATTGGTTAGCAAGCCATCACCTGCTGTTAGCATTCCATTGACTCCCATCCATTTTGGCGTCACTTTGACAGCGAATAACCTTACATCTGAGGCGTTTAAAGACTCTATTTGTCCATTGTTTATTTCTAAAGAAACACGACAATGTATAAAAGGCTCCATTACCTTGTATCTTACGTTATGGCCCCGTAGAAGCAGTTTTTGTAAAAATAGGCTAACGATTGCATCATAACCACGCGACTCTCTGTCGCACAGTAGAGAAATGACCGTATAGACAGGAGGAGAAGCTCGCGGGCAATCGGGGGGACGTGGAGGCAAAATGACAAAATAATTCATCAGAATACTTAACAAAAGTTGCTCCTGCTCCTAGCTCATGGACACCTCCTACTCACACTCTCCGTCTCTGCAAGTTTCGGAAGGGAATGATTCAGATTTCTCTTGGCACAGCTACTAGAAGACAGACATGTTGCTCACGTCACATGTACGTCGTCAAGCTCAGTTTGAGTCTGCGCAGTACGCTCGGCCATCAGGAAGTGAGTGCTAATTGACTTCACTTTTCTCCGTTGAAGTCTATGGGGTCGCTGTGTCCATTTCTTTTACTGTCTATGGGTTCAGCGCTGGGTCATGGCTCATGCGATTAGAGTCTTTGAATCTATACTGTTTCAGGTAAAGGACCTTTCTGTGAGATTTGTTACTGACGTTCCGATTATCCCCACAGATTTAGTCTTACCTTGTGACAAGAGATGGAAATTAGTTTTGGAGGTTTGAGCTCTAAAAGCTGCCCGGTAAATCTGGATTTATCTCGAGTGCATGAATATAATATAGACTAGGAGTGGAGAATACTAAGATTTTCCAGATCTTCATTCGTCAGCTTCCCTTACAATTTCTGAAAAGTCTCTTCTCTGATTAGTTTTTTTTTTTTTTTTTTAAAGTCTAATGTAAATTAACATAGCTATCTAAAATCATAAATTAACTTGAATGTTTCCTGGGTTAAAGGTTAATGCAAAAGCATTTAGCTTACACAACCTACTCCATAATACTAATATATATTTTTTCACGAACATTATTTGTTTAAAATAAATTCTCCTTAATTGAAACATTTTCATATAGCTTCGTAATACAATAATCATTAACTTTACAGAACAGAGAACATATTTTATGTATCTTTTATGTTGTTTGGATAGTATTGTTTATAATCTTCTTTTCAGACCATTAGTCAATAAATTATTGGTAAACACAAGATGTTAAAATCACCATGAAATACATATTGACAATTCAACCATCGAATTAATTCCACATGGACAAAATGAAGTCCCGCCCTAAAGTCCCCACTGTTTCACTGGAAAATATGTCACAACAGGGTAAAAAAGACTATCACAAATTCCATTTCATGCTGACTTTATGCAGGTCAATGGCCGAATTGACCGTTTTTTTTTTTTTTTTTACCAAATACTACTGGTTGTGCGAACATCTGATTGAATGTGATCATTTTACATTCACTGAAACTACCTGTAAACTGTAATAGCACCATGAATTGTTTTAGTAGCGTGAACTCAATGGATGCAAAAGAGTGGCTTCCTCTCTCTGAAATTGTATCCACTGGTTTCACTGTTGGACAGTGTCACTTTAGAAGTCAAGTCAAGTCAAGTCAAGTCAAGTCAAGTTTATTTGTATAGCGCTTTTCACAATACAGATTGTATCAAAGCAGCTTCACAGTATTAAATTAAAATAATACAACAAAGTTTGTTTCAAGAGGAATTTATTGATTGATAAAATTAAATTAAATATCCCCAAAATATCCCCAACTGAGCAAGCCAAAGGCAACAGTGGCAAGGAACCGAAAAACTCCATCAAGTGACCTAATGGTGTCCTAAAACTCCATCAGGTGACCTAATGGAGAAAAAAAACCCTGGGAGAACCCAGGCTCAGTCGGGGGCCAGTTCTCCTCTGGCATTTATGAGCTAGAGGCCGGATTGTAGTTTGAACTGTAGGATTATATGAATGCCTGGCTGAAGAGATGCGACTTTAATCTAGTTTTAAACTGGGAGAGCGAGTCTGAGCAACGAACAGTATCAGGAAGACTATTCCAGAGTTTTGGAGCCAAATGTGAAAATGCTCTCCCTCCTTTGGTGGTTCTGGATATCCTAGGTATGACCAAAAGCCTTGAATTTAGTGATCTTAAAGAGCGCGATGGATTATAGGGTGATAGAAGATCCGTTAAATAGACTGGAGCTAAGCCGTTTAGGGCTTTATAAGTCAGTAGCAATATCTTAAAATTAATACGGAGCTTTATAGGTAACCAATGCAGTGATGATAAAATCGGTGTTATATGATCATATTTTCTTGATCTCGTAAGAACTCTAGCGGCGGCATTTTGGACTAACTGTAGCTTGTTTATTGAGGATGCAGGACAACCAGCTAATAAAGCATTACAGTAATCCAGTCTCGAGGTCATGAATGCATGAACTAACTTTTCTGCATCAGAAACTGATAGCATATTACGTAGCTTAGCAATGTTTCTAAGGTGGAAAAAGGCTGTTTTTGTAACATATGAAATATGATTTTCAAAAGACAGGTTGCAATCGAGTATAACACCTAGGTCTTTTACTGTAGAGGATAAAGTAACAGGACATCCTATGATGTTAAAGTTGTATTGTGCGAGGTTTTGTGGGCGGTTTTTTGAACCGATAAGTATTACCTCTGTCTTGTCTGGATTTAATAAAAGAAAATTACGCGTCATCCAATCTTTTATATCTTTAACATCTTGGAAATATATCTTTCCAATTTGGAAAATTTAGCGTTTTCATCCGGCCGTGATGAAATATATATTTGAGTGTCATCAGCATAACAATGGAAACTAATTCCATGTTTCCTTATAATATTTCCAAGTGGCATCATATATATTGAGAATAACAGAGGGCCTAACACAGATCCCTGCGGCACTCCATAGTTTACTGGAGTTATGATCGATTTTTCTTCATTTAAATAGACAAAATGGTAGCGGTCAGATAGGTATGATTTGAACCAGCTTAGTGCTTGTCCTTGAACACCAGTATAATTTTGTAGTCGATCTAAGAGTAATGTATGATCTATAGTATCGAACGCAGCACTAAGATCAAGTAAAACTAGTATTGAGATACAGCCTTGGTCAGAAGCTAAAAGTAAATCATTTGTGATTTTAACGAGCGCAGTTTCAGTGCTATGATGCGGTCTGAATCCAGACTGAAACTTTTCATAGATATCATTTTGTTGCAAGAAAGAGCCCAGTTGAGCGGACACCACTTTTTCTAATATTTTAGACATAAATGGAAGATTTGAAATGGGTCTATGATTTGCTAGATTATTATGATCTAATTGTGGTTTCTTAATGAGAGGTTTTATAACTGCCAGTTTAAATGTTCTTGGAACATGACCTAAAGATAAAGACGAGTTAATAATATTGAGGAGAGGCTCTTCCACTACAGGTAACACTTCTTTCAGTAGTTTAGTTGGTATAGGATCTAATAAACATGTTGTTGTTTTAGATGAAGTGATACGTTTATTTAATTATTTTTGTTCTATAGTTGTAAAGCACTGTAATTGTTCTTGCGGGGTGATAATTGAAGCTGAATTATAAGGCGCAATTGAAGATTGAACGTTTACAATTGTGGTTCTGATGCTTTCTATTTTCTCAGTGAAGAAGTTCATGAAATCATTACTACTGAACTGTAACGGGATATTTTGTTCGGGTGACGTCTGTTTATTTGTTAGTCTAGCCACGGTGTTAAATAAAAACCTTGGATTGTTTTGGTTGTTTTCTATTAGTTTGCGGAGGTGCTCAGCCCTGGTCGCTTTTAGGGCCTTTTTATAACGTGACATACTGTCTTTCCACGCGATTCTAAAGACCTCTAAATTAGTTTGTTTCCATTTACGCTCTAAAATACGGGTTTCTCTCTTTAAAACATGCGTAGTATTGTTATACCATGGTGCTTTATTTTTCTCTCTGACCTTTTTTAATTTAATAGGTGCAACCACATCCAATGTTCTAGAGAGAATGGTGCTCATAGTGCTAGTTAGTTCTTCTAGTTCATCTGTTTGTTTGGGTTCAGGCAGCAGCTGAGACAGATTAGATAAGCAATTTGAGAAATTATCTATGGTGGATGGGAGGATTGTTCTGCCTGGTTGATAACGCGACGCCGCATGACATATTACAGCAGTATGTAATATGCAAGTTACCATGTAGTGATCAGTGACTTCATCACTTTGTGGAATGATATCTATATCGGTTGGATCGGTTCCATGTGATATAATTAAATCGAGTGTATGATTAAGACGATGTGTTGGTCCGGTGACGTTTTGCTTGACCCCAAATGAATTTAATAAATCTGTAAACGCAGCTCCTAACGCATCATTTGGATTATCTACGTGTATGTTAAAATCTCCAACAATTAATGCTTTATCGACATTGACTAATAGGTCTGAGAGAAAATCTGCAAACTCTTTTAGGAAATCAGCGTAAGGCCCTGGCGGTCTATATACGGTAGCCAAGGCTAGAGATAATAGGGATGTTTTTCTAACATCTAAGAGCGTAACATTTAGTACAAGTACTTCAAATGAAATAAACTTATAACCCGTTTTCTGAGTAACATTTAGAATATCTCTATAAATGGTTGCAACACCTCCGCCACGACCAATCAGACGGGGCTCATGCTTATAACAGTATCCAGGATGAGTAGACTCATTAATACCGAAATAATCATTTGGTTTAAGCCAGGTTTCAGCAAGGCAAAGTACATCGAAGCTATTATCTGTGACTATTTCATTTACAATAACTGCCTTAGGTGTGAGTGATCTAATGTTTAGAAGACCTAGCTTTAGAAATAGTTTTTGTTTACTAATAGCAACATTTTCTGTTTTAATAACAATTAGATTTTTCCTAGATCCTGCAGTAGATTTATTATTTGATCTCACTAAACGAGGAATAGACACGGTTTCTATGCAATGTTCTACACTAGTATTTATATCAGTTAAATTGGTGCAGCAGAGACTATGATTTGGACTTTTGGTTACTAGTCAAAGGGTATTTAACATTTTGGAGATGTTATCTGACAGAAGATCCGCTCCGAATCTGCTTGGGTGTAAGCCATCAGCACGGAAAAGCCTAGGACGCTCCCAAAACAGATTCCAGTTATTTACAAAGAGCATCACAGCATCGCGTTCTGTTTCGCGTAGAGGGGAGAAGCGGTTTTGTGTGGATAACTCGAAAACCGGGAGGGTCGGAGAAAGTCTTGGTCTAAACCTGACTCGCGTCTTCCGCTGCGGAACCACCCAGGCTTCGTGGTGGCGTGTTGGAGCCGGAGTGAACGAGACCATGGCTGATTGCGACCGATGCTGAGGAACGCACGGAGTAGACGCGGTCGGAGTCAGCGGGTTAGTAACGTTAAACACTGATTTGTGTGCATCGGCGCGTGATGTTTCAAGAGCCAAACACCGGTCTCTCAGCTCGGCCTGTCTCAATAAAAGGTCGTGGATCTGTTTCTCAACAGCTTCCAGCTCAGACTGCAGTGCGTGCAGCTCAAATGTGTCCTCACCTGCACCAAAAGGTAGACTACTTACATCTGATATATTCGCCATTTTAACAGATGGACAGTGAGTTAGCAACGAAGCTACCAGTGATGCTATCAATATTAATACTAATTTATGACTGAAGTCTTGGATATAATCGGTTTTTTTTTTTTTTTTTTTTTTTTTTTTAGTGGTAGGGGTGTAGAGTAGACGCACGATAGGCGGAAAAAAAATGTTTGTTTGTAAGTGAGTGTGGAGAAGACGCGTTCAGCCGTGATCCACGGACGTACCTTTAAGAGTATGCAGCGTTGGATCACTAATAGGCTTGAGACGCGTCTGCTCAACAGTCCGCGTTGTAACTATGAGGTTTGAGCAGTAGTGCTTCTCAGTGAGGAAAAGTAGAAAATGTTCGTTGTAAGCGAGCTTAAAGAGAAAAATCAAGAATTATAAATCAAATCGATAGAGCTCCAAAAACAACAACGCATTCAGACGCGACGCATGATAATAACAGGACAAGACATTACTCACCGTGTTTGTTGAGTGTTTCTTACTCACCTGAGCTTTTATGAACTCAAAGGTGCGAGCGCGCGAGAGAAAATAAATAAATAAAAATAGCTGAGCGCACGGGTGGCGCGTTAACAGGCTAGCGAATTACTAGCGTGTTGTGCTAGTAGTAACGGAAGCTAGCGATGTCAGGTTAATCTGAGATGTTGGGTAAGCTGTATTTAGTAGTAGTATAAACAACTAGAAATTGTAGTAAATGATGGTTCAAAACAAGGAAATACGAGGCTAAGACGGAGCTTACAGCATCGAAGCAAACACACTCACAGCAGGCAGCGAGGCAGACAGGAGCAATCGACATAAGACATCAACCTGAAAGATGAATTCAAATATTATTATATCTATTTGCTATTATTTCTTTGCCCCCTCTTCTTTCAAAGAATAGTGCAACGGTGAACACGTCAAGTATAAACGCCACGTTCGTTTCTTTGATAATGCAAGTATGGATATTTATGTAAATAATCTTGTCCCACCACCAGAAATTGAACTAGTCCATTATTTTAAAACTGCCATTGATTTGCTGCAATGCATGTCAAAAGTTGTACTATTTTTATCTTGACATGGTGTCTTAAAAATGTCCCCCTATTGCCGTGAGATGCCTTCGGGCAACAAACTTCAATCTTGTGGTGTGTGCTTGGCTTTATATAGCACTATCACACAAGAGACCTGACTTACAAATGATTCCAAAAGAATTTGATGCCGGTGTGCTGTTAATCTGATTGTGCACAGCTTTAAAAAGCAGTATAAATATGTAGTAGGCCTACAGAGTACAGACTGTTTTTTTAATGAAATATAATGAATCATAAAATATATGAATATAATAGTAATATCATATATAATATACATTTTATATTCAGGAACATTTTGCTGCTTACTGATCCTTAAATTGCTTTCTCAATGGATTTTGGAAGAGCGCTTGTGTGTTTCACACTTTTATAAATGTCTATTCTATAAACTTTTTTTGTGAGATTGTGAATAAGAGGTTTTTATTTTAATTTCTCCTTCCTGATGCTCAAACAACAGATACTTAATCTCTATCCAACAATCTTCGCATATGCTTCCCACACACAATTTAGTTTTAATTAACATAAAAGTGTTGATTGTCTTAGAAGAATTGAAAGAAGTCATATATTTTGGCAGTGTAAATCATTTCATTATATCAAAAAGAGCAGCCTGGGTATTCTACCTTTATTTTTTTTTATTTATTCATTTGTTTGTTTGTAAAAAATAAATACAAATAATTGACAGGAAACCGAATTAACACAAGGCTGAGTAAAAGATCCAAACATAAAATGCAGTTGGAAGATGCATAGACATGTACAGTACATATATGCATTTGGCAGACATTTTTATCTAATGCTTACATTGCATTTAAGGTATACATTTTATTATTATGTGTTTACCTTTCTCATTATGTGTTAAAATCCATGACCTTGAAGTTGTTTTTGTTGTTCTCTTCCGGATACAAGAACATTAACATATTCGTAGCCCATCTCGCTAACGCAGGGTGAAAACTGTCACACCATGAAATGGTGCAAGGGAAGGTGTGATGTGTTTGCTTGGGATTTTGTGATCATTTTTAATCTCTCTAATCTCCTTATTAACTATAGTTACACTGAGCAAAAAAAAAAAAAAACTAAGTATACTTGCAGCAAAACTAATTATCAGTATACATCAAGTTTGTTAATGACTAGTTAACTTGAAGTGTGCTATTTTGAAACAACAAATTTTCTACTAAGTATATTTTAGTAGTAATTAAATTGTAGTAAAGCATAACTTTATGTGTATTTAGTGTACTTTTGTGTACTAAATTGTAACAACTTTAAGTATACTTACTAGTATACTTTAAGCTATACTTTTGTGTTGGGACTAATTACATGCTTGATTAGTGATATTAAAGTGTACTTTATTTGTGTTACAAGTACATTACAAATTCATTATGAGTGCCTTCGAAACATACAAGCAATATACCCAGGTGAAAAAGAAATATATTTAAATTGTACTATACTAAGTGCGTATTAAATGTATTATTTTGAAACAACTTCAAGTATATTAAGTGTATTTCAAGATATGCTTAAGATCAATTTTAAGCTATTTGCTCTATACTTTAATATATTAAATTGTGCTAAAATGGAACCACTTCAAATACATTTAGTGCATTTAAGTGTATTTCTTTACAGTTCATTAAAAATAGCCTGTAAATCCAGACCTAAATCTGAAAGATTAATGGTCTGGCGTCGACTAATGAAAATCGGCCAGCTTGAGGGGCGGCACCAAGCATGCATTTGAAAATCTCACTGCATGCAATTGGATAACACTACGACCAATCACAACAATAAACCCGATACGCTTAGCTACCAGCGGAGCTAACTTAACTGGTAGATTATACTCTTACCGTATCCGTCGGCAAAACAGCAAAAACGTCCTTCTTGCAAAGGAACGATTCGAGCGGCGTCTTCTGTTCCTGTTTTAAATAAAAAGCCAAGTCTAACTCGTTCATTGTAGCGGCCAAAGCCGTTTCAAACAACTGGTATTCATCCATAGCCATCTTGCATTGTTTACTAATGACTTCGACATCACAGCGCTGTCGTCATCTGTTTAGCTCGCCTCTGGCCCGCCCATACCAGATAACCCGATGTGATTGGTGCAGCTCAGATCGAGGGGCGTATTTAATGAGCATCATCACTCGACACCAGAGTAACTCGCTGAGCAAATTCAACTTGTGCTCTCGCGAGAACTCTGGATTTCCAGGGTACATTAAAAATATACTTTCATGTCTTAAACTACAGATATAATATATTTGAAGCTTAGTTTTAATGTACTTCAAGAACATTTAAATAGCATTTCAGCTCATTAAAAATGTATTAGCATTACACTAATAGTTTATTATAAAGCTGTTTTAGTCAGTATTCAAAATAGTATATTAAAAGTGCAAAAATAATTAAATATAAATGTTAAGACATACACAGACTTTGAAATCAAGAAAACTTTATTATAGTATCTTTATGTGTACATTGCAAAATAAATACATTAAAAAAGTATAGCAGCATGGATAATCTCTTGAACAAAATACATTATAACAAAGATCAGTGAACTGCTATGGCAGAGCTATATTTATAAAATAAATTGTAGAACTTTTCAGTTATACCTGTATTACTGAAAAGTACACTATGAATATTACATCACTAAATAAATAAGCATCACAATGCAATTTTCTGAAAAAATTTAAGTTAAGGGAAAACAATGAGCAGAAGTGAATACTGCATTATTTACAAACTTATCTACAAATGGCTGAACCAAAGAAACAGAAGAGTTTGAATGTCACATCTTCAAGTAGACGATCACTTCTTTGAGTAAGACTCGTTTTCTGCAACTGAGGGCTTGTGGTTCAGACACTGTAGTATTTGAAGACTTCTTTATCACAGGATCCGTGAAAGGGAAGTATAATTGATATAAAATTAACCAATGATTAACTTTTTTTTTTTATCCATGTTTGAATATATGTATAATAATTTGCATAGAAATGCATTAGAATTCCGTTGTCTTCTTAGTTTACCTTTGAAAGCTTTGGCTATATCTTCATCAAGCTGGACATGAGTGTCAATTGTTATCCTCTTGTCGTCACTATACAGCACTCTATGAGTTACATTGAACATGAGATTAGAAGAAGCACAACACAACTTACAGTGAGCAAAGTTAAATCAAAAAGTCACTGATAGTTATTTGCAGCAGTAAAGCAACCTGTGAGTATTAGAGGGTATGTTGTATATTGATAATTGTGGTTTATTTAAACCTAGGGTATTTCCCATGAACGTGTCTATTGTGGTCATGCTAACATGCACTCTCTTCACCCCTGTTGCAAAGAGGAAATTAGAAGTTGTGCAAAATATTGTATGCCAGGACAACCAAGTGACTTGCAGCTTTAAATAATTAAAATTAATAATTAAGACTGTTATTCCAAGGAGGAGCATAGGCCACTGACAATATTTCTCCACCTCGTCCTGTTGTGTGTCAACTTCTCCAGATCTTGCCATCTGTAGCCAGCTCTTTCCATCTCGGCTGTGACACTCCTCCTCCAGGTGTTTCTTGGTCTCCCTCTACCACGTTTGCCCTGTGGGTTTCACTGCAGGGCTTGACGTGTGATAGAATTCTTCGGTTTCCGCAGTGTGTGCCCAATCCATCCCCATTTTCGTTTCTTTATTTCCACTTCTATTGCAGGCTGCTGTGCTCTTCCCCACAGCTCTTTGTTCTTTATTTTATCAGGCCATCTGATGTTAAGAATACATCTGAGGTAGTGGTTGGTGAAGACTTGTACTGTAGCTTATTCAGGAGTTTCCTTGTTGTTTCCACATCTCAGATCCGTAGAGGAGTATGGTTTTTATACTTGAGATGAATAGCCGTATTTTGGTCTTGAGTGTGATGTTACATGCTCTCCATATGGCCCCCATCATGCCAAATGCATCTCTTGCCTTGCCTATTCTCCTCTTAACATCTCCTTCTGATCCGCCATCACTCGCTACCTCACTTCCCAGGTAAATGAAGGAGTTGATGTCCTCTAGTGGTTGGTGGTTAACCATCAAGCTGGCCAGCGTCTTTGTATTGGCCTTGAGCACTTTGGTCTTCTGTATGCTAATATTGAGTCCTGTCTCGGCTGCTTCTGTTCTACCTCTCTCAATTTCTCTTGCATTTGTTGGTGGTTTTGGAACAGTAATGCGATATCATCTGCGAAGCCTAGGTCGTCCAGTTGTGTGAACAGGGTCCACTGGATCCCATTGCGCCTGTTGTCCGTGGCTTGCCGCATGATCCAGTCGACCGCTAAGAGGAATAGAAGTGGGGAGAGTAAGCAGCCTTGCTTGCTTACTCCTGTTGTGATGTGAAAAGCCTCTGTCAGCTGGCCTTCATGTATGATTCTACATTGCATTCCCGAATAGGTGTTCTTGATGATGTTGTTGAACTTCTCTGGTATGGCGTAGTGTCTCATCAGTTGCCAGAGCACTTCCCTATCCAGACTGTTGAATGCTTTCTCGAAGTCCAGAAATACTGTGTAAAGTGGTGACTTAAACTCTTGTGACTGCTCAAGGATGATTCGCAGGGTTGCTATTTGATCGGCACATGATCTATTTTGCCTGAATCCAGCTTGGTTGTCTCTAAGCTCTGCGTCCACTGCTGCCTTGAGATGTTGCAAGATTATCCGGTTTAGGATTTTGCCCGGTATGGATAGAAGCATTATACCCCTGTAGTTGTCGCAGAGGCTTAGGTTGCCTTTCTTGGGTATTTTTTACCAGATGGCCTTCCTTCCATTCCCCAGGCAGGTCTTCTTCCTTCCAGATCCTACCAAACAGGTCATATAGTATTTGCCAGGATGTTTCTACATCTGCTTTAAGGGCTTCTGCCGGTATCTTATCTGGACCTGGTGTCTTGTTGTTCTTGGAGAGCATGATGGCTTTTCTAATCTCTGCTTTGGTTGGCCGTCTACAGTCAACTGACAGGGGGACTTCTGCAGGTTGCATGTTTGCTCTTACTGCCGGAGTTGGTTGGTTCAATTGGTGCGAGAAGTGCTCGACCCACCTCTTCATTTGTTCTTCTTGTGTATTCAATGTCCTTCCTCCCTTATCTTTAACTTGGTCAGGAGTCGGATGTTGTCGTAGAGAGCTTTGATGTTGTTCTGCCTTGCAGCTTCCTCCGCTTCCACTGTAAGCTTGACTACAAAGTTTCTCTTATCTCTCTTAGCACTCCTTTTTACCTCCCTGTCTGCTCCGCTATATGCTTCACCAGCTGTTTTCTTGGCTGCTCTTGTTTTGCAATTGTTTAATACTGTACCTCCTTTAGTTTATTCCTTTCCTCTATTCTCATCAGGGTGTCAGGTGAGAGCCATTCCTGGTGTTTTCTTTTCTTGGGCCCAACTGATGCTTCGCAGGCCCTTGTAAATGCTTCCTTTACTTGCTGCCAGTGGTTTTCTATTGTTCTGGGTTCCTCTTCCATTTCTTGTAGTGCTGTAAAGCGGTTTCTAAGTTCAATTTGGAAGTCTGCTTGTTTGATCTTTGATGGTGAGTAGTGACACATTGTAGCGCTTACCTATGGAGTTACTGTTGTGGTGTTTTATCAACTTAAGTTTTAAGTTAGCTACCAATAGATGGTGGTCCGTACCTGCATCAGCACCTCTCTTAACCCGGACATCTTGAATGCTTCTCCTGAATTTCTTGGAGATGCAGAAATTATCTATTTGGTTTTCTGTCCTCATGTCAGGAGATACCCAAGTTACCCGGTGGCATGGTTTGTGGGAGAAGAGGGTTCCACCAATGACCAGATTGTTGTTAGCGCAGTGGTTGGCAAAGAGTTCTCCATTCTCATTCATCACTCCAGGGCCATGCTTTCCCATCACTTGTTCAAAGCCGGTGTTATCGTTGCCAACCTTTACATTCAGATTAGTGATCGACCGACCGATATATCGGGCCGATATTTGCGGGTTTTACGTGTATCGGCATCGGCCAATGCGCGGCTGCTGCGTTCGCCGATAGTTTTTTCCCGGCATTATTTACAGACAGGCGTCCGCAGGCAGCTCTGTGTTGCTGGAGACGCTGCAGTTCACGTGCAGCCCATGCACTGCCCCTCCCACACTAGCAGAGTGCTGGAAGCCTCTTCAAGACAACGGTTAGTTTTAAACTTTCAAAGCATCTTTTGAACTGTTTGACTTAGCTGAAATATTGCCATACACTTTGAAAGTGGAAACACATTGCTCTATATGTGCGTGCAACTATAGCTAAGCAAGTTTGTGGGTCTAAATGGAAAACGCGAATGCCTCATCTATAAAACTGCTTATCATTGTATTTAGGGAGCTGCAAATAGCTAAGTTTGAGGCTATCCATATGCATACGGCAGCTGTTACGAAAACTGGTCATAGGATTAAATAATGCCGACGTTGTTCCGTGATTCCGTGATATTTGTGTGAGTTTTATTCAGCGACCACTTGGCGTTTAGACGTGTGCTCATAAAAGAAGCGACGCGGTTGCGACACGCATGCGATGCAGCGCGCTCATTTGTCCAGGCGCTCCTATGCCGTGGTGAGATGAAAACATCTAAACTTTTCAGAATGCTGCAAGCGCACGCAGGTCATGTGACAAAAAACAACTGACCTTTCCATGACAACATCGAAAGCTCGGCCGAACAGCTGATCATAGCTGGACAGGGCGGGTTTTTATTTCTCATCTCCATAAATATATGTAGTCGTAAAGGGCAAGAAATTAATTAATCCTTACTTCCTCGTCATCATGGAGAGCGCAGTTCATGGTTGCATAGCAACGACAGACGCCACGGGAGCGCAAGCGCTTGTAGAAAGCGGCGCGGCCGTGCTTTCCACACGTTTTTAGACGCGATATGTGAACAGTCCCTAATTCATAATAAACGTAGAATCTATTTGGTTTAAAATCGTTTTTGTTTTGTTGTAAATGGAGATCACGATTACATATATCAGACAACTACACAGAATAACATGTTCCAGTCAAATTATTTTATTTATGCTTAAATATTTATTTTCAGAATTTATTTTCAGAATTTGAATTATGCTTAAATATTTATTTTCAGTATTTTCAGCACTGAACTTTTTTGTTTACTTCTTCTACCTCATGTTTTTAATATTTGTCAAATATAGTTTTTTTAAGTTCAATAAATGTTCCTTTTTTTAATTGAGACTTGTAACATTTGTTATCATCATTGTGTCATTTTTATGATGTAAATTGAGTGAGCAAAAGCAGTATCGGCTCCAAATATCGGCCCAAGAAAATCGGCAGCCCGTGTATCGGTCATCGGCTAAGGCTGATGAAAAAAAATCGGTATCGGCATCGGCACTAAAAAATCCATATCGGTCGATCCCTAATTCAGATCCCTCATTAAAATGGTGAGATCTTTCTCTTTACATTTTCTCCTGGTTGCCTCTAGCTTTTGGTAGAAATCTTCTTTTGCCTTGTGATGATGAACCAGGTCAGTGACATCATCACTAGAGTGCCAGCCTAGTGGTATTTTGAATTTACGTGGTGTGCTGATTGCAGGAATAGCTTATGTATTGTATGTTGACAATGTATATCTGGATAGACAATACTAACATCAAGTGTTCAACGTGTTAATGTTTTGACTGATAATAGAGAGCCATTGTTTGTTTTAAATTATTTCTTTATTGTGTAAGTTTGCATATTATAGCACATGTTAGATCTTACCTGTCTGAGCCAGTGTTTTGGAGGTGGGCTCGGGTAGTGCGCATAGCCAGAGCGTACCATTTTTCAAGATGGAGAGAGACATGAGTGCTATGAGGTGTTAAATGTTTGAGTTTGTGGTTGTATGTTATGTATGTTTGTATTATGATTATTGCATGTCAGAAATTAGTTCTTGAACATTAGTTATAATATTTAGGTGCCAATGTTTTGCTGTAGAATTCAGTGAAGAGTGTTACGGGGAAAGGTTCCACCCTGTGACAATGGTTCGACCCACTAGTGTTTGGCGGGAAACTTGTAAATTTAAACTATTGTCTGAGCATGTTTGAGGGGGGAATGTTGTATCCTGTGTATACTGTTCAAACACTGGAACATGTCTAGGTTGAGACACCAGTATATGTTGCATTAAGTTTATTTTTGAGGTCTTGAATTTGGCCATGATGATCCTTGGGCTCACTGGTTCCCATCCAGTGTCTTCTGGGCTTCATTTGATAGCATGATTGCTACCCCATCTGAATGAGCCGCATTATCTCCCGTGTGCTCGGAGTATATGATTGATTCTCCTGATGAGAGCCATGTTTGTCCTGATTCCTTCCACCTGGCTTCGGCAATTCCAAGGATATCGATGCCATATGCCTTCATTTAATTCACGATGGTCTGCGCTTTTCATGTAATATGCATTGAGCGCACATTCCATGCTCCAATCTTTGTGATAGATTTAGGATTAGAGTTTCCGCCTTGTGGCTTCCGGTCGGCTTTGACCACAAGGCTTCATCCTCCTTCCAGTTGAAGGCCCTCTTCCTCCCAATTCTAAGGTGTATGATATATCATTCAGTGTTTCTGTAATCAAAGTTTGACCTTTAGGCAGGGGATTGGCCTACCTAGAGGTTGCTTTTCTGTCGGGGTGTGCTCCCTTAGCCTTCCCCCTCCCGGGCCACAAGGCAGTGGTTGAACCATTCTTAGTCTGTTCCCTCTCTCGAGACCAGGGCTGAGTTTCCCGATAACGTTGTCTCTTAGCGCGCTACGAAGGTATAACTTAACTGAAGGTATACCATTTCTAGGCGTGTTCCCCGAACTATACCTTAGGAAGCCGCTTAAGATATACCTTCTTACGTGCGACGTTACCGGGTGCTGTCCGTGGCGATGGTGCTGAATTGGTTGATATCGATGGCTCGAGAATCAATTATTCTCTCTTGCAGGGGCTGTTTATGTGAGAAAGTGGTGTTCTTTATAAAAAAGCACTTTTAGTTAGTTGAAATTGCATTTATTAGGACTCATGGGATATTATAAAAAATAATCCAAACTATAATAGCCTATATAGCATTGCCTACATATTTTAAAATTGTATCATATATTGCTGCCATAATAACCATTTACATTTTTTATGTGCTTTCTTCTCTTTCCCATTTTTGTTCGCTGAGGTGGAGCTGCGATGAAATATTGTTCTTATAAATACTTTCAAGCATTTCAGTAATAAAATTGTACGTCACGTACGGTGCTCGGCAGTGATCAAAAAGGATTTAAACAGTGAATTTTGAATCTCTTCTTGAAAACGCAGAGATGTGGATTCAGACGGCAATTAAATTACCGTACGACCTGTTTGTCAAAAAACAGTAGGTACTAATTTGGCCAGGGATTTTTACGCGGGTTGGGTGAGAAAAAACACTGATATTATGGATTCGGACGGCACTAAAATCACCGACTTACCCCTGTAAATGTTTAAAATACCGTACGAGCCCATGATAAACAATATTAGCGTCCGAATAGGACTTAACTGAAAGTAGCCTATGCTTTCACTGGCCTTTAAAAGCGCTCTTTAATTAAAATAAATTTATAAAATTGTATTATATATAATAATATAATTAAAATTCTAACAACAATCAGTGTAATGACAATTTTATTCTTTGCATGAAAACACTTGAATTAGCCTAACTGAACACTGTCTGGGTGTATTAAAACTTCAGAATTATATTCATATAGACCTGCAAAAGTGATAAGGTAAAGCTAAGAGTGGTCCAGACCAACCTTACGAAAGTATGACTTACAGAAGGTATACTTAACTAAGAACGTTTCGGGAAACACGTATTAACGATAAGGTACAGATTAAGGTGTAACTTAAGAACGACGTAGCGTTAAGAAGGTTTCGGGAAACCCAGCCCAGTTTGCCAAGGGAGACCCTACCAGGAGCACGAAGCTCCAGACAACATAGCTCTCAGGTTCACCGGGACACACAAACCTCTCCACCATGATAAGGTGATGGTTCTAGAAAAGACTGCAGCTTTACTAAAAAACAATTAAATAAACAGATTTTTACATGAATGACTCAAAGGCAGCACAAATTAGACACCTAAAATGGACACGTTGCTAACATTTTCCTAACTGTCAATCACCTTTCAATAGGCCTGATTCAAAAATCTCTATAACAGAGGTTATATGCGATTAAACCATACTTACTACTCTCTTCTTCGCTTGTCTCTGCACTCAGATTTCAGTTTTTCTTCTATAGCAGCTGGTCTGAAAAACAACAAATATTAATATATAAAAAAGGGGGAGAGATTATATATACATATAAGGCAGGCAAATTATGATTAATGATTTGTTTTCTTTTTAAGAATGACAGTACGCTGAGTACAATGTACTTGGTGGGTAATATAATCAAAACCCTTCACAGACTTAGCAGTTTCAAATGTATGCTCTCTTATAAGCATCCCTTTTAACAATGTAATCTTTGTACTTATTTGTAATAAGAAATATATATTAGAAAGTAATCAAAAAGGCAATAAGGTTGTCAAGCTTGAACAAATATAAACACCAATAAACACACACTACCATAATTGGCTGGTCATCTCAAGACAAAGTAACTTTATGTTCATAACATGTTTTTTTGCCAAAACTTTTCAAAGATCATTTACATCATAACAATGAAGCCAGATTGTTCCGGAAATCAGAAATAAATACACAGCTTCATTTTGCAAATAAAAATAATGTTAATGTAATGTTGTACATGTTATAATAACTAATTGTTTTTTTTTTTGCAGATGCATTGGACAATGTTTTATATTTGTTTTAAGACAGACTAATGGCAGATTCAAACATTTAAACAGATTCATCAAATACTTTAGACTTTGACTATATACCCAGTGCTTAAGTTGCTAGAAATCAGTGTCAGCATCATGTTACAGTACAGCGGTTAACGTCAGTATTCCACGTGTAAGTCATAGCAAATGCATAGCAGACCCATCCACCTAGAAAAAAAAAAACTAAACAGTGAGCTATTTATTTATGCAAACAGCAACTAAAACTTACCAGTAACTACTGAGGGCAGAATCTTCAACTCTTCGAGTCTGCTTCGACATCGACTTGAAAAGCTTGGCTCTGATTGGTCAAATTTAATGTAGCTGAACTGAAAAGGAAGTGCTATTACACTTTGTCAAAAATATGACTGGCACGGACAAGTATTGTTAATGTAATACAAATCTTACCTAGAATCACAATATAATGAGATTCCAAATGTCACATGCCATGCAAACTTGAAGAAGCTGGTAAAATTAAAAACAACACTACGTTTTCTATTTAATAGTTACGGAAGAGGATTAGGGCCAAGCAATAATAAAATAATAAAACCATCTCAAGATTAAAGTCATTATAATGCAAAATTAAATTTGTTAAATTTCGAGAAAAAAAGTCGAAATACAATCTTGAGAATAAACTCATTAAATATCGAGAATAAAGTCGTTGTGTTTCGAGAAAAAAGTCGCTAAATTTCGAGAAAAAAGTTGAAATATAATCTTGAGAATAAACTCATTACTTTTCGAGAATAAAGTCGTTGTGTTTCGAGAAAAAAAATCGTAAAAATTCGAGAAAAAAGTCAAAATAATCGTGAGAATAAACTCATTAAATTTCGAGAATAAAGTCGTTGTGTTTCGAGAAAAAAAGTTGAAATGAAATGTAGAGAATAACGCATTCGATCAGTGTTCATAGTGTATCATACTGATAGAGGACATGGCAGAGTTGGATCATTTAGTCAAGCTATATTTTAGACTTTCTTTCAGTAACAAAGAAATACTATCAACTTTAGCTAATTATGACAGAATAATAATTATCATACGAACTTTAAAGAGAATTTGCAAGTGGCTAAGTCTTTTTAGAAGAAAAAATCAGTCCAATTTGCGCGATCTAGGCCTACTCGCTTTTGTCCAACATGAAATGACAACCACGTGGACAAATGCAAGGTTATCGCTGGCTTCACCTACGCGCGATTCACCTTGGTTTCCCAGGATACCATAAGACGCATTATTAAACTTGTTGATCCTCAAGGTGTGGAATTTCTTATTCTCACGATTATTTCGACTTTTTTTCTAAATTTAACGAGTTTTTTCTCGAAACACAACGACTTTATTCTCGAAATGTAATGAGTTTATTTTCAAGATTGTATTTCGACTTTTTTTCTAGAAATTTAACGAGTTTAATCTCGCATTATGACTTTAATCTCGAGATGGTTTTATTTTTTTATTATTGCTTGGCCCTAATCCTCTTCCGTAAAAAAAACCTGTCATGATCACTCACCCTTAAGTAGTTCCAAAACATTTAAGACTTTCGTTCATCTTCGAAAGAAAAACTGACATATTTTAATGAAACCTGTGAGATTTACATCCCTCTGATAAACGATTCACCAAATCTGTTCACATTTCAAAAAGTTAATCGCAAAAAAAACATCACCTAATCCATATGAATCTCGTGGTTTCCTCCTAGTCCTCTAAAGAGACACGATCGCTCTTTATATTTTTAACAGTTTAAATTTAGACTTCTGAGGCCCCGTTTACACGATGGGAAAACGCAGATATTTCCCTGCGTTTTGGCCTGTCATTTACACGAAAACGCCGTTTTTATCCCAGAAAACGATTATTTCTAAAAACTCCGGCCAAAGTGGAGATTTCTGAAAACGCCGGTTATGTGTTGCCGTGTCAACTGGGAGAAACGGGGTTTTAGGTTCTCAAACGTCACATTATGCGCCAGAAAATGCTTACGTCATGTGAGCGCCCTATGTTTAGAGTTTGTTCCATACTGTCTATGAGTTTGTTTGGCTACTATTTGATCATGGATGCTGTTAAAGTGGTACTCATTTTTACTTTTGTGAAAACGCTTTTGGCCTGTTTGCATTTGCTTCGCTGTCTGTCCACACGAACGAACCTCGCGCCATGTCTATTGTTTTGAAAGGAACAGGAAGTCGCTCGTGCTATTCGTCGTTGTCGATTTTGAGGATTCTGATTGGCTTGCATGGCTTTATCCTTCTCCTTACACTGCCGCCCCTTTGTATTTATGCGGGTTGATGTAAACGACAACTTTTTTTGAAAACGATATTGTGTGCACGATGTTATTTTTGAAAACGGAGGGGGAGAAATATTCGTTTCTCTAAATACCCGGCTATGTGTAAATGTGGCCTAAATCTAATCACATTCAAGTAACATACGTATGCACGCACAGCATATCTGATAAACGGAAGCTCTGAGTGAGGTGTGAGGAGAGCTCATTATCATAAGAACCAATCACAACCATTCAACGGCTCTGGAACCAATCAGGACTAGTCACATGTGTTATGCTATTGTTTGAATTTAAACAAGTACAAACTTTTTTAAACATCTTTGGAAAATGTATCTATGATGCATTTCAAATAATATGATGTTGAAATCCTTGTGGGAATTTCAGTAGTACAAATGTATCATGTAATGGACAACAGCCTTTTAAGTAGCCTTTTACAATTAGCCTACAAACAAGTAAAAGTGAACAACATTAATTTTAAGTTGCAATGCTTAATAATAGTTGACAAATGTTTCTAATAAGTTGGTACATTGTAAATGTATTTTTTTTTTCCAAAATATTAAAATGATAAATACATAAATATTTAAAATATATTGCAGTAGGCCTAAGTGTTTATAAAGTACATATATTTTAAACACACTAAAAGCTTAATCATTTTGCTATGTGCTTACACAAAGTACTCATAAAAAATTTACTTTAAGTAAGAGCAACATAAGTTTGTTTTCTTTAAATACACAAAAATTTCACACAAAAAAAAATGCTTGTGTTTAGCATATTTCTTAAAAATGTACCTAAGCATATATTTATTACCAAAGTACTTGTAGTGTACTTTTTAGAAATATATTAAAAGTATGCTTGTGTTTAGCATATTTCTTAAAAGTGTAACTAAGCATATATTTACCAATGTATACTTATAGTGCACTTTTTAGAAATATGTTAAAAGTATGAAAAAAATCTTTCTGAAAGTGATCCCAACGATACCGTTCCTCATATATTTATCGTTATAGTTGTGATGTGAACTCTCCTATTCTTTAATATGGAGAACGATTTTTAGAACTATATCTTTATCATTATCTTTATAGTTATTGTCCTTGGTGTGAGCGGGCCTTTATAGCAGTTTAAGCATAAAGCCTTGGGGAACACCACATCAAATGAGGATTTACTGGACACACAGCTAGTGACATACAGTCAAACAGGATCTCAGGTTATTTCAGTTTAGGATAGGAGCAGGATTAGGTTGAAGCTTTGGGTAATTTTTGCTTTAATAACAGGTTACTTTCTATAAACTTAAGGGACTAAGGGTTCTTGATTGTGCCACCCTTTGAATGCTAAAAATAACACTTCCTGTCCATATGAAACCAGTGAAAGCTTTACCTTGTAACGTTTGTGTGTGTGTGTGTGTGTGCTCACTGTTGTCTCTGGACTTAATTTCCACGCCTCCAGATCACTGTGCTGATATCAGCGCTCATCAGCATTCATCAGCATTAGAAATGTGTATGAATAGTAAATGGAAATGTGAAATAGAGGTGCATTTCAATCTCTCTCTTAAAGGGGTTATATAATGCCATTTTTGTACAAGCTAATATGATTCTTTAGGGTCTAAATTAAAAGTTTGTAATATACTTTAAATAAAAATTCTCATTAGTATTGTAAGAAAACACTAATCAAATCACTAATCACTAACCTGGTCAAAAACAGCTCTGTTTTCAGCACGCCGTTTAAGTGCATGTGTCTTTAAATGATAATGAGCTTTGCTCACCCCGCCCCTCTGTTCTGTGCGTACACCGTTTGTAACACAATAACACAATAACCATAACGCGTTGTTCATTATAAACATGGGATTATGAATTATTTTGAGAACGTCGTACATAGAAAACATGCCGTAATGTACCCTGAGTGTAAACAGCCGCATTCATCGTGAAGTGTGCTAGCGATTTGCAAAGATTAATATAAAGATTAATATAAAGGTTAATAAAACGTTACACTCACTACTTCTTCTGGAGGTGCAGCAGGAACACGAATAGTTGGTACCGATCCTTTTTTCAGGAGCAGCTTCTTAGCAAATCCAGCTTTATACTGACCCTCGTTTATAAGGCAGTCTGGTGTGTGAAATGATTCGCGCAAACATGAAAGCATTGACGTTGATCGTGGGGAATGTTCCCTTCAAAAACAAAACTCAGCCACTGCGTCTTCAGCGGTTCGGATTTAGGAACATCAAAATGACTGCTGTGTTCGTTATTACACCCAAGAACAGAACACCACAATCGCTTAGACGCCATTCTGCTCATAGACAGTGCTCCAACGTTTCAACAATGACGCGCCGGTCCGCGCGGACTATGATTGACAGCTCGCTCACGAGCGAGGGCGGGTCTGTGTTGAAACGCTGCTGTCAATCAACAATCGTGGGAGGGGCGTCGATTTTGTGACGTCACAAAATCGAACGGCTTGATTTGAGACGGGAAAACATATAAGAAGATTTTTTTTTAAAAACACTGGATGGATTTTTATCATTTTATGATGGTTGTGTACAGGCACTGCCAACAAACATTTCAGTACAATCAACTTGTAAAAGTGCATGTACCATTATATGACCCCTTTAAATAAAAATAGATTATTGCAATCATGCATCCATGAGAAATACATCTGAGATTCTGAGTTTACTTTTGGCGTTTTCCAAGGATAGGGTACAAAATAGAACAGTCAATGAAGTCATTTTTTTTTAAAGGGCCCCTATTATGGATTTTTGAAAATGACCTTTCATGTAGTGTGTAACATAGCTCTAAGTGAATGAAAACATCCTGCAAAGTTTTAAATCTAAAAGTGCACCGCATATAAAGTTATTGTCTTTCAAAAGTAAGAGTCGACTCTGAGTCAATGAAATGAATTGTTTTTCAAACGAGTCATAAGCCGTTTCGTTGTGACGTCAAGACGAAACATTAGCATATTGCCCGCCCACTTATTGCGCGCGCAGTCACCAGGGAAAACTTGAACCTCAAACATGCAGCTGATTCCTGTGGATACTGGAAAGCATCATGTCGAGAAGACGCTGTGCTGTACAATGTGAAGGTAAAGCCAGTTTTTTTTTTTCACTGCCCAAGGACGAGCATGTGAAGAATCAGTGGTTAAAATTTATCTTTACCATGATATCACAGCAGTATAATCCTAAACTTTTGCTGTGTTCCCTTTATTTCACTGACGACTGCTTCTCAAATCTCGGCGTTCAATGCAGGATTTGCAAACTGCTTGCTCTTGAAAGATGGTGTACAAAATACTTCGTTTTGAGTTTTATATTGTGTAAGTCTCCTGCTAACTGGCTAACTCAGGTTATCACTGCCTTACTTAAATACTTCTGCTAATCAGTTTGTGGGCCACTATTACCTATAACCGTGTCTATTAATGCAGATTGTCTGTCATTCTCACTACTTTGAGGAAAGATTAAGCATGGAGCAAGATTTGTTTTACCAACGTTTATGTTACATCAGTCATTCACATCAGTTATTCACGCTAGAGCTCGGCTAATGTATACATTGCATACATGCACTGTTATTGATACAGTTTCCACATGTTCACTGCAATATACTCTGTAAAAAAAGTAATACTTAGTAAAATAATCTGTTTGTTGATGGACATGCACTTGTTAATGCTGATGGTGAAGAATTACAGTTGCAACATCTCATAATGTACCTCAAACTGAGTAGTGTATCACTGGGAAACGTCCTGCTCGAGTCGTCCTTGCGATGGAGGTTCAGGTTGAATAACTAGTTCTTCCAGTGTTTCATCATTGGACTTGCGCTCGCATTGATATGGTAAAATCGACGTCATCGTTCGTTACTGTCTTTGGTTTACGTGTAGGAAGCCTCAGGACAGCTGACGTTGTTATGGCAATGGGCGTTTTTGTTTTCGACGCGCGCGCAATCACAACAGACTGAGCTGTCTGGCCAATCAGAGTAGAGTAGCTCGCGGAAAGGTGGGATTTTGAGAGATTGATTCATCTGACGAGTCGTTTGAGAATCATTGAAAATGTGGTGATGTGCAAATGTATATTATGAGGAAATTAAACAGTTTTTTGACCTTTGATGCATGTAAACCTGTTGTAGGAGACTCCAAAACAACATTAGAAAACTTTAAAATAGCATAATAGGGGCACTTTAACAAATGGTCAATAAAATAATGTTTTATATACAGAAAATGTTACTTATGACAAATTTATAGTAACAATTTCAATTTTGTTTTTTATTTTCTTAATGCATGTTTAGCAAAATTTCAAAATTTCTTTTCATTCTCTTTCAACAATCTAATCAGTAACTGATGAATACTATCAAGTTTTTTTGTTGCTGTTTGATAAGCCGTTTCACTGGAAAATCATCACAATATGGATGTCAGCTGTAATTTCTGTTTCATATCAACTTTAATAAATCATCTGGTAATAGGGTTGCTTGAAAAATGAGGGAGACTGCTAAATTAATATTTAGTGATTATAATTATTTAATCACAATCTGTTTTATAGTATAATAATATCAGTTCAACAGATGTATTTATTGGATACAGTCAAAAAGGTCAAGGCCTTTAAGACTTCTTAATAGTTTCTAACAAATCTAATAGTTTTCATTTGTGCCTCCAATGTTTTTAAGTAATGAGACTTTTTGGAAAGTGCCTTTTACGCAACAGAAGTTTCCACTGTCATGCAAAAATGTATAGACAACAAAATTAGTAAACACAATCTAGATCAATTAAACATGTAGATTATCATATAATGGGTAAGGGTCCTCCTCTCCAGCTGTCAGCCGCTGTGTGCGCGTATAATTACCTGTGTGTATGTATGTAAGCAGATCCCGTTAGTGTATTTGATCCTGAGTGGCAAGGTCACTAGTGATGAGGACTGAAGGTGAGGAGCTGCCAGAGAGATGGAGGCAGAAACCTGAGGCTCAATCGATATAAGCTATTTTAAAAGATTAGAAAATTTGCTAATGTTGAAGGCAGAACAGTGAGACAGGACTTTCCTTACTGAAGCATTATCATCTGTGTGTGTGATGCTTTTGTTTGTGCGCATGCTGCTGTTATGTAGAATCTGGAGATATACTTGCTGTCAGGCACGTGCACAGGTAGGGCTCAACCTGTGCAGAGCACATGCCCTTTTTGCCCTTACACTCCGAAGTGCCCTTTTTTTTGGTGCTGGTGGTTTTTTCTTTTCTTCAATAAATCAATGCTATTGGTCACCCTTTACGTCTGTCTGTCTGTCTGTCTGTCTGTTTATACAAATATTTAGCCAATGAAAGTTCTTAAAAAAGAGCTTGTGAAAATCTTGTTCGATCCTCAAACTGTCAGTAAACCTGATAACTCCGCCCCCTCTATCTTGATTGAATGAACTGATGTCCGCAGCAGCCGCACAGCAGACAGCAGCTGAACAAAGTTTTGCAAGGGTAAACCTGTAGTAGTCTTGTTGTTTGAATAAGTTTTATAAAATGAGATTTTGGCCAAATGTATTTTACAACAGGAAAAACTGAGCGCCCATATAGCTACTACAAACTAGTTTGTAACCTGTTGATGAAAATGTAATGTGATGCCGCTGGCGCCGTTTTAATGAGGGACAAAATGCACATTTGCACACATTTGCTGTTCAAAAACCCCGTAACTGCATTTGAATTAGAATTTTGTAAAAATGTTAACAATATTGATAAGTAGCCTAATTCAACAACATATAATTAGTTTTTACCATCGGAAAATCATAAGCACGGATGCCCCCGCGCTGTTACACAAAGTGACTGAATGATCCTCGTCACTTAGGTAACATATATTTCTAAGAAATTTCTTCTTTGATTTATGATTGCTGATACACTTAATTTATTAATATTTAATCATGTTATGGTAATAATATTAAATTATGGTTAATTCAGGGCTGTATAAATATAGTAAAATAGTACATTTATTATAAATGTAGTAAAACATGTTTTTTTTTTTTTTTTTTTTTTAGGGCTTTAGCCCTTTAGGGCTGAAGAAGCCCTGAAACCCTGTATATCTATATTATCTATATTATGATTATGGTTGTTATTAATAGTGAATAAATCTAAAGCTTTTGAGACTATTATTTTGTGTTATTGAATTTGCCATGAAGATGTGACCATCTCTTCTTTTTTATGTTGGCTTACTAAATAATCTTAATATAAAAAAAAAAAATTCAGGTGCCTTTTCAGTTTCAACACATGCCTCTCAAAAGGTCTGTGCACAGCCCTGCTTGCTGTTGTCCTGCTGCCATTTTCACAACACATTTGAAATGACTTTTCTGTCCATACGAAATTAAGCAACATCATGATGGTTTGAATGCACTTTTATTTTGGTGATTAGGTTTCCTTAAAAAAAACCTTCAAAATCTCAAAGAGTAATATTTTATTTGTCAATCAGTCAAATGTAACAAAGCACTTTTTTTTTTTTTCAAATCAGCTTTACAGAAAATCATGATGTTTATAATATCTTAATGCCTTATAGTCACATTTAGCAGATTAGAGCTGGTTGATAACATACGTAGTTCACATTTGGCGAAAATACAAGAAATCAAGCAGCTCATATTTTATTTATAGTATTATACAGTATTGCTTTATGTGAGTAAGTCAATAAAGATGTACAAATGTTTTCATTAAAACAAAAGTGGGACATGCAAAATACTTTCATGTTTATTTTTCAATTCACTCAGTAAATAATATGCAATTATTACCTCACCCAATGTATTAAATTAGTGACTACAGACTTTTGGATATAAATTTTAAACATCTAAGGAGGTTCTCATCTTCCTATATTGTTGAATCATTAGAATTTGTTACATTTCTTTGAATTCCAATTATGTAAATTCCACCTGTTATGCCAATTCAAATACCAGTTCAGCATCCTGTGAATTCAAATTTCAACACGTGAATTAAAAGTGAGACAATTGTTAAATTCTGAAATTCACCCAATTCTTGCATGTTAGGGTATTTTACATTAAAGTGTAATAGAGTATAATTTTGTTTTATTCCCTGAATGGATATTAATGTGTGTGTGTGTGTGTGTGTGTGTGTGTGTGTGTGTGTGTGTGTGTGTGTGTGTGTGTGTGTGTGTGTGTGCAAGCATACAGTGGTCACAGTGTTCGAGTCTGTAGTACTTTGTAGATTAAAGCAGGTCTGATTGCAATCAGTCACTATGATGAGGCTTGTGAAAGGCTAATTATCATAATGACTAAATTTGCTCTGTCAATGTTCATTCAGCAGCCTGTGCTCATAATCACAACCTTTTCCAATTCTGTTTTGTTGGCCCTCATACCATCTCCAAGGTGACCTTGACACACACATGCGCAAAAACAAAAGTACTGTCGCTTGATCTCCTTAGTCAAAATTAAGTTGACCCCATATAATTACATTGGTGTCAGTGTTGTTTGGCTATTTTTCAAGATATTCTCATTTGGCTGATATCATACAATAGCAGAAGCGACAGTTGTAAGGACAGAAATTAATTTCACAGTCTGGACCAGGATTTAATTTAAAGGATTAGTTGACTTCAAAATGAAAATTCTGCCATCATTTACTCACCCTCAAGTTGTTTCAAACCTGTATACATTTATTTCTTCTGCTGAACACAAAAGAAGATATTGTGAAGAATCTCTGTAACCAAACAGTTGATGGACCCCATTGTCTTCCATAGTA
This sequence comes from Leuciscus idus, assembly GCA_021554675.1. NCBI lineage: Eukaryota > Metazoa > Chordata > Actinopteri > Cypriniformes > Leuciscidae > Leuciscus > Leuciscus idus. Next base: position 53,628,677 of record CM038622.1, on the reverse strand, counting down.
TTTTTTTTTCCTACTGACATTTAAATGAGGAATATTGTGATGTGTATGTTCCCCGAAGAAAACACAATCAAGAAGAGTACAATCAAGGCCTTTCAAGGAGGTAAAAACTGTGCTTACTGATATAGGGAATAACTGTTGTGACGGAAGGGCTGCCTCCCCCTTATTATCATCGCCACCCATCACTTAAATCGCTGCCCTTCGTCAGCTTCGCGACTGGAGTGGGTGTGAGAGAGAGGAGGAGGGGTGCTGTAACAACCAGGACTGGCAGCGTGTGATGAGGCACACCCGAATCGAATGGAGCCTCGTCACCATTGCTGTTCAATGCCATTCACGACTCTCCTCAAGAGACCAGATTCTTTTCCCTGTGCATGCACACTTGTGTCCTCGCAGGTCCAGGAGGGGTGCAAGGAAAGGATACCCGCACTGCCAAGCCGTGAGTCGCCGGACTCGTATGCCCATGCAGGGATGCATGGTCGCCGCAGTCAGGCTGAGAATGGCTGAGCCGCCTTGCCCCTCAAGCACCACAGCCATTGGGAAGATGAGCTGCTGGAGATTTGCCTCTATTTGGGTGTGAGCAAAAACACGCAGTTTTCGCGTCTCTTTATATACAATTGAGCTGCTGATCCCCGTCCCCTTTCCAGAAGAGGGTGTGGCCTCTACAGCTCATGCTGATCCTACGGCAATAACAAATCAGGAGAAGCAATATGATTCACAACATAAATGCAGGTGTTCAACCCTATATGTATGAACCTGAGTCACTCACTGATGAAGTAGAGACTCTAGCAGAAGCAACAACTTTGAGAATGATAGTTGTGTACCAACACTATGCAGTAGGGGTGTGACAAGATCTCGTGACGAAACGCAATATAAAAATGTGACATGATTTTTTGTTGAGGTGAAAAGTTGAAATTAACATAGAATATGCCACCGGTACATTTACATTACATTATGGTGCCGACCGCCTCCACTATCGTTTTGCTTGTTTAATAGAAATAAAAACCATTTAATTCAGTTGGATAAGGGTCGATTCAATTGTAAACTATTGTGAATCACTGCTCTGCTCATCCAGCAGGAGCTGCAGAGTCGCACACAATGCAGCAGGAATCACAGTTCACTGATCACGTGATGAGAGTAAGGCGAGATGACTGACAAGACCATGCCAGAGGATTCGTTGCGCAACAGAGCCTAAGCGTCTGATAAATATCTTATCTTGCTGAACGCGTGCTCAGCACTGCCTCTACCAATACAGCGAATTTGAAACAATAGCCTGTCTCCCAATCTCAAACCTATCTTAGGCTGGGCAGTGTAGTTGTAACCACCTCTTAGCTCTGGTCTCTGTTCTTTTTGTTTTTGTTATTTATACTGTTTTTTGTTTTTTTTTCTATGTTAAATTTGTGGAACAGAGTTCAATTAGGAGGTCACACACAGCCTCAATCAGAAGTTCTTAAAGCTCATAATTCATATACAGTAAGGTATGAAAAGACTTGTGTGAAATCATACAGGAGAGAAGCCAGTCAGTTGAGTTTGGGGCAAAACCTTTTACAGTGCTTGTATATTGTTGTCTTTCAATGCATATGATAATTCATGGTCAGAAAGTAGAACTGAAATGGCATTCATTGCAAAATGATTAGTTAAAGCATTTCAAAGGATTTCTTAAAAATACTGTGCAAAAATCTTATCTCGTCTCGTTCTTGTGAACCCAATCTCGTGTCTCGTCACACCCCTACAGCTCTGGTGAGTCTGTCTGTCAACCAACATCCCTCATACTACTGATACAGTGTGTCGCTGTGCTGGTCTGTGCAAAAAAATGTCTCGATTACTAATGTAACCCTCGTTCCCTAAAGGAGGGAACGGGAGACGTTACGTCGACGTGACAACGTAATTGAGATCACTTCAGGGAGCCCTATCATCTTCGAGTGTCTACAGAACAAGCCAATGAACTTTGGCGTGCGTGAAACGCGTCACGCGCCCCGCCCTGCAGCGTGGGTATAAACAGGAAGCTGGTGCACGCACTCATTGTTTTTCGCTGAGGAGCCGAGATAGTGATGGCCGTTACAGCGATGGTCAGCAACAGTGGCGACGGGACGTGACGTCTCCCGTTTCCTCCTTCAGGGAACGAGGGTTACATTAGTAACCGAGATGTTCTCTATCAGTCGCTCACGTTCGACGTTACGTCGACGTGACAACGTAATTGGGATCCCTATGGAAAACACCATGGTTGCTGCCACATCCAGCGCCCTACGCAAGACTCTCAGACCCCAATTAACTGGGGCGGAAGGCCAGCGTAGAGGGAGTTCAAACTGCTGTTCCGTTATAACCCACACAGTGGAACTCTTGGATAACACTGGGAAAGTGTGCCTTTCCAGGGGAGAGGGGCGCTGCGGAAGCCACATCCTGCCCGAAGGGAGGTATGGAGAATACACATATGGACTGGCCGGTTAGGGGCAGAGCAACATAAGGAATGTCACTGAGGTGGCTTCAGCCTGAGAAGGGGGAGGCAACACCGGACAGTGACGTCAGAGCAGGCTCCACAACGTCTGACAGCCAAAGGGATGCGGAGGGACTCAACAAGGTTCGCCTAAGTGGGGAACTTGACTGGAGCAAAAAAGAGCACATATCCGCTCCATGTGGAGGGAAGTGGCGCAGCAAGCCGACACTAGAGTGGGAACTTCGGTGTTACCGGCTGGTTGAAGCGAACACACAGGAAGAAACCGGCTCAACACGTAGGCTATAAAACCTAGTGAACGTGTTAGGTGTCGCCCAGCCCGCAGCTCTACAGCTCTTATTATGCACTATCCAGTGAGCCATCCTCTGCTTGGAGACTGCTTCACAGACGTACCTGCGGTGGGGCAGCGTGGCGGAATGCAGCGACCCGACTCGGACGGCATAGTGGCCCAGAGTGGGGTCTGAATGTGTGGTACGACACGTACCTGCTTCTGTCGAAGGGCAGAGTGAGTGTGCGGTGGCGTCAGTGCGTCCGGGACACAGCCACTGCTGCTCGCTGGCGATGAAAGAGGGGCCTGAGGGTGACAAGGCATAGCGTCGTCGACCGCCAAGCGCGTCCTCTTAGGACCCAGAGGTTTCAGAAACTGCTCTTTTATTGAAATTGTAGGTCACCCGGGGGCCAGTAGCGAAACAAAAACAAAAGGAAACAAAAGATTCTCCGCCAGGCCCTCCACCTCCACTCATGTCCATGAGCGCCTGGGCCTGGTGGACCTGCAGAAGCGCTATGGCATGGAGGGCCGTGAGAACGGACGAAAACGTACATGCCTTGGACGGAAGGCGTAGATTGCCCCACCAGGACGAAGCGGATGCTGGACACAGTTGCATCGCAACGGCACGCTCCACCAGCTGGACATCCACATACCCCTTAGCCACTCCACCATCAATGGGAACCAGCACGGCCCGCCCCGAGAAACCAATCCTCCAACCGAGAAGGTTCGGGACATGGTGGAGGATTTCACGCAAGCCCGACCTTCTCGGTGGCCCGGGAAAGCATAGCCACCCATTCTGGATCGGACTAGGGCGACGCAACACTCCCCGAAGGGGGTAACGCAGCCGAATCCTCATCTTCAGAGGACTGAAGCTCCCCCTCCGATGCTGCGACCAACATCTGATCATCAGGAGGAGCCCCAAAAGACACGACTGGTCGTCCATGAGAAGGACCAGCACGCTCTTTTGGAGACTCCGGCAGCGGCAGTGTTTGTGAGGTGTGAGGGGCCCATGGAGATTGCCTCGTCAGGGAAGCCCTCACGGTAATCCTCAGATCACCCTGGCTAAGCGCCGAAGTAGGCCTATTCTGAGGTCCAGAATAGGCTCTAGATCGGGGCATAGGCGAGAGTACTGCACCTCCTTTGAGGTAAACGAGTCTTGAACTTAACGCTGCCATAGTCATATTCCTGCAATGGGAACATGAACTATTCACAAAAGTTGCCTTACCGTCCTGGATGCCCAGACACAAGAGGCAACTATTGTGGCCGTCTGCTACTGCCAGGGAACGACCGCATCCAGAAACGCACAAGCGGAATGATATCCTGAAAAGGACGCAGGGTCACTCTGTTGCTCTTTCAGATGAAAACAAAAAAGAGAAAACAAAACTCTTTCCGCGCTGAGGCACCCAGGGGTCGCCTCAGCTGTAATGAGTTTAAACTCAGGAAACTCCCACCGAACCGACACACACACACACACACACACACAGTGTAATACTGTGAAAACAGCACTGCCGTGCAAAGGTAAAAGACCGTAACTTCGTTTTTGGTCGAAAATTTGTTATTTATATTTTTGGCACATTCAAGACCTCCTTTATCACGTGGATGAGTATCTTGAATCAATTCCGTTGTTTTTTTTGAGAAAATAATGAGTTGTCTTAACAGTAACTTCCAAAAGCCCATGATAAACCAAGGCAGAACACCGTAACACCAGGTACCGCTCTTTGACTTTGTTTTGGAACGCTCAAATTGAGTTACGGTACTCTGCCTTTGTTTAGCTGTGCGTCAATATGAGGTTACTGTGCCGGTGTTCTATCAAATAATGCTACCTACCAGATTGTACGGTGTTCTGCCTTTGTTTTACTTTCCATTCAAATTAAAATTACGGTGTAGCCTGTGTACTTTGTACAGCTGCCATCAGTCCCTCTAACTTCTGATGTCCTCAGAGCTTTGTCTTGCACAAATGCGGTCAGAACATTTAGTATGGTCTGAAACCGCTCCATCGACAAACATGCAATATCGATCGCGAAGGATTATGCAGAGTTGACAGATAAATGTTACACATGCCGTAGCAGATGAATACAACAAAGAACTAAAGCCCCGCCTCACCCAGTTCGGGTACCGGACCTGGCTGAAACACTCATGCATCTAGCTGGCAGAGTGCCAAACACGCAAACAATCACCACCCTAAACACGGTCGAGCCAACGCTGGTCTAATATATCTATGGAGGTATTTTGTCATGTCAAATGTATTAATAATGCCATCAGAATGCAACCAAAGCACAGGATAGCAATAAGTAGATGGCTATAAATAATTGTAAATCATATAAAATAAATGCCATGTTCACTAGATTTTATACAGGTGTTACTATAATGATTTTGTTAATGGTGATCAGCAACCACATATTGATAATGCGGAAGTTACTGCCTTTTGCCTTGGCATGACTTCTCACTTTTTGCTGACAATACAAAGGCAGAGTACAGTAACTTTAAAATAGTGGTCAAAAGTCAAGTTTGAGCTCAAGATTTTTTTATGTATATAATTTTCATTACTAAAACATCTATTTGCCAGATTTCCAGTGTCCTACCTATAATTAATTTGGCGGGACAACTAAAAATCTTTGTCATTTTTCTCAGTTCCACACTCTAGCAACTTAAGGTCTTTTGCCTTTGTAGGGCAGAGCAGTTGTGAGCTGTAATGCTTGCGGCCACCAGGGGCGTCACTAGGCCCTTTTTAGGGGGGCTTCAACCCCTAAACTTCTGCCCAGCCCCCCTAAAAAATATTTGATTAATAAATTTTTGATCGCTTCAGTCCCCTTTAAAAAAACTCATATGAAACGGCGGCAAGCTGCGTCAAGTTTCGGCTCCTCCCCTTATCTGAGTCTGCTTGGATTTTCAGCGCATTTTTCAATCTGCAGTGGCGCCGAGCAGAGCGAACATCAGAGAGTACAAGGTGTGTCGTGAGTGCATTTATTGATAGATTGCTATGATATTACATCTGCATCGGTGCAGTTCTTTGTCATAAATGCATTGCAGTTTACATAATGTAATGTTACTGGAGCATTGGGAGCAACACGAGACGGTTCGGTTTCTCATCCAATACCAATACGTTTCGCTGCGTTCACCTTCAGCCCTTATCACAGTGTGATAGTTGTTTTTTATTCCTACAAAAATGAAGCGATTAACACCCATGAAAACATACTTTAGAAAACGATCATGATTTATTTTAATTTACTTTTTAAACTTTAAAACATATTATTTTGTATTTCGGCATTACATTATGCTGCCATGCACAGAAATGATTTAAAGACACACATCATTGTCTGAAAGCACTAGATGGCCCAGAGAGAGAAACATCATTATTATTTTGGAGTTTTTTTGTTTTGTATTAATAAATATAGTTTTGTATTAAGTAATAATGAATCAGGAGGAGTGTACATACATATGAGTAAGAGTAGAGTAAAGGGATTTGTGATTTTCTTTTAAGTACTTGATTTATAGAAGTGGCAAATTGATAATTCATGTTGTTATTTTTAATAAATAGAAATAAATATAGAACAGATTAATCATATTGCCAATAGACAGTTACATTAATACACGTTTAGCTGGTTAGTTAAATGATTTGAAATTAAATAGATTTTCACGGGGTGACTTGATGAATAACCAACCGTATTGTTGATTACAAAGGCTAAAAAGCTTAGAAAATAAAATAATTTATATTTCATTGTAGATGGACTTAGTTACCTAGCTTTCCTGGTAGCTTTGTCTGAGAAAATGATTCATAAATCAACCTATCAGTTGACCCTATGTTTACTTTCGTTACTGACAGACAAAAATAAAAAGCCTATATCAGTCAAAGCTCAGCTTTAGGAGGGAAAAAGACAGAGCAAGATAAAAACAAAGAGAAAAAGAGTGTGATGCTGATGAGGTGAGAAAAAAAAACAGCTGCCCGCACATGGTTTTAAAGCTATTGTCATCCAATTTTTTTGGCCTTCAAAACATCTTAAAATGCACATATGTAGATCAGAGAAATCAAAATTTTCTCGGGGGAGCATGCCCCCGAACACCCCTAAATACCTCACATTCGGTACCTCAGTGATTATAAAACCGTGCCATATGCATGTTATTGGATGAATGAATGAAACTAGTTAATAATGAGCATTAGACCATAAACTATCTTTTTTTTTTTTTTTTTACATCATACCCTCATTGGGGGCTGAGCCCCCCTAAAATGAAAATCCTAGAATCGCCCCTGGCGGCCACCGCTGATCGCGCCGTCACACCAACGCTGGAACAGAGATGAGATGAGTTTTCCAAAGAGATGAGAAGAGTCTCTTCTTGCAGCACTCGTGAAGTCAAAAAACCTCTCAGCTCTGAAGTGAAAGACAATGAGTGCTTCCTGTTTATACCGGGCGGGGCGCGTGACGCAATTCACGCACACCAACATTCATTGACTCGTTCTGTAGACACTCGAAGAGGACCTACCAAAATTCACTTTTACATGGTGTTTGAACATAAATGTGTGTCAGCAGTGTGTGTACACAACCATCATTTAATAGTAAAAATTAGGGATGCACCTGTAAGACTGGAAAAACTGGAAGAACTGGTTGAGGAACGACCACTCCTCGAGAAGACAAAGGACCTTTCTGGAAATTAACATTTGAACTCTCTCTTGTGAAACTAGCACCTCTCACCTAAGCAATCCTAATCTACATTTCTTCCCTTCACCCATCCCTACCTGAATTCACCCAAAAATATATATGGTTCAATGTGAATAATTATCATACAGTATTATGTTTGATGATATTTGAAATGTCTCAGTGCGACTGGTACAAAGGTCTCATTCCCAAATAAGTAAAACAAAAGGTAATAAGGTTTTTAAGATTTTATAGATAATTGGCACACAGAGGAGGGTGTGTCTCTAGACAAATGGTCTCCTACTCCCCTCTGGAGTCCTTGAGATGTTTTGACATGCCCTGACATTTGTGGGTTTTTTCAGTTGCTTATAAACATATTAATGGCAAAGGTGTAATTACACTCTATTTAGCACAATCAGGGCTACCATAATATGTGAGTAACATGTATGTACATGTTTGTATTTTTGAGAGAATAATGTTTATGCATGGTTATAAAAAAATAAATAAAAAAACGTTTCTGAAATAAGGCCACAAAACACATACTAAATATGTGTCCACAAGACTTTTGACTAATGGATGTTGTCGCCTAGAGTTTTTGCTTCAAAATGATCTTAAAATTATCCTGCCTAATCATTCACATAAAACAATACATTGATTTAGTAAGGGATAATCCACAGCTAGCCATGCATTAAAGGATTTTAATGCACGACGTAGAGGCGAAGAACCGCCCGACGCGAAGCGGAGGGTGGTTGCCTCTACGAAGTGCATTAAAATTCTTTAATGCATGGCTAGCTGTGGATTATCCCGCTTATACCTTGGTTATTTGCCAAGTTAAAAACAAGTTAAAGCTGTAACTGATGTTCACAGTGTAATTTTTTAACAGACGTGTAAAAATGACGGTTATTTTCTTAAGTTACGGCTCGTTAGTTCTAGCACTCCGTCCACTTTAAATAAAGTAGAGCCATCGGATTGCTTTTATTTGAATGAATTATCACATTTAACTAAATTCATTATTAAAAGAGAGAGACAGAGAACTGAAAGAGAAGGAACAGAGAGAGAGAGAGAGAGAGAGATGCGTGCGCGAGTTAACGTTACCTGTGTGCGTCTCTTTAAAGTCTAGCAGCTAGTCCCCTCGTTGCTTAAGCATAACTTATAGCTAACTTAATGATTCTTTAATGGATTTATTAAAATGATTTATGAATGACAGGCAACACTGACAGACAGTGACAAGGCAATCTTTATTTGAACTAATCATGTCATTTATTTATTGTTAATTCTTTGTGCCGCTTTTTGTCATTCAACAAGTCTTCTTTTTCGTCTTGTGCCTGGGCCCATTTCTCAAAATTGCTATATTCACCATACAAATTAAACGATATGCAAAAATCATCCATTTAGCCTACCTAAATAAACGTTTTCATATGAGTCTCTCACTCTGCTTGCAAGTGTAACTGTGTTACTATGGTTACCAATGTTTATAGTAGCGGATTCATTTCGAACTGTAACTGTAATCAAACTGACTGGAACTACCTGTGCATTAAAGGGTTTTACTGCACACCTTCTAGCCAATCAGAATCGAGTATTTAAACAGCCCATGGTATAAAACTTTGTAAGACATGTTTTGTTTGGAAAGGCAATATGCGTGGGGGCGTGAATGATCATGAATAATGCTCTGATTCACACCTGAGAAGACAATGACCCGCATAATGAGCTGCAAAATGAGCCTTTCATTCAGGTGTGTCAATGAGTACCACAAGAAAAAATGTGAGGACTTATTTTGTATGCATGCAAATTGTATAATATCCAAGGTAAACATTTCTAGTAACTATGCAGTTAATTCTCATACTGTATTTTCAGAAAGTTTTGGAATATATCCTCTCCCCAAATGTGTCACTAATAAAAAACAATAATAAATAATTTGAGGAGAAGGCTTATATTGACCTATTAAGATGTTGCTTACATCTACCTTGTAAATATATTTTTTGCTATTTTATTAAAAAGTTTTCACATGTAAATCAACAACAATTACAATTTTAACAATATTTTAAGTGTAATCTTTCTTTGGAAAAAGTATACATTTTATCATACGCATTTCAAAGTTAAGGATTCATTCGTTTGAATATTGGAACAAACACCATAATAACATCTTATTTGATAATGCAATATAACTGCTTTATTTTTTACAAAACATCCCATACTATATATTTAACATATGAGCAGAAAATGGCGAACAAAAGGTTATTTAATGTGACAGTAGTCTTTTTTACAGTAAACACTGTAAACTAATCCAAAACTAATCAACAAAATCTTGTCTAAACATTCATATTTCGTCTGTAACATATTGTTTTTATGATATATTAGCATATAAATGTTAATTTGCAGTTTAATATGTTGCTTATACAGCACAGATGCAAGTTGTTCTGTAGTAAACAACAGCGTGCATCTGTGCAGTTCATTCATTCACACACAGACACGCGATTCATATTCAAACAGTCTTTTTGCGGTTTACTGACACTATTGCATATCGCGATTAGAACAAAGCACTTAAGAATAAATAACTTACTATTCACAGTTCTCAGCTGGATCCGTTGCTCCTCGAAGTGAAACTGACCAGCACTTCTGAGGTAAATTTCCCAGGATTATTATTATGATAGTATTATTCCTCACAGCGTCGCAAGACGACCTAAAGTACACGAGTCTGATTAAACTTGATGTGTTTTATCGAGCTGATGTGGGCGTTGACACGTTTGCATGGATTGCCTCAGATCATTTGCGTTTGAATAGCGCACGCTCTCCGTGGGCGTGTTAACATTAACAGTTAATGAACTATAATGAGCTGAACTGAGAACGACTGACATCTCTCTCTTTTCATACAGATTACATAAACTGAAAATGTTTGTTTTTTATATAAAATTACTTCATTTAAAAGAAGAGAATTCAAGCTTTATGCCTGTGTGCCTGAATGCCTGTGTGACTGAGTATTCGCTGAGTTACAGTTCATTTTCGGACGTGTTTCAGAATGGACTTCACTGACAGAGAGAAGGCAGAACTCGCATCATGTTTATTTTTCTTTATTTGGCAAAAAGCACAACACTTTGTTTTTATTGCGAGTATACACAAAAAAAATAGACACTTAACACGATCGAATGATGAATAACACTTATGTAAGATATAAATCAACAGAGTATTTTGAGTCTCTTTTGCACTGATAAGAAAAAAGCGAGCTGATCACGCCGGCGTGATCGCCGACCCCAGGGGGTTAAAGAGCATATTGCAGGTTAGAACCCCCAGTGAGTCAATGAATAGAAAAATATACCTATAAATACGCTACTGAGGCTTCTGTAGTCATTTTTGTGAGAATTTCTTTGATCTTTTACTTCCGCATCTGAAAAATGCCAAACCGGAAGTGATGTAACGGGAGGGAGCACAGTCAATTTAAACAAAAGGAAAATAATGGATCGCAATGACAGTTCGGACACTGAGGAAATTGTAAATGTTTATTCACACTCGTATGACAGTCATACAATTATGAGCCTGCTATGCAGCCAAGAGAGCAGGGTTAGGCCAACATTAGATAGAACAACGGTCAGAGGAGACTAATTGAGTTGTGGTGTGAGGAGAACCAGTGGAGAACAGGGCAGGTGTCTTGGTGAGAGACCAGTGTTAGCTTATAGATAAATACACGTTAGCTAATGATATGAGCTCAGATCACAATATTTGACAGATTATTATCATGTTTCCCGCCGCCGGCCAAACCACGGGCTGACAACTCCCTCTCGTGACGTAAAATTGGCTCGATGGTGTTTTAAGCCCCCAATGGCTCCTTAGAGGCAGCTAACCCTACCCTCAACCTTAAACCTACACATCCCCTCGCTGCTTGGAAGGCGCCGTTGGGGGCTTAAAACACCAAGTGCCGTAAAATTGCGCGATGTTAAAAAAAAAACTGTCAAAGAAAGTTTTTTCTACTAAATTTGTGCCCTAATGTCTTGTAAAAAAAATGAAATCCTCAATTAACTTTTCATATGGTATTTTCATACATGGTTATATATTCATTTTGTAAAATAATTTACCTGCATTATGCTCTTTAAGTAATGGGTTTAATCTTAGATCTGTAATGCATCCAATTAGTCAGCTCACATCTTCTTATCAGCTTCACATTTGATTCACATCTTCAATCTTACTCTGATCTGCTTAGAGAAAGCCAAACTAAGTTGCCTGTTTAATTAAAATCGCTGAGTATAGCTGCACTATTTAGCGAATTAATGGGCCTTGTTTACACATATTCCATTTACCAGCATAAAATGATCAAGGTGTATTAGCAACAGTGTATTGTCAAAATGTCACTGCAACAAACAAACAACAGCAACAAAATGTCACTGATTTGATGTTTTGTTGATTGAAGAGGCATACTGTACAGACATTTTATCTTAGTGCCTTATTTTAGGATGTTACACTCACTTGAGGAGGCTTTTCCTTTTTTTTCTGTTAAGTGTTGGAGATTGATGATTTGGCTCCTCTGTGATTTGCGCTTTGAGGTATGTGCCGTCCTGAAATCCCCTATAGGTGATAAGAGTGGCTGCTTTTGTAATTAGTTCTGCTTGCAGAAAATTGGGTTACTAATTAACAAGAGTTGGAAAGCTGGCTATGCATGTATGTATGAATGTATGTATGTATGTATGTATGTATGTATGCATTTCAATTATGCATTGTATTTATTTATGTGGAGTTATATTTGAAATATGATGAGGATGCTAAACAAAAAGCAACTTTAGTGTTCTCAGCACTGTGGATGCAAAACGATTTAAATTACAATCGAATAAAAGCATGGAAATGGATTCTGATTTTTAACAGAGTTGCAGTACAAGTTGGTTTCAGGTTGGTGATAAGTAAACTAGATGTGCAGAGATGTGAGATTCAAATTGATTTCTTCCAGGGCGTTCTCTTGGAGCTCATTTAGCCCTAAGAGCTACTTTTAGTGTCTTTTCCATCTTGATTGAGGCTCCAATGGTTCTGCATTACCTGCTGAACTGATCCCACTGATGTTAGTAGCAGTGTCCACTGCACATGACCTTTCAGCTCGATTCGCTGTATTACAGTCTGTTGGGTTGGGAACACTGGAACAGAACTCAGAGAGCTTTACATCAGTTTACTGCATACTCTGAGGAGAACCACCCACTTCAAGAGACCGTCCGACTATAAACCAATTCTTGATTGAACTGGATTAGAATAGTTCATTGCTCCAGACTGGGATTTGAGTGACTGGTTTATTGCAAAGTGTTGTTTTAAGGGTCATAGGCTGTTGTGTAGGGCTGAGTATTGACAAAAATGTCATAATAGCTTGCAATTCAGTTAGATTCAGATTCGATTATGATTCAGTTTGATTCAATATCAATTAACTGTGGTATGTATCAAGTACAGTAGGCTACATGGCAAGTTTTATAATAATAAGGTTTTAATGACAATTATATTTCTACTCGTTTATTGAAATATAAAAATTTAAATGGTGACTAAAAACATGATAGATTTTTTCAAACATAGCTTTCTTTATATTTGAGGAACAGGTTAAAGCTGCAGTCCGTAATTTTCTCTCTTTGTCGCCATCTCTGTTCGAAATCTGCTATTGCAGTTATTCGCGGAATTATCAACTTTATGTGGGTTGTGCCTCGGCATGGCACAGTGCGGATGAATCCAATGTTTTGATAAGAATGTGCGGCTGTCAGTCGCCGCGCCGGTGTGGATACTGTCATTCGGAATCACAGATTCTACTTTTTGGAAGTATGACCAACATAAGAATTTTCACTGGAAAATGTAATCTGAACAAGTAAGTAACATCCACTTTTGTTCTGACCAACTAAGGGGAAAAAAGCATTGCAGTAAATCGCACTGATTAAATGACGCTTATCATATCACGTCAAACAGGGCAAATTATACTTTGTTCTCAAATTGTTAATGTTAACAACATCAGCATTGCATGACTACATTTGATGCCCTTCCGATATTTATCCTTGTTTTCGCATAGGCTCGGTTGCAGTCTGTTTTTTTCTGTAGCCACTCCAAAGTCTGAAGTCTTTTGCATTTTACAACGGGTGAATCTCCAGTTGTCACAGGTGATTGCCGTTTGAACCTTTCTGGATCCGCCATCAAATTGATAAGTTTAATTATATCAAGTGCTGTGAGAAAAGGCTATAAATCTCCACCTCCAACGTCTTCACACGCAATATAGCCTACTAGCCGAGAGACATTCTTTATGCGTACAGATGTGACGTAATGACGCAAAGACAAGCTCGAATTTCCCACGGAAATCCACCAGTACCACTGGAATTAAAAACATCATTACGATCTAACCGTTTAGAATTGAGCTAAGGGAAGCAGATAGTTTTGAACACTGGCTGGTTATGTACTTGATCAAACATTTATTTTGGACAATTTTTAACCCAAAAGTTACGGGCTGCAGCTTTAAGTAAAAATACAATAAGTATGCAATATAGTGCATATATTTATCAAAATGCTCCTCTCTAGAATTTTTTTTATTTTGTGTTACATATCATGCTTCTTAATGTGTATTCGTAGTTAAATAAAGACCAAGACAATTTTCTCAAATTAATTTGATTAAATTATTTAATAAATAAAAATGCATGTTGCTGGTTACATGTTTGGTACATGCATGGTAAAATCTACAATGTTAAAGAAACACTGCTCAATTTTCATATGGTCCCAATCGAATCTATAGAGAGTAAAAGTAACACTGAAGCAATGTTGCAGTTAGGGAAATAAGGTAGATAACTCTACAATTGATGATTGAGCATTAGACACCTCCGGTTAACAAGTAGATTCACTGAAGATAAGTGGAACAACAAGAACAGAAAAAAAAAGAGAAGAGATGAGCAGATACACAACAACTACAACTGACTTACAGCCACACAGCCTTAGATGAAATCAACTGCAAATAATATCCATATCTCACCAAAGGAGGATTAAACAACTCCAAAAACAGCATTACCTTACTTCTTTTTAACTGATTTGTGTACAGATCTTTTGAAACAGGAGACAATTCCTTTGATAATTTGGAATGTTTTACTAGTTTACATATGACATATGATTAATAATGTAATCATAACTAAAACAAATACAATTTCCAGTTCTACTTTCGGCAGAGAGAATAAAGTTCCAATTATTTAAATCAATAAATCATGTTTTATATTGTTTTTCCTTTACATCATTAATGTTTTCAGCAGGGTAGAATATTATTATAACATTGACTCATCCCTTTTCTTAAACAATGGTTAAACGGGTTGAAATGTGATGTTTTTCATTTTATTAAAAACATTTTTTTTGAAGATGTTACCATAGACATGGAGTTTTCTTTTAAAAACCACGTTGTTACCTAAACCTGTGGTTGTATTCTAATATAAGAATTCTCTGAAATAATTTTAACTGCTGATTCTTTTTTTCTTTTTCTTTTTCTTTCAGAATTTGAAGTGTAGCTTATTAATGAACCTGTTTCATCCCATGAGGTTATGATGCTGTATTTACTCAATGAGCTGCAAAAATCTGGAAATTGAGAATCACATTTAGTTTTTGTTTTCACAATTCTGAATAGACAGCTATATATATATATATATATATATATATATATATATATATATATATATATATATATATATATATATATATATTGTAATGATTTAAAACAGTTGGAATAAATGATTCAATGACTCACAACAACATCACTTGTTTCATTACTGGATGAATCAGTGATTTTGAATGAATTATTCAATGACAAATACATTTTTAACAGTCAACACCTAATGGTGTATAAAAGTAATGATACAATGTTTTATTTGAAGCATCAAGTTACTTTCAAAAGATCAGTGTTTATATCTGAATTAAAAACTTTTTTCCCAGTATTTCTGTGATAATTTGAATTACTGTAACAAAGAAATACTGATACTGTGTGGTTGAAAAGACTGTGAAGCTTTTTCATACCTATAGTATACATGAAAACTGCTCTCTCTGGGTCAGTGGCAGCGCCAAAGCAGATCTGAATGTTCACTGTAATCGCACTCGTCAAAAATAGACAGAGTCGAATCACTGTCATTTAGGAGTAAGATCGTGTGGGTGTTTGAATCGAGATTGCGATCTTTTAATGATTAATTGTGCAATTATATTGTGCTATGTTTTTGTGCTTAATTTGTATCACTTTCGTTTAGAGGTCAAAACACACATTCAATAGGGTCTAAGGTATAAACTTTGGAAATGTCAAAATACACTGTGAGGTCATAACACAAATAGGAAGGTTATATTTCATAAGACACAGTGACGTCACAGCACACATTTGGTGAGGTCAGAGGTCAAAATATACACTCAGTGAGGTTAAAAGTCAGAGCAAAGCACACTCTCTGTGAAATCAGAGGTAATAGAACACCCTTGATGTCAGAGGACAAAACACACTAGAAGGTCAGAGGTGAAACTGCACACTTGGCGATGTCAGAGGTCAAAACACAGGGTCAGAAGTCACAAAATATACTCTGTGAGGTTAGAGGTAAAAACACTCTCAGTGAGGTCAGAGGTCAACACACTCTTTAAGGTGAGAGGTCAAACAATCTCTGTCAGCATCTGTCTTTTAGCTGCGCTTACAGTTTTGGCACGATTCATTTCAATTCAATTGAGAAAGCTTTATTGGCATGACAAGAAAATACATTTTGTATTGCCAAAGCATTAGAACAACATATCAACATGATTTAGAGCAACTAAACATCTGAGTATGAATATGAGTAACATCTCTATGTAGAGATAATAATAATTAATAAAAAAAATTAATAATAATAAAAAAAAATTTATATATACACATGGCTAGATATAGAAAAACAAATACAACAATTAAAATAATAATAACATAAAATAATAATAATAAAATAAATAAAGAATAATAAATAAAAGATTATAATACAGAAATCATGTAACAAATTAACTTAGAATTCCAACATTATATACTATGATATTAAAACTTAAAAGTACATGTGCGTTAAAAGTACTGTTCCCACAGTGAGAACAATAATGAACTAAATGAAGATAAATGTCTTGGCATCTAAAAAAAATAAAAAATTAAAAATAAAAATGTATTGGCATTCTGCGTGTTTATTGAACCAATCAGATAAGAGTAAATCGAGAGTCAGTGAGAACTTAATTTGATTGGCTACATGAAGAAGGACCCGCCTGGCGCCTTCATCCTCACCTTGGAAAACTCAGTGAGTTAGAGAATTGTGCAAAAACTGTATATTCACAGCTAAAAGAAAGACAGAACCGTACATATCGGGTTATTTTGGGAACATTTTGCTCTACGTACACAACAAGTCATTTAGACATTTGCAAAAGTTTATTTTTACACAAATGTTGGTTTTACGCAGCCAATCTGTTTTGCGATTCTTAAACTCTTGTTTTCGCTTGCAAATCGCGGCTTGCAATGCTCTTGGTCGTATTTCACTGGGGAAAAAAAATGTGGCAAAAATGTAAGCATGGACAAATGAAAGTCCAAAGAATACAGATCATATTTATTTTGTGTTAGCATGAAGCTGCAATTTCACAATACATGAATTAACAGTTATGAATAACAGTAAAATGCTGCAAACCATTTTTTCTTACGCTTTAAACTCGATTTACACCTTTACAAAGCTTCTGTTGCGTATGCGATTCTTTATGGCATAATTTTACCTTTATGGTAGTCAAAACACACTGTTGGTGAGGTCAGAGCACACACTCACGGTAAGGTCAGAGGTCAAACACACTCTGCAAGCTCTGTCCCAGCTTTGACTGTCAGTTGATGTGTTGTTAGTGTATATGTGCCTCTATGGAGTCTGATGTCAGTCTACTGTCTGCTGGTCCTGTCTCACATCACTGTACTGTTGTCTCTTCTCTTCTCTTTCTTTCTTTCTTTCTTTCTTTCTTTCTTTCTTTCTTTCTTTCTTTCTTTCTTTCTTTCTTTCTTTCTTTCTTTCTTTCTTTCTTTCTTTCTCTTTTTGTTCATTTCTTGACTGTGAAGTTGAGCCCTAGTGAAGTGGAGGATGACAGCAAACTGTCGGTAAGTATTGTCCATGTGTATGTGTCTGTGCATTTGTCCATTTATGATAGTTTGTGCTGTGATACAGGGGCACCATAATGGGGGGAAGATTAGGACGATTCAGATAGTATGCGCTATTGGGGGCCAGCTCTCTCATACCCAGCCCCCCTACAACTTATAGCGAAATTCGACAGAGAAGTTAGCCAAGAGGCCCAGAAACCCCAGCGTTGCCCCTGCTATAATGTAAAGCATGATGCTTGCATTACTACACTCTGTTCCACAATATAAAATGCCTTCTTTTTTGTTTAGATAGATAGATAGATAGATAGATAGATAGATAGATAGATAGATAGATAGATAGATAGATAGATAGATAGATAAACGGACAGATAGATACTGTAGATAAACGGACAGACAGATAGATAGATAGATAGATAGATAGATAGATAGATAGATAGATAGATAGATAAACGGACAGATAGATACTGTAGATAAATGGATAGATAGATAGATAGATAGATAGATAGATAGATAGATAGATAGATAGATAGATAGTGCTACAGTCTTCACCTCTTTTCATTAAAGTGACAGTAAAAACGGCTCCCCGACATCTGCTAACTCTGTTCCCTGATCCTCAGAGCAATTTACTGAGTGTTTGTCTCAGCACAACACACACTCCTGACACCTGTATGCTTGTGTTATCCAGCAGCTGACTCTTCTCAATGCACTGACATGTTGCTATAGCATCAGCTACTCTGAAGACCTGCCCTTAACCCTTCCCCCCAATCACCCTGACCGGTCAGGTCATCCAGCCTCAGTTTAGAAATCGCCAAATACGTTGCTTCCATAAGATGAGCCATGGTTATGCTCCATGAATGTGTGCTGCCATGCTGTCACTCTGAAGCCTTTATTGTGATGTCAAGTCACCTTTATTTATATAGCGCTTTATACAATAAAGATTGTTTCAAAGCAGCTTTACAGGGATGACAGGAAAATTATTCAATGATGCAAACAGAGTTCATTTCAGCTGTACAACAGCTCTAAAGGAAAATAGTGTCGTTGTTCAGCTGAAGTCAGTTCAGTGTTGATTCAGTTCTTTTGTAAAGAGCATTAAATTAAATTATTAAATTACTTATTATTATTATTATTATATTAAATTAATATAAATTATTCATTTAATTCATTCAATCTATGAAGCAGTTCTGCAGAAAACTCTGATGTCTTCGTCCAGTCAATAGTGTCCGTGCAGTCAAATCAATAATACAGTTGAATATAAACTATATTACTTCTTAATAACTATTTACAACCTCTCACTCAGTAGTCTTGAAACTGTTTCTGAGACTGTTTTAGGCTGGTTTAGATTTTATCTCTCTGATCGCTGCCCGTTTGCCAGAGTGGTTTCAGGCCTGAGATTGGCTCTGACCCTACTAGTGTCCCTCAGGGTTCAATTTCAGGCCCCTTACTTTTTAGCATTTATATATTCCCTCTTGGATTGTTCTTAAGATCACTCAGGGTTAATTATTACTTATATGCAGACGATATTAAGATGTATATCCACTCTAAGCCTAGTGGCTGTAAAATTTGGATTTTTTAGATAAAAACATGGATGACCAAAAATCTTAATAGTGAAAAGACTGAGGTTTTACTCATTGTCTCTCCTCAGCAGCTTCGGTAAGCTGGTTCACTTATTCTAAATGTGGATGGCTCTGTTTTGGAGTTCCAAACTAACTGAAAAAGTTTAGGAGTTATATTTGACTCGAGTTTATCTTTTGACCCACACGACACATGCAATATACTGTTAAGAATTGCTTTTTTTCAACTCAGAAATATTGCTAGACTACGCCCTATGCTATCCTTTCCTGTGACAGAAAGACTTATCTATACTTTTTTTTAACACATTGACTACTGCAGTACTCTTCTTGCTGGGTTCCCTAAAACCACACTTTACTAATTGGAAAATTCAGCTTCTAGGATCCTAACTTGAGTCAGGAGAAATGAACACATCCCTGGCGTCATTTGTGCTCCTGCCAAGCTGGTCTTTTGGCTGGTCCACAGACACATTTGCAATCTGTAGGGGACAGGGCTTTCTCATCCTATGCTCCTAGACTCTGGAAGGCACTTTATCCTCATTTTAGAGATTTACGGAATTTGTGCATTTTTAAATATCATCTAAAAACACATTGTTTGTATTTTTATCTGTTTAATTGTGTAAAAAGCCTTGAGAATCTGCTCTAAAGGCGCTATATAAAATAAAGGTTATTATTATATTATACTCTACAGTGATGTCACTGATGTTTCTCCTCCTATCACAGGCCAAACCAAGGCTGCAGAGAGGAGGAAGCTCTGCCTCTTTACACAACAGCCTAATGAGGAACAGCATCTTTCAGTTGATGATTCACACACTTGACCCTCTCAGTGAAGGTAAAACACACACATACACACACACACACACACACACACACACACACACACACACACACACACACACACACACACACACACACACACACACACACACACACACACACACACACACACACACACACACACACACACACACACACACACACACACACTCTATCTACGTTAATTAAAAACAGAATCATGCTCTGAATTGCAGAATTATTTCAACAAGTGATTCTCTAACTAACTAACTAACTAACTAACTAACTAACTAACTAACTAACTAACTAACTAACTAATAATGTTACATAAAAAAAAAAATTTTAAAAAAAAATGTTACATTTCCAGTGCCTTCTCCAGCACTGTATATGCATCAGTATGTCCTTGGTGTTGTATTTTCTTTTAATTTGTGCAAATAAAAAAAAAAAATAAAAAAAAAATAGATAGATAGATAGATAGATAGATAGATAGATAGATAGATAGATAAATAGATTCTAATTGTATTTTTCTAATTTCTATTACTCCATTACAATACAAAATTAAATATGCTTTACATTCATGAGAAAATGGGGGTGATAATTTCATGTTTTTTCTTCTATTCTGATATTTATTTGAAATACGTTTCATTTAACACCATTTCTCCTTTCATCTGATACATAAGTTGCTATCAGTTTTATTGTAATAATGAATCCTCCATATGTTTCTCTACTGTGAGAGCTAGTGATTTGCAACAGATATTTTTTGTAGACTGTGTGTCATGGTTTGATGAAGTGCAGTAGTGTTACAGTGTGGCTTGGTAAGTTTTTTTATTTTATTTTTTTATTAATGGTTTTAGTTTTATTTAACTATCATAACCCTGTGCATTCATCTGTGTGATGTCAAGTTTTCAGCAGTATTTATTAAGCAAGTAGTTTTTGCATCTTGGTTTCAATAAATGCTCTTTTACATTTGTAAGTTATAAGTTCTGAAATTTACAGTATGTTTGGTGTGATAATATCATTTCCAATTTTATAAAACGCATGTCATAACTTGTATGCCAGAAAATAACTGTTAACAGAGAAAAATGACGCCAGTATCGCCTAACCAGAATGCACCTAACACATTGTTTGCATGTGTTCACACATGGGTTAGGCTGATAAATCACACTCCTGCTGTTGCTAATACATTCACAAAATTATCAGCTTTTGTCATTCTAATATATCCATTGTAAATGATGTGTCCTGAAATAAAACCAGCTATAAAGTGATTGTTCACCCAAAAATGAAAATTGTCAAAGTCGATGCAATCCAGTGTTGTTTTGGACCCCATTGATTTTCATTGTTTTGACCATAGGCTGACAAATTTGTTACATGCTTGCGTAGGTATGTAACAGTAAAGGAGAATTAATTGCTGACAACATATTTTGTGCAGTTCAGAATCGATTCTTTCTTTAAGGAGTCAATAACTTTATTTGTCATGCACTTTGTAAAAAAAACATAGGGCCCCTTAAAAAATAATTTAAATAACAACAAAAAGCAGCTTCAACAAAAGCGTATACAATTGATTAAAAACCTTGTAGCTCACAGCAGGTTTGTCTTTAAAAGATATCATTAAAAAACGTTTTCTTTTTTGAGAAAATTAATGTTTTTACTTCCAGAACCAGAACTGTTACTCTCAATAAGTTGGTGGCATTAGGGGGAGGGGCATTCTCATTTTAGAAAGCATTTTGATTGGACCAAATGAGTGAGTGCAGAATGAGTCATCAATATTTTTGGTCAGTT
The DNA here is from genome assembly GCA_021554675.1 of Leuciscus idus. Classification (NCBI taxonomy): domain Eukaryota; kingdom Metazoa; phylum Chordata; class Actinopteri; order Cypriniformes; family Leuciscidae; genus Leuciscus; species Leuciscus idus. Next base: position 53,607,115 of record CM038622.1, on the reverse strand, counting down.
TAATGCTTCATCAATCTCTGTTTTGAGTACACTTTCATGAGTTCAAATCTAAAAGACGGAACTAAAAGCCACAGAACTGATATTTTGATTTAATAGGGTCTTTAAAAGCTTTCATCTCTTAACTGAAACATTACATTTTAAAAATATCAATTACTTTTTAAAAAGATTTATGAGGATTTTAGTAGCACATCTCATCTTTTTATTCACTACATGGCTTTGCACTATAATTACTGTTTTTCCTGCTTATTTTCTTTTTCATCTCTTTCTCTGTCTCACTCTCTCTCTCTCTCTTTCTGTTTTTCTCTGTCTGCGGTTTCCTCAGAATTTGCTGACTCTGGTGAGTTATTCTCTAAATCTCATTGTCATCACAGTCACAGCTGACCACCCACGTCACCCCAAAAACACACACACAAACACGTGTCCCTGCTTGTCCCTGCTATCTGTAGTGCTGTTTATTCAATTTCCTCTCAGTATTCAGAGATGAATACTAGATACTGTTTGATTCTTTAAAGTTTCCATGTGTGTTTTTGCTTGCTAGAGCTCCATTTCATGTAACCCATAACCTTAATATCTCCATAACCCCATAGCAAAATGGACACATTTTGTGTTTCTCATTGACGTGTGTATGAATAATGACTTTTAACTGTTAATTCACAACTACCTTTACTGTTATTATATGCATTTTTCTAGACACATAAAAAAAACCCAGATGATTCGTTTTATTTAAAAATGTAAAATTTTAGATTTGTTTTCCCCACCCTAGCCCTGTGTTTACAGTTTCTCCTTTTTTTTTTTTTTTAAGTGACTGTAACCTCATTTTTATTATTAAATTATTCAGATTACAGTTATCCACTTTATGATACATTACCTGGGTTACGCATATTTCTCACACAGGCAGAGACGCAAAAAAAGCAAGAAGTGTCTTTTTTGTTTCTTATTTATTTATTTATTTATTTATTTATTTATTTATTTATTTATTTATTTATATAGCACTTTTCACAATACACATTGTTATATGCAAGGCAGCTTTACATTAAATCATAATGTTAATGTTTATAATATCTTAATGCCTTAGAGTTGCATTTAGAGCTGTGCTATAATATAGTTTACCTTTTGCAATGATATAAACAAACAGTTGAGATTTGCTATATATCGCCCTACGTGAGTATACTGTATGTATGTATGTAAATCAATTTGGATATAATAATATATATCTCACTTAATATTTTGTAATGTGTTGAGTACGTTTCATATCTCTGCCTGTGAGAATTAAAAAGAGACTTCAAGAAAACGTCCCGGGTTACGAATGTAACCATGGTTCCCTGAGAAGGGGAACAAGACACTGCGTCCTAGGATGCTTTGGGGAATACCTCAGTGTGACCAGTGTCTGAATCATGCGTCTAAACATGATAATAATATTGGCTGGCAACAGTCATCACTACCGGTGTGGCCAGAGTATAAAAGGGCGCCTGTAGAACACGTTAACAATTTCTTTTGTCTGAAGGAGATGTCGTCAGCCATTCCCGAAGCATGGCAACAGAATGTAGTGTCTCGTTCCCCTTCTCAGGGAACCACGGTTACATCCGTAACCCGAGACGTTGCCTTACTAATGGGAGCTTGCACTGCATCCTAAGACACTTTGGGGAACGGATACCTACTCCACCATGCTGAAGGAATGAATGTCGTAACAGCTGACATAATTCAATGACTCCACAGAGCTAGGTCCGGAGTCACAATTCCCTGCCCTAGATGGTACGCGCACCAGCAGCTATCCTGAGAGCTCAGGGCCTGTTATTCTTCTGAATACCTTTAAGGGAATATGGCCAAGGATATGGATTATCTTGCCTGCCACTTCAGGGGGCACTATACCCCTGATGAGTGGAGGTCTCAGGAAAACCACTCTCAAAACAAGAGGAGACCTAGCAACACTCTAAAAAAATGTCAAGGAGGCACACAGAGAGCCAACGACCTGGTATAGTATCTGAGGGGAGCTCTACGAATGGAGGCCTCAGCAGGAATACTCTCTAAAATTAGAGGAGACCTAACTTACCAAGGAGGCTCACAAAAGAGCCTGACAACTCAATACTGCTATCCAGGCGGAGCTCTGGGGGCGTAGGCCTCGCCAAGAAGACTCTCTAAGGGAAGAGGAAGCTTATCAATGCCCACCTTGAAGACAATTATCAAGGGAGGCTCAAATAGAGCTTACAACCCAGTCCACTGCCTCCACGGAGCTCTCAGAGCAAAGACTTCAGCATAACGACCCCCCCATAGCAAGAGGAAGCCTAAGTACGCTCTACCCTAACACAGTGTCCTAACCAGACGCGATGCGATAAGATTCCAGCGACAAATAATTTGTCTGTAGACGGGACTAGACGGGACGCGACTGCGAGATGCGTCAAAATCAGTCAAAACCCACAGCCAATCAGAACAGTGTGTGGGCGGAGTCTCGCCGCAAGTGCACAGCACTAGAGAGTAATCTTGACAGCAATCGCAAGAAAATGGATAAGTAGGCTACATAATCAAATTCACAAATATAACACCATTTAAACATTATTACAAATAAATAGGCTACTGAGTCACTAAAACAATCTTTGTCAAAGAATACACTTGTTTGTTCACAGTTTGAACGTTCTTGTTTCCATTTGTTTAATTTCAATATCTGAGGTGAATTATCCATTGTTGCTTTTACAGCTACAAAGCTGGGAGCACTAAATGATATTCAAAGTCACATTGCATGCTTTTAACATAAAATAAAGCACATAAAGAGTACCTGAGATGATCATTGCCACACTTTGTGTTTGTTGTTCCAGCCGCGACGTTGCAGAAAAATAGAAACCATTTCTAAAATAAAATCGTCGCGTGTCGCGGCTGGTTAGAACAACAACTCTGATTAACATGGAAAATATACCTTTTATAGCGCGTCGCATGTAGTTAGGACACGTTGTAACAGACCACCTCACCACGGAGGTTCACATAGAGCCACACAACTTAGACATGTTATCGTATGGGGAGCGGAGGTCTCAGCATGATGACTCTCTAAATCAAGAGCAAACCAAGGAGGCTCACAGAGAACCATACGACCCGGTGTAGCCACCCAGACTGAGCTCTAAGAATGGAGGCCTAACTACGCTCTAAGCTAAGGACTACTTACCAAGGAGGCTCACAAAAGAGCCTGGCAACTCGATACTGCTATTCAAGCAGAGCTCTGTGGAGCAGAGGCCTCAGCAGGATGACTCTCTAGAGCGTGAGAAAGACTAACAACACTCCACCTTAAAGACAGTTCCACCAAGAAGGCTCACAGAGAAGCCACACCACTCGATTTCACTGTCTAGCAGAATGATTTGGTCTCTCAGAGGTGCCGTACAACTGGAAGGGTTTGTCCAAGTCGAACAGACCACTTCCTGTTGGTGTCCAGAGACCAGAAGAGCTCAGAGCCTTCTGTGCTCGGCAGATCACAAGGAAGTATAAGAGTCTCCCACAACAAAACCAATTCCATGATGAGTCTACAGCTTGTGAGGCAGCAACAGATACAACCACGTTCTGAGCCTCCACTCTGTGAGGAAAGAGACATTAACAAACACTACGTTCAGAGTTTGTGTCCAGCGAGACAGTAAAATCTACAGGACATCCCGAGTCTCCATGCCAGAGAGACAAAAGCGGACTGACCAAGTTCTGAGTTTCTGGCCCAGAGAGGCAGAAGACACATGCACAGAGAAACATTTGCAACAAAGTTAAGCTCAGGAAAGCAAACCTTCACATCAAGGTTCCTTTGTCTGTGTGTTCCAAATTAAGGACCTTCTGCACCTACTTAAGGGCCTTATATGCGTGTTCCAGATTTTAGGAACCTTGCGTGCTCCAGGAGATCAGCATCCCACAGAGCTTCATGTTCAAAGTTGTTAAAACATATTCCAGCTCTTTTACCCGCTGCATTGTCACCCAGCACAACCAGTGGAAGACGTAACCGCCATCAGACTGCTCACTCGACCACACGTAAATATCACTTTACCAAACCACTTTCCAGAGACCTTGGCATTGTTGTTTATTATCAGTATATGATTTTTCCATTTTCCATTAGAGGTATAATAGCTGATGCTAGTTAATAACAAATAATCTTTCATTTATTTGTTTGATGCATAATAAGGTTATTAATCTTATTAGTTTCAAAGGAACCAGTCTCTTTCCATAAGATAACGTCACTCTTCCATAACCAGACCCAACTTAATCACTTGTATTTTATGCACTTTATGCACTTTATTCCTTTATCATTCATTGTATTCATTTAGTAGTTGTGTTAGTTATTCTTGTTTATTTTTTGTTAATAAAATGTATATTATTAAACTTGTGTCTTCCTTGTAATGATAATACAGAAGAGGCTCTACAAGATACAATCTCACCAATCTTTCAGATAAATCAGCTGAACAACTCCCTCCACTTTACATTAACGTGGTGACATGAGGACCAATCACTACATTACTTAGAGTCCTTGGATGGGCGAAAGTAAAATCACTTTATGGGTATCCTACTATTAAAGGGTTAGTTCACTCAAAAATGACAATTCTATCAGTAATTACTCACCCTCATTTCGTTCCAAACCCAGAAGACCTTTTTTCATTTTTCAGAACACAAATTAAGATATTTTTGATGAAGTCCAAGAGCTTTCTGACCCCCCAATAGATAGCAACGTCATAACACTTTCAAGGCCCAGATGTCATGGTATGGTGCAGACAGAAGAAGACGAAGATGAGTCAAAAGTTCCAATGCAAACTTTTACTCACAATATAAATCAAACTGGTACATAGAAGACGGGCAGAGGGTTCACACACATAAGACGTAGATCGGACAAAGACTGACTGAACAGGTGTAACTTTAATACAAAACACAGATGACCACTGATTAACAGAACACAGGTGATACAAATGACGATGACTAAACAGGTGACAAAACTGAACTGATAATGACAGTGACCATTGATACAAAGGAGTGGTGGGAAAAGAACAAAGGAGAACAGGAACCAATCAAATTTCAAACTGAAAGTCCAAACAAACACTGACACATGACAGTACCTCCCCCTCCTGGAAGGCGCGACCTCGCGCCATAGACAGACCAACTGCGGAGGGAGGGAGGGGGTTCAGGAGGACGATGAAGGGCAGGCAGAAGGCAGGAGGGACCAGGGTGGAGTAGACGGTGCAGGCGATTCCAACGCCTCTGGCGACCAAGGCGCAGGCGGGGATCCAGAAGGCCACGGTGGAGCCGGAGCGACAGAGGACCAAGGTGGAGCTGGAGGGAGTGAGGAGCCCAAAGGAGCCAGAGGGATGAAGTGACGAGGCAAAGCCAGAGGAGTGTAGTACCGAGGCGAGGGCAGCCCGACGAACGACCAAGGTGGAGCCGGAGGGACAAGGGAGCCCAGCAGAGCTGGTGGACTGATGGGCCACAGTGGAGATGGAGGTTGGAGCCAAGGTTGAGCTGATTGATCGACGCGCCAAGGTAGAGTCCTGGTCGCGGAGGTTGGAGGCGAAGATCAGGGATCCACCGACCAGGCTGGAGCTGCAGGCTGGCAGACCCACAGCGACCCCACCTCCCCGAAGGTGGTTTGAGGAGCTGAGGGGCTGACAGGCAGTGGCTGGAAAAAGGGTTGAGAGGTGATAGATGGGAGGAGGTGGGAGAGGGAGGCTGGGTGGGAATTCAGGAACCGATTCTGGCTCAGGGACAGACTCAGGTTGGGGAACAGACTCAGGCTCGGGCTCAGGAACAGATACAGTTCTTGGGGCAGGAACAGGTCTAAGAACATGAACAGTTCTTGGGGCAGGAACAGGAACAGGTTGAGGAACAGAACGGGGAACAGATATTGGCGTGGCGGCAGCCATCCTGGCTGAGAGCTCAGGCGGTGAGGTGGCGGCCATCCTGGCTGAGAGCTCAGGCGGTGAGGCGGCGACCATCTTGGCTGAGGGCTCAGGCAGCGAGGCAGCGGCCATCTTGGCTGAGGGCTCAGGCGGCGAGGCGGTGGCCATCTTGGCTGAGGGCTCAAGCAGTGAGACGGCGGCCATCTTGGCTGAGGGCTCAGGCTGGGCAGGCATGACGTGAAGAACCCTTGGGTCTGGCTGTGTTCCGGATCAATGCACAACGCTCTCCAGACACCGGATGACAGTCTCCCTCCAGTCCAGTCCGGTGGTGTCAGGGAGGTCGATGGGATGGTTAAATGTTGCCCCAATCCGGAACAAGGTCCTCAGGCTCTCATCGTCAAGGGCGCTGGTGACGGCAAAGCAGCAAAAGTCCTTGGTAAAAGAAAAAAAGTTTTGGCTCTCTTGAGCCATGCCGATAATTTTTACCCTATCGTCCATTTTGGGTGGTTACGATCTTCTGTCACGGTGTGGTGCAGGCAGAAGAAGACAAAGAAGAGTCAAAAGTTCCAATGTAAACTTTTACTCACAAAGAACAAAGGAGAACAGGAACCAATCAAATTTCAAACTGAAAGTTCAAACAAACACTGACACGTGACACATCGTTAAAGTAGTCCATGTGACTAAAGTGGTTCAACCTTAATGTTATGAAGCTAAGAGATTACTTTTTGTGCGCAAAAAAAACAAACACTTTATTCAACAATTTATTCTCATCCCTGTCAGTCTTCGTGCTGTTCACGTGAGCACCACGATGCATGCGTGTGGTGCTCATGCAGGATCCGGCCAAAACTGAACCGGCGTTCTGACGTAGAGTTAGCTACATGAAAAGCGGCAACGACTGACAGGGAAGAGAAGAAATTGTTGAATAAAGTCATTATTTTATTTTTGTTTTATGCACACAAAAATATTCTCGTCGCTTCATATATTAAGGTTGAACCACTTTTGTCACATGGATTATTTTAACAATGTCTTAACCACTTTCAAGGCCCAGAAAGGTAGTAATGACGTTGCTGATATCAAAAATATCTTAATTTGTGTTCCGAAAAATGACCAAAGGTCTTCTGGGTTTGGAACGACATGAGGGTGAGTAATTAATGACAGAAATTTCATTTTTGGGTGAACTAACCCTTTAAGGATTCGACTTACACTCAACCATGAAGACAATGCCTAAAGGGGAGCTAGCTGCAACCACTTGGAAAAAATATATATTTGTAGGATCTCAAGACCCTAGACACTCTGCCTTAAGACAAAGAAGGGTTTGCAAACTGGGGCGAAAAAACTTCTTCCTGTTGTGTTCTTGAGATCGAAAGAGCTCATTCCAGGGACTGGGGGACCCTGCTTTAAGAACTGACTCAGGGGAACGGTTCTGCTCTTCAGTCAAACCCAAGGAAAAATTGGCTCCCTAGACACTCACGAAGGTCCCTACGGCGAGGAAGGGTTCGCAAACAAGGGTGAAAAAAATATTCCTGTTGGGTTCCAGATATACCACCGAGCATTGCTATTGTGCAGGCCAGCGGAGGGGGCAGATCTAAAAATAACACCTACCTGCACTCTCTCTGCATCTAATTCGAATTAGGCCTTACACTTTAGTAAGACCGGAAGGGGAAATAAATCTCATAAGACTCTCCCTTTGCTCCGCCCACCACCTCCGTGATCGAACCTGCCTGCCGCTATGGCGGCCACGGGATCTGAACAGTGGTTGTCGGTGTGCTCTTCTCATCCCTTGAGAGAGAATAAACATCAATGGAGCTTATCACAGCGACCATATCATAAAAAGCGCGCTCAACTCCCTCGAGAGCTAAACGTGCTTCGCTCAAATGCCAGACTCTATCACTAATCAAGAATCAGTCACAAACACATCACTTTGACTCCCTCGAGAGCCGAAGGCGCTTGTGCAAACACTAACAACTATACCTCAGGTGGGAACAAAGTAAAAGCTTCTTACCTGTCTCTTTCAGTCAGTCTCGAGGGAACAAAGAGCACCTTACAATGAGCGCATTCAGTTCCCAAACACATAACACATCCTTACCCAAACACATCCTTACCCAAACACATTGCACACAAGTCGTGTGTCCTCAAGTGTCATCTCTGATATGGAGGCACATACTTCCTGAAACGCTTGGCTGAATGATCGTCTCCACACATACATAAACAAACGGATCCTGAAGTCAAAATAAATTGTTGACGTGTTTACAGGTGACCTTTTATACTCTGGACGCACCGGTGGTGACGTCATAGGCTGTCGCCGGCCAATGTTATTGTCGTGTTTAGACATGTGCTTCAGACACCGGTCACGCTGGAGGCATTACCCAAAGCGTCCTAGGATGCAATGCGCAGCTGAAATATGCCAGAAGTGCATGGTGCGATTGTGGCTTGTGTCTTTGAGTAAAATCATTTAAAATTCGTTTAGCAAAAACAGTGTCAGTGAAATGTAAAATTCCTATTTGAAATAGGTCATACAGAATAAGGTATTAAAATGTGCTTTTATAAGTACTTACACACAGCCAATATCCTAGTAAAATGTATGCTAATAAGCAAGTAGTTAATAGTGAGAATTGGACCCTAAACTAGTGTTACCAGACATTCTATCACTGAACTTTACTCCATAGCAATCCATTTTTTTATGTAATTTGTCAATCTGCCCATGCTTCTATACTGTCTGCAAGATATTTATTCATTTTGGTCTAAATATGACCATTTCCAAATGAGAAAGGGACCCATTTCATAGAATAACCCTACTAGAGATTTGCTCAAAATTTAAACCCTTTAAAGGCCAAATCAGTAGTTGAACATTATTAGTTGCTCATCTATACTTTCAATATAATTTCAAGGTATTCAGTTCCACTTATGCATAACATTATATGTGGGTTAATCATATGAACGCTAGCAGTGTTGGGTATAATACATTACTAAGTAATCAATTACTGTAATTTAATTACTTTTCCATTGAAAAAGTAAAGTAAGGGATTACTCTTCTGTAATTTAATTACAGTTTCTTTTGATGTTGATTAAATTATGATGATTAAAATACTCTATAGACTATAGAACAATTCTATATAAAACAATAGTGGATTTACGATCAAAATATAACTATTAAAGTTAAAACTTATGTTTTTAATATAACCCTTTTTCTTTAAATACTCTGGGCTGCGTTTCCCAAAAGCATCGTAAGCCTAAGTAGTTCGTAAAAACGATCGTACGACTGATCTTAATATTACGGTCTGTTTCCCAAAAGCATCGCAACTTAAGTAGCACTTAAAAATCATCGTAGATCTACGAGTGCTCTGGAGTAATCGTAAATCCCCAAGTGCATCGTAAGAAGAGGTCACCTGCAGGACAACCGGCAGATTACACTTTTATCTAGATTTAACAGATTACACTGCAAAGTGAGTACAAATATAAGGTTTTTATTGTACTTTTTTTATTGTACACTTTATTATACTTGTTTTTTGTTTAAATTAATGTATAAATTAAATAATAAAAAAGGGAAGAAAAATACACATCTAAATTAAATGAATGAAAAAAAAATCATAAAAGAACGAAGTAATGTGGGAAATATGCTTCAAAGACTGGGCAAAATATGGATGAATAAAAAAAAAAAAATCTGTCAATGACTTGCTGACGTGCACGAAAACCAGCCATGTATTGGGCATTTCTTGTAGACCACCTTCCCTGATCTTTGAACACCCCGGGTTGCAGTTAGTTTGCAATGTCCACCCAGATGTTTTGTTTTTCCTTATTTGTATGGTGTCCTTTGTTTCGCTCTATCTCCTCTAAAATTAGGCCTACATTAATTTAATCTTTTTTGAAAGGTATCTTTTTTTTTTTTTTTTTTTTTTTTTTTGTCAGTAGGCTATCTCCGCCTGAACGTAGACTTTAGACTTGTCTTGATTGCTAATCCACAGATGACGATTGTTAGGTTAAATCTAATAATTAAGGCTAAACGTTCAGAATACGATTCCATATAAGGTTATATTTCAGCACTTCGCGAATGGACAGCGGCTCTTAAGTAGCACGTAAAACGCGTTCTCGCGCGTTCATGTTAAGTGCATTTTTGGGAAACGCTCGTGGAATTGCTGCGGGCGTTCGTAACCTTGCACGTAGAGAGCGCTCTTAAGAGCTAAGATACATCGTTATCGGGAAACCCGGCCCTGGACAAAAAAAACAAAACAAGATACCTTTCAAAAAGATGAAATGAATGTCCTTTTAGAGGAGATACAGCGAAACAAAGATGTCATTTTTAACAGATTTAAAGGATTTCTTTTATTTATTTTTTGTTCATTCATTTAATTTTGATTAAAATTATTAGATTAAATTATTTCTATTTTTTTGTTTTGTTTTCTGACCTTTTTAATTATTTAATTTATACATTAATTTAACCAACAACAAAAAAAGAGTAATAAAGTGTACAATAAAGTACAATCAAAACCTTAAATTATAATCACCTTGCATTTGAATAAAGTTAAAGGTGTAATCTGCCGGTTGTCCTGCAGGTGTCCTCATAAATCTGTCTTCTTACGATGCACTTGGGGATGTACGATTACTCCAGAGCACTCGTAGTTCTACGAAGATTTTCAAGTGCTACTTAAGCTACGATGCTTTTGGGAAACAGACCATAATATTAAGATCAGTCGTACGATCGTTTTTGCGATCAACTTAGGCTTACGATGCTTTTGGGAAACGCAGCCCAGGTCAGTTCAAGAATAATTCATGCAATTTTATATGATTTCTTTGAAATAATTAAAAGAGCAGTTTAATGTCTATCATTGCGTTGTTCAACTGGTCTATTCAACTGGTGTATTCAACTGCACTATTTTGCTTCTATAAAACTGTTAATTTAAAACATGAATATATGGAACAATGAAAAGAAAGATCCAAGAAGCGTGTTTTGAGCTTTTCGTTAGGTGGAATTTGTAGATAAAACAAATTTTCTGTTTAGCAACAGAAAGCATTCATTTATACTGCATCGTAAATACAGATATAGTCCATATAACTGATTGTGACATTACAAGCTGACTGCTAAGTAGCTAGCTACAGTATATCAAGTGACTATTCCTGCCGTCATGGCAACCAGGAAACAGAAAAATAAACACTGACTCGCCTGAACTTACAATTGAACATTGACTTAATTATGTTTGAAAGTCATAAACTTTTACAGCAGTGAATTAGGATCCATTATATCTAAGTTTTATCCATTAAGCTTTATATATCTTGAATGCACATGTAGAGATTAACAATGTAAAAAATCCAAACGTGTTTGCCACCTCATTGATAAGTACATTAAGAAAATGTTAAATGTTCTGAATATTGGACTATGAAACTGAAACACTGTCTAATATAGTGTTGGAGGTTTCACACCTATATGCACAGCCAGCAGGCCAATTTTCCTTCAGTAAGAGCAGAGTGTGAAGGTTGAATTAGCAAAGTAATAGCACAGCTGTACGATATTGCAATCCACACAGCATAATGGGCAACATATCAGAGTTCAAAAGAGGACAAATTGTTGGTGCATGTCTAACTGGCTCATCTGTGACCAGGACAGCAAGTAATGTCCACAAAAAAATACCACCACAAAAGACGAACCACAACCAACGGGAGTAACTGTCAATGCAAGAGGAAGCTGTCTGAAAGGGATGTCCATGTACTAATCCCAATTGAATCCAAAAAGCATAAAACCACAGCTGTCCAACTAACTGCATAATTAAATGCGCACCTCAGCTCTCCTGTTTCCACCAAAACTGCTCATCAGGAGCTCCACAGAGTCAATATTCATGGTCGGGCTGCTATTGCCAAACCTTTGGTCACTTGTGCCAATGCCAAATGTTGGGCTGTGGTCAATGTGAAACATGAACTGTTCTCTGATGAGTCCACCTTCACCTTCACTTGAAGTTACAGCGTGAAGAAGCCTCATAGAGTCTTAACACCCGGACGGTTGTGTGCCCAGAGTGAAGCATGGGGTGAATCAATGATGGTTTGGGCTGCAATATCATGCCATTTCCTACTGAGCTTGATGGGAGCATCGTTACCAAGGACTACTGAACCATTCTGGAGGACCATATGCACCTAATGGTTCAAACATCGTACCCTAAAGGGAGTGCTGTGTATCAGCATGATAATGCACAAATACACACAACAAGACTTGTGACAGAATGGTTTGATAAACATGAAAGTGAAGTTGAACATCTCCCATAGCCTGCACAGTCACCAGATTTAAATATTTTTGAGCCACTTTGGGGAATTTTGGAGGAGCAAGTTAGAAAACGTTTTCCTCCACCAGCATCACATAGCCACTGGCCACTGTTCTGGAAGAAGAATGGCTCAATACCCTCTAGCCACTGTGAAGGACTTGTATCTGTCATTCCTAAGATGAATTGATCTTCCTCCTCTTATCCTGGCGGTGAGGCTAAATTTGTTTAGATATGCGCGTGGCCGCAGTGGCACCTGCATCTGTACAGATATATGCACTGTGCATACCATGAGAAACGTTTTTAGTTTCACAAGTTTACTTTGAACTTCGCAGGACGGCCCAGTGGATAACGGAACGCAAGCTTAAAGGAGTTGCGTTTACTCCCGGTCCCAGACACTATTATTAAACAGCGTTGAGACATCTAGTGAGAAGCGGTTCAATTCAACACACCTGTCTGTTACAAACCACAAATCACTCAATGATTTACACTCACACTCCTCGCTGCCTGCTGTGAGTGTGTTTGCTTCGGTGCTGTAAGCTCCGTCTTCTGTAAGCCTCGTATTTCCTTGTTTTGAACCATCATTTACTACAATTTCTAGTTGTTTATACTAAAACTAAATACAGCTTACCCAACATCTCAGATTAACCTGACATAGCTTCCGTTACTACTAGCACAACACGCTAGTAATTCGCTAGCCTGTTAACGCGCCACCCGTGCGCTCAGCTATTTTATTTATTTATTTTCTCTCGCGCCTTTGAGTTTATAAAAGCTCAGGTGAGTAAGAATCACTCAACAAACACGGTGAGTAATGTCTTGTCCTGTTATTATCATGCGTCGCGTCTGAATGCGTTGTTGTTTTTGGAGCTCTATCGATTTGATTTATAATTCTTGATTTTTCTCTTTAAACTCGCTTACAACGAACATTTTCTACTTTTCCTCACTGAGAAGCACTACTGCTCAAACCTCATAGTTACAACGCAGACTGTTGAGCAGACGCGTCTCAAGCCTATTAGTGATCCAACGCTGGATACTCTTAAAGGTACGTCCGTGGATCACGGCTGAACGCGTCGTCTCCACACTCACTTACAAACAAACATTTTATTTATTTTTTGTTCGCCTATCGTGCATCTACTCTACACCTCTACCACTAAAAAACCTAAAAAACCTCATAGTTACAACGCGGACTGTTGAGCAGACGCGTCTCAAGCCTATTAGTGATCCAACGCTGGATACTCTTAAAGGTACGCCCGTGGATCACGGCTGAACGCGTCTTCTCCACACTTACAAACAAACATTTTTTTTTCGCCTATCGTGCGTCTACTCTACACCCCTACCACTAAAAAAAATAAAATAAAATAAAATAAAATAAACGGATTATATCCAAGACTTCAGTCATAAATTAGTATTAATATTGATAGCATCACTGGTAGCTTCGTTGCTAACTCACCGTCCATCTGTTAAAATGGCGAATATATCAGATGTAAGTAGTCTACCTTTTGGTGCAGGTGAGGACACATTTGAGCTGCACGCACTGCAGTCTGAGCTGGAAGCTGTTGAGAAACAGATCCACGACCTTTTATTGAGACAGGCCGAGCTGAGAGACCGGTGTTTGGCTCTTGAAACATCACGCGCCGATGCACACAAATCAGTGTTTAACGTTACTAACCCGCTGACTCCGACCGCGTCTACTCCGTGCGTTCCTCAGCATCGGTAGCAATCAGCCATGGTCTCGTTCACTCCGGCTCCAACACGCCACCACGAAGCCTGGGTGGTTCCGCAGCGGAAGACGCGAGTCAGGTTTAGACCAAGACTTTCTCCGACCCTCCCGGTTTTCGAGTTATCAACACAAAACCGCTTCTCCCCTCTACGTGAAACAGAACGCGATGCTGTGATCATCGGCGATTCCATCGTTCGGCACGTACACGCTACGTTAGGTAAAAGTAAGGTGCACAGTCACTGCTTTCCTGGTGCTCGTGTTTCTGAAATCGCTGCTCGCGTTCCCGAGATCCTGAACGGTGACGAGCGCGTCGGAACTGTGGTCCTGCACGCGGGAGTGAACGACATCAGGCTGCGCCAGACGGAGATTCTGAAGAAAGACTTCAGGAATCTAATCGATACGGTACGCAGCACATCGCCTGAAACAACGATCATTGTGTCAGGACCGCTTCCCACGTACCGATTAGGGCATGAAAAGTTCAGCAGATTATTTGCTCTAAATGAATGGTTAATGTCATGGTGCAATGAGCAGAAACTGCTCTTTGTAAATAATTGGAATCTGTTTTGGGAGCGTCCTAGGCTTTTCCGTGCTGATGGCTTACACCCAAGCAGATTCGGAGCGGATCTTCTGTCAGATAACATCTCCAAAATGTTAAATACCCTTTGACTAGTAACCAAAAGTCCAAATCAAAGTCTCTGCTGCACCAATTTAACTGATATAAATACTAGTGTAGAACATTGCATAGAAACCGTGTCTATTCCTCGTTTAGTGAGATCAAATAATAAATCTACTGCAGGATCTAGGAAAAATCTAATTGTTATTAAAACAGAAAATGTTGCTATTGGTAAACAAAAACTATTTCTAAAGCTAGGTCTTCTAAACATTAGATCACTCACACCTAAGGCAGTTATTGTAAATGAAATAGTCACAGATAATAGCTTCGATGTACTTTGCCTTACTGAAACCTGGCTTAAACCAAATGATTATTTCGGTATTAATGAGTCTACTCCTCCTGGATACTGTTATAAGCATGAGCCCCGTCTGATTGGTCGTGGCGGAGGTGTTGCAACCATTTATAGAGATATTCTAAATGTTACTCAGAAAACGGGTTATGATTTCCTAAAAGAGTTTGCAGATTTTCTCTCAGACCTATTAGTCAATGTCGATAAAGCATTAATTGTTGGAGATTTTAACATACACGTAGATAATCCAAATGATGCGTTAGGAGCTGCGTTTACAGATTTATTAAATTCATTTGGGGTCAAGCAAAACGTCACCGGACCAACACATCGTCTTAATCATACACTCGATTTAATTATATCACATGGAACCGATCCAACCGATATAGATATCATTCCACAAAGTGATGATGTCACTGACCACTACATGGTAACTTGCATATTACGTACTGCTGTAATATGTCATGCGGCGTTGCGTTATCAACCAGGCAGAACAATCCTCCCATCCACCATAGATAATTTCTCAAATTGCTTATCTAATCTGTCTCAGCTGCTGCCTGAACCCAAACAAACAGATGAACTAGAAGAACTAACTAGCACTATGAGCACCATTCTCTCTAGAACATTGGATGTGGTTGCACCTATTAAATTAAAAAAGGTCAGAGAGAAAAATAAAGCACCATGGTATAACAATACTACACATGTTTTAAAGAGAGAAACCCGTATTTTAGAGCGTAAATGGAAACAAACTAATTTAGAGGTCTTTAGAATCGCGTGGAAAGACAGTATGTCACGTTATAAAAAGGCCCTAAAAGCGGCCAGGGCTGAGCACCTCCGCAAACTAATAGAAAACAACCAAAACAATCCAAGGTTTTTATTTAACACCGTGGCTAGACTAACAAATAAACAGACGTCACCCGAACAAAATATCCCGTTACAGTTCAGTAGTAATGATTTCATGAACTTCTTCACTGAGAAAATAGAAAGCATCAGAACCACAATTGTAAACGTTCAATCTTCAATCGCGCCTTATAATTCAGCTTCAATTATCACCCCGCAAGAACAATTACAGTGCTTTACAACTATAGAACAAAAAGAGTTAAATAAACTTATCACTTCATCTAAAACAACAACATGTTTATTAGATCCTATACCAACTAAACTACTGAAAGAAGTGTTACCTGTAGTGGAAGAGCCTCTCCTCAATATTATTAACTCGTCTTTATCTTTAGGTCATGTTCCAAGAACATTTAAACTGGCAGTTATAAAACCTCTCATTAAGAAACCACAATTAGATCATAATAATCTAGCAAATTATAGACCCATTTCAAATCTTCCATTTATGTCTAAAATATTAGAAAAAGTGGTGTCCGCTCAACTGGGCTCTTTCTTGAAACAAAATGATATCTATGAAAAGTTTCAGTCTGGATTCAGACCGCACCATAGCACTGAAACTGCGCTCGTTAAAATCACAAATGATTTACTTTTAGCTTCTGACCAAGGCTGTATCTCAATACTAGTTTTACTTGATCTTAGTGCTGCGTTCGATACTATAGATCATACATTACTCTTAGATCGACTACAAAATTATACTGGTGTTCAAGGACAAGCACTAAGCTGGTTCAAATCATACCTATCTGACCGCTACCATTTTGTCTATTTAAATGGAGAAAAATCGATCATAACTCCAGTAAACTATGGAGTGCCGCAGGGATCTGTGTTATTTTCCATATATATGATGCCACTTGGAAATATTATAAGGAAACATGGAATTAGTTTCCATTGTTATGCTGATGACACTCAAATATATATTTCATCACGGCCGGATGAAAACGCTAAATTTTCCAAATTGACAGAGTGTGTTAAAGATATAAAAGATTGGATGACGCGTAATTTTCTTTTATTAAATCCAGACAAGACAGAGGTAATACTTATCGGTTCAAAAAACCGCCCACAAAACCTCGCACAATACAACTTTAACATCATAGGATGTCCTGTTACTTTATCCTCTACAGTAAAAGACCTGGGTGTTATACTCGATTGCAACCTGTCTTTTGAAAATCATATTTCATATGTTACAAAAACAGCCTTTTTCCACCTTAGAAACATTGCTAAGCTACGTAATATGCTATCAGTTTCTGATGCAGAAAAGTTAGTTCATGCATTCATGACCTCGAGACTGGATTACTGTAATGCTTTATTAGCTGGTTGTCCTGCATCCTCAATAAACAAGCTACAGTTAGTCCAAAATGCCGCCGCTAGAGTTCTTACGAGATCAAGAAAATATGATCATATAACACCGATTTTATCATCACTGCATTGGTTACCTATAAAGTTCCGTATTAATTACAAGGTATTGCTACTGACTTATAAAGCCCTAAACGGCTTAGCTCCAGTCTATTTAACGGATCTTCTATCACCCTATAATCCATCGCGCTCTTTAAGATCACTAAATTCAAGGCTTTTGGTCATACCTAGGATATCCAGAACCACCAAAGGAGGGAGAGCATTTTCACATTTGGCTCCAAAACTCTGGAATAGTCTTCCTGATACTGTTCGTTGCTCAGACTCGCTCTCCCAGTTTAAAACTAGATTAAAGTCGCATCTCTTCAGCCAGGCATTCATATAATCCTACAGTTCAAACTACAATCCGGCCTCTAGCTCATAAATGCCAGAGGAGAACTGGCCCCCGACTGAGCCTGGGTTCTCCCAAGGTTTTTTTTCTCCATTAGGTGACCTGATGGAGTTTTAGGACACCATTAGGTCACTTGATGGAGTTTTTCGGTTCCTTGCCACTGTTGCCTTTGGCTTGCTCAGTTGGGGATATTTTGGGGATATTTAATTTAATTTTATCAATCAATAAATTCCTCTTGAAACAAACTTTGTTGTATTATTTTAATTTAATACTGTGAAGCTGCTTTGATACAATCTGTATTGTGAAAAGCGCTATACAAATAAACTTGACTTGACTTGACTTGATTTAACTAGTTTTATCGGATGAAACAGCCTCAACATTCCCAACATGACTGATGAGGTAAATAGCAGAAACATTGTGCCATGAATGAAGTTAGAAGATTTTAAATCCCCTGATCACCACCCTTACAAACATTTAAATGTACTGTAGTAATTTACCATGGTTTGGGCAGAAATGTGTAATATTTATATTGAATACTATGTGGGTAGAGGAATATATAATTCAGTGTGTGCATAGTTTTTACCTGTGTTTAGGCATTTGATTTATACAATGGTAGTGTGAGTAGCCATGCATGGTTTTACCTGTGGTTACCAAGTCTTACTGTCAGAATTTTTCATTTTTAAGCCTATAATAATTATAAATAAAATAATTCTTACCAATAGTTAAGAGCTTGTATAATTTATATATTTGTACACAGCTGTAAATAAGTTATTTATTATGGTCTTATAAATCTGCATTCTGTTGGGTACCACATTTCCAAGTAAATACAATACTTTTTTTAGGTTTACTTTAGCTTATTTATTAATTGTTATGTTTCAATAAGTAATAAATAATGTTTCAATAAATCAGCTAAACCCACCGGCCCTCCTCAACTTTTCCGGCCCTCAAATGAAGCTAATTGAATAGCCTTGCTCTTCACCATATACTGATCAATTAATGTGGTCTAAAACCAGGTGTCAGGTTTGGGTTTTATTGTCCAACAATTGTCCCTGCGACAAATTCTTACACAAAAAACACAAGCCATTGGGTCACTCGCTGCATCACATACAAGCTTGGAAAAACTGCACCTGTTTTATAAACACAGCGACACATCGTGATTGCGTTCATAATATATTTGTTTCGGTGGCTTAATGTGACGAGTATTCCTTATGTGTGCCGGCACATGTAGTTTGGGAGTATTACACACACACACGGCAAATCAATTTATTAATTGCATAAGTTCATTCATTGATATTGAACACATTATAAATGACTACTGCCTGATTTTCCACTTGCACATGTAATTCATCCCTCTTCATCACTGCCACAGCTCTCACAACCTTTCCCGCTCTTCAGAAATTACAAACCGTATATGCAGTGGTTTTGTCTGTGTGTGCATGTGTTTTTTAATTTTTTTATTGTCTGACCTCTTGCACAGCAGTTTGCATTGATTATTGAGCTCGACCCCCATGCCGGTCCAACAGTTTCTCTATTTTTGGAATGATCTGTCTGCTCCGTCAAACGGACACGCATGCATTCATAAAGACGCTGTTATCTGTCATACTGCCCTTCCACCTGATTGCACACGAACATGCACAGACATTCACCCATGCCAATAACAGTCTGATAGGTTATTTTACGTGACCTTTATTATGTAACGTGAGCACACGCACACACTTGCATGCAGCCGCACACCCTTTCCCAGCCGAATCGATGTTAAAAGCTTTGTGCCGCTGGGATGACCGGTCAACAGTTGCAGAGGTCATTCTGCAAGGTCGCCAGACTCATTACTTAACGAAAACATGTTTACAACATCTGTGAAGATCTTACAGATAGGTTACAAAAATTTGAAACCATGTAGAAAATCTGAGATTTAAAATCTAAGTTGAAGTCACCATGAAATCAAAATTAGGCAAGGCAAGGCAAGTTTATTTATATAGCACATTTCGTAAACTATGGTTATTCAAAGTACACTTTGAAAAAAATATTATATATTTTAGCCTTACTGTTATAAGCTAGTTCTCCAAAACAATGAATCTTCCATTCATATTTAGAAGATATAAGCATTCAAAACGTACAGTCTCTCACTTTCGTCAATATGGATCAATGATTTTGTTGACATCATGCTGCACTTCAGCTTATCATCAGATTTTCTATCCAATCAAATGTTCTCTAGAATCTGAAGCGCCCCGCCCCCCTACACTATAAATAGACCCTAAAATTGCAGCTAAAATCAGTGCACTTGTTCACTCATTTACCATTTTCTAAATGGTGAATAGCACATAGTGCACTTTATAGGGGTTAGGGAAATATTCAGACAGTGTAAATATACTTTCCATTGGGATTAAATGAAGTCTGGTTTGATGTTAGTGTCACGCAAACCGCAGCAGCGCGCACAAAATCTGCTCCGGTCTAGAGACACGATAACACAGAGCGGATCATATGCACGAGTCGGCGCAGACCACAAAACTTGGCCTTGTTCCTAATTCTTGTTTGAATTTTGGACTCCATATATATGCCAGAAATGGCTAATGGCATCACGACACAATGGTTTGAGACTGAACACTGCAAGTAACAATAAAATGAAAATCAAATCGTTTCAAATGAAAATAACCTTTGCTTAGGTTAAGCATTTTATACATAATTTTAGTATTGCTGTCTCACATAGCCATACTTTTGTCTCTTTGTAAGTAGGACTAGTTTGCAGCTTGTTATTAACTTAGACAGGAAGGATGAGTCTGAAATAAATTATACCTCAATAATAGACTGCATGGACAAAAACGTTTGGATGCGTAATATGAAATTCTGCTCATGGATATCAACTCTCCTTGCCATTGAGTACACAAACATTCAAAAGTTTGAGGTCAGTACAATTTATTTAATACAAAAATACTTTTATTCAGCAAGGATGCATTAAATTAATAAAATGGGACAATAAAGATATGTATAATGTTAAAAAGTTTCAATTTCAAATACTTTCTATTCATTAAAGAATCCTGAAAGTTTCCAAAAAACATGAAGCAGCACAACTGTTTTCAACATTGATAATAATATGAAATGTTTATTGAGTATCAAATCAGCATATTAGAATGATTTCTAAAGGAGCATAGTGTAGCTCAAGCAAATCTCTAAATATATTTCAAAGGCATGATTATACTAAATACTACATTTAATAAAAAAACTAATAAAACACAAAATTTTGTTTTCCCAGCAGACTTATAAAAACATATGCATCTTGACTCCCGCAGCAGTCAGACAATCTGATTAAACTTGTCATTTTTTTCTTCTTTTTTTTCTTTTTGTTCAGTTTTTTTTGCACTTATGCCTGTGAGATCGACATAGACATATTTTGTTTTTAGCCACCTTACCTCCTCATTCTCACTGACACTATATATATATTTGTGTGTGTGTGTGTGTGTGTGTGTTTGTGGGGTGGGGGGTGCTCGTCCACATGTGCAAGCGTGTATTTCCTTACCCTTGTCTCTGTCTGTGATATTGTAGAGCTGGGGACTTATGGCAAGCTAAAATATTATCACTCAATGACCGAGGAAGGTAAGAATCTTTCTGTCAACCCTAATTTTTCCTCTCTTTCTGCTTCCCCTCTCTACCCATGATGCTATTTGTTCATATGAGTGTGAGAGAGAGTTTTCTTTCCCATTTTTTACTTTCATGACTGTAGCCGAGATTTCACTAACATAAGTGCAAATCGTGGTTTCCATTCTTAATTTAGTTTAATTTAAAATTGTCATGGTTATTTTTCTTCCAACGTTTTTTTATTATATATTTTTTTATATTTTTTTTCATTGTTTGTTCTGAAGAAAAAAAAAAGAGATTGTTTTGTTTGAAAGGTATTTATTTTTGTAATATAAATGCATGACAAAATGTGCAGGTAAACATGATCAGAAAACATTTGAAGTAAAACATTTAGAGCTATATATATTAACCCTGTAAAATCGAAACATTTTATTGAACAGTTTATTGAACCATCAGACAAAAAATAATAATAATGTTTTGCAGACTATATATGTTTTTGTTGAGTATCATATTTGATACATATGGCTTTTATGGCTCATAATAGTATGACAAACTGAGAATAGAGTACTCAAACTCGAGGAGGAAAAAAAGCTAAATTTTTTCATAGGCCCAAACTGAGCAAAAATATGCAATTTGGTGCAAAAATTCTCTTAGCTTCATAACAGCAAACTACTTACATAAAATGCATATATATATTAGTTATCTCTGGATTATCTACCAATAATATGTCTATGTGAGATGATGTTTAAATGCTTAGTTTTTGAAAGTACTATTGAAACGAGCCAATGGAATTGGCGTGCGTGATTCGCATCACACACTCCACCCCTGCGCCGCGGCAAGTGGATGCACGCACTAGTTGCTTTTTTCGCTGAGGAGCCGAGTGTAACTCGGAGTCAGCGGTGTTCCAGCGATAGTGGCGAAGGGACTACGTGGAGGGACTACATCAGGGAACGAGGGTTGCATACACAACCGAGACGTTCCCTTTCAGTCGTTCACGTTCAACGTAGTCGACGTCGACGGAATGGGATCCCCCATTGAAAACGGCACTAGAGCTGCCACCTTCCAATGCCTAGACAAAAGCCTCCTGACCCCCCACAATTTGAGGCGGACAAGGGACAGGGCTTAGGCCAGGGAAGTCACTGCTGTTCCACAGGACCGCTGGGGAAGTGTGCCCTATCAATGGAAGGAAGGGAAGCCACATCCTGCCCAAAGGGAGGTAACATGTGGAGAATACACAAATGGACTGGGCGGATGAACGGGCAGTACAGCATATGGAATGTCACTGGGGCAATACTCTCACTAACTCACTTAGGAGCTCACCACCCAGGTGGGCACATGCACCTTGGGAAAACTTTCTCACCAAGATGAAGGCAACCACATGTAGTGGGCCAACCTCTGCTTGGAAACAGCCTTCCCTTCTGCTGGTCTCCGTAACAGACAAGGGCTGGTCTGAGGTCCAGGCTTTGCATTCTGAGCACGTATAACGCAATAGAGCGGACGGACAGAGAAAGCCAGGGCTGGGTCTGCCTCCTCCGGGGCAGCGCTTGCAGGCTCACCACTTGGTCCCGTAGGAGAGGTAGGAACCTTGGGCACATATCCAGGCCGGGGTCTCAGATTTCATGAGAGTCAGCCGGCCCGAATTCCAGGCACGATTCATTGACCGAAAATGCGTGCAAGTACCTACTCTCTAGATAGAGACCGAGCAAGCAGGAGAACTGTCCATCCATCCATCCATCTTCTTCCGCTTATCCGGGGCCAGAAATCTTGTCCTTTCGGTCATGACCCACAGCTCATGACCATAGGTGAGAGTAGGAACGTAGATTGACAGGTAAATCGAGAGCTTCGCCTTGCGGCTCAGCTCCTTCTTCACCACGACAGACCGGTACAGCGACCGCATTACTGCAGAAGCTGCACCGATCCGTCTGTCAATCTCCCGTTCCATTCTTCCCTCACTCGTGAACAAGATCCCAAGATACTTGAACTCCTCCACTTGAGGCAGGAACTCTCCACCAACCTGAAGCGGGCAAACCACCCTTTTCCGAGAGAGAATCATGGCCTCGGATTTGGAGGTGCTGATTCTCATCCCAGCCGCTTCACACTCGGCTGCAAACCGTCTCAGTGCATGCTGAAGGTCCAGGTCTGATGGGGCCAGCAAGACAACATCGTCCACAAAGAGCAGAGATGAAATCGTGTGGTCCCCAAACCTGACACCCTCTGGCCCCTGGCTCCATAAAAATTATGAACAGAACCGGCGACAAAGGGCAGCCCTGCCGGAGTCCAACATGTAGCGGGAACAAGTCTGACTTACTGCCGGCAATGCGAACCAAGCTCCTGCTCCGGTCGTACAGGGACCGGATAGCCCTTAGCAAAGGGCCCCGAACCCCATACTCCCAGAGCACCCTTCACAAGATGCTGCGAGGGACACAGTCGAATGCCTTCTCCAAATCCACAAAGCACATGTGGATTGGTTGTGCAAACTCCCTTGAACCCTCCAGCACCCTGGAGAGGGTATAGAGCTGGTCCAGTGTTCCACGACCGGGACGAAAACCACACTGTTCCTCCTGAATCCGAGGTTCTACTATCGGCCGTATTCTCCTCTCCAGTACCCTGGCATAGACTTTCCTGGGGAGGCTGAGAAGTGTGATCCCCCTATAGTTGGAGCACACCCTCCGGTTCCCCTTCTTAAAAAGAGGGACCACCACCCCGGTCTGCCAGTCCAAAGGTATTTGCAGATGCGATGCTGCAGAGGCGTGTCAGCCAAGACAGCCCCACAACATCCAGAGACTTGAGGTACTCGGGGCGGATCTCATCCACCCCCAGTGCCTTACCACCGAGGAGTTTCTTGACTACCTCAGTGACTTCAGCCCGGGTGATGGACGAGTCCACCTCCGAGCCCTCAGCCTCTGCTTCCTCAATGGAAGACGTGACGGTGGGATTGAGGAGATTCTCTAAGTATTCCTTCCACCGTCCGATGACATCCCCAGTCGAGGTCAACAGCTGCCCACCTCCACTGTAAACAGCGTTGGTAGGGCACTGCTTCCCCCTCCTGAGGCGCCGGACGGTTTGCCAGAATCTCTTCGAGGCCGACCGGTAGTCCTTCTCCATTGCCTCACCGAACTCCTCCCAAGCCCGATTTTTTGCCTCCACAACCACCCGGGCTGCAGTCCGCTTGGCCTGTCGATACCCGTCAGCTGCCTCAGGAGACCCACAAGCCAGCCAGGCCCAATAGGACTCCTTCTTCAGCTTTACGGCATCCCTTACTTCCGGTGTCCACCACCGGGTTCAGGGATTGCCGCCTCGACAGGCACCGGAGACCTTATGGCCACAGCTCTGAGTTGACAATGGAGGTGGAGAACATGGTCCACTCGGACTCAATATCTCCAGACTCCCTTGGGATCTGGTCGAAGCTCTGCCGGAGGTGGAAGTTGAAGATCTCTCTGACAGGGATTCGGCCAAACGTTCCCAACAGACCTTCACAGTATGTTTGGGTCTGCCGAGTCTGTCCAGCTTCCTCCCCCGCCATCGGATGGCCAAGACATACGGCCGGAGGTCAGATGAAACAACCACAAAGTCGATCATCGACCTCCGGCCTAGGGTGTCCTGGTGCCATGTGCACTGATGGACACCCTTATGCTTGAACATGGTGTTCGTTATGGACAAGCTGTAACTAGCACAGAAGTCCAATAACAGAACACCACTTGGGTTCAGATCAGGGGGGCCGTTCCTCCCAATCACGCCCCTCCAGGTGTCACTGTCACGTGGGCGTTGAAGTCCCCCAGTAGAACGACGGAGTCCCCAGTCGGAGCACTTTCCAGCACCCCTCCCAGAGTCCCCAAGAAGGCCGGGTACTCTACACTGCCGTTTGGCCCATAGGCGCACACGACAGTGAGAGACCTATCCCCGACCCGAAGGCGCAGGGAAGCGACCCTCTCGTTCACCGGGGTGAACTCCAACACATGACGGCTGAGATGCGGGGCTATAAGCAAACCCACACCAGCCCGCCGCCTCTCACCATGGGCAACTCCAGATTGGTGAAGAGTCCATCCTCTCTCAAGGGGTGTGGTTCCAGAGCCCAAGCCGTGCGTGGAAGTGATCCCAACTATCTCTAGTCAGAATCTCGAAAATCAGGCTCCTTCGCCGCCAGAGAGGTGACGTTCCATGTCCCTAGAGCTAGATTCCGTGTCCAGGGATCGGGTTGTCAAGGCCCCCACCTTCGACTGCCACCCGATCCACTAAGCATCGGCCCTTACGGTCCCTCCTGCAGGTGGTGGGTCCACGGGAGGGCGGCCCCACATTGCTCC
Source organism: Leuciscus idus (assembly GCA_021554675.1). NCBI lineage: Eukaryota > Metazoa > Chordata > Actinopteri > Cypriniformes > Leuciscidae > Leuciscus > Leuciscus idus. The sequence continues at coordinate 53,581,845 of CM038622.1, read as the reverse complement.
TTTGGGCTGAGCCCGGCCGGACCCCATGGGGTAGGCCCGACCACCAGGCGCTTGCATACGAGCCCCAACCCCAGGCCTGGCTCCAGGCTGGGGCCCCGGCTGCGCCATGCCGGGCGACGTCACGGTCCTTGAATTTGTTGGCATCATAAAGGGTTTTTGAACCGCTCTTAGTCTGGCCCGTCACCTAGTACATGTTTGCCTTGGGAGACCCTACCAGGAGCATATAGCCCCAGACAACATAGCTCCTAGGGTCATTCGGCTACTCAAACCCCTCCACCACGGTAAGGTGGTAGTTCAAGGAGGAGAGCAGGAGAACTGTTTCTCTAAAAACAGAATTTTTAACTCACTACCTTCAGGGCTCAAGGGAGGTCTCTGCAGTGCAGTAGCACCAGAGATAAGTCCCAAGAGGTTAAAGAGGCGGATTCAGTCTCCTTGCTCCCCTCAGGAACCTGACGATCAAGTCGTGCTTCCACGGATTTGTATCCACTGCATCATGATGTGTGTCAATACAGAGGCAACAACATTTTGAGGTGGAGGAGACAGCCCTCTCTCCAACCCATTAGCAAGAAAGAAGCACTGAAGTGATCGAACATCTTCGGGATCTCCTCACGGAGAGAAGACTCAATTCAATGAATATGTTCCACTTCTAAGGCATTTGCCTAATTTTGAGAAGTGCTCTCACAGAAGTAATCGTCTCTACGGCATAAAAATTATTGCGGTAGTAACCAGAACCTCCGCGTCCTGTTCTCTTTAGAACCAGACCTTGAACTCTCCAGGGTCTAAACGTGGGTGCCATCATGCCCCATACCTGAGAATGTACTCAGAGGAAGGAATCAGGCAGGGCTGTAGAGAGGAAAGGTCTGGTTTGGCCATATAAGAGGCAACTAGCAAGACCTGCTCCATCTCCTCCCTGACTTTAGCACAGTTGTGTGCAAGAAGGCTCACTGGGGAATGTATTTCTGCTGTGGCCAGAGTTTTTTCTGAGTCGAGGGGTGTCCACTCAGACAGGAGAAAAACAAAACTGGCGGAGGATGAGTCTGGAGGGGCAACAGATGTAACTGTGCGGCCCCGGAGTGGTCCCCAAACAGCTGGACCGCCTGGGGACAGAGTCTCCACTCTCCCTGGGCCACAAGCTGTCGTGAGGCTCGTCAGCGGCACGATTGAGCAGGCCAGTAGTAATAAGTGGAAGAAGCTACCTCAGAAGCTTCTGACTCCGAGGAGGTGGCGGGCGAGTTGCAACATGTGAGGGGAGCGTAGCTCAATGGTCGCAATGTTGTCTTTTCAGACCAGTACATGCTCGCTGAACAGTGGTGTTTCAAAGCAAGGTGAACTGCAAGCAGCTCGAGGCAATGGATGCCAATGCAGTCGGAGGGCCGCCCAGACCTCTGTTACTGCATGCCCTTTATACATGGCCCCTCAGCCAGTATTAATGGACACTCATTCTAGGAGCAGTTGGCCCGGAGAAACAAAAGGTCTGTTTACGGGCTGAGGGTTTGGCGACAGGCCAGGGAGGCTATCACACGGAGTGTGTCGCCGTGCCACGGCCACCTCGGGACTCGGCCTGAAGGCGGCCCGAAGCGGGGTCTGAGTGTGCAATGCAACACTTACCTGACTCCACTAAGTGGCAGGGGATGCGTGAGAAGGCAGATGACCAGGTCCTCGAACCGCACCCAGCTGCCAGCTGGCGAAGGGTGCAAGGCTTTGCAGAGTCACACACCGCCAGACTAGCCCTCTAGGGGCCAGGAACGGAGAAATTGTTCTTTCCTTGAGTATGTGGGTACCAGACACACATAGAACAAAAAACTTCACCCGGCCCTCTACCGGATGGAGTAGATCGGTGACCATCTCCTAAGAGCATTCCTCCATACCTGGGAGGCCCGCTCAGGAACGCTTTTGCTGTCACTTACTACCTGGCTTGGCAGCGCCTGAAGCGGGTGGGGTGCCCCTTCTGCGGCCGGCACCACGTTGAGATCTGGGTGGAGGCTCCTGCGACGGTCCAGCGGGAGCGGAGGCGGCTGCACACGGGCGCCCTTGGCGACGAGCAGGCGGAGGACCTGCCGCCGGCGGACGGGTGGAGGCAGCAGCAGGCCGCTGGGGCAGGATGTGCCGGATGGCCTCCGTCTGCTTCTGGGCAAAGTTTGGCGTTGCCGAATAACCCAACCTGTGAAATGGGAGAGTCCAGGAATCGAACCTTATCCGCTTCTCTCATATCAGCCAGGTTGAGCCAGAGATGGCGCTCCTGGACCACAAGGGCGGACATCACCAGACCGATCGCACAAGCTGCATCCTTCATACCCCGGAGGGCAAGGTCGGTCGCAGTGCGGAGCTCACCCATGAGCTCACGGTCTGGGCTACCCTCGTGCATGTTCATGAGTGCCTGGGCCTGATGGACCTGAACCAACGCCATAGCATGCAGTGAGGAAGCGGCTTGCCAACAGGCTTTGTAAGCTTTGCCCGTCAGAACGGATGAAAACTTACAGGCCTTAGAGGGGAGACGAGGATCCCCCTTCCACAAGGTAGCGGTCGCTGGACACAGTTGCACCGCAACAGACCTCTCCACTGGAGGGATCGCCTCGTAACCCTTCGCCGCTCCCCCTTCAAGGGTAGTGAGGGGGAGGAGCTACTCAGGCGATTTCTGGCAGAGAAAGGTGCCGTCCATGCCTTTGTCAACTCCTCATGCACTTCAGGAAAGAAAGGAACTGGAGCGGCGGGCTGAGAACCAGACCGACCCGCTCCGAGGAACCAATCATGAGCCCTACCGCCTCGGCGGCCTTTTTAAGCATGGCTGCCATCTCTGGATCCGGCTCGGGCAACGCTGGTCTCCCAGAGGGAGACAGCGCAGCCGAGTCATCATCTCCAGAGCCCAGCTCACCCTCTGATGCTGCGATGGACATCCTGTCCTCTGGAGGGACCCCAAATGAAACGGCTGGTCGGTCCACTACAGAGGGACCAGCACGCTCATCTGGGAGCTCCACCGGCTGCGGTGCGAAAGAGAAGTGAGGGATCCATGGGCCTTTGCCAGGCGGATTACCCCTCACTGTAATCCTCAGGTCACCCAGCCCAGACAGCACTCCAGTCCTCTTCTGGGAAGGTAGCCCAGAAGAAACACTAGAGCGGGGCCTGGGGATGGGGACTCCACCCTCGTGAACGAAGGCGATCCTCGCGAACCTCAACACCGAGATGGTCATATTCCCGCTATGAGAACATGAATCATCCACAAGAGCTGCTTCAGCGTGCTTTAAGCCCAGACACGTGATACAACTCTCGTGACTGTCAGAGGGAGACAGAGCCCTACCACACCCTGAAATTCACGGATGGAATGGCATCTTGAAAATGACGCAAACACACCCATGTTGCTCTTTTAGAAAATGGGACCCGTCACCAGTGCCGGAACACACAGGGAATGACCGCTTAACACTTAATTCAGCGAACTGAAACATTGAAGCACTCACTTTTCCGCCCTCAACCAGCCGTCAACACACACACAATAGAAACTTGTTTGCTGTTAAAATAGCAGTTGAGAGCTCAAAGCTTGCGACCACCGCTGCACTGCACTGTATAAACCACCAGCACCGGGAGAGTCTTTTTAGAAGAACACCAATACACTTGCTCGTTGTACACAACAGTACTCTTCAGAGACATCAAAGACGATCTGCTCCAAAGCAAAAAGCAACTAGTGCATGCATCCACTTGCGAATGCGAATCACACACACCAATTCCATTGGCTGGTTTCAATAGTACTCGAAGATGACTGGCTCCCTAAGCGTGATCCCATTCAGTCGACGTCGACTACGTCGAACGTGAAAGACTGAAAGGGAACCTAAGTTGCTTAAGTCCAGTAAATATTCATGTTGAAATATTACTAACAATACAAAAGTCAGTAAAGATTTCACAACAAAAAGACACGTGAACCATAATGTGAAGTGGATGTTTTTAAAATTAGACTAAAAGGCCTTTTACTTGCTAAAAAAAAACTGTGAAGTAGCAATCAATTGATAATTTAGAGGTTTCAATTTAAAGATATGTGCATATCAATTACAATACAAGGCTTTATAGGGTTAACGACCACATGCAATTAAAATTAGAATTTTGTGGCTTTAAGTCCACGTCTTCTAGCTTTGAGGTCAAGTATTAGTTTTGAGCATGCAACTAAATGTTTACAGAACTAATCTATAGCAGATATACTCATTTAAAATACATAGTCTCTTTTTAACTGGAAAACAAATGAAATATATCAATGATTCATCCAGTACTACACATTTCTGGCCAATCAAGTGCTCACCAGAATAAGAAGGACACTGATTAGGAACTGACTAGCAAGTCATTTTTAAAGAAATAGCTCCTTCCTAAACATCCTGTTTCAATAAATACGTCAATGCATGAAAGAAAACAAGGTTTGTTTAATTTGGGGTCTTTAAAAAAATTCAATTATCAGAATAGTTGGTCGAATCTACACAAAGTTTTCCGATAAGAGAGCAGCATTACTCGTCACTGTCTGTGACTGCTCGGCAATCCGTGAGAGTCAGATAACGTGCCTGGCTGCATTCAGACACGCACAGAAATAGATGCTAAGAAACGTACGTCACGGTGTTGAGACGAAGAGGAGTGAGTCATTCTATAACTAGAGTTATGCAATACCAGCAGCGCAGGGATAATGCAATAATAACACACATCCCCCCCCCCACCCCCACCCCCTCTCTCTCTCTCTCTCTCTCTCTCTCTCTCTCACGTCTCACTAATGCAATAATGTCAGTTCTTAGACATCTGTTATGGCTGAATTGCTTAAGTCTCTTTGAGGATCCATAACATCTAAGGCAACAGAATGACAAATCACAGTGTGCGCGCATGCACGTGTGTGTGTGTGTGTGTGTGTTACACAGAGTTACAGAGTTCTAATTTTAGTTCCCTCCTCCACACTAAACAGACTTTGATGTAATATTCAGCATGGGAAGGTACATGAGTCAATATTTTATCTGACTCTATTTGGAGGAACTCTACCATAGTCTGCTTGTATTCAGAGTAACCCAACAATGATATATTATTAATGCAGATAATATATTTTTAAATGAATAAAAGGCCACTTAAGTGTACTTAAAGAGAGTACATTTCGTTTCTTAAAGGGATCCTATTATGCCCTTTTACGAAGTCTTGATTTTGTTTTTGGGGTGTATATATATATATATATATATATATAATATATATTATTAAAGGTGCATTGCGCAACTTTTCATGTTAAAAATACCCGTTTTCTAACCCATACATGCTTAAACAATTGCCTGATGGGCTGAATGAGCCCTTCTCTGATCACTGCGATTGCCTCTATAATCCTGTACAGTAAAATAAATAAGAGGGATTCGGGTCGGAATTTGAGACTGGGCGTGACGTCATGCGCGTTCACGGCACGCTCACCTGGCTATGTCTGGCAGGTTTGTGTATTTGCCGCCATTCTCCGTAGAAGATGGATTCTAAGAGACCGGCTTGTAATTCATTTCATACACCAACGCAAACTCCACGTAAGATAAAAAAAAGAAAACTTTTGTCTAGTGCAAAAGACAACCTCTGGTTGCAGTTTCGCTTGCCGCCAGAGGGGGCATAGTTCTGCAAAAACTCAGAGACTTGCGCAATGCACCTTTAATGAAAATAATATATTATTAAATAAATAAAAGGCCACTTAAGTGTACTTAAAGAGAGTAGGCTACATTTTCTTGACTATGTTTCTTAAAGGGGTCCTATTATGCCCTTTTATGAAGTATTGTTTTTGGGGTGTACTAGAATATGTCTTCATGCTTGATTGTTCAAAAAACATTATTACATTATTATTACATTATTACAGCTCCTCTCTCCCCAGTCTGGTTGAACACGTCGTTTTCAAAGTAGCCCCTCCTTCTGAAATACGAAATGTGCTGTGATTGGTTAGCTGGCCCAGTGTGTTGTGATTGGCAGCTCTTAGCGTGTGTTCTGGAAATGTCACGCCCCTTCATGACTGTGAACACTACTCAGATGTAAATATTAACGATGGCGCCAATTTCAAACCATTTTGAGCCCGATTCAGGTCCTGACAATGCTAACAAACAAGAGGATTGAGCTGAACGGATTTCAAGCACGGACTTTGCAAGCACAGATTTTACAGGACATTTCAAAATGTTATGTTTTTTTGTCATTTTCTTATAGATACGATGTTATCTACGATTTAATCATATTTGTCGGAAAACTATCATAATACAAACAGTAATCGATCACAAAACCATGGCTCATTTTCCTAAGGGGCGGTGAACAGCTTTACAAAAGCAAGAGCTTACAAAAGCTAAAGTAAACACTACATCAAATAATGTAATGTTAGCTAGCAGGCTAGCGGAGGCAAAGCTTTGCCCTTCGTTTACATCATAGCTATAGCAACTACATAAAACGTATAATTGGAACTGTTAATAGAATACACAACTACAAATAATAAGACATACTTACAAGTTGTGATCCATAAACAACAAATTGTCCTGACAAAATGGAATGGCTACGTCTTCAAGGAGAATTGTGCGTATAGCCTGCATTGTACTCTGTCTGTCTGCTGTTCTCCGTAAAATGTGAAAAACAGAAAAACATTGAGGATAGAATGTTCAGGAACAGTGTTGAAAATACATGTTAACCTCTCTAACTAAGTTCGTCAGCCTTCGGACAGCCTTTTTCCGGGGTGTAAAAAAACAGCGACAACAACTAATTCCTCTTCTCTAAAGCAGCCCAACATGGCCTCACCCCATTTGTTGTGTGTTTCCGCCCGGGTGTTTCACAAATTTTTGAGATTGTGATGTCAACAACCTGGGAATAAGCTTGTTGAAGTCCCTTCTAGCCATTTGTTATAGTCCTTAAAAAGTGATTTTCTTCTTTTTCACAAGGTAATACTTGCCATGATTTTGAGAAACCCAATTAACCTCCATTGTTTAGACTAGAGAAACTGGAGACCATGCTGACTACAGAACACTAACAATACTTTAGAAAACCTTGCCCACCTCCTGCCTACATTACAAACTATTCCTACAACACCACAAACAAACCTACTTAAACATAGGTCTAACAGACTTCAGCATAGACCCTAAAATTCCGAAACCACTTTACATTACAATCCGTGTTAGTGATATGTAGGTCACGTTACATACATGTGCATGTTGATTGGGGTCACAGCCTTTTGATCGAGCCAGACAGCATAGTCTCTCTATCAGCCAATCAGAGCCAATGAATCCTCAGGAAGGTCAAAGACATTTAGTGATCAGGATGTTTTCCATTAGTAAACCAAACCTCCACACATTATGTTCACACATATGCTTCAACACAAGCTTAATCACATGCAGTTTCATTCATGCAAAGAATTAGACAGGAAAACACTGCTACTGTTTGTGTAGGATCGCCTAAATTTTTTCTTCCACATTGATGGATCCTGAAAAGGCTGTGCAACTGTATTGATGTTTTCTTCATGATTCTGGTACTGCTCTATCCACACTGAGCTATAGACTTTGCCTACAGTATAAACAGATGTGTTTAATGTTCTGTTGGTTTGAAGGTTACATTAAAGGTCAAATGGTATTTTGAACTTTTTTCAAGCTACAAGTTACAAGAGGCTGTGCTAAATAGTGAATAATTGGCTATATACCTGAAATGGTCGCATTCACGCTTACACAATCAAAGTTATTTTTATATAGTCCCCTTGGTTGTATACACTTGAATTAAAGGTCATGACCACTACTACAGATATAAGTCGACCAACATTACTTTTTTGATAGTAGCTTTGGTTTGGTCATGCCGTGGTTTCCCCCGTACACTTGACTAAAATAACATTATATTAAACAGAGATAAGACACACCCAAATTTAGGTTGGTCAAGCAGCATTTTGCTGTCCTAAACAGAAATTCACTTCTTGTCTTTGCAAACCAAGTACACTTGAATTGATGCCAAATAATAGGCGTCAGTAGTTTTAGCTACTCTCAGCATCACGGGCTAATTTGAGTTACAAATCGCCACAAGCCTTCTTTAGCATCTCCCTAAATACTCAGACCAAGGCAGAAACCTCTTTTCAAATGTAAACATGAGTTTACAATGGGAATTTGCATTAATCACCGTCCCAGACTTACTGGGGACAGAAGTTGATTTACATAGGGGCACACCCACAGCAGTTAACAAGATATCTCTAAACTCTCCACACCTTATTACCTTTTTGGTTTACTTCTGTGGGAATGACACCTTTGTACCAGTCGCACTGAGACATTTCAAATGATACCAAACATGTATAATACTGTATGATATTTGTTCATATTAAACCATATCGATTTTTGGGTGAATTCAGGTGAAGGGAATGATGTGTAAATTGGGAGGTGATCAACTCGTGTCTCGAATGGGGATGGTAATATAGCAAGAGAGTTCAAATGTTAATTTCAGCCCTCTCTTACAGTTCTTCGAGTTTCTCCAGTCTTACATGTGCATGACATGTACTGGAGTCACTATATTCCCCATATACTGTCACAACATAAAAATAAGAAAAGATCGCAAATTAATAAATATTAAATATTATTAAATATTTTCTCATTAAAACATATTCTTTAACTAAATAATTTGGCAATATGCAACTAAACCATTTGGTCTCTGTGGGTGCTGCACAGTGATATCCTTTGTGAAAAAGAAGTACACATTGGCACACCTAAAAAATGCGAACTGAATGTTCTCAGACACTTGAAATGAATTGTATTGATAAAATGTATTATAGTTTAAAATTATAATACATTCAAATAGCTGAACTTAAGCGTGCTTTTTTGACCCACTTAAGTAGGCTTTATATGTGTTTTCATAATTATGAAATATGGTTAAAGTGTACTACTTTACAATTTAATGTAATTTCTATTAAAACTTGTATGCCATATATTTTATATATTTGAACTTGCACATTTGTAATGATTACGTTGCAATTTAGTGTCTTTAAAATATATTAACTTTAAATATAATATTGAATAACATTTAAGTATGTTAGTCAAAACATCAAAATAAGTATACTTTTTTAAAGCATGACAAAAGATTATTAAAACATAATGAATAACAAAATGTAAAAATGTATTTACTTTTAAATTATTACATTTTAAAAGTATACTTAAGTGTGTTAAGAAATATATTCATTTAAGTGCACTTATTTTTCACAAAGGATACACAAAAGGTTAACAGATGTGTCCTGTCGAATGTTATATCAGGTATTTTAACATGGCTGAATATGGCTAATCAGCATCCAGGACCCTATTTCACCAACTTTTTTTTAGAAATGGCATACAGTTTGTTTCATATCCAGTGAGTGAAATGAAACATGCTCACTTAGCTGGGGAAATATCCTGGGGAAATTTGTTATTCCAAATCACTCACTCTCCTTCTGGACTATTTTTCAGGAAAATTTCGTGAGAAGGCATCCATCCTTCACAAAATTGCCAAAAAGAAATGCCAAGTGGAGGACTCAAATGGAGTTGCTGGTAAGTGGTACAGTTGGAAAAAATAACATGCATTAATACATTCAAAACTGATAAATAATGGCTAAGTTATTCCTGGTAAATTATGTAGGCCTACTGAGCCAAGCTCTATTAAATTTGCCATTGCATGTTAAATCCATTGCTGAAATGAACAAGACCCAGCTTTTTTCAACCAATTTCAAATGAGCTTCTTAAGATAACAACTGCTTGCGGACTTTATAGAAACAAAATAAAGTATCATAATATATTTAAATCCCATAATATCATTTGTGTGTTGAATACACTTTCATTTCAAGTGCAAAATTATGCTAACAGTTCCATATTAGCATATTAGCATCAAAAGCAGGGCAGTTGAGAGCACGCAGCTTCTTTGATGTGACCATAGTCTGTTCAGAACATCTTTAACCCTTTCAAATCGATCTACTGCACTTTCTCCATCTTTTTTTTTTTATTTTTTTTATTTTTTATCAGGCCAATATGTGTATGACAAAAAATATTTTAGACATATACATTGGCTACATAGTGCTAATTTTTGAAGTATCTTAAATAACTATATAAATACAGTATTATGTAAAGCTACAGAATGTGAGAGTTTGATCGGTTATGTAAATTACGGTATTGGGGAAGTTCAAATTGTAATATCCAGGCCTGGCAAATTAACCTTCTACATGCTTATACATAAGTCTGACTTATATGCTGTATATATAAAAACATAATGGAGGTATCAAGTTCAAACTTGACAAAATGTTTTAAAGACATTTAAAAATTACGTGTTTGTAGTGTAAGGTGCTGAAAAAACAACGGCTAAAGACTAAGGTATCTTAGACCTGCCTTAAAATGATTTTATTTGGGGACTTTTTTGCATGTGTCATTTATTTTATTTCTTTGTCCATTTAGTACATTTCCTGTTTGTGTTATAGATAAAAATCTGCCAAACAGCTCCAGTGTCGAGGTGGACGTGACTCCACCCATGAATGGCACCGCTGGACAGGATGGCGATGCGGTGAGTTGTTGATACTAAAGTAAAACTAACGCACAGTGGTTATTATAGTTAACTAAAAATAAAACCATAAAACAAATTATGTTAATTGAAATAGAATCTACATTAACTGAAATAAAATTAAATATAAAAAAATATATTTTATTTCTACTAGTTGCTAAGAAAACATTTATTATTTTTATTTACTTTTAGTTGATGTACTAAAATAACTAAAAACTAAAAAATACTCAAATCTATGTAGACATATTTAACTCTTTTCCTGCCATCGACAAATCAGTGTTTTCATTTTTATATGGTAGGGAACACCAGTTCATCAAACATTCCAAAAAAATCATTTCAAATAAAATGAAAACTAATCCAACATATTAATAAAACTATAATAGTATCTCAGTGATGCTAAAATAACACTGACTACACACACATTAATGTACACACAGTGATTTAAAAACAAAAATAGGACAGAAAGTGAATCATAGCGCTGACTTTGGAAACAGAAGTGAAGGCCAAGTCACGGCAGGACTGAAAAAAAACTCCTTCTCCCTCCTACTGTACTGTCTCCTCATCTCACACACACACATACACACTGTCCTGTGTTCAGAAGATGAAGCGTTCTCATCCTCTGCCCCCTGTTGGCACGGCAACATGCCAGCAGAACAGACGGCACAGCATGCATGCAGGCTGAGAGAGACCCTCTCAATGTCACCGTGACTACCCGGTCACAAGAGAACCATCACTCATAGACTGTGTACACACACGCTATAGATCGGTGTGAGTCTGGCGTCTGTCAACAAATATAACATGGGTTTTTCTTGAAGCATTGCCATAAGCAAGTCAAGTCAAATTTGTTTGTATAGCGCTTTTTTCAATACTAAGCTTGTTTCTGCCAAGGAATAAAAGTGTAAAAAGGTAATTGCGACTTTTTTTCTGCAATTACGACTTTACAGTTTACCGTTTTTATCTCACAATTCTGAAAAAAAAAGTCAATTGTAAATTGATGTTATCTCCATTAAAATATTAGTTCACAAATTTCCAGTTAATAAAAGCTGCGAAAATTAGATCTGACATAGAAAGTATTTAAAAGAGTACGACATCCTGTTCAAACAATGATTTTGTCCTCACTGTCTCGTTTTTGTTTGTGTTGCTTTGAAAATGCTGTCTTTTCTGAAGGTCTAGACATATTTTTGTTATACTGTAGAGGAGAAAGGACAAGAGGAGCCATCGAGTCCTGCAAATCCTCGTCTCTCTGCTCATGTGGAGAATCAAACGCTACATTATTGATGAAGAGAAGGTTTCATTCTTTTAGCATTGTTTAATGTCTGGACAAATTGTCCTGGAAAAAAAAAGAGAACGAGGGAAAGGAGATAAGAGAGAATGAGAGAAGAGCCGTCGAGTCCAGTAAACCTTCGAAAATCAAATGCTACATTATTGATTAACAGGAGGATTCTTTCATTTAGCATTTTTGTAGGTGTATACAAAAAAACCAATAATCAGAACAAAAGGCAGTTGAAGGATGACGTGCATAATTCAGATATTTATCTGACTCCAGTATAATTAATCTGACTCCATTAAAGTTGTTGTTATTCTTTAACCTCTCATTCTTTAAAGGTAAAAGTCTTTCTGAGAACTGAATGGAAAACGTAGGATTTAGATAACGAAAGTTATAATCACTTTAGCTTTCAACATCATCAGTGATTAAAGGAAAGATTCTCAAAGCCTTTAAAGCAGGCAAAGTTATTTATTAAGTTACATGTTTAAATATACAGACAGTAGAATGGAACAACATACTGTATAGAAATGTTCCACTGTTGTGCAGAAGAGGCCGTAAAAGCCTTTCTCATAGTATGAGGTTACGCACTGGTGTGTGGGAGTGGCAGGGTTAAAGCCTTTCTCCAAGATCAACAGTTACCTTTCCTTCTTATACCCTGAGCAAAGCATTGTTAAACAAGAGTGGAATACCAACACCGAAACTGACCGACAGGAAACCAAAAGATGAGGCAAATGGGTGGTGATCAAGAGGGGGAGCAGAACATTATATATTCTCCTCAATGCATGTTTAAGCAATAGTATCTAGATTGTACATTAGGAAACTTTAATATCTCTATTAAGTTCACCACCGTTCAGTTCAGTTTATAAGCTGTCAGATGAGACCAAACATGGCATAGTTACATATTGTCAGGGATCAGCCAGGCTCCATCACCTCCCAATCACAAAGATCGCTGTCACCTGAGTATTAATCACCCGCACCTGCACTTCATCTGCTTATCATCACAGACACATATAAGCGCACAATCACTCTGGCACTTTGTCTGGTCTTGTTCATGAGTAAGATGAAGATAGCATTCCTATGAAGTTTATGCTACGTCTATTCGTCTCTCATCCTGTTTCTCCAAGTCTCCATCGTCATCCCCCTCGTCCAGCCACTACTCACCTCTCTTCCAGCATCGGTGTGTGCTTCCGCCATTTACCTCTTTCTCACCCGCGGCCTCCTCAACCATCTGCAATGGAAAGAACTGTCAGCATCTCAATTTACCATTCTCAAAGACATTCTCATTTACCCGCACTCGCTGGTGCTCACAACCTCCTGATATTAATAAATCTGTTTCTCACCTTTATCAATCTTGTTGTAAGTCTCTGTTCCGTAACACATATTAGAACACACTAGTAAATAAACAGTATGTAGTTGAAAGCATGTGTCCTGTGAAGCAAATGGTACAGATGTGTCATTGAGGTGCAAACGACTCTGTCTCTCTAGAAAGAACCATCCTGTGTCTGGAGTGTCCCAACAGTCCTTAATCAGCATACTGATGAAATCCCCTGCACTGGATAGGCATTAGCATACTGTGATGAAGGCCATTGTGCCACGTTTAATTCACATAGGGCAGTAAAGAGTTCTACCCATATTCGCTCAGCCCTACATAGGTTTGGACAATTTGTACTGTAATTTACTAAAAAAAATTATAATTATTAAACTTATTATTCTGGATTTTTAGCAATCGCCGGGAGCATTCAGTGTTTTTAAACCATAATTGTCATGTAATTAAGTGTTTATGGCAAGGGATTTCAAAGGGACCTCTTACATTTTTATGAATAAATAGTAATTGTTTTTATAAATTTGTAAATAGTAAATTATAAAAATGTAATTGTATAATTGTAAATGTAATAATTAATTATTTCATATATATAGTACTATATATATATATATGAAGAGTTCAGATGCAAAAGCCTCTAAATGCCATCTGAAAGTTTCTTATAGAATGATCATTTATATCAAGCTCGTATATTTAAATTCAATAATTTCACTTAAATGGCAATGAAGATTACCTATTAATTGTCATTTAAGTGAAATTACTGAACTTAAATACACAACCTTCATAAAAATGATCATTCTATAAGAAAATTTCAGATGGCATTTAGAGGCTTTTGCATCTGAACTCTTCATATATATATATATATATATATATATATATACAGTATATATATATATATATACAGTATATATATATATATATACAGTATATATATATATATATATATATACAGTATATATATGCATTCCATCAGTAAGAGCAGAGTGTGAAGGATCAATAGCACAATTGTACTTAAAATATATAAAAACATAATGGGATACATATCAGAGTTCAAAAGAGTACAAATTGTTGGTGCGTGTCTCGCTGGCTCATCTGTGACCAGGAAAGCAAGTCTTTGTGGTGTATCAAGAGAGCTATGGTGCTGAACAAGAGTCCAAATGTGTGTAGAATATATATTTGTTAGGTGTGAGCTGAAGCGTTTGTTGAATTCTTCCGGAGATCTGTTGGTCTGTGGGAAATTAAACGTTAACCTTAACAAGGTTAACTTGTAAAAGTTGCCGGAAAGTCAAAAAGTGTCTGTCTCACAAGGGAATTAGCAAAGATGTTCCCTTTCAGTTGCTCATGTTCAACGTAGTTGTATGTTAAGACTGATTGGGATCCTGTCATCTTCGAGTATTGTAAAAAAGAGCCAATGTACATCCCTTGAATCGCATCACACGCTCCGCCCTGTCTTTTTGCTTCGGAGCCGATAGGATCATTCTGATGTCTCTGAAGAGTTTTGTTTTCTACAACGAGCTAGTGTGTCTGTGTTCTTCTGGAAGACTCTCCCAGTGCTGGTGTTGATAGCGAGTGCAGCAGTGATCGCGAGCTACGGAAGTTCTCAACTGCTGTTTTAACAGCATTTCTTTTAAGAGTGTTTTGTTGGTGGCCGGTTGAGGGCGGAAGTAGTGAGTGCTTCACTGTAAAGTGTTGCCACGGTTGTTCCCCTGTGTGCGCCGGCATTGGTGACGGGTCCCATTTTCTGAAAGAGCAACATGGGTGTGTTTGCGTCTTTTTCAAGATGCCATGCGTTTCTGGTTGCGGTAGTGCTCTTTCCCCATCTGACGGTCACGATAGATGCATCACGTGTTTGGGCTTACAACACGCTGAAGCAGCTCTCATGGATGATTCATGTTCTCATTGTGGGAACATGGTCATCTCGGTGTTAAGATCGAGACTTGCCTTCGTTAAACGCGAGGTTGGAGTCCCCACTCCTATGCCCTGCTCTAGTGTTCCCTCTGGGTCAACTTCCCAGGGGAAGCCTGGAGTGCCGCATGGGTTGGGTGATCTGAGTATTACGGTGAGTGGAAATCCGCCCCGGCAAGGCCCCGTGGATCCCTCCCTCCTCTTTTACACCGCAGCTGGTGGAGCTCCCAGAGGAACATGCTGGTCCCTCTGAGAGAGCCCTCTGTAGTGGCTCTGGAGATGATGACTCGGCTCCGTTGCCTCCCTCTGGGAGAGCAGCGCTGCTCGAGCTAGATCCAGAGATGACAGCTATGCTGAAAAGGACCGCCAAGGCGGTAGGGCTTGTCTGGAATTATCCACCGTGTCCCGAACTGTCTCAGTTGGATGATTGGTTTCTCAGGGCGGGCCGGGCTGGTTCCCAGTATCTTTCTTCCCTGAAGTGCATGAGGAGCTGACTAGGTCGTGGATGGCACCTTTCTCTGCCAGAAACCACCTTGGTAGTTCCTCCTCCCTCACTACCCTTGGTGGAGGTGCGGCAAAGGGTTACGAGGCTATCCCTCCAGTGGAGCGATCTGTCGCGATGCAACTGTTTCCGCGACCGCTACCTCATGGAAGGGGGATCATCGTCTCCCCTCTAAGGCCTGTACGTTTTCGTCCATCCTTACGGGCAAAGCTTACAAAGCCTGTGGGCAAGCTGCATCTTCCCTGCATGCTATGGCGTTGCTTCAGGTCCACAAGGCCCAAGCACGAGGGTAGCTCAGACCGTGAGCTCATGGGTGAGCTTCGCACTGCAACCGACCTTGCCCTCCGGGGTACGAAGGTTGCAGCTCATGCGATCGGTCTGGCGATGTCCACCTTGGTCGTCCAAGAGCGCCATCTCTGACTCAACCTGCCGGATATGAGGGATGCGGACAAGGTTCAATTTCTGGACTCCCCCATTTCTCAGGATGGGCTATTCGGCAACACAGTGGAGAACTTTGCCCAACAGTTCTCTGCTGTCCAGAAGCAGACG
The DNA here is from genome assembly GCA_021554675.1 of Leuciscus idus. Lineage (NCBI taxonomy): Eukaryota > Metazoa > Chordata > Actinopteri > Cypriniformes > Leuciscidae > Leuciscus > Leuciscus idus. Next base: position 53,565,813 of record CM038622.1, on the reverse strand, counting down.
GAGGCCATCCGGCACATCCTGCCCCGGCGGCCCACTGCTGCCTCCACCCGTCCGCCCAGGGCAGATCCTCCACCTGCTCATCGCTGAGGGCATCCGTCTGCCTCCACCTCTGCTCCCGATGAGTCATTGCAGCAGCCTCCACCCAGACTGACGTGGACTTGGTCACACACCCCAGGCACTGCCAAGCCAGGTGGTAAGCGCAAGTGCTCCTGAAGCAGGTCGCTCAGGGATGGAGTAAAGAGCTCTTGGAGATGGTCACCGATCCACTCCCTCCCCCCGGTGGAGGGCCGGGAGGAGTCTTTGTTTGTGTATGTCTGTTCCGCTGCTGGCTCCCATAAAAGCAGAAGAAAGAGCAATTTCCTCTGTTCCTGAGTCCCTAGAGGGCTAGACTGATGGTGTACAGCCTTGCAACCTTTAGCTACCCCTTGCTTTGCCAGCTGGCAGTTGGGTGCGATTCGAGGACCCGGTCTCGCCTTCTCACGCACTCTCTGAGGTCTTCTAGAGACAGGTAAGATTTGCACTACACACTCAGACCCTGCTTTGGGCCGCCTTCGGGCCTTCCGAGCTGGGTCCCTGTTTTTTGCCTAGAAGTCTGTGGTATCCTTGGTTTCCCTGCATCACTCAGTTGTAGCACTACATGGTGCTCCTGGCTGATCCAGTCGGTTCCTCCGTACCAACAGACTCTGCTTCACTAGCTGGCAATTGAGTGCGGTTCAAAGACCCGGTCACGCCTTCTCACGCACTCTCTGCCGCTACCTAGAGACAGGTGTTAAACACTCCGACCCTGCTTTGGGCCGCCTTCGGGCCTTCCGAGTTGGGTCCCTGTTCTCTAGCCCGTTGCCTCACTCTGAGTACGTCTCTGATACCTTGGGCCCCCTGTGTCGGTCCGTTGTAGCACTGAAAGGTGCTCCCGACCGACTCAGCCGGTTCCTTGAATCATCAGACTCGGCTTGATGATTCAGTTCGTCCGGCACCCACCCATGTTCAGCGCTATTTGTTACACCTCAGTGTTCCGAATTGTGCCTGTCGTCTGTGCGGTCATCGCTTTCTACTGGCGAAGGTTGCGATCGAGCTGTTCCTCCAGCCGATATGAAGATAGGCTTCTAAAAATGCCCTGTTCTTCATTGTACCCAAACTATAGTGAGTTAGACCGTCAGGGATCTGTGTTCTTGATTTCTGGCCCTTTTTTAAGCTTCCATTCAGGTTACAGGTCACAAAGCCAGCTTCACCGTTAGCCGGGTTTGTAGTGTCGGCTTGCTGCGCCATTTTGCTCCAGTTGAGTTCCCTCTTCCGAATCCTGTTGAGTTCCTCCTCACCCCTTTGGTGTTGGACGTGGCGGAGTGTCCAATGCTAGACCTATCACTTGTATAACTTGTGTTAGGTTGGGTCCATATGTTGCGATCCCTACGGCGATCCCATATGTGTAGTCTTCCATGGTACGGCTCCCTGCGGCGAGCCCGTGTCTTCCCTTGGCAGAGCCTGCTCTGCCATCACTGATCGGTTGCGTCTCCCCCCTGTTTTCGGCTGGAGCAACCTCAGTAACATTTCATGTGTTGCACTGCCCGCTAAGTTCGCTCATTCCATATGTGTATTCTCCACATGTTACCTCCTTTGGGCAGGTTGTGGCTTCCGCAGCATATGCATTCCAACGAAAGGTAACGCTTCCCAGTGGTCCTGTGGAACAGCAGTGACTTTCCTGGCCTAAGCCCTGTCCTATATCCACCTCAATATGCAGTAGGATCAGGAGGCTTTTGTCTAGGCACTGGAAGGTGGCAGCAATAGTCGCGTTTTAGTTGGGATCCCAATCAGTCATAACGCACGACTACGTCGAACGTGAGTGACTGAAAGAGAACGTCTCGGTTACGTATGTAACCCTCGTTCCCTGAAGGAGGGAACGGAGACGTAGTGCCGTAGCCACTATCGCTGTACCACCGCTGAACCGGGTTCTGCTCGGCTCCTCTGCAAAAAACAACTGGTGCGTGCATCCACTTCCGTATTTATACCCGCGGTGCGGGGCGGAGCGTGTGATGCATCACGCACACCAATGTCCATTGGCTTGTTTTTACAATACTTGAAGAATTGCACACCCTCTCCCATTTGGGAAATCTATAACAGAAGAGTTAATTTGCAAAAACAGATAACTATCAATCAAACTGCAGCTGGGTTGTTTTGATTAAGTAATAATAACTAAAAAAAAATACAGGTTACTTACAAAATGAAAGTTCATTCAAAGTGTTTTTTCATATATAATAAAAGTTAGTTTTTTAGCAAAAGCAGATTACTCCACATTTCATGTTTCAGAGTTAAACAAAACCAAGTAATTGCTATGAGATATAATAAAGCACTCGGTTAAAGCAACACTATGTAACTTTTCAACCTTCATAATATATTTCCAAGATCCTTGTGATGGTACATCGACTTACAATAGGTTGAATGACACGTCTGCCATAGCCTGACAGGGTCTGTATCGCTTTTACTGGCACTATGTAACTTCGGTGTTCGGGTAGTAACCAGAGCACAAAAAGAACTACAAAATTCGACTGCTTTACGGCATACGTCACTTCCCCCACCACTTCGTCAAATTTGGACGTGAGAGGCCAACCAGCGTTTGTTTTCGGCTTTCGTGCGTATGTTTTTGTCATGGGGGTTGTTTACACCTGGCCACTTCATGCATTTTCTCAGATCGGATAGCTATCCGATCGTGAAAAGTCCAGGTTTAAATGCCCTCCGAAACGCATTTGAGACGGATTTGAATCCGATCCCTCAAACCACTTCAGGAGGAGATCTGAGACGCATTCCAGACGAAACTGGACAAGTGTAAATGCATATGGTTTTTGAAACCACATATGTAAATTGTACTCCTCCCAAAAATGCTAAAAAAAAAAAAATAAAAAAAAAAGTGTGAGAGCGTTGTATAGGCTATTATGTTATATCCAGATATGACGACGCGCTGGAACACGCATCACCGCAGATGAGCAACTGCATCAAGCCAACGTGCAAACTATAGCAAATCAAAGTGAAAGTAAGTCGCAGACGCTTAAAGGGATAGTTCACTTTGAAATTAAATTTTGGTATGTTTTAGCTTACCTCAAGGGCATCCAAGATGTAGGTGTCTTTTTTTCCGCAGTAGTTTCAATTTTGATATTTTTAGGTCAAACCGTTCTTGTCTGTCAGTCATATAATGCAGGTCGATGGTCACTTTTCTCAAACAGCATGCACAGAGTCCAAATTAAAACAATTCCCCGTCGTCCAAATTAAACAATTCCCCATCGTAAGTACACATTGATGGCCTAAGACAGGAAACGAGCGGTTTGTGTGAGAAAACGAACAGTTTTTATATCGTTTTTACCTCTTGAACTCAGCCACGTCCAAGTGATCTGAGAGCGCGGGCGGGTATAGATATATACACTAGATGTCGCCTTGGCTACTGCGAAACCGTAGCCAAGGCGACATCTAGTGTTAAAGCTAAAACATACCAAAATTTTATTTCAAAGTGAACTATCCCTTTAACACACAATCTTCATCATTAAAAGTAAAGAAACGAAATGATCTTACCAGGGCTGTTACTGCTCTCTCTTATTGCGGTCTTTGATTTTGAAATTTTAGCTGATGATCTATAAAATGCAGCTCATATCTGTTGCTTTCGGTGACGTGAACTCCATTAAATCTGCATATAGCGCGAGAATTGAAGATCGAATTTAAATCCGTTTTGCAAAAATACATTTATGTGACCAGGTGTAAATGGAATCGTTTTGATAAATCAGATAGCTATGCCTCACAAATTAGTTTGCCAGCTGAACTCAGGTGTTGTGAGGTGTATTTATCACGTAGTCCTGAGGGATATCAGACGACGCTATTGATTGATTCCTGCGATTATCATGAGAACAGCTTTCAATATCTTACATAATTATCATAAATAAGCCTAACGTAGAGGTTGTAAATAGTGTAAACGAGCACAATTTGCAAACTATTATGATAAATTGCAATAATCATGTCTAATGACATCATAACGGCCAATGTTATGAAATAATGCGACGTACATTTAACTTAATTGATGTTATCTGGCATTTTGTAATGTTTACATTCCAATAAAAACAACACAAATTAAATGATACAGTAGGCCTAGACTATAGACTATTTACTTGTGATTTAGCTGCAATCATGTAAAAATGTTATAATATAATATATTTACGACAGTGCAAGTATTCCACAGCGACTCTAGGGGTCGCTGTTTGACAAAAACACAATTTCTACTTAGTGTGGCTTTAATCTTTGTAACGTAAATATCCTGACATTGACGCCTGACAAACTTTATTGTTGTGATTAAACGCAATACAGAGAGCTTTTCCCTCTCCACTGTAACGTCCTGCTTTAGCAAGGCTCCGGGAAAAAGTTTCAGCTTTTATTTTCCTTTTACGCCCCGAATAAAATATCACAGGTTTATCAAGTTAATTGAAATGATCCATCCTCGATCACTTTGGGTCAGCTTTGACGAAACTCCTCTCAGCTAGCGCATCTCTTCGAAGTGACTAGCAGCCTTGTCACCTGACCTGAATACTGCCCGCTGATTCGCTAAAACGGACTTATGGAGTTGTGTTCACATACGAAAAGGGTGCTTGTTGTTTTCTGCTGTAAAACATGAACTCGCGATGCCTTGACAGTGGACAATACCGGCTTTTGTGACAAAACGTGTTTAGGATTCAGTCAATCTTGTCAGGCGTCTATTTCAGCTGAGGAGATAACGTTGCGAAGACACACCGGCAGACAGTATGGTGAGTAAACGAAAATGCATGCTTTGGCGGAAATGCTTAGACGGATGTTACATAAGGATGTGGAGAGTGTCAAAATAGGTACCTCATATCGATATTTTACGTGTGGCATCAATGCATTGTATCGTTATATGTTTGATCGATACATCGATCCATATCGATGTATTGTTACAGCTCTACTTTCAAAGTTATTTTTTCATCAATGTGAATGTCTCTGTTGAGCATAATTATTTGTGTCCAGTACATTTCACTGTGGATTATTTGGTAAATCAGTCGCAATTTCGGCGCAGTCTTTGCAAACAGACACTTACGATATGGACTCGACAGTAATGCGACAACATGTAAGTAACTGTATTAATTCTGTGACCAGTGATTTCTGATATGTAATGATTAATGTACAGTCAGATGTTCTTTGTCTATGTGTCAGTAAATTAAACCAGTGACTAAACGGTCAACTTCACATTGTTTCTCTTAGTAGGATGAAGATAATCTATTATTTAAACTGTGATTAAATTACATATAGAAAGCGATCAAAGAACGCTCCCATTACAATAGCTGTAGCTGACAGTCACTAAAGCATACGTTAGTGTGCAGAAATCAAGTTGCTATGACGAGATCACTGCATTCATGCGCTGAAAATGTTTGTGAAAAGCGGCTACAATGCTTATCACTGAAGTCATGCCACAAACTAAATATAATTCTATAGATCTAAATATAATGCTATAATCAACACTTTTCATGATTAGTTAACCTTGAGAGAGCTGTAATAGTAAAAATGTGCTAAACATTTTAGAGAGATTTCCACATATAATACTTAGCTATTTCATATGCAAAGATGTTAGCCAATCACAGCAGTGGGTGTTTACACTGAAGTCTCACAGCAGACACGTCCCTTCAAACAGAGCATTCAGAGCAAATCAGAGGGCTAAAATCAGGGCAGGAAAAATGCCTTTTATTTCTAAATTATGACAATTATTGATGAAAAATCATACTAACATTATAAGTGCACCCCAGGAAAAATTATAGAACAATAAAACAATGCAGTTCATGACCCATTTAAGGCCCTATCAGTCACACCCATCTTTGGTGAAGTGGCCAATCAGAGGAACGAGTTTTGAACAGGAAAAAGTTTCTTTGTTCTCCCGTCACACCTTTATTGCATTTCTGTCAGGACCACTATCGTCAAATACGATTGACAATCCTAGCATGGAGCCTAGCATGGATAAGAGCAGGGAGAGCAGGAATAACCCCCCTTAGGGTAAATGGAACAGAACCAACATGAATGTATTGCAGATATCATTAATTCAGATTTTAAAGTACAACATAATTTGAGAATTTATTCTGATTGAAGGGGAATCAGAATGCCAAATACTGACTGGACGAGAGGAGGAGCTGGGGATGGAGGAGGGTAATTAGCTCCTGAGAAACGCGATAGCTGCTGATAATACTTATGGAGCTTATATATGTATACAGTGATAGGCGTCGTATTAGGTAGACATGGATCAGCTGAGAGTAAGCTGATGCGAGCTTGACTAATGTGACCTGCCAGAACTGACGCTACGCTTGATGTTTATGGTGGTCTGGAAAGTTAGTGCAGTTTTACACCAAATGATGGTAAAAATAGCATGATGCATTTTATAGTAACACTATACACCATTAATAAGACACCACAGATATGCATACACCACAGGAAAATACTATATACAGTTGGGGCAGTTTGATTGTGGGTGAAATGGAGCCAATGTCCTTTTCTATGTGTATTGCAAGTTTGTAGTAGTTTCTGGACCACATGGCTGGTGATGGTGGAGTTGTCTCTCTCACCTCTGGAATGCCTTTGAAGTTTGAGAGAGAGTGGTGGGGCATCTCCTGGTCAGCATCCACAAGGACAGCTAAGGTGATAACGATCTTGTAGCGACCGTTATCTGCAGACTTTTTGGAGTCAGGCTGGTGATTTAGTGTGAACAAACGGAAAGGGGAGAATTTTACGGTGCCTAAAGCACAATCGAGCATCTTTATCAAATACAAATGCTACAGCAATAACATAATAAAATAATAATACCATATTTGGTGGTGAAAGTGTAAGACATCATAATAAACACCTGGTTGAAACACCTGGTTGATTCTACTTTTGTAGAAAAGCAGCTTTCCTTCACCTGCTTTTTCACAGTTTTTGCTGCATTCTTTTCTTTATCTCAATGACACAAGTGATTGTGTCGTCTCTCCTATCATTTTCCCGTATAAAGTATTTGAAGTGCTCTGTCCCTCTCTCGCAGTTCCCCATCTGCGTCTGTCAGGAGGCCGCGGTGCTCTGTTCACACCTGCAGGAGTGTTCATGAGTGTGCTGTTCTGATAATTATTCTGCTCCTGTAGGACACCATCCCATGACACACACAAACTCCAGCTGAAGGTGACATAAAAAAACCTCAAAATAATCTCAACAAGCAGCTATTTTTACTTGAAGAAAGGTCACATTTGTGACAGAGTGAAAAGAAAAGTTGCTGTTATTTATCAAGACTCCACATCCAGAAGCACAGCTCAAAACTAAATTACATTCACTGTTTATTTTTACTTTAACAGAAAATATCTGTAAAAATGATTGTATGGAATTCTTAACTTTAAAATCTTGACTTGAAATAGTGTATGCAACAAGTTTGAATATTCACACACATGCCATCCTTAACCAGTGTGAATGAGATTTGACTGCAATTGTGGAAGACAACATAAATTTTACCATTTACCATAAATAAAATAAAATAAAATAAAATAAAATAAAATAAAATAAAATAAAATAAAATAAAATAAAATAAAATAATATAATATATATATATATATATAAACTGAATTAAATGTCAATGTCAAATGTCAATGAATTAAATGTTGAAAAAAGTCTGTTAGCACAGTCAGCATAACTTCATGTAAAAAAAAATAAAAAAGTTAAATTACATGCAGTATTTGCAAATGCATGTATTTCCTATCTCAGAGGCTGTTAAATTTGCATTTACCTTGTCTCAGCCTCAGACGCCACACGCACGGACCATTGGCTACATATATACATAGATGCCTTAGTTGAGTCTGTTTCTATGGGCCGCGATACGTAAGCCATCCACCATATTGGAGCGGTCAAAGCTGGTCCATTAACATTCGAGAGCAAGTTGACTGAGCATCTGCAACCATAGTTAGACACATGTATGATTATCTATATCTGCAACAGTAGATACATTTGCTAAACTGACACAATACAACAATATGAAGGCACAATAGCTAACACAATATTACAATTTTAGCATAGTTTAAAAACCTGTTATATTAATATTAAACTAACACATTTTCACCTGTGAAAGGTTTTCTATTTCTTTGGGAATTTAAATCTCTGCGGTTTCACACCCTGAAGCTGCAATGTTGTGATATCATTGATTGTTACTTTGAGTGATGACACATTGATCGTTCCAAAATGGCGGGCTCGCCAATATGTCTGGAGCGGTCGAATGTGAAATCTACATATACATATCTATCGGTTGGCTTAACGTCGGATGTATATGGCACACAAAATTGGAAACACTTCTGGTGTTTTTAAAATCGTCATCTGATTGGTTGAATTCTCCATGATTTCTGGGAGATGTGTGTGTCTGATCCTGATCCCATATCCCCTTATGGAAGAAGAAAGCCATAGTGTTTACAACTGTGACAATGAGCGCTTATCAAGATCAACTAAACGCTGAAATATCAAAGTTATGTGAAGTTTACAGCACCATCGTTGCACCACTGTTGCAGTAAACTTGCACAACGCGTTCTTGAATGAATTGCTCTCCGGTCTGTTATTGTGAGTGCTTTTTCAACCCACTTAAGTAGGGCTTAAGTACATTGTTATATGTAATTTAATAATTCGGCCTGTTTCTATTGTCTTTGAAATATGGTTCTACTGCTGAATGTACTGGCACTGACAAGCATTAATGGTACACTAAAATATAATTTCATGTATTTATTAATAGTAATTGCAGATTTGTAATGATGTTGCAATTCAGATATTTAAATATATATTAACTTTAAATGTAATATTGATTTACACACTGCAGTTAAAATTATAATCGAGTACTTTACATGTGCTCGTTTAAATGTTACTTAGTATGTATGTTTACTTAGTATGTTAGTCAACACATCAAAATAAGTGTACTTTTTTGAAGCACGGCAGAAAAATATTGAAATGTTGATTACAAATGTACTTTAAAATAAAACATTTCATTTCACATTATACAAAATGCACATTTACGAAGTGCATTAGTGTACATAGCCATGAAAGTGTACTCTTTAAGTGTACTTAAGTGGCCTTTTTTTCCATATTGTATTATATGAACTTTTTTTTAAAAAAAGAATATATATATATTAATATTTGAAGTACACTACAAGTGCACATTCAATTTCACAAGGGTGACAATTAGCCATTGTATACTGTGTATTTATATGCTAAAGTAATTAATAATCGTGTTAAATTAAGCAGTCAAAGATCTTAAAATGAAACTTTTGTACATATATCCATGTCAAATTAATTAAATAATATTTATAGCTAGACTAATACATGACTGTGACTTTTATTTTACCAAATATTGGTCCTAGAATTATTTTTATTATTATTATTTATTTTTTTAACCAAGCATCAGGCAATCAGAAACATCTTTTGTAATTGGACATTTCGCTCTGATTTTAAGGGTAGTCGAGGCTTACGATTGGGACTATGTTTGTTTGACATGAATAGTGTGTAAGGAACACGGCTATGTCCTACTTGGCAAAATCATGGTCAACAATGCAGGTCTATTTGACCTCTTTTAGTTGAAGATTGGTGTAAGCATTGGATTTTATTTCAGATTCATCACGCTTCACTACAAACTCTCCTCCTTCAGGAATCAGCTGAAAACTCATCACCTATCACCATAGTAACCACTCCAGTGCCCTTAAAAGGGAAAGCACACACATTTTTTACATTAATTGTCAAACACACTTACCCTCTACACACTCAGTGCACCTGTTTTTGACGAGCTTTAAAAGAGAAAATGTGAAGAAAGAGAACACGAGAGACAGAAGGAGATTCCCAATAAGTTCACGCTTTTGTCTTTGCTCCGTCTCAGTGACTTCCATCACAGCGGTTATGGTGAGGAGGCTGACAGCACGTCTCTGAGGGTCTCCGTTGTGTTCACTGCAGAAAACCACTTTCAAATGCCTGGCTGTTTTCTGAGGGTGATAGGGCAGTTGGGTGTATAGCAGCGTTATGTTAGTGTCTTTACTATTATAGTTTTATTAATATTAGGAATTACGGAATTTTATTATCTACCTACGCAGTTGGACCCTATTTCCATTTCCGGGATTCTCAGAGTTAGTTGGCGTGACGTTATTTTTCGCCGTTGGACTGATTTCACACACGTGCTTCAGACACAATCATGCAGAAGTGTTCCCAAAGCATCAATACTATGACGCAGCATCTCGTTCCTTTCTCAGGAAACAAAGGTTACATGAATGAAACATCACGTCATGATTGTGTATCAGACATTGCCACCGTAAGGAATTAAGGTGAATTGCACTTATTGAGTCATCATAGATTCAATTATTGTGGTGCGAAAAAAATATATATAGGCTACGGGTAGCTAGCGAACCTATACACTTTTTACCAAAAAATAAATAAAATAAAAATAATATATATATATATATATATATATATATAATTTTGTTGAGTGTTTCAGTGTTATTTTAGTATCGAGTTAAATTATTTTTTAAATTATTTTTTAGTTCTGTATTTTCCATTTTCGTTTTAATTTTAGTTAGCGTTTTAATCATTTAGTTATGTGTTTTTGTCATTTTTAATAGTTATTGTTTTTAATGTCTTTTCTTTCTTTTTTAAAAAGTTGTAGTTATTTTATACAGTTAAACTACTGTATATAACGATAGAAACGTATTTTATTTCAGTTAACGTTTATTTTATGTCAAGTAATGACAATGTTTTTTATGGTTTTAGTTGTAGTTAATTATAATAACCATGGTTTATAGCTGCCTTGAAATATGGCATGTTCTGACACGACTGCCTCCATCCCATGGGATTTACACAACCTTTATTTTAGAAACAGGGATGCAATCGAATGTGTTGGAGTGGGTAGTGTGTTTGTGTGTGCGTGTGCATCTTTGATATAATTAGAAATGCTCACATTTCACACGTTTCTCTCCAATCAGGGTGAAGAAGATGATGAGGATGATCAGCCTCTTAGCCTGTCATGGCCAGAGACCGGCCGCAAGCGTTTCACGTATCTCTTAATCCTTCCCATAGTCTTTCCTTTGTGGATAACTCTGCCAGACGTCAGGAAGTCTGTGAGTACTTTTTGACTAGTTGTGTTGCAATTGCAAGCTGGATGTAACTGTGAGACGCTTCTTGTGTGTTTTTTCCTTAGAGTTCAAAGAAGTTTTTTCCTGTGACATTTCTGGGGGCGATTTGCTGGATCGCAGCATTCTCCTACTTGATGGTCTGGTGGGCTCATCAGGTAAGACTGCTGCAGCTGACAAAGTACACTTCAGCGTACTGTTAAAAAGAGTACTTATTACAGAAATAATATACTTTAAAAGAATATACTTAATAAGAACATGTAATTTCATAATTACTTCTATTTTCTTTGTAATTTGGTTAAAGTGTACTGCTGAATGTACTGACAAGCATTTATGGAAAATTAAAATAGAATTTAATATAAGTTATATTGAAACTTGTATGTCATGTATTTAAATATATGTGATCCTGGATCACAAAACCAGTCACAAGTCGTACGGGTATATTTGTGGCAATAGCCAACAATATATTGTATGGGTCAAAATTATAGATTTTTCTTTTATGCCAAAAATCATTAGGATATTAAGTAAATATCATGTTCCATGAAGATATTTGTAAATTTCCTACCGTAAATATATAAAACATTTATTTTTGTGAGTGAATGCAGCACAATCGCGAACATAAATGGACAACTTTAAAGGCGATTTTTTTACCCTCAGATTCCAGATTTTCAAATAGTTGTATCTCGACCAAATATTGTCATATCCTAACAAACCATACATCAATGGAAAGCTTATTTATTCAGCTTGAATAAATTATGATGTATAAATCTCAGTTTAAAAAAAAATTATCCATGTCCAGGGTCACATATTTGCAATTACACATTTTTAATTATGATGTTTCACGTTATTACATTTAAAATATATTAACTTTAAATGTAATATCAAATAACACACTAGAGTTAAAATTATAATCAAGTACTTTACATGTGCTTTAGTATGTTAGTCAACATCAAAATAAGTGCACTTCTTTATAGAAAAACAAAAGTTTTTTAAACATGATGGTTTTAAACAAAATGATTTTAAATTTATTTTAAAGTAAAGCATTTAATTTGACATTATTACAACGTGCCTTTATTAAAAGTGTACTTAAGTGTGTTAAAAAAAAAATGTAGTCATGAAAGTGTGCTCTTTTATCCTTTATTGGATAATAAAGGGTGGCAGTGTGCTACTGATGTTAAGCCCAATTGGGATTTGAGGCCAAATATTTCTGTGCCAAGTTATCATCTTCACCAGTCTGGTTGTTTTGTGCTAATATTCCTGCAGGTTGGAGAGACTATAGGAATCACAGAGGAGATCATGGGCCTGACCATTCTAGCGGCTGGAACCTCTATCCCTGACCTTATTACCAGTGTCATTGTGGCTCGCAAGGGTCTGGGCGACATGGCTGTGTCCAGTTCTGTGGGCTCTAATATATTCGACATTACTGTGGGGTACGATTTTTATTCTTTTTATTTTGTTAAATAAATTTATATTTGTAAAATGCATTAAATTGATCAAAAGTGACAGTAAACCCATTTATATAAAAAAAAAAAAAAAAAAAAAAATCTATTTCAAATAAATACTCTTCCTGAAAATCCTGGAAAAAAATTATCACAGTTTCCACAAAAAGATGAAGCAGCGCAACTGTTATCAACATTGGAAGCAGCAGCAAATCATCCTATTATAATGATTTCTAAAGGATCATGTGACATTGAAGACTGGAGTAATGATGCTGAAAATTCAAGCTTTGCATCACAGGAATAAATAACAATAAATTCACAACATATTACAATATAAAACAGTTATTTTAGATTGTAATCATATTTCACAATTATTACTGTATTTTTGATCAAATAAATGCATCCTTGGTGAGCGGAAAGTATTCAGACCCCCTTACATTTTTCACTCTTTGTTATATTGCAGCCATTTGCTAAAATCATTTAAGTTCATTTTTTTGTACACACAACACCCCATATTGACAGAAAAAAACTGAATTGTTGACATTTTTGCACATTTATTAAAAAAAGAAAACGTCTCAGGTTACGACTGTAACCCTAGTTCCCTGAGAAGGGAACGAGACGATGCGTCAATGACGCTTTGGGAACGCTCCTGCGTGATTGCGTCTGAAGCACCTATGTCAACTAGTCCAATGGCGAGAGTGGGCGTCACGGGCGGGTGACGTGGCGACCAGGAAAGGATAAAGGACATCCGGTTTAGAACCGCGCTAGCTTCGAAAAGGGCCGAAGCAAGTCGATCACAGGGATGTAGGAAGTATGGCAAAGTGACGCATCGTCTCGTTCCCTTCTCAGGGAACTAGGGTTACAGTCGTAACCTGAGACGTTCCCTTTCGAGGGAACGCGCGATGCGTCAATGACGCTTTGGGAACGAGAATGCCCAACACGCCATACGAACCAGAACCTGTCTGTGTGAATACTGCACAACTAGGACAAGAGCACTTGAGAACCTGGGGAAGCGCCCAGGTCGAAGTTGCAAAACCTTACGAATGTGAGCGGAGAGGACCAGCCTGCCGCATACCACATCCTACAGGGATATCTACATAAAATAAGGCTTCTAAGCCGCCATACTCCTGTCCTGGTCTAAAAGCACCACGGAGGAAACAACCAAAGTATTATGTAAGAGACCACTGATGTGTTGTCTGTACGGACAAGCACATGATGGTCCCTCAGGTCTGGGAGGAATGTCTCAACGCATTGAAGACTGCCATCATCTCCAGGCAATTTATGTGCCAAAAAGATGATGACTCCTCCACAGGCCCTGGGATGAGCGGCCTCCCATTACCACTCCCCAGCCGGTGAGGGAAGCATCTGTCGAGATAGCAACTCGATGGCAAAGAGCTCCCAACACCGGAACCTGGGAAAGGAACCAGTATTTCCTCCATATAACCAAGGCGCGGAGACACTGCCGCGTGATCTTGATCGTACGAAGTGAGTTTCCCCTCGGGGAGATCCCTCTGATTCTGAGCCACCACTGCAAGGGTCTCATGTACAGTAGGCCAAAGGGTATCACAAAGGACCTGCTGCCATGAGGCCCAACAGTTTCTCGAACTGTTTCAAAGTGCGTGACTGCTCATGTGGGATAGGAACCAGTATTTCCTCCATATAACCAAGGCGCGGAGACACCGCCGCGTGATCTTGATTGTACGAAGTGGGTTTCCCCTCGGGGAGAACCCTCTGGTTCTGAGCCACCACTGTGAGAGTCTCATGTACAGTAGGCCAAAGGGTATCACATTGGACGCTGCTGCCATGAGGCTCAACAGTTTCTCGAACTGTTTCACAGTGCGCGACTGGCCTAGCTTCAACTCTTTTGTGGCTGTGAGGATAACAGCTTCACGAACGGGCGAAATGTGGCTCGCATCGTGACTGAATCCCATACCACACCAAGGAAAGTGGTTCTCTGTAGTGGAGAAAGCACACTCTTCTTGGCATTGAGTCTCACCCCAATTTCTTCATCTGAGCGAGGACGACATCTCGATGCCGAACCGCTAACTGCTCTGATTCCGCCAGAATCAGTCAATCATCGATGTAGTTCAGAATGCGTAGCCCTGCAGCCTGGCGGGGCCAGAGCTGCATCTACGCACTTCGTGAACGTGCAGGGTGATAGAGTTAGACCAAATGGAAGCACCCGATAATGATATTCTTTGCCCCCAAAAGAAAACCTCAGGAACTTCCTTTGTTGAGGGAGGATGGAAGTAAGCGCCTTTTAAATCTATTGTGACAATCCAGTCCTCAGATCTGATAAGAGTCATGATCTGTTTGAGTGTGAGCATATTGAACTTGAGTTTCATGACTGCACGATACAACAGACGAAGATCTAAAATGGGAACGCAACCCCCCATCCTTTTTCGGAACAATAAAGTAGCGGCTGTAAAACCCCGATTCTCTGTCGGGCGAGTACACCTGCTGTATAGCTCCCTTCGCTAATAGAGACTCTACTTCTTGCTCCATTACCAGAGCCTGCTCGGGATGTACTAACGCGAGTAGCACCCCGTTGTAACGAGGTGGAGGAGAACGAAACTGGATTCTGTAACCTCTCTCTATTATCTGCAGGACCCATGGAGATATATTCGGCAGATTCTTTCCACTCTGTCAGAAAATCTACTAAGGGTACCAGTCTCTCGAGACTGGCCTCTGGTGTTATTGTAACAGCCACTTCGGTGACCTGAAGCATCCTGGCAGGAAACAACCGAACTGACTCTTTTTGAACCCCCCTCAGAGGGTGCGAGTTTGACACAGTGTCGTGGTGACACTGAGCCATGTGCTCGCTGGAGACCACTGCGCCCCGAGGCACCAAGGGTGGCGGGGTTGGCAGAACAGCCTCCTGAGGGCACCGAGGTGGGGCGTATACTGAGGTGTACACCACTCCAGCCCGGTCGGGGTTGCCCTCAAAGGTCTGACACCAGTGGCATCAGGACCTTGGCTGAAACCTTTTTCACAGAAAAACAGTCCTCAGATCCATCTTCTGCTTTAAAGGCTTCTGTTGAGAATGACATGAAATTACACTCTGCCTGTACAATGAGTTTGTTAATGGCTAGGGCTGCTCCGCCCAGCAGCCCCATTTACAAAGTTATAAACTCCAAACGCATTGTACACAGGAGATTGAGATGTAGAATCTTCAATTCCCTTAACTCGATGCTCAGCACATCCATCTCCTTGGAGGTGGACAGCTGTAGCACCAAATTATACCATTTAATTACTCAAAATTAAATGTAGTAAAAGATCAACCAGACAAGTTCACACGGTCTGGATGAATTACTGAACATATACATGAATCTAACTAATGAAAGTCAGATAAGCAAATTTTAAATGCAGCCCACTTATTTAATTCCTCAGAATCAAACAGCAAAAAATCAACCAGACAAGTAAATATAGTCTGGATGAAAGGCTGAATATATATTTATATATATAGGCTTATATATAAAAAAAATAGTTTCAACATGCAATAAAAGAATCATAAATTCATAGCTTGCAATACACTATGTATTTTTTTATTTTTTTTTAATGAATGCATTGCATTTGCATAACCACTGGATTCTTATTGCAGTCTTTTTTTTAAATAAAAAGTAGCATGGGGAAACTCCCGATAGTGCACACACGTCGGTAATTTTCATGAATGAACGTAGCCCGTCCACTATTATTCTTAATGCAGACCACGTAATCTACGTGCTGCCTCAGCACACGCGAGATCCGAGCCAAAGAATCTTTATTGACTTTCTTCCCTCGAGAAGAAAGCCATCAGGAGCAGAGCTAAACTCTCGATAGTGCAAATGTTACACGTCGGGAATTTATGAATGAACACTGTCAGCCCTCTTTTACTAGAGCTGACCGTGCATGCTCCGCTCCCAAACAAACAACGCATGAATCACGTGTGTCCCCACTCGTAATGAAGCGAGTGCAGGGAGGAACACACGATCCAAAGCTGTTTGCTCCCCATACTCCTGTCTAGATATATGCTTGTGGTTGTGGACTGCATCAATGCTCAGCACATCTACCTCCTCAGAGATAGACTGCTGAAACACCGGGCTCTCTAACCAGGGCGGAAGAAGCCGCAGCGCGGGCTTCCGATCCCAGAGAGAGAGCGCTGGATCCCCCGGGAAAAGGCAGAGAAAAGGCGGAGCCCGTCTCTAACCCCTCCGTGAGATCCATTTGTGAACCCCACAATACCAGCTTCCGTGCTGCGAGGAACGCGAGCCTGAACACCCTCCTCAAAGAGTGACGAGCTGGAACGGAGCGAGTAAAGCGATAGTAACTCGCAATGCTCGTAGTCAGCGCCCTCGAGCGCTGACAGATCATGCTCCGTGCCAAACAAACAACACATACATCGTGCGTATCCCCACCCGTAAAGAAAGAGGGCAGGGAAAAACACACGACCTAAGGTTGTTTGTTCGCCATAATATCTATGCTTGTGACTGACATAGTGACAGACAACAATAAATATGACAGACAGTAACACAGAGCGCTTGCTGAGGCACAGAAGCTAGCGCGGTTCTAAACCGGATGTCCTTTATCCTTTCCTGGTCGTCACGTCACCCGCCCGTGACGCCCACTCTCGCCATTGGACTAGTTGACATAGGTGCTTCAGACGCAATCACGCAGGAGCGTTCCCAAAGCGTCATTGACGCATCGCGAGTTCCCTCGAAAGGGAAACTGAAATATCACATGGTCCTAAGTATTTAGACCCTTTGCTTAGTATTTAGTAGAAGCACCCTTTTGGTCTAATACAGCCATGAGTCTTTTTGGGAAAGATGCAACAAGATTTTCACACCTGGATTTGGGTATCCTCTGCCATTCCTCCTTGCAGATCCTCTCCAGTTCTGTCAGGTTGGATGGTAAACGTTGGTGGACAGCCATTTTCAGGTCTCTCCAGAGATGTTCAATTGGGTTTAAGTCAGGGCTCTGGCTGGGCCATTCAAGAACAGTCACGGAGTTGTTGTGAAGCCAATCCTTCGTTATTTTAGCTGTGTGCTTAGGATCATTGTCTTGTTGGAAGGTGAACCTTCGGCCCAGTCTGAGGTCCAGAGCACTCTGGAGAAGGTTTTCGTCCAGGATATCCCTGTACTTGGCCGCATTCATCTTTCCCTCGATTGCAACCAGTCGTCCTGTCCCTGCATCTGAAAAACACCCCCACAGCATGATGCTGCCACCACCATGCTTCACTGTTGAGACTGTATTGGACAGGTGATGAGCAGTGCCTGGTTTTCTCCACACATACCGCTTAGAGTTAAGGCCAAAAAGTTCTATCTTGGTCTCATCAGACCAGAGAATCTTATTTATCACCATCTTGGAGTCCTTCAGGTGTTTTTTTAGCAAACTCCATGCGGGCTTTCATGTGTCTTGCACTGAGGAGAGGCTTCCGTCGGGCCACTCTGCCATAAAGCCCCGACTGGTGGATGGCTGCAGTGATGGTTGACTTACTACAACTTTCTCCCATCTCCCGACTGCATCTCTGGAGCTCAGCCACAGTGATCTTTGGGTTCTTCTTTACCTCTCTCACCAAGGCTCTTCTCCCCCGATAGCTCAGTTTGGCCGGACGGCCACCTCAAGGAAGGGTTCTGGTCGTCCCAAACGTCTTCCATTTAAGGATTATGGAGGCCACTGTGCTCTTAGGAACCTTAAGTGCAGCAGAAATTTTTTTGTAACCTTGGCCAGATCTGTGCCTTGCCACAATTCTGTCTCTGAGCTCTTCAGGCAGTTCCTTTGACCTCATGATTCTCATTTGCTCTGACATGGACTGTGAGCTGTAAGGTCTTATATAGACAGGTGTGTGGCTTTCCTAATCAAGTCCAATCAGTATAATCAAACACAGCTGGACTCAAATGAAGGTGTAGAACCATCTCAAGGATGACCAGAAGAAATGGACAGCACCTGAGTTAAATATATGAGTGTCACAGCAAAGGGTCTGAATACTTAGGACCATGTGATATTTCAGTTTTTCTTTTTTAATAAATGTGCAAAAATGTCAACAATTCTGTGTTTTTCTGTCAATATGGGGTGCTGTGTGTACAATAATGAGGAAACAAAATGAACTTAAATGATTTTAGCAAATGGCTGCATTATAACAAAGAGTGAAACATTTAAGGGGGTCTGAATACTTTCCGTACCCACTGTATATATATTGTCTTAATGCAAGGCGAGGAGGAAAGTTCGAGTGGTCAAAGTCTCTCCAAGGATCACAGAGATTTGCAGAGATTAGTTGAGTCTCAGGGTCAGAAAGCCTTAAAAAAGTCAAACAACCCCTACATCGCCACAAGTTGTTTGGGAGGGTTTCAAGAAAAATCCTCCTCGCTCATCCAAAAACAAACTCCAGCATATTCAGTTGTCAGACATGACTGGAACTTCAAAATGGACCAGATTCTATTGTACTATGTGCCCGCTGGGATCCATCTGTACCACATGTATGCAGACGACACAGTTATATTTGTCAAAGGCACTCAGTTTTGGTTGTTCTTAGTGTCCCGTTTTCATGGACTTTCAGTTTGTTTTCATCAGTCACGTGTGGGGTTTTTTGTCTTTGTTTCCCGCCAGTCATCAGTTGTCATGGACACTCATCAGATCATCACACCTGTTCGTCATCTCCTCATTATCACTGTGTATTTAAGTTCCTCACCTTCTCTCTGTGTTTGTAGGTTGTTGGTGTATGTGTGTTATGCACGTTGTTACGGTGCCTTCATCTTCGCATATTACCCGAGTTTGTTTTCATTAAAAGACACTTTTGTTCATTGAAACTTTTTTGAATGCTCCATCTTCTTCTTGTGACAATATTTACCAATAAAGCTAGAAATGAGCAGTGTTTGAAGTTCCTATTGGTCTGTCTGAATAAGGTCAGAGTCTGGCTGTCTAATAATTTTTTTCAGCTTAATGAAAGAAAATCTGAGATAATAATACTTGGTCCACCAAAAGTTAAAAGAGATGATAGCCAGTACTATTGCTCCCCTAGGAATAACGGTGAAAGACCGTGTTAAATGTGTTTTTCCAATCTTCTATTGTCCAATTTTGGTGAGACCGTGAGAATTGTATCCTCAGTTTCCTGCTCTTAGCTGACCGGATTGGCACCAGGTGTGGTCTTCTGCTGCTGTGTACCTGCATACCTCGGTTGTGCTGAGTGGTTATTTGAGATACTGTTGCCTTTCTATCTGCTATATATATATATATATATATATATATATATATATATATATACAGTATATATATATATATATATATATGGCACGTACATTTGCTTCCCATCCTATGTATATTGTAGAGGCAGCTCACTTGGTTAATGTTTTGTTTTGTAAAACTCAGTTAATGTTTTGTTCTGTACATTTATGATGTTCAGAGCCCTGAACTTCCATTTCTTTTTTTTCCCAGGTTACCGTTCCCATGGCTTCTGTTCTCCCTTTTAAACAGTATGAGCCCAGTAAGGGTGAGTAGTAACGGCCTGTTCTGTGCCATCGTGCTACTCTTCCTCATGCTCATCTTCGTCATCATCTCCATTGCCGCCTGTAAGTGGAAAATGAGCAAACTGCTGGGCTTCATCATGTTCCTGCTCTATATCGTCTTCCTGGTGGTCAGCGTCCTGTTGGAGGACAAGGTCATCGCCTGCCCTATCTCTATCTAACGTCTGTTCTCATTTAAATACACACACACACACACACACACACACACACACACACACACACACACACACACACACACACACACCAACATGAAGCTAAAATCATGTACCTGCTGACTTTACCTCACCTCTGTAGTGATTTATTTACTTATGACCTTATGACAAAGAGTTTCTGGCCTGTGTGTGTTTATGGGGTTTTACACACTTAAACAAATGTTTTAATATGAATATTTTTCTTGTTTTCCAATAAAAATATCTAAATATCCTAAAAGAAGATAACTGAGATAACAGAAAACTGAACTGTCTACTTGTTTTCAGAGAATATATCTATTATATCTAAACAGAATATATCTGTTTATTTTCGGTAGAAGTTTTTTCTTTTCGGTTTAAGAATAAACTTAAAAATTGTTGCATTTTTCTTAAAACAAAAATAAGATAAAAGTATTACTACTTTCACTTTTTGTTTAGTTTTTTTTTTTTTTTGCTCCACTCATTGAAGTGCAGTTGAAGATATGAGATGATCTTAAACTAGGGCTGTAACGGTACACCAAACTGAAATTGATTCATAACTGATTACACACAAAATCATGTTAACTGGATGAGATTCATCGACAGTGTTAAAACCTCAGATTTTATAGATTTATTTATTAATTTTCAAACAACATGCAAGTTCAGTTTGCGCAGTGGTTCGAGAGCCAAAGAGCAACACGGATGGAGCTCTCCGAATGATCTCTGATTATTTCTTCACTGGCACGTCAGCTCTTTAATCACTCTGTAGGAGGCACTAAGGATTTATAACCAGACAGACGCTGTGATTATAGCAGCCAGCATTTGGTCATTTCTCAGTCTCTGTAGGCCAATTGTTCATGCAGTGAATGTGCTGCACTATTGACTGATAGGTGGTCTGGAGCAATCTTTCCATGATATGACTGATATATTCTTCAAAATAGTTTTGACTTTGCATGAGCTAATGGACATTGTTAATTTTCTGATTTATTTATTTTTTAATATTTCTATTATGTTTGTATGCTAAACACACATGTTGAGAACATGAGAAAACTTTCTTGTAATGGTGGTAGTAAATAGAAATACAGTGTATGCTGCATGTTTGACAATTCCAGCACGTTTTAATGGGTATTTATTTATATTTTGTTTATTTACATAATATAATCCAGCCAGCAGACCCATTCAGCTTTATAATATAGCAAATAAACAAACAAAAAAGTTGATTTAATGTTTATTTTTTTATGAAATGCAAATTATTTTAATCATAATGGAATGCTAAATTAGTCTGTAATCCATTACCTTCATAGCTTTAATAAAATGACAGACAAAGATTGACTTGTATCCAGATTGTATTTTAGATACAGTGGAGTTATTTATTGATATGTTGAATGTTGTTAAAGCAAAACACCTTCAAAGATAATAACTGTTTATTATTTTTCAGTTTCAGTTCTGCTCTGTTGTTTCAGTTTATGGTGAAAGTGTGTAACATTTATTGGCTGCCACTTGTATCCATTGGAAACAGTGGCAAATAATATATTTAGGTGTTTTTTTGTTTGTTTTTTTTGGATCCAGGATGCCATACTGTTTTTTTTTTTTTTTACTGATTATTTATAGGATATTAATTTAAGCATTTACATATTTGTGTTTTTTTTTTCTTTACATATTGCCTGTGTGTCAAGAGGCCAAAGTAGCCAGAACTACATTGAATTTTGAACATATTGTTTAACCTGGCATGTCATCCTTCCTCTGTAGACACTGTTTCTATCCTTTTATTTTAGTTTTTATTTCAGGGAACCACAAATGAGCAAAATGACTGCATGTTGCTTCCCCAGGCATATATAAAAAAAGAAAAACCCTTTAATATTCACTAATTTAAAGAACATTTGCATTAAATGATATTATAAATGCGATGGAAATGTGTAGATGCTTATAGTCTGTAGTTCAGTGTAAAAAAAAAACATCTAGAAAAAAATTTATATAGCACTCCCAGCTGCTGAAACGATGTGCAGTGATTTCCCTAAATAGTCGGCGTAGCACAATCCCTGTATTTGGACTGGAAATCAGCCCATTCCGAGACGGTAAAGTAGGCAAAAAGTTCAGATGCATGCATGAAAATGTGTAGCCTAATTCAAGATGTGCTCATTGCTTTACTGTAAGGTTCAAAGACCAAATATTTGCATAATGGTTTGCTTAACAAATAGTCCTTCTTTAACGAAAGAGTAATGTGCTAGCACTGTCTTAAGTTCTCTAGATGAGTAAAAACACAAGAATTTATGAGTAGCGTGATCCATGTTACCACTAAGGGTGCTTAGGACTCTTTGTAATCTGTACAGACACTAACTAATATAAGCGCAGAACTCGCTGATCAAGAACATTCACATAACACATAGGCTAGCCTAGTACACCTACACTAGCGTAAAACTTCTTCCATATAGTGATTTTATTTGTGGAGGCAGTCGCTATATTTGTATATTTTTTTGGAGGCAGACGTTTTATTTGTAAATAAAACAAAAACAAATTTTATTAGTAGCTATAAAAAAATAAAAAAATAAAAAAAATTGGCTCAATACAAGTCGAATGCAGATGCCTACAGGCGCATCGTTACCTTAGCAAATACTGCCCTCTAGTGTGCCATCTTTATTTTTGTAGCTATGATTCAAACAAATACAGATCTAAACAAAGCCATATGTTTCCCTTTCGTTCAGTGTTTACTCCACCAACGCCTGTTGTAAGCCTATTCTTTGTGAACAGACAAACACATGCACTGAAATGCTTAGGCCTAACTGTATGGGCTACTATTTTTTATTTTATCATTTTTTGAAAGAAAATACAATATCCCTGTCAGCCCAATATGTTATGGACATCATATTTTTTTTTTCTTTAGCAGAATCTACTTTATTTTGCAATGCAGAAGTAAGCTATTTTCTATTTTCTGTGAATGTGCAGACTTCCGAATCATTAGCCGCTTAATATCTTGAAGAATAACAAAGTACAATAAACTATAACTATTTGCGCTACAAACCAGTGTTTATAATGTTGTATTGTTTATAATTACGACTATATAGTAAAATAATATGGTAAGAAATACCAGTTTGCAATAGCCCTATCAAGCAACATAACAAGCTGTTTTGATACAGCTTAAAATAAGCGGATGAACCGGAAGCCAGATACATTCAGTTTACAAATGGCCGCTCTTACATTAAAAATAAGGTGGATGCAAATCTTATATTGCTGCATGTATCTTTCCATTTCAGCGGTCCACGGGTTACATCTGGAAAGAACTGTAAGGCTTTTATTTTCTGAACCAATAAATTGTATTTCAGCTGATCTGACTGACAAAGGGAACATGTGAATGTGTAGGCTATTACATATATGAATATGGAGATATTAAGTTGAACTAATGCTATGTATTATATGAATAAACATAGTAAAAGTTAAAATGCTCAATCATTGAAAGGTTTTTAATAATAATAAATAAAAAAAACAGATGATGGAGAAAAAAGGAAATGTCACTGATTAAAGCAATGTAACTATTTCTAGGCATTTAAAATGTATGTTTTTTATTTGTTTTCTCATTTTTCCGCATATTTTAACACTCAAATTTACGTCTCAGTAGTAGTTTTCTATCCTAACTTGTTACACCATGATATTTATACATTTTCCTCATTGACATCTGCCTTTCGTAATTATTTTGTATTTTATTTTATGCGTTTTGTCTTATAAGAGGGCTGTAGAAATACACAGTATTCAAGTGCCCCTGCTTTATCCTGTTCCATGCTTTCTTGCAGGGTAAGGACTATTTTAATTTTAATTTTGTCTTGTGTCAAACATAGCAACATTGATATGCACTGTGTATAATTATGTGTCTGTTTATTTAGCCTATTGTTTGTTTGCTCTGAATGAGACTGAAGCTGAATGCTTGGCCTGAATTTACATAAATCTGGAGTTAAATCCTTTTCATTTTTAGACTTTAAAGGAGTGAAAATGCTAATTCTGTTAACTTGTTCTCTTTCTGGCCCCTGTCTCTGTCTCCACTGTTGTCTTTCTTTTTTCATGAAACTGCACTTTTGTACTGAATCACGAGATTCACGCCTAGTTATAGACATGGCATGCCAACAATCGCTCCATCACTCAGTGTTTAATGTTCCATTTCACGTGAGTAATTTCGAATGTACATATATACAGATACTAATAAAATCAGAATATAGAACTGTTTATGTAAATGAAAAGTATGTAATAAAATAAATAAAGGCAAATATAAGGGCAAATTTTCTGTGGTGAATGAAGTTTTTTCATAGCAACTGCAAAGATGTGAAATAAAGTTGAAACTCACTCACCAACAGGACTCCCTTTTCTTTATTCTACATATAAAATATATATTCCCAGTTTATATTGTCTTATAACTATAGTTTTTCACAATTGCTAAGACACTAAACCCCATTCTCTGAATTAAATTCTCAAAGGCCTAAGCCTATTTGTCAAATAAATCTCTTTCTGCAAAACCTTAAAGTTCAGGCAGTTAGACACCTAGGCAGTTAGACGCATTCTTCGTGCAAATCTCTGAACACATTCTCACTCACTAAAACACATTTTGCACTGTGATGCACTTGTGTTGCAAAACGGTAAAGACAAGTGGCAAAAGTTAAACACAACTACAACACAGTTGTCATTGTTTACACAATTGCTCAAAATGGTTCACACTTTTTTCTAATGATGTGATCAAACCAACTGTACAATATTACAGTTATAAGCCAGCTCAGAGTGCACTGAATGTTCATACCAAATGGATGGAAAGAATCTGAGAGGGAGAGGAGGAAGAGTTCTGTGCAATAGTTAGTGGACTAGGAGGCAGAGGAGAGAGTAGTTACACATTAGTACATGTACTTACTATAGTAATAACAGTAAATTGTGCATAATTACAAGTAACTCACCCTAAACTAAACCCTAACTGTAACTCTACATGTAAGTTTTTTTTTTAAGATAAGTTTTTTTTCTTCAATTGCTAACAAGCATCGTTCAATACTGAAGCCACATTTTAAAAAGCTCTTCACACATTCAGCTAAACAGAAGTCTGTCCAGACCAAACTGTGAATCATTTTATTGCTTTCACAAAATATGCATTCAATGATCACATTTTCCAAAAATCCATTAACACTTTTATCACTCATACTTCACCATCTGCAAAACACTATATATCTGTAGCACATTTTTCGAATGCCGACACACTGCTTTCAAAACGGATAAAAGCAAATTCGAATCAGGATGATGGTAAACTCTGTGCATTTCTGCAGGAAATTAATTGAAATATAAAATCTTAGCAGAATATTTACAATGAAATTAAAGAATTATTCCAAACACAACTATTTGCAATTTCAGCTGAAATTATTACCAAAATAGCTTTTGGTAAATTGGAATGGCTTCAGAATTATTATTTTTGGAAACATACAGTAGATCAATGAAGACACATTGGTGGGAAAAGAAGATCGGCATCTACACACCCTCACAGTACTGTACATCCATCCATCCCACCATCCATCCATCTATTCCATACTTTTTCAAAGCGCTTGTCCTATGTAGGGTCATGGGGAGGCTGGAGTCTTTCCCAGCATATTAGGATGTAGGCAGGAAAACACCCTGGAAAGATGACCGGTCCATCATAGGGACGACACACGCATATATTCATTTTCACACTCGCACCTACAGGCAAATTTACAATCTCCAATTCACCTGTCCTGTATGGGTTAATAAACACGGAGAGAACATACAAACTCCACACAGAAATGCCTCCTGCACAGCTGGGACTCCAATACTGCACATATGGGATTACACTATACAGTTAATTATTTATTTTGTTAGTAATTTTTTTTTAAATCTATATATAAATTACTATGTGTGAAGATATAGAAAAAAACTAATCAATTTGCTGCATTTATCATTCATTCTTTGTCCAGTAATACAGTCAGTATAATTAAAAGATCTTATTCTCACCCTATAATTCTCACAGTTGTGTTCTGTTTGTTTTCATTGGACTTGTCTGCCTGTCTTCAGTTGTCATGTGTCTTCATCACCGTCATAATTGGTTCATCTGTTTCACCTGTGTTCACTTAATTATCATCATCTGTGTTTGCATTTAATTTCCTTCAGTTCAGTCAGTGTTGGTCCGATATGTGATGTGTAATGTGTGTTGCTCTAACCTTCTTACCTGTTCCTGCATATGTATATTAAAAGTTTAAGTTTGTTCCGTCAAACTGAGTCTCCTGCCTGTTCCTGAGAGAACCACAGAGTTACAGAAGATCGGACCAGCCCATATGGACGACAGGGCTAAATTTGTCGCCATTGCTCAAGAGAGGACGGATTTGTTTTCCTTCGCAGAGAACTTTATTCGTCAAGCTGTCACTAGCCCCCTCGACGACGAAGCCCTCAAGCTGCTTTTCTAGATCGGGGCCAATTTCCACCAGGCCACCGACCTCACAAACACAGATGGACTGAACTGGATGGAAGCCATCAGCAGGTGTTTTGGTAAGCGTCACGTCCCGATCCAGAAATCAACCACCATCACCGCAGCCATCGAAATCACTGCACCACCTGAATGTCTTTACGTCATGCCAGACATCAGGCCTGCCACCAGATCGGTTTCTGGATGACCAAGACTGATATCCAGCATGACAGATCCACAAGCTGATGTCAGCGCGATCGGCCAAGATGGCCACCACGCCCGATCCAAAGTCTTGTCCCGCCGAGACCGCCCTTCCAGAATTTTGTCCCGCCGAGACCGCCCTTCCAGAGTCACGTCCCGCCGAGACCGTCCTTTCAGAGTCTTGTCCCGCTGAGACCGCCATTCCAGAGCCTCTTCATGTCATGCCTGCTGAGCCTGAGCTTCTTCATGGCTACCGAGCCAGAGACTGATAACGCCATGTCAACCGTGCCTGTGTCTTCGCACACGATGGCCACAGCACCTGAGTCAGCTCTGGAAGATACTGCACTTATCATAGTTACCACGGCTATTTTGTGTGTGTGGGCAGCACACACATCGGCTCCAGCCAGTGAGTCCTCGGCCAAAATGGTCGTTGCCGTTCCAGAGTCTCGCCTGACTCTAAATCTGTAAAGCATTGAAGCACACAGGGGAAATGGCCGCGGCACAACTAGCAGGAAATAGTGCAGCCTGCAGTGTGCACTCAACTCATTGGAGGCGCAACCTCTCTCAACTTGAATGAACAGCACTCTCATTGAAGTTTGATTGACTCTCTCAAAAGCTGTAGTGGCATCACACTCCCGAAGAACACTTGCAGACACTTGTAGAACACTCTTGGTGACTGGATAGAGCAGGAACAGAAGAAGCGCTCTGCTCCAAAGCAAAAAGCTGAATGTGCATTGGATCTGCTTCCGTATTTATACTCGCGCTGCTGGGCGGAGCGTGAGATGCAAATCTCACACGCCAATGTCCATTGGCTCATTTAGTTTACACTCAAACTCAGACGAGATCCCAACTCATCGGTACGTCCGACCTGACGTTGATCGTGGCCGACTGAAAGGGAACTGTAATTACATTTATTTATTTTTTTTTGCCTGCAGGAAGGGCTGGAGCGAAGGCTGTTTCCCTCCACCCTGAAAGTGCATGTTGCCGCTATTGCCGCACATCATGATGCAGTAGATGGTAAATCCCTGGGAAAGCACGACCTGATCATCAGGTAAGGGGCGCGAGAAGATTAAATCCTCCTCGCCCTCACCTTGTATCATCTTGGGGCCTCTCTTTGGTGTTATAAACCTCTCTTTGGTGTTATAAACCTTGCAGAGAGTGCCCTTTGAACACCTGTGCACAGTCAGTAGAGCTTAAAATATTGTTGTGTAAGATGGCGCTCCTGACTGCGCAGGCTTCTGTCAATAGAGTAGGGGACCAACAGGCATTTTCGGTCAACGAATCAAGCCTAGAATCCCTGGATACGTGCCCAAAATTCCCACCACTACTTTCAGGGACCAGTCGGTGAACCTACAAGCGCTACCCCTGGAGGAGAAAGACCCAGCCCTTGCTTTGCTCTGTTCCGTTCGGCTTTTCACTTGTACGTGGACCGAACGCAGAGCTTCAGGACCTCAGATTAGCTCTTTGTCTGTACAAACTCGTAAGTACAAACCTGTGATAGGGTAGGTGCCCATATGTTGTGATCCCTACGACGATCCCATATGTGTATTCTTCCATGGTACGGCTCCCCCTTTGGCGAGCCATTTTGGCGAATTTATTGATTGATAAAATTAAATTAAATATCCCCAAAATATCCCCAACTGAGCAAGCCAAGAGTGTACATCAAAACTCATGAGGTAAACAATGTGGGTAACATGAATGTCATCTTTGTGCTTCATATGCTATATGCTTTGTGTCTGACTGTATTATCTTCCTCATCATTGTTTCTAAAACCGATTTGAGTGCATGGGCTCCCCCTGCTGGTTCCTACTACTTAGTTCTTACCAAACTTTCTTTCATGATTTATAGGGTGGGAATTGGCAAACATGTGACAATTCGATAGTATTGCGATATTTGGCCCACGATTCAATATTATTGCGATTCTTAACATATTGCGATACAGCAAGTATTGCGATTCGATTCTGCATATTGTGATTCATGTCTCCCATATTATTCAAAGGCATTACAAAAAATGAGGAAAATAAGACTCAACTCACTTCAAATGTCACATTCTGTGGACATTATCTTCTACACATTAACAGAAGTGCAAAAACTTAGGAGGGTAGTACAAAAACTTTGCCCTTGAACATTCAGGACATGACCTTATTACAGGACAGGAAGCAATTATTCTTTGAATAGGAGACCTCTCACATGAATGGTGAGCTCCCAGCACATAAATTAAAATAATTGAAATACAATAGAGTAACATAAAGCAGACATAATTGAGTAACATAAACCTGAGACTAATTATATAAATAAGAGTAACTTAGAGCTTCAATCAAATTGAAAAAAATAAACAAAAATGTGTACTGCCAGAGTCCAGTCCTGTTGGCTGCAAGGTCATCAACCAAAAGTCATTTGGGAATATTGGCATTTTTGTTTAGAAAAAGGAGTTGGTCAACATGCTCAGATGTTAAAGTGCTCCTCTGGGCCGTTACTATATCACCTGCAGTGGAGAACACCCTTTCAGCAGACACACTAGTGCAGGGGTCTCCAACACGTCGCTCGCGAGCTACCAGTAGCTCGTGGCCTGATTGGAGGTAGCTCGCCAAGGGCCGTTCACATATCGCGTCTTTTGTGCACTCAAGTTCGTTATTTCAAATAATTGAAGCGACGCGCTCATTTTTTGTCAAAACTTTATTTGAACTTGTACATGTTAGTAGATAACATGTTGCAAGACACTCCTTTCAAATTTGGCCATCATTTTTAATGTTATTATTTAAATTTTTATGTAAACAAAAAGTGCATATTGATGGATGCTATGTTTATTTGTTATTTGCTGGTTTTCGACATAAAACTTGGTGAATTAATTTTATTGTGTAGTATTAGTACTTTTTGAACAGGATTCTGATAACCATGATCATTTTGGTCACTATAATCATGAAATTACATTTTCATACCATTTCATCTCAAGTTATGATGCACTATAAAATCAACAATAATTATGTGTTTTTACAGTATAATTTTTTTTTTTTTTTAAATCTCTGACAATTAAGGGTGACATATATAGGCCTACAATAACTCTTTTAGGTCTAAAACAGTTAGCATAGTTTTTAATATGAGAGTTATGAGACATTATTTAAGATATTTAAGTATTGCATTACATGAGTAGCTCTCGGCCACTTTCATTTTTAAAAAAGTAACTCTCAAATGAAAAAAGGTTGGAGACCCCTGCACTAGTGGCTGGAACACTCAGGTATCTTTTAGCGAGTTTGGCTAGGTAAGGATACATTGTCTCATGAGCTTTCCACCAGTTGAGGGGGTTTTCTTCTAGTGGCAGTGGATAAGCCTCCTGGTATCTCTTCACTTCCTCTTCAGCTTGGGAAAATGCTGACTTTTGTGGGGCTGTGGTAGAAAATGTTTCTCCCAGTAAATAGACTGTAAATTCTGCAACTTCTGTAAATAGGCTAGCCCAGATCTTCTTTTAGGTTGTGGCTCTTCAAACTCCTCAAGATCCTGTCCATCCATTTCTACTCCAGAGGCACTGCTGGGGCACGTTCAAGTTCAAAACGGTGCGCAACGTTTTGCTACGGTTTCCAGGTTGAACGTCATGTTTCCTGGAAACGGCGTGCACCAGTGTGCAACGGGGTTTGAGATACGTTTTCTCTTGTTTGGTGGGTGTGTCAGAACTGCAGTCCAATCAGCAGCAACATGTATATAAAGCACGCGGTATTAAAGCGAACTCGCACAATGGGTTCAAGGAAAGTAATTTACAAATGTGTTCGATGCAGCTCGGTATATGCAACAACTGAGGATATTAGAAGACATGTTTGTCGTAAGTTTTATTGTAAAAATATAGGATATCAACATAATGATGTAGTTGTTTATATTTTTAGCTTCATTGCAAGTGTATGACATTTGGTATAGAAATAAACAATGGTAATTAAGTGCTTTTCCTAAAAATGAGAAAGAAAATACAGGGTATTAAAACAGCATGAACTACAAATAAAGTCAGTATGTGAGGCTAAATAGATGTGTTTTAGTCTGAATTAGGTAAGATGTGTGCTTCCATTTCAGTTTCAGCAATCCCTTCACTCGATTGGGATGTTCTCTTTTGTTCTGGGCGGCAAGTGCAGTAACTGTAACATCGGGCATATTTTGTAGTATTAAACACATATTTATACCGACTTCATCAGGCTCTGAAAATTCTTCACAAAGAATGGCCTTCTCAGCTGCCATAGTTGCAACTCTTGCGTCATCAGAACAGTGTGTTCAACGCATCACCGTTTCTGTTTAAAAAACGTTGTGCAACGTTTTGTCGGGGCTGAACGCAGCCCTGGTCTCTTCTTGCCTAATAGTGGGCTGTAGAGAAACATTAGATGTCAAAATTGACCCTATTTACTTTGTTAGCGCATATTACTAGTCTTGTGGTGAACAATTAATCCGTGCAAGTTAAGACACAGAAAAAAATTGTTTGCCGTGCTAATCTTTAATCAAAGTCTGAAAAGTTACTTCCGGTCTGGAATGGCGTCTTTTTCTGATGACGTAGGCTTGACGGCTTGGGTTGAAAAACGCTTAACCACTCCCCTCAAACCGTTAGTCTGCTATGAGCGAGAGATGGAGAGGAGGAGCGCTAGAGTAAAACCCTGCCCTCTGTTCAATATTCCGTTTCACTGGGAAATACGTCACAACACTGGAGAAAAATCGTTTGCAACTTCCGGTTCACGGGGACTTTAAAAGATTTTCCATTAAAACAGATAATGCTAAAACAGAAAATAATGCTAACCACTAACCAGTATAGAGATTAATCACCAGATGAACATAGGCTTGGTTTTAAAAAATCAGATAAATAATATAGCATTTTTAAATACTTTCTGACATTTTAAAATAACTATTTAAACAATTGCATAAAACAGATATAAGAAAATAATGCTAACCACCACTAACCAGTATAGAGATTAATCACCAGATGAACATAGGCTTGGTTTTAAAAAATCACATAAATAATATAGCATTTTTAAATACTTTCTAACATTTTAAAATAACTATTTAAACAATGCAATAAATTAGTTCAGTTCAATAAAGCCTACCTGAAGGCTGGCACCAGCCTTCACCTCCACAACCAGTCTGGAATAAATGTCACTGATGTCATCTATGGTCAGGAAAGGCAGTGACTTGAATTAATTTTTTTTCTTCAACAGTGCTATATCTCTTATGCAGATCTTGACTTATTGCCTGTTTGATGTCCCTCACAATTGGTTTGTCCCCCATTATCTCTCGTGTGTCATTTAGCAGCTTTGCCTGCACTGGAGCAATGATTGACAAAGTGGGATTCTTCTCCTCTGAAACAATTTTTGTGGCTACTAACATCGGTCGAAGTGCCTGTATTATGTCCTCAGCATCTGTAATGTCATTTTCGTTTAGGGTGCAGATATCACTGCCTGACCTCGTGACCTCAGAGGACAACAGAGCAGCACAGATCGCTGGTTGCTGTTCCAAGAAACGTTCAAGCCTTTCGTACCCGCGGTTCCAACGGGTCACAACATCGGTCTTGAGCTTGTGAGTGGGGAGGTCCAGAAGCTTTTGTTTTTGCTCCAACATGAAGTTGGTGATTGTACTACGGTGGTAAAAAGTGGTTATGCGCCGGACTCTTCCTAGTAACCTGGTGACAGCAGGCAGCTTTAGTGCATGCTGTGAGGCGAGGTTGACCGTCTGGGCAAAACATTTCACGTGAAGGTTGCCCCCCACCTGCGTGGCCACAACCATGTTGGACGCATTCAGGGACGGATTATGGCGATGATGTGCCCTGGGCACGGATGTCTCAAAGGCCCCCTTCACCAATTTTTTGGACAACAGTGTTGCACCTGTATGCACAGGCGCCGCAATAGGGCAGGCAAGCAAGGCATTTTAAGGGGGCCCCCGAGGGCTGATCATTTAAACCAGTGGTTCTCAACTCCAGTCCTCGGGACCCACTGCTTTGCACATTTTGTATGTCTCTCTTATTTGACACACTCAGTTCAGTTCATGGAGTCTCTCCTAACGAGCTGATGATCTGGTTCAGGTGTGTTAAATAAGGGAGACATACAAAATGTGCAGAGCAGTGGGTCCCGAGGACTGGAGTTGAGAACCACTGATTTAAACAATCAGAAATGTTAATATAAAGACGCAGCAACAACTCTGCATCCCACTTAGTGGGGCCCCTCTCTCGTTACGCTTGTTATGCTTTTACCTTTTTCAAACTGGTGCAGCGCTTACTCGCGGTAGGTAGAAAATGCATGATTTGATTTGTTAAACATGAAAAGGACTTATCCGTCTGGCATGGCAGCTCGCTCTTTAACCTAGATAAATGCATATTCAAAGTGTTTGTGCAGAGTGTGCAGCATGCACTGCATGGCAGGCGTCGGCGCGAACACTTGCATTTTCCTATCAACAGTGGAAACAACTTGAAATACTCAATCTTTTCTGGTCATATACAGAAAAGAATAATGCATCAGTCGCAAGTAGCTACTTTTATTTTTGTAAACTTACAATAACAAGAAAACGTTGTGCTTTTGTAAAATAAAATAAAACAAACAGGACGCGCTTTCATGTTCTCCGTGGCGTGAACTGGAGGCGTCTCAAAAATGAACTGAAACACAGTGTATAGCCTCACCGACATGATGAATATTTCTATATAAAGCTTGAAATGTCCACTTTTAAACGAAAAAATCCGAATCGAAAGCAAATACCGCCTGATATGATATGAAAGGTGCATTTCTCTCTAAAGGCGCATCCACTTTACAGCGGAGATATAGATATGTTTGCAGCCGACTCTGATTTAGAAATATATATTTTTTATTATTAAACAATAAAAATGCCTAGTTTATTATTTTTTTTTCAGACATATTATCATTAGCCTGCTTTTGCCGGTGCTTTGCGGCAAGATTTATGCATGTGCTTGAGCGCGGAATAGGCTATATGCCTCCATGCACTCAGTATTTAAGCAGAAATTAATATTAACGTGAGATTAGTCGACTAATTGCTTAAATGAATGACTACTAGTCGACTAGAAAAATCTTTAGTCAATGGCAATTCTAATCAGTGCATTTAGGCTAGTTGACATTTATTTAATTAGTAATTCTAGTATCCAGGTCTTTACGTTAAATTAGTTGAGTTAACAATTAGTTAATTAACTAAAATAATAAAACAAAGATTAAATTAAGATGCTATAGCATTGCTTGTTCCACTACAAAAGACACTTTTTAAGGTGACAATCCGTTACACATTTGAAGATTTAGGCTACTGTATCTTGAAGATTGTTGTATTGTATTTTATCTTCTGTTATAAAGATGAAGATTGACATTTCGTTAAAAAATAAGCCCATAGGCTACTATTGTAAAACATAAACAACTTAGCCTATGTTCTGTTAGGTGTTCTGCGTTTTGACTACTTTTTGAATGTTGGTAGCTTTTGTAGTAATTGAGCTTCTCTTGCTTTTTTGTCCTTTTTGTGCTTTCTTTTCATTGATCCACTTGATTGTGGTTTTAAACTAATTTTTTTTTGGTTTTTGAGTAACCGTCTTCTACGCGTGACTTTTATATTACGCAATGCTTTTCACTCGCCTCTAGATGTCCCTCTCAACAGCACAGCAATACATTAAAATTATTTATTTGATTTATTTACTAGTTAATACTTTGCAACTGCAAAAAATAATCACATTATTCCTCAATATTTAACACAATTTTACTGAAAATAAAATTAAAATTAAAATAATTATTTGAAAAGAATAGACACAGTAAATTTGACAGGGCCCCCTGCTGGCCCAGTGCCCTGGGCAAGTGCCCAGTAGGCCCGTGCGTTAATCCGTGCCTGGACGCATTGTCCGTAACCAAAACAATCTGTTTGTTAGTGATGCCCCACTCTTCGGTTGCCGTTTTCAGCAACTCAGCCACACTGGCCCCGGTATGGCTCTCATGCATCGCCCTGGTTTGTAAAACATGAGCTAAAAGCTGCCATTCATTCGTGATGTGATGCGCGGTTATGGTCATGTACGACTCCGTAGCTGGAGTAGGTTTCTGGACTGTATTGACTGTTTCTGACTTAATTGGGATCATCACGGGGCATCGGTAAGAATGCACAAAAGTCCAAAAGTCCAATCACTGTTTTAATAGTAGGATCAAGCCATCAACATACTCAGTGCGGTGCATGAACAGATGCATGTGATATTAACGGTGTGTGAGTGTGGTTTCTATAATAAAAACAGAAATATAAATAATCAGTTTACAGTAATAAATGATAAACATTTTACTCAAAAAGAATAAACGCGTGAGGATACATGGCTATAAAATGTAAACAATCGACTATAAATATACACGTGACTATCGTCTTATAACTATATCTCAATCGAGTGTAATCTTCACAATCCACATAAATATGGCTTAACAATATCTGTAAAGTGTAAACACTAAAGTAAACATATGGAAAATATGAGTCGTTATCATTATTTCACTTATACAGCGTGCATCGGAACACACGTGCAAAGATAATGCACACAGTCATACCGCTAACATTAGCTTCACGGAAATCCGAAAACACTCAACATCAGAACGTTTCAACACATAATACAACAAATAGCAAGATAAACAAGATTAAAGACGGTATATGTGGAAATTAAACTTACTTTCAAAGTTACGCACACTCATCTATGGCTTGAATACACGCAAGCCCTCCACAGCTTTCAAGCGAAACATAACCAGTTGCGTCAAACTCTGGGGGCGGGACTAAGTTACGACTGTCAATAATTCACAACCCACCAATAAGAATTAACTTAGTGAGCCTTTTCAACAGCAGCTCTTGATGACTAACCGTCACACGTTATAGAAATTCCTTCGGGTAAACTCAAAGCTTAATTGACCTCATCTTTGACTTCGCTGTAGAGTTTGGGGATGGCAGTGTCAGTAAAATATTTACGTGAGGGGATCACATACCTGGGCTCCAGTATGCTAAGCAGATTCTGGAAACCTTCGTTCTCCACCACACTGTAAGGCTGTAAATCTTTGGAGATAAAGTAGGCTATCGCCTCAGTGATTTTCTTAGCTCTTTCGGAGTTTGGAGTTAACTTTAGCATTTTTGTTTGGTCCAAGGTGCGTTGATTTGGGGGTAGGACAACAACTTTGGGGCGTTTCACTTCCTCAGTGGCCACTAACACCAAATGGTACCTTGTAAGATGGGCTCTCAAGTTTGTCGTATTCCCACAGTACTTAATTTTCATGTGGCATTCCTCGCATATAGCGTGCTGCATGTCAAGGTCTTTACTATTTGCTTTTTGATGAAAACCAAAATTTACCCACACTTTCGATTTGAAAGACAACCGGTCGTGTACAACGGGTTGTGATGGTGAAGCCATTTTCATTTGAATTTGCTGTTGAATGCACGACAACAAAGCACCGCAACAAGCACCACCTTGTGGATGTAATACGCGAATGTACATGATCAGAGTAAACTCCGAGAAAACGAATGGAGAAAACCCGAAAGTAAAACAGATAATTTTATAATTAAATATTGCAATACTTTGCGCAACTGTATTGATATAACTGCGTGTGCAAAATATTGCGATACTTAACAGAATCGATTTTTTCCCCCATCACTTCATAGGATGTATTTCTTTGTCCCTTTGTTAATATTATAATATTAATAAACCACTGTATAACTGAACCAACATTTAACTGAAGAATTCTGATAAACCAAGCATGTTAAAAGTCAAAGCATGAAGAAATATGATAATATAAGTTTGTTAGAAAAGGTGTTGAAACAGATGAAACAAGTAAACAATCAAACAGGACTAATTCATGTCAAGAGCATATGGGCTAATGATGCTTAACATTTTAATTTTGGTTATAGGGAATGTATTACAGTTTTTTTTAATTGCTTGCACACCATTTCTGAAACTATGGCTCCATTTCTTAAAACTCTACACACAAAACCACAAAACACGTACACAAGATGCAAAACGTCACACATCTCTTGCAAAAGCAAACACTTCAAGACTATTTTAACTCTTCTAAAAATTGTTTTTGACTAGTAAGTCTACACATAAGCCACAAACTATACACAGATGTGAAAAATCTAAAACACTAATCTCGTGTCTTTTGCTTCTTCATTCTGCAGTGGAGTGTACAGGAGTTTGTCATAGCACTCATACATACATATATGTGCATAAATACACTGTATATACAGTTGCAATCGAAATTATTCAACCCCCATTGCAAATCAGGCTTATTGACTAAATTTACAGACTTTCAGCTGTTTGCAATAAACAAATCAAACAAAAGTAATTGAAATAGCTCAACACAACAAATGTTTCAAGTGGTTTCCCCAATTTTAACTGAAAATGCAACCTTTAATAACTTCTGCAGTTTCAAAATTATTCAGCCCCCTGATTAGAATCCCTCACAGCAGCACAAATCTGCAAAAAAAATGTGTCTCAGTCACACCCGATGCAATTTCTCAAGGGCTTTATTAGTTGGACCAGATGTGCTTGAGCTAGAACACATGAAATATCTGAACTGGCTAGGTTTGTTGAGTGTCACGTTTGACTGCAAGTTAGAAATATGGTTAAGTCAAAAGAATGGTCCAAAAAGTTAAGGGAAGATTTCATCGCCCTTCACAAACAAGGAACAGGATACAAAAAGATAGCGAAGGCATTACATGTTCCAAGAGACACAGTTGGAAGCATAGTTTGCAAGTTCAAAGTTAAAGGAACAGTGGATACACTACCTGAATGGGGCAGAAAAAGGCAGCTATCAACGGCTGCAACCAGATTTCTGAGAAGGCAGGTTCAGAAAAACCATCAAGTGACTGCATAAGACCTGCACCAAGACTTGATGGCAACAGGCACTGAGGTTTCAGCTTGCACAGTAAGGCACGCACTAAACGCATGCCAGAACTCCAAGACGTACACCACTACTGACCCAAAAGCGCAAGAAAAGTCAGCTCCAATTTGCTCAAAATCATATAAATAAGCCACAAAAGTTTTGGGATTCTGTTCTGTGGAGCGATGAAACAAAATTGGAACTTTTCGGCCCAATGGATCAGCGGTATGTCTGGAGGAAGAAGAATGAAGGGGAGTCATTGGACCTTCCAACAGGACAATGATCCCAAAGCATACCTCAAATTCCACCAAGGCTTGGTTGCAGAAGTCGTCCTGGAAGATTCTACAGTGGCCATCACAGTGTCACACCTGACTTGAACCCCATAGAAAATCTCTGGTGGGATTTGAAGGCGGTTGCAGCATGCAAACCCAAGAATATTACTGAACTATTACTGAATATTACTCATGAGCAATGGGCTCAGATTACTCAGAAACGCTGCCAGAAGCTGGTGTCTGGTTACATGGCTGCCAACTCTTACGCATTGCCCGTGAGACACACGCATTTGATTGGTTTCACACGCTCACACGCCACACCCCCGATTTCTCACGCTGAATTGTCAACCCGGTCGGTCAAATGCCTAAAAGATGAGATTATCTATAGATCTACCTGTTGAGCCACTCGTGATCGAATAGTTATGCTTTCGGTGAGGGGGTTCAAGAGCGCCCCCTGTCTGTGGAATTTTCGACATTTTCTCACATATGCGATGCTACTTCACAAGCCATCCCAGGCGCATTTTCCCCTACTTTTCCCTGGCTTCAGGTATGTATGCTTTGATTATTTATTGAGTATATTTATTGAGAATATGCTTGAGTATTTATGCTCTTAAACTTTAAATAACGTTTGCTTATTCGTTTTGTGTGAGTTGTTATATTAAAGGCATTTCGAGAGCTTTGTGAACATAATTTAGTAAGGGCTATATACATGCTGTAATTGATACATTAGTGTAGATGTATTAAACTAACATGATCATTAAATTCCTGAAGGTAGGTTTCAAGTATGCCCCGCAATAAGGCAAGGCCAGGAGAAAAGAGGAGTAAAGACATTTTGTTTTTTTACTGAAAGATCAGCCACAGCAAAAAAGAGCCGCACAACAGAAGAGCAACATACAGGACAGACCGAATGACAGACTGGACAGACAGAAGAGCAACAGACAGGACAGACAGAACGACAGACAGAATAGCAACAGACAGGACAGACAGAACAGTGACAGATAGAACTGCAACAGATAGATTTGCTTGTTGCCGATTCTGATTCAGAACAAAGACAGACAGAACGACTGCCAGAAAACCACCAACAGCAGCAGCCCGAGCAGAGGTCGGAGATTAGAGCCTTGTGTGGAGCAGCAACATACAGATGCACCTTCAAGAATGAGTGGACCACAAAATGGCCATTCATCACTAAAGGTAACCTCAGCACACATTACTGATGTTCTGTATGCCGTGTGGAAAACACATGTTGCCACCAGGGTGTTTCAGATATTGTGCGACATGTTAAGAGCAAGGGCCACCAGGAAAAAGAACGGGCCATTGAATCCACAACTACAACTGACAGATTTTCAATGTCCGCTCCTCTGTTGGGGGGATGTCAGACCAAGAGGCTAAGGTATGCTATGTGTCATGGTCCTGTCAAGGTTCAAGAGTTTTGTGTAATATACTGTACTGTCATGGTTGATAGTTTTGACTAATTTACCGTCTTGTTTAGGTTTTGAATGTCTGTGTTCTGTTTCACAGTCAGGTTTTTCTTAGTTTTATGTCCGTCTTAATTGTCCATTGTGTTCACCCTGGCTCTGTTGGCTCTGGTGTCTATTTAAACTCACTTTTTTTTCTTACAGACAAGAAGGGCTGAGGTTAAAATGACAGCAACATTAGTTCAGCACAATGTGCCACTTGCGTGGACTGAA
Organism: Leuciscus idus; assembly: GCA_021554675.1. NCBI lineage: Eukaryota > Metazoa > Chordata > Actinopteri > Cypriniformes > Leuciscidae > Leuciscus > Leuciscus idus. Next base: position 53,526,159 of record CM038622.1, on the reverse strand, counting down.
CATTTGGGGCCTCTTCTGAAGGAGTGTTTCAAGGATTCCAAAACAGCACAGGAGTACAAGTGTGCCAGAACCAAGAGTTCATGTATAGTTAACGAAGCACTGGCACCATATTTCATGAGTGAGTTGGTGGTACAAATGAGGAAAGGGCCATAAACCCTCATCACAGATGGATCCAATGACACAGGTATTTCCCAAACTATTGAACATGATGTTTTTCTCCTTCTCCACAATAATCAGGCATGATATATATATTTTTAAACATGTATATAAGAAGATGGGAGGCTTTATATGCTTACATGCTGTCCTTGCAGGAGTAGAGAAGATGAACCCCCTGACTGTCCGGATGTTTATGAAAGATAACCGCTTCCTGGGGAGGTGCACTACTAGCGGAACAAGGTGTGGGACAGCAGACATCATCTTCAGCAAGATAAATGCCACCTTCCATCGCCTCCAGAATCCTGAAAGGACACTCCTGTATTTACGTTCATGGCTGCCCATGTCATGTAGTCCAGAACACCACTAAAAGAGCCGGGATGTGATTTTTGGACGCGAGTATACGCCTAATTGTACTTTACATACAACTTTATTTTTGTCTACTGATTACATGCATTAACTGAATGTTTACTAGCCTGGGAAAACCCAGACAACTTCCGGCAAATTTAGATTTGCTCTGCAAGTATTCTGGCAAAGAGCTCATTCAAGCACATTTCTAATCCCTCGAAATCGCGGCACCAATCAGAAACGTTGGGGCGGGCTTTACACGATGACGATCGCTCTGATTGGTTTTAGGTCTATCCAATTGCGCCCAGAGGCATTTGAGCAACGTCCGCAGCAACTTTTAAATGCATATTAAAATTGCAAACACATGAGGACAGTCTCCATGAAAGACCCACTGGCAGATGAACGTGCTACTACATTTCTCTCCGAAACGGCAGGAAATGAAATTACATTTAATAGAGGATTTTAACTGTGACAAGATGATTGACAGGGCAGTTTACGTGACAGGATGCACGCGACAGATCCGTCCGATAAAGATGATGAAGTAGTATGTCCCAAAGCTTGCCTACTTTTTTGCTACACATTCAAAAGTAAATACCTTTTCTTCACAAAAAGAGTACATACTTTTATGGCTTAGTGTAACTTAGGCGAATTGGGACGCAGCATATGGCTTTACACGATGACGATTGCTCTGATTGGTTTTAGGTCTATCCACTTGTGCCCAGAGGCATTTGAGCGACGTCGGTTGGTGACGCCCCTTTGGAAATGAGTTATTAATGAAGCTTTTCCAGACCATAACTCAGTTACTACTGAGAATGGTCTGGTTTTAACCAGGCTAAATGTTTACGGTCTGATTCATATATTGCAGGTGTCCAAATTTGATGTGGAGGACTTGGTAGTTGATGTTGGCTACTGGTTCAAGGGTAGCACAAACCGAAAGGGGTACTTGACAGGTATGCACTTTTGACAGTACCAATTATAATATTGAAATGTTTTTGAATACATATGATTTATAATGAAATGTCTGTGACATAATTTTGTGTGCTCCTTGAAGCAGAGTATATGGAGATCCTCATGCATGTCTCCGTTCGTTGGTTAAGCCTTGAACGCTGTCTGACCTGGATTCTGAGGCTATATGAACCTCTTGCCAGCTACTTCAAATCTGCTAGTATGATCCCTCATACTATTTTCATTATGCAGCTACTACAAATAACACAGAATTGTTAAATGTACACTTGTGATATTGACTACCTTGTTTTTTTTTTGTTTTTTTTTAAGATGATAATTAGGCGAGGTTCAGGAGACTTCAGAAGGCTTTCTCTGACCCCATGATGGAGGTGTATCCACTGTTCTTCCAGGCCACCATACCAGTATTCACCTCATTCAACCTCCTGCTCCAGAGAGAACAGTCCTCAATATTTTTGTTACATGATGAGTTATAATGGGAGGTTGGGATATGCGGTAACACTTTATAACAACTGCATGCTATTAATCATTAGTTAAGCATTAGTAAACAGTTAATTCATAATTTATTAAGCATTAATAGACATTAATAAGCAGTTTATAAATACAGCTATAAATGCTTTATTTTTGATTTATAAGCATATCTATAATGTGTTTAATAATTGTATTTTCATACTTTATTAATTATCAATTTATAATTTCTAAATGAAGTATATCATTATTTACAAACCAGTTACATTATTTACCATTATTTACAAACTAGGTGTTGTCATTGATTAATAAGATTACTTAGAAAGTGTAAGTAAATGTAGTAAATCCAGGTAGTTATAAAGCATTTAGTAGTGGTCAGTTAACTATTTTTGTGAGCTCATCTAAAGTGAGGACTGTTTATGCTTTGTAAAGCATTTACAAAGGAGATCTAAAGACCCAGTTATCTTTTAAACAGAAAAAGGAAACAAACACAACACAGTGCTATTATGTTACAGAACATACAAATATTTAACAGCCTTTACATCTCTTTTGTAAATGCTTTACAAGGCATAACTAGTCCTCACTTTAGATGAGCTCACAAAAATAGTTAACTGACCACTACTAAATGCTTTATAACTACCTGAATTAATCATGAATTACAGTAGAAATACATGTTAATAAAGCATTTATTAACACACTAAGTTCTGAATAATAATATGTATTTAAACAGTTTATTTATGGTAACCCAAAGGTTGCTGGTTCGATTCCAGAGCCGGTGGGAAATGACTGAGGTGCCCTTGAGCAAGGCACCTAACCCCTAATCGCTCCCCGGGCGCCACACAAAGGCTGCCCGCTGCTCTGGGTGTGTGTATCCACGTTTGCAGTGTGTGTGTTAACTACTCACTACTCTGCTCCTAATGTGTGTGCATTAACTTGGATGGGTTAAATGCAGAGGTCAAATTCCAAGTTTGGGTTACCATACTTGGCCGTCACGTGTCACTTTCACTTTCACTTTCTAAGTGATCTTATAAACCACTGACATTTTTTACACGCATCCATTTGGAAATACGTCCCATTTGAAATTCAGTCTTGGCACAAGTCTGGCACCTCTGAGCTTATTGGCTTGTAACATTTACAATCACCTGTAAAGCTCCTCCCACTCCTGTTAGAAAAAACACAAGCTCAGTGTTAATTGTTACCATGGTTACTTTTGTTATGCTGTACTTACCATTCATGTTGATCATCTGTTTAGATTTATTTACTAGCGTAGGAGTCCACAAAACTTAGTATGTGATTTCAGACCCTCTCCTGTGTGTTCTGGTCTGCAGAGGAATTCTCAGAGATGTTCAGACACCACAAACACACACAGAATGCTGATGAGATGTCAGTCTGAACTTGATGGCTGCCATGAGTTGTATCAGTCCTCGGGTCTGAATTTGCTCATTCAATCACTCTACATTATTTTAGATGCTACATTCAAAACAAAACGCTCAATGGCTAGATAAAGGGGTTGAGCCGAATAAATTCCTGTGTGTCGCAGAAAATCATCCATCCATCCATTTTCCAAACCGCTGGTCCAATATGGGTACAGCGTAATATCATACAGGTATAAATTCCTTTTTACTTGATTATTAAACTGTTTAATTAAGATTTATATCTGCTAGTTTCCATGACAGAGATCAAGATAAATCGTTTCATTACTGGAGCTGCTAGTTAACTAAATTTCAAATTCTTATTAAACAGCAAGCACAAACTATGCAAAAGCAGCCGCATTTCCTGCACACTCAGTGTCCGAATTCACTCTTCTTCATTTACTCATTCAAGTGAAGTAATGTAGGGAATAGTTAATGAGGGTATAGGGGGCGATTTCGAACACAGCTAAAGTCCTACTGACGCAAAACAACAGACACAGACCAGAGATGGTTAAATGAGATGTTCTATATTATTCAAATGGAACAGTTTTGTTTTAGTGCAGAGCATATTCGAAGCCTCATGGGGCTCTCTCTTGGATCATCTAGATGAAATCTAATGATGGTATATTCAGCTTTTTTCCTGTGTTATTTTTTTTCTTCCATATATAAAAGTTTCTGGTTTATAAAACAATTGTGAATATTTGTATATGTATATTTTCAATAATTTCTCTGTATATATTGCTAACTAAGACAGTACAGTTGTGTTTTTTCTTTCTGTTAAACAAACCTTCAAAACCACAAATAAAATAACAATAACAAAATAAGTTGTTTCAATCCTTGCTTACACAAATGATGCCCTTTTCCCTGTCTACACTCACCTAAAGGATTATTAGGAACACCTGTTCAATTTCTCATTAATGCAATTATCTAATCAACCAATCACATGGCAGTTGCTTGAATGCATTTAGGGGTGTGGTCCTGGTCAAGACAATCTCCTGAACTCCAAACTGAATGTCAGAATGGGAAAGAAAGGTGATTTAAGCAATTTTGAGCGTGGCATGGTTGTTGGTGCCAGACGGGCCGGTCTGAGTATTTCACAATCTGCTCAGTTACTGGGATTTTCACGCACAACCATTTCTAGGGTTTACAAAGAATGGTGTGAAAGGGGGACAACATCCTGTATGCGGCAGTCCTGTGGGCAAAAATGCCTTGTTGATGCCAGAGGTCAGAGGAGAATGGGCCGACTGATTCAAGCTGATAGAAGAGCAACTTTGACTGAAATAACCACTCGTTACAACCGAGGTATGCAGCAAAGTGTTTGTGAAGCCACAACACGCACAACCTTGAGGCGGATGGGCTACAACAGCAGAAGACCCCACCGGGTACCACTCATCTCCACTACAAATAGGAAAAAGAGGCTACAATTTGCACGAGCTCACCAAAATTGGACAGTTGAAGACTGGAAAAATGTTGCCTGGTCTGATGAGTCTCGATTTCTGTTGAGACATTCAGATGGTAGAGTCAGAATTTGGCATAAACAGAATGAGAACATGGATCATGCCTTGTTACCACTGTGCAGGCTGGTGGTGGTGGCGTAATGGTGTGGGGGATGTTTTCTCTGCACACTTTAGGCCCCTTAGTGCCAATTGGGCATCGTTTAAATGCCACGGCCTACCTGAGCATTGTTTCTGACCATGTCCATCCCTTTATGACCACCATGTACCCATCCTCTGATGGCTTCCAGCAGGATAATGCACCATGTCACAAAGCTCGAATCATTTCAAATTGGTTTCTTGGACATGACAATGAGTTCACTGTACTAAAATGGCCCCCACAGTCACCAGATCTCAACCCAATAGAGCAGGGGTCGGCAACCTTTTTGTCATAAAGTGCCATTTTTAAGTTTCCAAGTTCATCACTGTGCCACAACACACACATAGCCTATATATATATACACACACACACTCATATAAATACACAAACATTTTACATTTTCATAATGGCTTACACAGAAATAGTACAGAAATGTAAATATTTCTCTTGAAATTTGTTTTAGATTTAGATAGACAATTTAATAATATTTATAACTCCTAACTAGAGATGCACCGATTCCGATTTCCGATTTTTCATTGAGTTTGACCTGCCGATACCGATTTTTTTTAGCCGATTTAATTTTTTCTATCTACTTTACAGCACACACAAATATTTTTTTTTCTATATTTTTTTTTATAAAATACCATATCCTTTTACCCAAACTGAATAATAAAAACAAGTTTAAATGGGTAAATTTTATATAAATATTTTTGAGTCTTAATTTTCTTTTCTGACATAACCTAATCCAGTTCTTGTTAAAACACACTAGACATGCACATTCTGTGCATTTTGGGCACTTTTGTTTGGAATCATATTTATTTTGTCCATCAAAAGTGTGCTTTCACTTTAGCACCTTTCACACAGCGCTTTGATCCCAGCGCACAGCGCTTTGCCTTCTGTGTGAATGCAAACACGACCCGGGATTGATGCCGGGTTGGGGACCTAGTAACATTGCCGTGTTCAGTCCCGGAACGCGTGCTGTGTGAACAAAAGCCGTAATAATGCCGTATCGTAGTGATGACGCTGAAGCCGGGATCGTTCGCCAGCAAGTGAAACGGTACGTAATGCGCAAGTTTATGATCGAATCAGAGAGAGAAATCGCAGCTCATAAGCAAACTTAAGACATTTTAAGTTACATCGATGTCACGTGTCTTCACAGGATTTGTACGGCTTGTGTGAGAACGCACTCTCTGATTCCGGAAAATCACTGGCAGTGTGAACCAAAATCAAACGAACCCGGGTCAAATCTCGGGTCACTTTATCCGTGTATTTTCTGGAATCTCTGTGTGAAAGGGAGCTTTAAATTGAGCGTGAGCAGCGCAGACAAAATAGACTCGGCGGCGAAATCCCCGCTTCACTGCTGCTCACGCGACGCTCCTGTTGGGCGCTCACGCGCTGCTCCTGCTCCCGGTGTGAATGCACTCATTGATTAACATGTACGCCGAAAAAAATATGCGTGAAACGGCCGCAATTCACAAGGTTTCCTACATGTGCGTTCCGTGTGCACGTGTGATGCTGATGTTGCGCGATGTTAATCATGGGGAGCCTGAGTGCATTTGACCGGCATAAAACTAGACTACTTTATCTGAATGAAATACATACACTTCTCTCGCATTTGCTTGTGTGCCAGCGATTAACCCTCCGCGTGCCAGTGTTGGCACGCGTGCCTTAGGTTGCCTACGCCTGCAATGGAGCATCTTTGGGATGTGGTGGAACGGGAGCTTCGTGCCCTGGATGTGCATCCCACAAATCTCCATCAACTGCAAGATGCTATCCTATCAATATGGGCCAACATTTCTAAAGAATGCTTTCAGCACCTTGTTGAATCAATGCCACATAGAATTAAGGCAGTTCTGAAGGCGAAAGGGGGTCAAACACAGTATTAGTATGGTGTTCCTAATAATCCTTTAGGTGAGTGTATATATGAATGCATATCTGATTTGATCAAAATAAGATAACTACAGCCTCTAGCTCTGTACAGTATGTGCACAGTGACCACTGATGTGTAATTCATGTAACACTAAAGGCTTGCAGAACACTATTTGTGACCGTGTATGCAATAAGTTTGGCTGCGTATACAGTCAGTACAGAAAGTACCAAACACTGTTCATAATCATTAGAGCAAGAAACATAGAACATGTTGAGGCCTTTCTACATTACAGTGCAGGATAGGTTCATTTAAAGCACTTTAGATGGCAGTACAATTACAACTTCCATGTGATTTTTGAATCTTTTTTTTCTGCACAGCTTGATAGCTAAATGCTAAAATATTCCATATATTGTCCTCAATAATACCTAGTTTATTTCCAGATTTTGGCCATAACCATCTACTTTTGACCACCAGATGGAGAGATTTTCAAATCACCAGAATTTTTAACAGCATTATAAATAGTCATAGGGCAGTCTGGTCTAATTGTTTATACGTAATACGTAACTTTCAACAATACTTTTTTGTACGTTTGGCTAGATGCTGAAATGTACAGTATGTATGTATCGGCAACATTTAAATGTTGATGCAACATTTATTACATTTAAATGCAACATAATTAAATGTAGCATAATTATGTTTTTACAGCTACAAAACATTTCTTTTCATCTTTCATATCATGAAGATATCTGTATAATTTCCATTTTACCATTTTAAATATAAATGTAAGATCCCTTAACCCCAAACCTAAACATACCCATTTTATACAGAATATAAAAAGAATAAAACATAATGGATGAGATGTGTAGGAAAATTACAATTTTAGTAACAATATAGCATTAAAAAGATATTTTGAGCCACTAATCCTACTCCTACCCCTAAACCTACCCATAACAATTTATTAAAACTATGTACAGTTATGAACAAAAACATAACAGACAGACAAGTTTAATCACAATCATTTATTTATTGCGAAAATGTCATAAGCGGTACCAAATCCAGATAGCACATGTCCATCTGCGAGATGTCTTCTAAAGATCTGTTAAGCTGGAAAGCATCTGCTGTGTAAAAACATCTGATAAACGTCTTAGAAAAAGCAGTTTTACATACAAGTGTCGCCTAAATTAACTCATAGTAGTTGTTCATAATATAAAGCAATTGTGTCTCTTCTGAAGGCTTGGAAAAAAACGCTAGATTCATGTGGTAAACGCTTGTCTTTATCTACTTAATAATACTTAATGAGAAATAATTACATTTTGCTCTGTTCATGATTACTCCTGCAAACTCGTTTCGGAGGATTAACCTACATAATGTTATTCAAGACTACACTTTAAAACCTTAAAATGAATAACATTTATTTAATCTTCTAACCATTTTGTAATATTTAGTTTGTTTGCCGTGAGGCACAAAAGGCATTTTCTCCAATACAGTGACTGACAATAGATCCATAAAATACACCAAAACTTGTGTTTGCGAGGAACAGATGTGCGCCTTTACGGAGGGAAGCGGGATTAACATTTTCATGGATTTATAACTTAAATTCTGCTCTGTACCTCATTCAAAACTATTATATACCACCAGAGACAACTGCGACTGCAACACATCGTCATTTGAACGACTTTTCCCTGATAGCACAAGTACATCTCGGAGACATATATTTGATGTCTGCATTTTACATCTGCAAAATGTATTTTTTTAGAGTGTTTGTTCATCTGCAATATGTCTCTAGGACGTCGTTTCCTGTTAGATGTCATAAACCCTGATCAACACACATACAATAAATGCAAATTTGATTGCTTGACGCACAAGAACCAATGAGGTTTGTTCTAGCTCGCACGCAATACGGCAACCCTCTACGCACACCTTGGCAATAGAATCGCCATTGGCTAGTAAATTGTTTTGGTTACTCGCCAGACTGATATACTATTATATATATAGTACAGCTATATATAGCCGTAATATAGCCGTACCAGGTTGGGTTGTAGACTCATGGCTTCAGAATGATGCCGGTTCAACGAATAACGTGATTGGCCAAATCAATTCAACAAGGTAACAACACAAGCTTTGATTGGATCTCACTCCGGCCAACGTTTGTGATCAGCTAGCGAAATTAAATCTATTTTTATACTTTAATGTGCAACAATTGCCGTTGGAAACAATCGGTAATCTTTTTGTGAATTATTCATACAGCCAAATTAAAAATATTATCCAGACAGCTGCTTGGTAACTATCAAATCAAAAACTAAACGAGATAGACGGACTTGGCACACCGTCTATAATGTAATGTTAGCTAGCAGGCTAGCGGAGGAAAAACTTTGCCCTTTGTTTACATCATAGCTAAAGCATCTACATAAAGCTTATAATTGGAACTGTTAATAGAAAATTCACAACTACAAATAATAAGACTTACTTACATGTGATCCATAAACAACAAATTGTCCCGACAAAATTCTTCAGGAGAAGCTTTTGTGCCTATAGCCTGCATTGTACTCAGTCTGTCTGCTGTTCTCCATAAAATGTGAAAAGCAGAAAACCGTTGAGGATATAAGCTAATGTTCAGAAAACGTGTTAAAAATACATTTTAATCTCTCTAAGTTCGTCAGCCTGTGTGTGCAAAGCCAAACAGTGACAACAACTCTTCCTATTCTCTAAAGCAGCCCAACATAGCCTCACCCCCTTTGTTGTGTGTTTCCGGGGGCAGGGTTTATGTAAATTTTAGGGTTTGTGATGTCAACAACCCGGGAAGAAGCTCATTGTTGTCCCTGTCAGCCGTTTGTTGTATTGTTTAAAAAGCCATCTCTTTGCATTGAACTTTGAGCATTGTAACTTTACAGATTATATCCTCAAACAGCAACATTACACACCAGGGGCGGTTTCTTCATTATGATGATAGGGCGACGCACCAAAGTGCGAAAGGGACTTTGTAATCACATTCACATTCAGCCCATGATTCAACCACAGAGATACTAGCCTTCATGTTGTTCTGCCTCTGGATATAGTCCAATCAGCATCAAGTCACGTTCTGTGGAGTACCGCCTCTTTTTGGGCGATTTCACTCTGGCCGAGAATCGCCCAGAGTGTTCCCATAGAGAGCCTAAGTCCCTCCCTTTCCGGTTGACCACTATGGGACCTTATTTCGGAAAAATATTGTATGGTAGTCAATGGCGAGAGACAACAAATATTTTGATCTCATTTGAATTGTGCCCTGAATTATACATATGATGTTTGTCAATTTAAAAGATACATTTTAAAGTCAAGAAAGTCGCAGTTTGATGTAAAACTGTTGAGGTATAAGACTGTGAAAACACGTAATTACAAAGAAGCCAAAAGGCGCACATGTGACGTCATACCTTTTCTCTCAATGAATGAAGCTAACTTTACTGAAGCTAACGTCTATCATTTTTTCTATAGTCTTACGTTATAAGACTTAAGTTATAATCGTAACGTTACGCCGTCATGCCTGAGTGTTTTGTACCAGACTGCACACATACGTACATAGTGCGAGATGAGAGATGTAGTTCATTGAGCGATTTTCACATAAAACTAAATGTTACTCTTCTGTTTTATGACAAACGTACTGCGACTTTCTTGACTTTCATAGTTATCTTTTAAATTGACAAACATCATATGTGTAATTCAGGGCACAGTTCAGACGGAATAAAAAGATATGTTGTCTCTCGCCATTGACAACCATACATATTTTTTCCGAAATAAGGTCCCATGAGCCGTAAGCGGAGGGGAAGGACTTAGGCTCTCTATAGACTTCCATACAAAGATATTTTTTTCGAACTGCAGGCACTTCGAAGCATTCTCTATGGGTTCCGGGAGGGCTAGCACTAACATGCTTTCGTCATCATATGTTGGCCTAACCTTAACTTGTGCAGCGACTGGTGGGAACAAATATACAGATAATATAGACAGATAATCTTTAAGCTGAAGTGACATCCAATAATTTCCTCAGTGCAACTTACATTTCAAGGACACATTCTCCATCTGTAAATGTTCGAAAGTAAAGCAAATATTTCCATTTCGCTGTCAGCAGTGGACGAGCCTTCAGCAAGCTCCGTACACGAGCGCCGCCGCGTGCATGCGCGCGCAAAACAGACGGAGCAGAATCGGAGGGCAATAATTCTGACAAAAATATACATTAACACTAAAATATAAATATATTTTGCTAAAATATTTGTTGTTGAATATTTTTTGTTGTTGGTGAACATGTGCTAGGCCTATAGAATTTCAAACCTACTAGTGTATTTTTATGTTTTAAAAATAAAACAGTTTTGTTTTTATTTCATTTTTCATTTTTTGTTTAGTGAATTTAACGTCTTCTTTAAAAAGCATTATTTAGTGTTTAGATTGTAATGATAGGCTACAATGTTAGAATGTAATGTGATTTGACTTTTTTTGCACATAGATACGGTTACATTCACTATGTTTGTTTTCATGGCCTTCAATATGAACATTGTAGGAGAATATTGATCAGGATATGAAAAAAAACTTTTTTATTTTATTTTATTAAATTCAGATCTTTTTTAATTCAAATAGAAAAATAAAAATAAATACTGAGATTATACCATACAGTGGGGAGAACAAGTATTTGATACACTGCCGATTTTGCAGGTTTTCCTACTTACAAAGCATGTAGAGGTCTGTAATTTTTATTATAGGTACACTTCAACTGTGAGTGACGGAATCTAAAACAAAAATCCAGAAAATCACATTGTATGATTTTTAAATAATGAATTTGCATTTTATTGCATGACATAAGTATTTGATCACCTACCAACCAGTAAGAATTCGTTTTTCTTTAAGAAGCCCTCCTGTTCTCCACTCATCACCTGTATTAACTGCATCTGTTTGAACTTGTTACCTGTATAAAAGACACCTGTCCACACACTCAATCAAACAGACTCCAACCTCTCCACAATGGCCAAGACCAGAGAGCTGTGTAAGGACATCAGGGATAAAATTGTAGACCTGCACAAGGCTGGATGGGCTACAGGACAATAGGCAAGCAGCTTGGTGAGAAGGCAACAACTGTTGGCGCAATTATTAGAAAATGGAAGAAGTTCAAGATGACGGTCAATCTCCCTCGGTTTGGGGCACCATGCAAGATCTCACCTCGTGGGGCATCAATGATCATGAGGAAGGTGAGGGATCAGCCCAGAACTACACGGCAGGAACTGGTCAATGACCTGAAGAGAGCTGGGACCACAATCTCAAAGAAAACTATTAGTAACACACTACGCCGTCATGGATTAAAATCCTGCAGCGTACGCAATGTCCCCCTGCTCAAGCCAGCGCATGTGGAAGGATGAGTACAACCCCAAGAACACCATCCCAACCGTGAAGCATGGAGGTGGAAACATCATTCTTTGGGGATGCTTTTCTGCAAAGGGGACAGGACGACTGCACCGTATTGAGGGGAGGATGGATGGGGCCATGTATCGCGAGATCTTGGCCAACAACCTCCTTCCCTCAGTAAGAGCATTGAAGATGGGTCGTGGCTGGGTCTTCCAGCATGACAACGACCCGAAACACACAGCCAGGGCAACTAAGGAGTGGCTCCGTAAGAAGCATCTCAAGGTCCTGGAGTGGCCTAGCCAGTCTCCAGACCTGAACCCAATAGAAAATCTTTGGAGGGAGCTGAAAGTCCGTATTGCCCAGTGACAGCCCCGAAACCTGAAGGATCTGGAGAAGGTCTGTATGGAGGAGTGGGCCAAAATCCCTGCTGCAGTGTGTGCAAACCTGGTCAAGAACTACCGGAAACGTATGATCTCTGTAATTGCAAACAAAGGTTTCTGTACCAAATATTAAGTTCTGCTTTTCTGATGTATCAAATACTTATGTCATGCAATAAAATGCAAATTAATTACTTAAAAATCATACAATATGATTTTCTGGATTTTTGTTTTAGATTCCATCACTCACAGTTGAAGTAAACTGAGATATGAAGTAAACATATCAGTCTATGATACAAATTACAGACCTCTACATGCTTTGTAAGTGGGAAAACCTGCAAAATCGGCAGTGTATCAAATACTTGTTCTCCCCACTGTACATTGCCATTTAGCCCAATAATACAGCTTTTTTTTGGCTATAGCCTAGCCTATTGCCCAACCCTATACCTTATGGCATGCTTTAAATGCAGAATTTTCCATTTTTAGCTCAGTGGTAATAATACATTATTATCACTGTTAAATTATTATATAACAATTAAACAATTAGCCTACATTCAGTCCTGCATTAATAATTCAGTTTGTTTGTGCTTTTTTTGCACCAGTCACCACTTATACTATGACTAAAGGTAAAAAAGTTAAATCATAATCAAGGACCCCTTTAAGGTTAAGCATACTTCTCTTCTCCATAATGTAATTTTTACTGTTGACCACCAGATGGAGACATTTGTAATGTTTTTATTAAATAACGGTATGTGTTTGTGCCATACAGCATTTATTTTAATTGATCTAAATCAGTGAATTTACAAGGAGATTCCACCGTGTCAAAATTTCACAAAATTATTAGTGGTCGCAAATTATCTGACACGAAATGACTTAAATGTGGCAGTTTTAAAATAGGCTAATAAAGAATCATAACTAACGCATATTGATCAACTACAAAACTCGAGTAAGTCAGAATGGTCAGTGTTTCTTCAAGCAGATGATGGCAGTGGAGGACAGTGGAAAGAATGACTGCGACTCACTGTAGCTCTTGTTCAGCAGATGGGAGGGACTGACATGCCTCTCTCCCTCCCTCCACCATCAGACTCCCGCATTTCACAAAACTTCAGACTGAGAAACACCGAAGCGACGGTTTAATTCGAGCAAAGGGATCGTTTGTCTGATGTGGATGTTCAGAAACAGAATTAAGAGAGATGTAGTCAGTCCGGACGGTCGCGTGAAGTGATGGTGAGTCCAGCTGTCTTTCAGTAATGTTTACATTTTAAATTTATTAGCAATGTTTTTTATCCAAAACGAATTTAAAATAATAATAAAAAACACGATTAATCTTAAAGAGGCTGTTACAAAAATGGTGTGATAGTTGATACAAAGTTACAAAATCGACCTGAATGTGGACTTTTTAGAGGAACTTTTACTTCGGTATGCTGGAATCGATTATTCGTCCATAATTTCGTTCAATATGCAATAACATCTTCATTCATAACTTACCTGTAACAGTTATTTAAAAGGAATCGGTCTCTTTTTGTTTGAAACGACAGTTGGAATACGTAATCCTCACAGAAATGTACCACATTGCTGGTCAAAATGTCTCTGCTAGCCTACTAACTTACAGTTTAATGTGGGGTGGTCAAAATAAAATGACAAAAAAGGTCCTGAAAGCTTCTCACACTGAAGAGACCCCATATTATCGTACTACGGTTGCAGTTAGGCTAGGTGGAAAGAAACCATGGATACTATGGTAAATAAGAATACAGTACGGAAAAACTGAAGTTGGGAATTCCCCCTCATCTCATCTGAACTTGTGAGGAAAAAACTGCAGGACACACCGATGTTTATTCGTGTCTTCTTGGTTTCTGGACTTTCTTTATGACCGTGTTTCATGTGAATAGAATAGAATCGAATATGAGTGAAGTACAACTAATATAGAGTAATTTAAACGAAATACTGGTTTAGTTAAACCAATAAAATAGAATTATTTAAAAAATGAATTAGAAAAGTAAAGTTAAATGAATTAGAAAGGTAAAGTTTAATAGAGTATCTGAATATAATTGAATAAGTCTGACTTGAAGCAAACATAGTATAAGTGCATAGATGAATAAGAGAATGTGGAACTAATAGAATAGAACAGCTGGATAAAATACAATTAATGAATGTAATCAAATTGCATAGTGAAATAAAACAAAATAGGAAATCTTTTATTGTTCAAAACAACATTAGTTTCCATGACTTTCACATAGTTTCATAGGAATAGACAAGATTATTAGTGAAATAAAACATAAAGAGTAGTACAAATAAAATAGTTAAATATAATAGAATTAAGGGAAGTTGAACTACTAGAATAGAGTAATTTGATAGCAGAATAGTTGAGAAAACTTATTAAGAGTAAAGTTCAACGAATGGAAGAAGTCTGTAGTGAAACAAAAATAATAGAATTGCTTAGCCGATTTACGTTTTTTTTCTTTTAGAAAAGCCGTTAAAATGTGAGTTTCAAATATGATTCATCAGGCTTTTGAGGATTGTTTATTTGTACGTCTCTCAATCATCATTGCATTATATGAACATAATTGCATACTTAAAAAAAAAAAGGATAGGAATAAACAGACCAAACAGAATGGTATGTTTTAAATATTGTAATTGGTTTCCATGACTTTCACACAGTGTGACTGAATGGCTCTGTGAGCTCATTACACACAGATAATACGTGATAATAGTGTTAATCAGCTGTAATGAGGTTGTGGTGTTCTTGACGTCCTGCATCAGTCCCAAACACTCACAGACGCTTGTTACTGTCCATCTGTTGGCATGTTTACAAATACAAACTGAGGCAGATGAGGGCCGAATGCTGATGTGACTTCAGCTGCTGCCAGTGTTTGGTGTGTGTGGGACAGGGTGGAGCAGTCTGGCTGGGATATATAGAGACAGAGAGAGGGAGACTGTTTTACTTTGAGAGAAATGAAAAGACGTGACGGTGGTTTGGGTGAAGTTGCATTTTCCACATAAGAGCTCAAATAGAGGCAGATGATTCATTTTCAGTTGGGAGAGGTGAGAGTACACGGAAAAATACATCAATACACACTTACAAACTCACACACTAATATAGCAGATGGTTTTATCCAAATTGATTTACAAATGAAGAACGTCACAAGCAATTCATAGTGCACAATGTCTAAGTTTAAAATATATAAATATAAATAATATTAGTACACAAGCTAGGGTAGAAGTGAAATGCACAACAAATAGGAGGACACACATGCACACACATTTTATCTTGTGCTTAAGCCACCCTTATAATAAAATGTCATTGCATTAGATACTGTAACAAAACTTCAAACCAAAGTGTCCTTTACTTAAATGACGGCACAGGCAAAACCTTTCACAAAAAGAGAGTTTGTTGGCAATGGCAATGGTAAAACTATTGTGCCTCTTTGTGGTGATGAACTACACTTGCAAGGACACCTGTATGAACTTGAGGACAACTGACTTAATACATCTTCTAAAAATAATAAAACACCAGCTGATTCAAAGACATTGAAGAAAAAATTATGAAAAAAAGCAAAGTCAGTGTCAAGAGGAGCTCTAGCATTGTTTGTTTGCAGTTGAACCCTTACTTTGTTTTTATTATGCAATGACATTCAGACATTTTAGTGTCCAAGGCAGGATTGAGTTTCAAAACTCGGGGCCACTGTAGATACACGCATACACAATTTTTATTGGACAGGTCAGTTGTGCACCACAAACACAATGCAAAGGCCAGTAATGGTTGAAATATATTCAGCTCAAGTATGTGAAGCAGTTGTTTCTTAATTTACACATTGTTTTCAGACGGTAATATTGCAACTGTAATATTGCATATTGCAACAAAAGTAGCCGTACTCATTGCATTGCAAATACTGTGACTTTAGTCATCACAGACTTGAACCATGATTTGTCATTTGCTAATTGGTTGCTCATTGGACAGAAATTGGTATGGTGCAGGATGAGTCATCAATATTTTGGTCTGTTTTTGTCGGATAGACGTGATTTTAAATGCATGTATATCTGTGTGGCAGTCCGATATTTTTTATTAATTAAATTAATACTTTTATTCAGCAAGGACATTAAAATGATCAAAATTGACTGTAAAGACATTTATAATCTAACAAAATATTTCTATTTCAAATAAATGTTTGTATTTCAAACTTTATCTGTTCATCAGATAATCCTGATAAACGTGTCACAACAAAAATATGAAGCAGCACAACTGTTTTCAATATTGATGATCAAAAATGTTCAGTGGATTTCTAAAGGATCATGTGACATTGAAGACTGGTATAATGATGCTGAAAACACAACTTGTATATAACATTTGACAATATATTCACATAGAAAAAAGTTATTTTAAATTGTAACAGTATTTCACAATATTCCTGTTTTTACTGTATTTTTGATCAAATAAATGCAGCGCTGGTGAGCATTAGAGATAAAAAAATTATAATAATTTGTACCAATCCGAAACTTTTGAATATTAGTGTATTTGAATGCAACTTTTTGCACAGATGTCTATATAATATAACACACGAACATGGCCTAAATTAGAACTTCTTTCTGTATGAGATACGACTGCTAGTCACGTTTAAGTTCCTAATGTCTTCAAATAGAAACCGGTTGCAGACATCACTTACTTCATGATTTAAGATGAAAGAAACTGTTGGATCAGATGTGTCTGAGGGTGAAGTTCCTCTTAGAAAGAGGAAAGAGTTCTTACTGAATATTTTTTTTCTATTTCTTCCTCCATTCACCCTCTCTTTTGTTCCCTCATTTGCCTGCATCTGGATTTTATCATTCTGTTCTTCAGCAGTGTCTGTCTTTCACTATCTCTCTCTTTCTGTATCTCTCGCTCTCGACTGACTCTTCCAGTAGGATCTGCTGAGAAAGAGAGGAAATTGAGTATGACACACACATGCACGCATGCTTTCAGAATTTTGATAAAACAGATCACAAACTTTTCAGTTGTATTAATACTTCATTAAACACCTCACAATCAATGAGAGATTCACACAACAATTTTCAGAAACACTTGAACTAAGGATGTTGAAAATAACAGATTTCCCAATATTGACTTGTGGGTTTGTCTGAAAAATTTGTCTTAAGGATGTCCTGAATTATCAGACACATTTCTTAGGGGGTGTCGACCCAGGATGTGTTTAAAAACAGCTAGCAGAGCTTAAATGATGGATTTTTAGTAGTGGTCGACCGATATTGTTTTTTTGATGGCCGATGCCGATATCTTAGAGAGCAGGATGGCCGATATAAAGCCGATATTTTTATATATATTTATTTTAAATCAATATTTAATAAATTAGAAATAAATTAGAAAACAAATCTTTAAAATAAACTTTTATATTTTAGATGGCAACTTCTTGAATCTGCAATCCTATTACAGTATTTTTCACAAAGTAATTGTTTAGAAATATATGAATATGTGAATAAAAAGAAGGTAAACACTGTAACAGGGCACTCAGTAATCTGGTCATTTCGTGCTGGTAATCATATTTTTTTCAAATAAAGACAAGGTAACGCTAATTTTACATACAGCACAGTGAAAACGATATGAATATGACACAGTTGGCAACTGGATATATCACAGATATGAATATGACACAGTTGGCAACTGGTTATATATCAGCATATTTTAAAATGAAGGATTTAAAGTTTTTCGATCGCGTCTCCTGTGAACCTGATCTTCTGTTCGCATTCACTCACTTCGCACGGACCGACCGTCACTTGCTGACACTAATGCACACTTCACAAGATATCATATAATTATATCGATATCTTGATCATATATAACTTATGATATTATATAATTATACTTTTCATTACTATTTTATTTGCTGTATACTGTCTGTTTATTTTATTGACTAAACTATTTACTATTAGCCTACTTCTCACTTTATCTTATATTTACTATTTGCATTGCACTGTAGTTGTACCATATCATATGTATTACCATAAAGGATCCATCAGTTATCTTTGTTATTGCTAAAATCGGGTCAATGACAGAATATGCTTTTTCCACAATAAGAAAACTTTATTTAATTTAATGTGAAAATTAAATTATATCTCAGTATGGGGGTTGTTCACAATTCTTATCCAAGAATAAAAAGCAAAATACATGACAAGCCTGAGCTTTGGCCATTCCTTATTAAAAAAATATTTTATAAGTCTAACTATCGAGATTTTAAATAACTAGAGATGGAACTTTTTGTACACCACATACAAACCACTGAAATCGGTTGATAAATGTATTTAGTTTTTTTGTTTTTATCCAGAAAAACCGCAGCTCACCTGTTTACTTGAATTTGATTACAGCGCAGTCTTGCCCTCCTCAAAATGGCGGACGCGTTGACGTATCGCAGCAACGTTCCAAAGCGGCCAATAGGGCGTCTATGTATTTATTATGTCTATGTGAGGAGCTACCGTTGCTGTTCTCTTCTGGCGCTGGTGTTCTCAGCGCCGCCCATCAAAATAAAAGTTCGGAGCGCCGTCAAAATAAAAGTCCCGCTTCCAACACATCGGCCAATCAGAAAAACGTATCGGCCGATGCCGATATTTCAAAAATGCCAAATATCGGCCGATATATCGGCCTTGGCGAAATATCGGTCGACCACTAATTTTTAGACCAAACATGTTGTTGTCTGGTCCCCCCCATATCTAGTTTTTAGATATTTGGACTGGAAACAAGACAAAAATACTGAGTAAGAATTAAGAAAAGCATTTTTTGCAGTGAAGTACCATAAAAAAACATATATTCTATGAATGAATGAATTATATTATGATTGGCATTAGATGACCGAAGCTAACCGAAAGAGAATACTATTGTTTTTTCTTACACTGGACAAGATGATTAGCTAGATTTCGAACATTTATACTGCCTGACTTAAGTATGTGCATTCATTTGTTGTTATCCTCATGTGACATGTTCACCTTCCCCCATTTTCTTCCCCAAAAAAATCATAGTTTCCCACCGTTTTGTCTTTAATTATGTTTCTCTTGCATTCTTTTTCATTTTACTTTCCTGCCATTTTCCTTCTCGGTTTGTTTTTCTTTCCTCACCCTCCCCACCACCCCTAACATGCTGGCCTTCCTGGCTGACTTTCCCTCTCTCTTTTCCCTCATCTTTTGTTTATTTCACTCACTGCTCACTGAGTGGGAGACTTTTGAGAGTGTTTGTGTGTTTGTGAAGACGCTTCGGCATAATTGTTGTCAGATGATACTTATAAGTAGTTCCTTAGAGAAGGAGAGAGTGAAGAAATAAACGAGAGGAAAGTGTACAGGGTTGCTATGACGACAGAACAGTAGTAAAATAAACATCAATGTTCGTGCGTGTACTTGTGTGCTTATTGGTCATCCTGTGTTTCTCAGGGTGGCTTCGAGCTTGTGTCAGTGCACCTCATTCATAAAACACAAGCAGAACACATTTCTATGTAAGAACGGAATTATGGACGGTTCAAACCAAATTTTTTCATGAATGAGACCCAAATCTTTTTCGTGCGTACAGGCCACACAAATTGTAACATAAAATGTCTGTTACCATCTCTGAAAACAACCACAAGTAAAAAATACTATAAAATATAAAACAGAGTATTTAAGACAAAATATAATATAATAATAATAATTATAAAACCTATGACATTCCAGGCAATCCCTACATCCAGAGATCGCTGTGATTTCTTAATCGCACTAAGCCAAATCGCAATTTCGGTTTAATTTCAGTTTAACTTTGGTTAATTGTGCAGCCAAATATTAACCACACAACAAACTCTCACTTCACACAAGCAAAACTGTATAGCATGCGTGCTACTGTGGTACATTTATTCACCAAACAGATCGATTTTTTTTCATAGCACATGCATTATGTCGCACTGTACAGCCCTGGCGTATGTGTCAGTGTTGGGGAAGCTGCTGTAGGTATGCCCAATTTCAAATACTTCTGCACTATTTTATGCTATTTTGTTGTACGAGTAGACTATAAGACCTTAAGTCTTTCACCTGAGATGACACTATCTTTATAAAGTCCTATACTTTATGGCAGAGTACATAGTGTAAGTTCACAGTTTACAGTTGGCCAGCCTATATTATTTGGGATACAAGACATACAGTTTCTGAATTAATTTCTCTTGTTGAAAAAAAGGTCATGATGACCATTTGGTCCACAGGAACTTTTAGATGCTCTCTGGAACACAAAACAGGAAGTTGTGTTTTTGAGGAGGAAGAGCAGAACAAGCTGTCAGTTGTGATGACTAACATGTGAATCGCTTTGTCAGCTTCTGTTTATATAATCTCTGTTTCAGGGTTCAGAGGCGGTTGAGGACTGTGTGCAGGGGGCGCTATCCTCTCTCTATCCTCCTTTTGAAAGCACAGCTCCTCCTCTCCTCTCTCAGGTAAAACCATCAATCTCTACTTTCTCACTTTATTGGGCTGTTGGTTTTCCTGAAGCTGACAAACAAAAATCCCTAATATCATATCTTTCATTGACAATTTCTGACAATTTCTTTTCAAGCAATGTCGACCAAACTCAGCACTGTCCTTTTTTTATGGTTTACCATGTAGTGAATACCAACCCCCCTCACACCCTCAACCCCCCCTCCCCCCCTCCCAAAAAAAGTAGACTTTTACTTTATTGATATCCATTCGACATCTTAACAACTAGCAACTGCCTAGCAACCACATTTACCAGTGCAACCAAACCTAAAATCTCCTCAAACTCCCCAGGTTTGCAAACTACCCAAGACTCGTAACCAAGTTCAAACTCTTAATTTGTTCTCATTGCTTAATTGTTAAAACTACATAAAAGTCTTCATAAAGCCAACATTCATTCTGTCTTGACATTTTTTTTTACTAGTTTTAGTTTCCAGTCATACAATTGTTCTAAAATGACAGCGTATGTTTGTTTGTGTCATGTAGGTGTTCTCCGTACTTGAGTCCACCTATCAGCATGACAGCTTGAGATATCTGCTGGATTTCTTCATTCCTGCCAAGCATCTTCTGCATAGATTACAACAGCATGCATGTGTAAGTGTTCTGCTAAGGCAAGCTTCACTATTACCAAAGTCCTTTTAGGCAAGTTGTGCCATTCGGCCGCCATCTTGGCAACGCCTCCGGGCAGCTATTTCGGACTAACAAGACCAGGCTCCTATCTAAATGAATGGGCAGAGAGTCAGAACTGCTCTTTCACTGGTCACCGGGACATAAAAACTGCATGTATAGAAACAGCAGTAAAATATGATAAAAATCGCTGAAAAAGTTTGATGACTTTGCCCCAAAATAAGGTTTAAAACGCCTTTTCCCCCACAGGTTATACTTTACTACGCATGCGCAAGGGTTCACGACACCAACTTCATTTACGTCTCTATCCAGAATGCCGGTGTTGTGCAATAATCAATGTCAATATTGTTCTCCATTATTTAAATATAACCAGGTTTGCACTTTATCAGTAATAACAATGTATTGTATAGGTCAGTTGTTTTAACTTATTCATTAACATTAATCGGTTCAAAGGAGTCATTAGTTCGAGAATTGGACGTTTGTGTAATTATCCCAGCAGTTAGGACATGGACATCCCACAAGGTTAGTGTCAACACAGAAAACATTACATCACTGGATAGTTTTTTTTCGTTTATTTAGAGCAGGGGTGGGGAACCTTTTTCCTATCAAGGGCCATTTACAATTTTTTAACATTCTTTAAGGGCCATTGTAATGAGCAGGGGCGTTTCTAGGTTTTAAAAACACCAGGGGCTGAGCCTGAAACATCAGGGGCTGGGTAACAAGATAACATGAGAATAATGAGAATAATGTATACAGAGAAATACAGAGAATAATGTATATTGTAGGCCTATATGCAGGAGGGCAGACTGGTTAAAAAATTCAGTCCTGGCACTGTAGCCACACCAGGCCATATTACCACACAGACACACACATTCAAATGTGAGGTAGTTAGGGGGGTTCGGGGGTATGCTCCCCCGGAAAAAAAATTGATTTCTCTGACCTACATATGTGCATTTTAAGGTGTTTGAATGCCAACATTTTTTGATAACAATAGCTTTAAAAGCATGTCAGTGGGCAGTAGCATAAATTATTTGTCAAGCAGATAACAGATTCTTAAACATGAGAATGAGGATACATGTTGAAATGAATGATCCACACTAGAAAATGGAAATGCTAAATGTTTCTGCTTATTGTTGACAATACACAATCACATATTCCAAACAGGAATGGCCTTAAATGAGAAATCTTTCAAGGATTATTTTGCATAGATGTAAACTTTTTAGCATTAAAGATTGGTTTCAGCAACTTGTTTCTTTCTTGAGTTAATCAATGTTTTTGGCACTATTAAATCAGTTCAATTAAATTTCAATTGTTCACTCATAAAGACAGTCACTTGTCACCATTACTGGCCTAATGATGCAAGTTGTGCAAACACAGACAAGCGGATTGATAGAAACTTTGAAAAGGCTGATGCTGGTGAAATATTCAAACACATTCGAGGACCTTATATATAGGCTACATATCAGAGTTATGAATACATTGTAATAATGTTAATCAAGCAGACTAAATCACACGACTGCGCAGCAATATTTAAGCTCATTATACAAAGGAAATAATACAGATCTAGACAAATTGGGTTGCTTATAGTTAAAAGAATGTCATGAACGATGATTTTCACATTTTTGGTCACAAAATATTTAGTCAGTTTTGATGACTTTGCAATATTGATAAAATGTTAGAATATTAATAATGAAAATTGAGTAGGGCTACGCCAAAATGTGTAACATTTATGTAGCCTACAAAGGAATACAAAAGCCCCGACATAGAGTTTTGACGCAGCTTTAATCTCCCTTTTAGTTATTTCAATACTTAATTGACGACAGAACACGACGTTACATGCTAGTAGTTTATTTTGCGTGATACAGGGCGCGCCGCATTTGCGTGATTGAAGAGTGCGCGCCGCGAACAAACGGCTGGCACGACGTAACGTAAGTAAGTTAGTTTTTCTGAGTTTTACTGACATATAGCCTGACAACATCTGGTGTGACTGAAGACTGTGCGGCGGTGCTGACTGCGTTATTTTTTTTTTAAACCGGTGCGGCGCGCGCGCCCCCGTAGTTCATCCGTGAGAAACCTGAAACCGGTGCTTGAACTTGAACTCAGGTGACTCATTAACACTCGTGCTACTGGCCACGCCCTGCTCTCACGGCTCGTGGACTCGTGCTGCTTGCCACTTTGCCTATTTTGTGTTTTCTATCACAGGAAAAGTAATTGCTGAGATTTTTGTTTCTGAAGTTTTTTTTTTTTTTGGGGGGGAGGAATTGACTCGCGGGCCGCATCAAACTGTTTTGCGGGCCGGTTACGGCCCGGGGGCCGGACGTTCCCCACCCCTGATTTAGAGAGTAATTTTATGTCAGCTGAATGTGCGGAACGCATTTCAGAGAAGATAAGGCAACGTATTTTAGCACAATTCACACCCAGCGGTAATTCAGGAAAAATCTCCGAATGCTCCACATGAAACTTTGGTCTTCCGACCTTTTACCATAAATGTCGTTTTATTCTGATTAATATGCGTGCGGGAGAGAGAGCAAGACAGCGCTTAATTTGTTTACACTTTCGCCTGGCTCCGAAGAGAGAGAGAGAGTGCGCGCGCGCGACCGGGGCTCTCTCTCTCCGCTGTCGCAAAACCTCAACTGTGCACATGCGTCAGTGGAACCAGACGATAGGCTTAAATGTTTCCCGGCTTGACTTTTAAAAGCAGATGATTGGCTTTCCAGCGGGAGGGGCGGGACATGTGCATACAACCGCCATCTTTGCCGTTACGGGTTTTCCTTATATAGTTGTATTGAGGATTGAGGAAGTGGCATGTCTCTTATATAAATTGTCTCTGCTATTACTCATATTGATCATACTTAGACAGTATTAAACTTCAGTTTATTAAGGAAAGGCGTGCTATTTTATTTGTAAGGGATCAAACCAAAATCTTTTTGCCTAGTGGATATAAAAAATCCCATAGACTTAGTTCAGTTCAGTTCAGACTGCAGGTAAATGTGGCCGAAATCAGATTTTTTTGCTCACATGTGAATCTGTTTTTTTAAAGACAGTGTGAACGGCACAAACCACATGGAATCAGATCTTTTCAATTCTGATTTGGGCCACTTCCATATGTGGTCCTAAATCCGAAACAGGTCAGATGTTTTGCAATGCAGTCTGAACAGTCAAATCGGAATTCATGTGACTTTTATGTCACTCTAAAGCAACATTCGTCACATTTCTGCGCTCATGGGAGTCACTTCAAAGATTTTGCATACCTGAAGTAATCAAGATATTTGCAAAAGCTAATCTGTGGAAGGATAGTGATGTTTCAGAACTTATAAGTATTACAGTGATAGCTCTATAGACAAGCAAGACATGAGGGTTCGTATCATAAATGTTTAAAAACTCACATCCTCGTCTTTGTTTTTTATATTGCCTGCGGGTAAATTGGTAAATTCACATTCAAAACAACAATTTGAACAGCTATACAAATTTTTTTATTGGAACAATAAATCGGAACTGAGCACTCACAGTGTGAACGTAGCCTAAGATTGAATGAGGGACCTGAATCATATCAAGAGACCAGAATATCAGATGTGCTTTTTTTGGCTTGAGACAGTAAGCAAATTCCTACAAACCCCCCCACAAAACTCAAAAAATTAAAAAATCTACTGATCAATTGCAATTCCACACTTACTAATATCACTTAGTACTTTTCCCCTACGCACACATGATAATTATTTATATGCAGCCAAACAGAAACAAGCTAAATGTTCACTATGAAACTCTCACACTTGCATAAATACAAGACACACATGCATTCTCAGCCGACTCTGTTTTCATTGTCGCTATGAGAAGCTGCCAGGGACAAGAGCCTCAGTCTGAGTCATGACGGTAATTCTTACCATATGTGTGTGTGAGAAAGAGAGAGACTAGAGCCTGAGAAAGGCTGGAGGAGTGTTTGGTTGAGAAATGGGGGAGGGATAAACAGACCGAACACTGGGGCACATTGAGAAAAAGGGTAGGAAGGGAATATCAGAGTGAGAAAATTGTGGGCTGTTCACTGAAAGAAAAAGGAATATAACTTCACAATCATTCTTTAGATGGGATGAAGATATGACTATATAATGACTGTACATGTCAGACCATAAAGCAGAGGGTGGGGTTTAATAGGAAAGGGAGGATGATATAGGAGGTGAGGGGAATGGATTCCTCAACATAATTTAATCATGATCCTGTGAGTGATCATGGATCAGGAGGGATTCATGTCATGGGATAATCGGCTCTATAGCCTGAAGAGAAAGCATTTGAATCTGTGTTTAGATTTTCAGTTATGTGGTAATATATAACAGGATTTAATATTTAAAGATGCAGACAAAATTGAGGTAATGAGCAATGTTGCATTAGCCAAGAAGATCCTTTGGCAATTAAGGGTTAGATGCCCTAGATAGCAATGCCTATAATAACATTTCATTGGTCTAAAATCCTGCTCCACATGACTATACACTAAACATCAAGGGCCAGATTTACTAACAGCTTGCACCAGTGCAAACTCTCATTTGGCGTTAAAAAAACTACTTTCAGGATTTACTAAAGACACGCAGTGAAAATTTTGTGCTGAAAAGGCCAGGTCAAGTCAAGTCACCTTTATTTATATAGCGCTTTACAGCTTTACAGTGATAACAGGAAAATAATGCAACAAAGTTTGTGTCTGCTGTACAGCAGATCTAGAAAAAAAATAGCGTCATTGTCCAGCTTAAGTAAGTTCAGTGCAGTTCTCCTCTGGCCAACGAACGAACACTGAATGATTATGATTCAGGCAGCATTACAGGTCAGAAGTCAGATTGGATTGGAACATTCAGAATATTGTAGGCACAGTTATTTTTGTGGCTGACCTGATTGCAAATGCTTTTGTAGGAGTTTCCCTTTCAGATGCAAAATTTATGGGAGGAGAGTATTTAAATGAATGACACAAGGTGATTTACTAGGGTTTACGCTCATCAATTTACTGGTATTTGCGCCATTATTTACCACCCAAAATAAGCATGTCTTAAAGGGATACTCCACTTTTTTTGGAAATAGGCTCATTTTACAACTCCCCCAGAGTTAAACAGTTGAGTTTTACCGTTTTCGAATCCATTCAGCCGATCTCTGGGTCTGGCGGTACCACTTTTAGCATAGCTTAGCATAGATCATTGAATCTGACAGGACCATTAGCATCTCTCTCAAAAAAATTACCAAAGAGTTTAGATATTTTTCCTATTTAAAACTTGACTCTTCTGTAGTTATATCGTGTACTAAGACCGACGGAAAATGTAAAGTTGCGATTTTCTATGCTGATATGGCTAGGAACTATACTCTCACTCCTGCGTAATAATGAAGAAACTTTGCTGCCTTACCATGGGTGCAGCAGGTGTAATGATATGACGCAGCGCCTGAAAATAGGCTAGGAGCTGGGGACTATTTTCAGGCGCTGCGTCATATCATTACGCCTGCTGCACCCATGCAAAGTTTCTTGATTATTATGCAGGAATGAGAGTATAGTTCCTAGCCATATCAGCCTAGAAAATCGCAACTTTTCACTTCTCTAATTTGCGCTGCTCTAAGTTGATTGCGTTGGCCATTATGGAAATGACCCGGCTGTGTCTGTGTTCCTTAATGTGTGCGTCGTCAGTAGATCACTCGCAGAACTTTCCACTCCCATCTGCGTTTTTTTGGAATTGCACTCTCATGCTAATTTGCTCTGTTTAGTAAATCTGGCCCCAAATGTGTACTGATTGGCTGTGATTGTGTGGCATCATTTTGCTGGAAATAAGGTTGTTACGATGCTACAATATAAGTTGGCACTAGAATTTCACAATTTTTGATAACTATTTTGAAACCGCAACGAAAACTAATACTAGCCTAACTAATTTAAATACAACTCTTGTAAGCTTATTGAAGACAAGTAACGGTCAGTAATGAAGTAAAATTCTGTGTGCACAGAAGATTGTCTCTCAGAATGCCTGTACCAAATTGAGACCTTTTTTGCATCTTATTGTGTTTGAATGGTTTAAAGATGTGTGAAAAAAGGTGTGTGTTTTAAGGTTTTGTAATAAAAATAAAATAATTAAAAAAAAAAGGATACATTTTAATGCAACTGTTTTAGTCTACTATGACATTAAACAGGCTTAGTAAGAAATATTTCTCTCTTCCTTTCAGTCTCAGTATCTAGGCTGTCTCTTCTTGCACTCTGGTTGGCCACTATGTTTGGGAGAGAAGGTAGTAGTACAACTCTCTACTTTGGACTGGAGACTCCTGCGTAGTACTGACTTCTACCTACAGGTGGTCCCCTTCTCGACACGTTGTCCTCGCCTTGCTCTTAAGTGCCTTGCACCTGGTGGGCGGAATGTACAGGAGGTCTTAGTGCCGGAGTCACAGCACCCGCTGGTGTTTACTTCTGAGTGGCTACATTGCATCAACAAGGAGCGTGGCTGCAAGAGAGAAGGTAAGACAAAAATTAAAGAATAAGGAGACCAGTGGTTAGGGTAGATAGTGGTGAAATGGGAGACCAGTGGTAAAAAAAAGGTTCAGCACATAGGACATTTTTAGTTTGTCTAAAAAATGTCTTGAGCTTTTGTTTCCTTTTTTAAAATGATACATAGGGCGGAGCCTCTTTCTCAGTTCTTCTCAAACTTTCTTGCCATGTAGGTGGAGGATGTTTGGACACCTGTCTGGTGAGTACATGTGACGGAGTGGTCCGTATTCCATGGGAAGAGGTGGTCTATCCTAAACTCCTGCACAATCCATCCGATCCTCTCCAAGACAATCCTGACCCAACTGACTTGTCATCAGGGGGTTTGGTCCTGGGTTGGGGTGGATCTTCAGAAGAGCATGATTCCTGGTCTTGGGATGAAGAGGATGACTTGCCTCCTGATGGGAATGAGGCAGAGATTGAGGCCACATTAGAATGTCTGCGCAGAAGCAGTGATGACCACCTTGTAGGTGATGGTGCTGGAGATTATGTTGAGTTGCTAGAGCCCCGAGGAGGACCAGATGGTGGTGCTGATCCTAAACAGCGCTATCTGGAGATGCATGGGATATGTAAGACCAAAACATTACCCCTGTGTCGGAGGGGTAAAGCAATACGACTACGAAAGGGGAAGGGGAGATGGTATGGGAGGACTGAACCTGGTGCTAGGGCTGGAAGTCTGGTACGAAGGGATAGCAACAACAATGCTAAGGATGGTGTAGTTTCCTGCAGTGACTTGGCTACCTCACGGCCCTTGCCACGTGTCATTGATTTAGGTCGCCAAAGGAGGTCATATTCCCCTTCGTTTCAGGACTCTGATGAAGGTGCTAAAGACACAGTAGGTCTCGAATTCAGATCCCGTTGTATGGACAATCCGGCCAAAGAGAGGAAGCCAGGGGTAGGAAAAGAGAGAGATGGGACTGGAGGTACTCTGCCCTGGGTAGAGGGTCAGAGAAAAAGAGGTTCAAGCAGGCGACATTCCATAGATGCAAATGATGTGGCAAAAAACAACGCAGAGAGTCTAGGAGAAGGACAACAGGACCACAGTCAAAGATCACACTGTGGCTGTGATGATAACATATTGGACAGCACTTTAAACAGTAGACATGAGCTTGCAACAATAACAAATCCCTCCGATGCTGTAGATAATGGCACTATCCCATTGGCTGTTTATGAGGAAACAGAAGGCATAAACAAGCAATCTGGACAATCTAGGACAAGTACAACATCCCTCCGAGATTCTTTCCTGAACAATGCATCGGATTTATCAGGTTGTGCGCAAAGCAGAACCAGACATTCAGACAATACCAGTGATGAGAAAACGGATAAAATTCTGCCACCATCAGGTACTATGAGTACCATGGGAGAAAAGCGTGCTGGAAAGTCAGATAACTTTGTTTGTCCCAGAGGAAAAGAAGTAAAAACGGGTGGATTCAGAGCACCCAGGTATGGTCATGTAGACATTTATAGTCCCAAATATGAAATTCCAGTAATGCTTCAAATATTTGTGTTTGCACCATTTTGCTGTGCTCAGTACTGCCTGTACAAGCGATACCATACCACTATAACCATACAGAATCTGTTGAATCACTAAAACACATACATTTGCTTTCCTACAGGAGGAAAAGGAAAGCCAAAGGAGGCAAAGGGAAGGCCAAATCCAATGGCCGTGTCCAACATAAAGGCAAGGGTGACCAAGTCATCTCAAAGACCCAGAGCAAAACCATTCACCCAATCAGCCATTCTAGCCAATCAGAGGATGCTCCTCAGCTATCCAAAGATTGCAAAGTCTGTGTACCAGCCACTGATGCAGAAACAGATGCAAAGTCAAAGGCCAAAGATAGAGGTATGTTCTGATCAGCACAGTTAATGCTTATCAGTGGCCTCACACTGAGCAAGTAAATCATTGCTTACTCCAGTGGTTTCCAGACTGGGGGGCACAACCCCTAGGGGTTATTAAAATGGGGCTTGGCAAGGCTAAGGGAAAGTGTACAGTCAGCATATTGTTATGCAAAAGAAACCTCTTCAGGGTGATACAAGACCCCACTGCATAATTATCCAACTTATTATGGAGCTACTTGCCACATAAGTAAATAATTAAACACAAAATATTAATTTGACAGTTTAAACAGTGTTATCGTTGTATAACGTACAATAACAGACCACTAGATGGCACGATTGAAGAATCAGAATTGAGTATTGCAGGGAGCCATGTAAAAATATAATGAATGATGCTTGGTTATAATTATGCACTAAGCATGGACAAGTTTGTGAAAGGACTGCTAGCGTCAGATAAATGTAAATCAGATGATGAATTTACTTCATATTCACAAATACCAAACAATGTGTCTAGAACCCATTATAATCAGTAATGCTGTCTACTGGATGCGACTGACACGACACAACAAATCCCAGACAGTGAACTGATGTCCCGTTCTATTTCTGACGTAATCCATCGCTCCTACACAAAGGACAAATGGAACTATGAGAAAATATGATGGGGCATATCTTGCCCTCGGATTCACTAGTACAATGGTGGGTAATGAAGAGATACCACTGTGTTGCGTGCCTCAAAATATTAACTTCTGACAATATGAAGTTGTACAAGTTAAGACACCACTTAGAGACTACACATCACGGACACAAAGAGAAACCCGTTGATGTTGAGAAGCTGTAGTACTGTTTTAATTATGTTTTAAATAAATCCTTTAGAATTTTGCAATCAAGGTTATGTCTGAGAGTGTCTTTATGTGGGTGCATCTATATTCATCAAATAATCCTGAAAAAAAGTTTCCTCAAAAACATGAAGCAGCACAACTGTTTTCAACATTGATAATAATCAGAAATGTTTCTTAAAGCAGATAATAAGCATATTAGAATGATTTCTGAAGGATCATGTGACACTGGAGTAATGATGCTAAAAATGTCCAGCTTTGCCACCACATGAATAAATTATATGTGAAAACATATTAAATATAAATATATATATATATATATATATATATATATATATACATTATAATATTTCACAAGATTACAATATTAAGTTTAATGTATTTTTAATATATAAAAGCAGCCTTGGTGAGCATAAGAGACTTTCAAAAACAACACATTTTACATCATGAACACAAAGGGGGTGGTGGGTCCGTGTACTTGGCGGCCAACGGATTTTCGTTTTGAAAGG
This sequence comes from Leuciscus idus, assembly GCA_021554675.1. Taxonomy (NCBI): domain Eukaryota; kingdom Metazoa; phylum Chordata; class Actinopteri; order Cypriniformes; family Leuciscidae; genus Leuciscus; species Leuciscus idus. Next base: position 53,494,856 of record CM038622.1, on the reverse strand, counting down.
AAAAAAACAAAAACGAAAAACGGCCGGTTTCCCAATTACCATTAGTAAATAGAAAAACGAAAAACAACCCATTATTCGTTTTTTGTTTTGATATTAAAAAACGGAAAACGAAAAACAATCTCGTTATCCGACTGTCCTTGATGTGTTTATAGATGGAAATCGGAAATCAAAATACGTATGTTTAAAGTCATAATCCTTAATTCTGCATTGGCATTTTTTCGTGACCCGGAAGCGATCTTAAGTAGTAAGCAGTTGTCATAGATACACCTATGAGCGGTTGTATGCTAGATGTCGCCTTGGCTACGGCAGTATATATATATATAAATGAGAAAAACTTGGCCACTAAATATTTTATATTCAATTATTTTAATGATCACAATTAAAATACTTAATTTTATTAAATTGAACAAGTAAACGTTGCATTCATATTCTGGGCTCATCTGATTTTTTTGTACATAGCATAGCCTACTTTGTTATGATTTTAGTATCATAATGATTAATAAATGCACGCACAATTATCCGTGAACTTGATTTGAACAAATGCCTTTCAACTTGTGTGTGCAAAATTCTGAATTAAATGAATGTGCAGCAATTTGTACAAATAGAGAGTCTGTAGGCCTATTATACTGTTGTAGCCATTAAATAAGCGCATTTAGTTTAATATTTGTTCAAATATTATAATGTTATTGTTTTCCATTTATGCTTGCAGTGAACAGCACGAGTAAGATGCGCAATATATCGAGAGACATGGAGCGGGTCAGACATGATTTTGACCACTTCATTAAGTTTTGTTTTGTAGAAAACCTTTCTTTAAAGTGTATTTCGTTTTGTATAAATTGTATCTTAATTTTAATAAAATTTTCATCAACATAATTGCCTGGATTGAATAAATAAGAAGCATAACAGACAATATAATCATGGAGGCGCTCGCGCGGTCACTTGCATTGCACGTTAACTGGAGCTCATATCATCCTAACTTAACGAAACTCAGTGTATGCCTCACAGAGACATGAGAAATACATCAAATACACAAAGCTTGAAATGTCTTTAAACGAAATAATTCAAAACGAAAAGAAAAAGGCTACTCTCTGATTATGTAAGATGGTGTGCATTTCTCTCTATATGCGCGTTCACTACGGATACGGCGATCGTCAACTTCATCTTAGCATGTCGACACTGTCAGAAAACACTAGTCTATTAATAAAAATCAATGCATGCGTCACCGGATTTACAAATGCACATCTTACTTGTTGCATGCACACATCTGATATTATACGCATTCGTTCCAATGAACTGCCGTAGCCAAGGCGACATCTAGCATACAACCGCTCATAGTGAAGATCGCTTCCGGGTCACGAAAAAATACCAATGCAGAATTAAGGATTACGACTTTATACATGCGTATTTTGATTTCCGATTTCCATCTATAAACACATCAAGGACAGTCGGATAACGAGATTGTTTTTCGTTTTCCGTTTTTTAATATCAAAACAAAAAACGAATAATGGGTTGTTTTCCGTTTTTCGGTTTCCTATTTACTAATGGTAATTGGGAAACCGGCCGTTTTTCGTTTTTGTTTTTTTGCTTTCAAACGAAAATCCGTTGGCCGCCAAGTACACGGACCGTGGTGGGGGCTTGAAAATGTTTTTCTCTACAAAAAGGGGGCGTGGCAGAAAAAGTTTGGGAACCACTGGCTTACTCCATACTCAATCTGTTTAAATTCAACATGTATTGCAGAAAGCCAGTCTGGCACATCCTTTCCTGACCATTCCCAAAAAGAGATGGGATTATCTGAATCTGCTGCTCACTTGGAGTCCAAATCTCCCTCTCCTCATCTTAGAGACTTAGATTTCAATCTTCTGCAGTCAGGAAAGCTAAAATTAACAGGTAAATGTTCTTGCTTAGTGGTTACAAAATATTTGCTTTTCCCTTAACATTAAGTGATTTCTTATGTAGGTACTATGGATCGACTGGGACGAGCATTGGTTTTCACAGAAAGTCACCTCCCAGAGGATGGCTGGAACACAGATGAAATGATCAAAGTGTTGTCCTGCTATTACACCATAACCAGGTCTGTTATTTAACCCATTTGACAGAGACCATCACAACTGTCATGACACCTACAGTACACACATATTACATGCATTGGTTTCTTTTGAAAAACATTAATATTGAGTGAGCTTAAGTTAGAGTTAGAGTTGGCCAGGGTTTTAGTAAATCCCCAGTGCTTTACTGAATTTTAGACTGGAGGGCACTATCTCATGACCTTTTACTGTGCTTGGCTAATGTGCGTACTATGCTGTGCTTTTTTTTTTTTTAAATAACAGACCTATGGCCAAAGAGAAGGGTCTTACCGTGATAGTGGACAGCAGAAAGTCTGCCCCGTCTGAACTCTGTCTCTCTGCACTGAAGCTCTTCAAGGTGAGTCAGTGCACTGACTGTTTGTGATCCAGCTGGCACTTTATATTGATCCTAAATCTGTTTTTTTCTGAGTGTTTGTGTCGGCTTGTGTTTAACAGGAACAGACAGCAACAGGCCTTGACTCGATTCTTATCCTAACAGAGGAACAAGAAGAATTGACTCAACTGGGTCTGGATGGAATAGAGGTTCATGTTTATACACTGAGTTAAATTTGTATCAATCAATTTGGGCTAACACAAAATAGGGAATGGTAGGGAAGGATCTTTCTAATCACTTTTTGTGATCAACAACTATGTGACAAACATAAGACATATTGAGGAGCAAGGAGGAGCAGCTATTGGTAGCTAAAACCCCCTACAAGGAAGAAAATGAAGAAGGGCTAGTTATAAAAAAGTAATTTGTGATGTGGAACTGATATTAACAGTCTCCCTTATTTACTGTTGCAAATTCTGCTTAACTTTCCTATTAGTGCTTGTTTGGATTGTATCTGGATTATCAGTGCATTTATATCTGGCAAAAATATCTATTTGCTAAAATGCTGTGTCATGGAAGGCTACATCCAAAATGTGAAATCCATCAGCACCTCAAACATAAGATTATATTATATTTGTGTCACAGAGACCGTCTCAGACATAGAAAGCAAAGATTTCGTAGTTACAACAGTTGGCAGCACTTTTTTTTTCTTCTTTCAGCTCCTCCACATCCCCAGGGAGTTTGTTCAGTTCCCGTGGGAAAAATTAATGTTCAGTCTAGCGCTCAAGCATTTGACTAGATAATAAAACTCATCATCTATTTTACTCTCTCAGGTGCATTCAGTACGAGGTACGGGCATCCTTCAGCAGTTTGTGGACAAGCAGCAGTTGCCCAGAGAAATGGGTGGAGACTTTAACCACTCACATGATGACTGGCTCACTTTCAGACTGGTAAGAAATTACTTGGCAAGTCAGTTACCTGACAAACTTTGACAAATCCAGTGTTAGTTCTTCTCAAATGTGCTTACTGTATCAACTGGTGTCTTGTAAATACTACTTTGTTTCTAATGTTTATAAATACTAGTACGGACTGCTACACATGACTGATGGAAATTGCATAGAACGCCTTATAACCCTTTCAAGACCATCAGATCTGAAGTCATAGTTTATATAATTAATGTGATATACTTAATTTAAAAAAATACTACTGCACTACTAACCATAATCCTGCGGCAAGATTCACCACCGGAAAAGTTACATGGAAATAGTAATCACATAAATCTTTTAGCGACTTTTTCAAGCTAGGAGAAACTAGCTAGGTAACATTAGAGTTTAGAGTTTGTGGTCCAACACACAAAGAAATGAATGGTAAAAATGATCCCAGTGCAAATATGCAGAAAAAATAGAGACCGTATCTTATGCAATTTTATGTAACCAGTCCATTAAAAAATATATATATAAAAAAATCGATTTCTTTGTGTGTGTGTGTGTGTGTGTGTGTAAACTTAGCACTTCGGATAAATATATTTTGAACCTTTAAGTTAAGTTATACTCTTAAAAAGCACCAATAAACGTAAATCTAAATGTTTTAATAATTACCACAAGTCTGACCCAGCATCTGCAGTAGATTAACATGCTCTTCCTAATGCTCTACACAGAGTTTGGAGCAGTTGACTGAGTGCTGTGAGTGCGCCCTCACCCTGCTGGGAGACGCACTGCAGTCTATGGACACAGAACCACTACCTGACAGTATTAAGGTTAAGCAGCATTTGATGGCAATATTATTTGCTGTCTACTTAAAGTGTATTTCAATACTTAATTGTTTGTGTAATATTTGTTATGCAACAATTATGCAGACACGGACAGATTAGTTATTAGACTGTTTCTAATAACTAATTCTATTCACCTTTAGAATGTTCCCTGCAGCGCCGACAAACACAAACAGTTAATGACAAGTATTCTCACTGACCAGCGGCTGACAGAGCTGCAGCAGAGGGGTGGGGCTTGGCTGGCAGGTCTGGCCAATTGGACGTCAGGGTTGGCAAATAAATCACCAGACTGCAAGTATGTATAGAATAGAGAAAGAATAAATAATAATACTGTAAAGTTAGTTCACATTTAACTTAGTTTCACTTAAATTTAATCTGTAGTGGACATTTAAAGTTGTTTGTTTAAAATCTGGGATGCTGCTGACGTAATTCTGCTCTTTGCTTTTAGGGCTGCTTTTGCAGTGACCTCTAACCTATATGACAGTGTGGATGATGCGCTTCACCGGCTGGTGCGTGTGTCCAATCAGAGGGGCCGTGACCTCGAAGCACTGGGGAGACTGGCTACACTTGTGGATAAACTGGACAAGGTACTGTATGTGTGAGGAAAAAGAGAAGATTTGTCAACTGAATATTAATCGGGTAGTAGTTAGGAATTATTTTAGATAGACCATCAGATAGAAAGACATATATTACACCTGTTTCTATTTTTCAAGTAATCCCGAAGACCTTTAATAGCTTGTTAAAATGATGAAGTGAGATCCAGGCAGATGAGCAATGGTTTTGTCAGAGATCAAATTTGAATAAGGAATAACATATTTTATTAATTAAAATGTAAAAAAAAGTGATTTAAGTAAATATTACACTTTTAATAGCTAATAAGTTTCAAGATAAGATAGAAAAATTAATCTAAGCATTAATATCCAAAGTATTGTCTCTAACAGATAAAGTTTGTGAAGATCAGAGAAAAGAAAAGCCCAAAAGAAGTAAGATATTTGCAGAATGCAAGGAGAGGAAGAAGAAGGAAAAGAAGAAGCCCAGAGTCTTCTGAAACTAAACATTTTGTATGCTATGACTACATAACAGGAAGGGAAAGTACCTACTGAAGTTCTTTCTTTTTACTTATCTTGCAACCATTTAATGATGCAGGTCTTATTAGGTCCACCATGGTCATTGTAAGGCACAGGGAATAACGTAATAAGCAATTGTGGTTTTAACACCTTTAAGACCTTTAAGGGAATATTGCAGATCTTGCATTATCTCATGTCTGCAGAGATGGAAACAGACATATTTTGATACCAAGGTACATCACATAATCAATTTTGATGGAAAACATACCCCGGTCAACAGGATGAACCCCTCAATCTTACAGCACAGAAGAGACACAAAATAATTACATTTGAGAATAATCAAACATATCAGAGTACATGGTAGAATATATGTAAATGGTTAAAGAAATCAATAACATGTAAAAGAATAATCATGTAACATAAGGAATATAATGATTAATGATGATTAGATGAATATATTGCTACCAATGGCTAGAATTCATGAAGAAAAGATAATTAATAAAACATTTTTTTTTGTATTAATAAATTCAAATATAAAAGATTTTGCAGACACAATAAACTGTGTTTGAGTATTGTAACTCAACTCTCAAGGCCCAGAGTTGAATTATTATGCAGTGTAGACATTTGCTGATTATAATGGGAACGTTCGAGAGAGTCCAGAACAATGAACTAACGCTGATCTGTGGAAACAAACAGTCACGTGAAACTGTGGAAACTTGCAGCTTTGTTGATTATAATGGGAGCTTTCCAGTTTTGACACATCGTGTCACTCACTTGCTTTAAATAACTTTTGTTTTTTTAAGCTTTTAGTAGAACCATGCTGACCATTTAGGTAGTGTGTTTTGAATGACTAATGCAATACCTTGTATAACAGCAATGAAGTCATTCAGAAACGGCTTGTTTTGGATGTGTTCATAAAGAAAATTATAAGATTATAAGAAAAGAATAAATTATAGGAAGGAAAAGTTGACATGAAAATGAAAAGCACCATAAAAGTTTCATGCACTATATTTTTTATGCACAATCTGAACATGGCGGTTGTTGTTTTTTTCACTGAAAACATCCTCTCACCCTCTTGAATGAGCTTTTATTTATACATTCAGTTACAATTTTTGCTTTAAAGTTTTTGTAATTTATATATTTTTTCATTTAGATACAATTCATTTTTTAGACGTATTAATTTTAGTACTTCTACTTCAACTTTTTTATTTCAGTTAGTTGCCAAGGCAATGCAAGTTTGCAGTTTTTCATGTAATATTTATATTTTATTTCAGTTAACATTTAAAAAAAAAAAAGTTATAGTTAACAATAACAACACTGCAACCAGTACATTTCTCATTTTGTGTTTAATGGAACAGTGAAAGTAATAAAGCAAGAGGGTATGAGGACATTAGGATAAATAATGACAAATAATTGTGAACTATTCCTTTCTTAATGGAAAAAACAACAATTACAAGTTTTCTCATAATTGTGCAGTCCTAATACATGTATTTCATTACAAATGATATTGACTCCTTGTTTCTTTCTCTCTCTCTCTGTGTGTGTGTGTGTGTGTGTGTGTGTGTGTGTGTGTGTGTGTGTGTGTTTGCTCCAGTGTGAGAGAGACATAGAGCACATACAGGAGCAGCTAGAGGACTATAAACACCCTCCTCTGTCTCTCAGCAGACTGTCACTCAAACAGCACAAGTTTAAGAGTTTCAGAGACACTGCTATGGTCAGTGTGTTTGACAACTACAACTGAAATAGACTTTCATATATGATCTGAGATGCTTCTCATTTTCACACATTTGTTATTTGATCTAGCCATAATCCGCTCATGTGCAGCTTAAAAAAAACGATCAGCTAGGTTTGCATTTGTGTGTGTTTATAGGAGCTTCACAGTGAGACTCTGGTGTTGCTGGCAGAGGTGGAGAGCTGGTCTGAGCTGGATTGGTCTGGTCTCAGAACCGTGCTGGACAAACTCCCTCCAATAAGGGAAAGAGTGCGAGACATGTCTCACCTTCTGTCAGACTGCTGGACACAGCTGGACAACACACAACGACTGCTGTCTACACTTACTGAGGTAAAGCACAAACTAATACACACACACAGGGATCTCATATTAATCTAAACAGGAAACAATATTAAACTATTAACTGTTGTAAACTTGGAATTAATCCTTTTCCCCGTTATTATTTGATTCACGGAACCGGACACCAGTTATCTTGCTTTATTCGTCAGCATAGGAGAGAAACTTGAGAAGATGTTGTATTCGTGCCAGGTCTATGTGTTCCCGATGTTTCTCTGCCGTAGTACAGTAAGATTGAGCTTATATACACCACTGAGCAACCTTCAACTTCCTTGTAAGGTAGAAAAACACGTTGCTTATGTTTAAAAATGGAACTTTTACCTCATGCTTACACATGGTACAATCCACTTTCCATATTAAGAAACTATCTCTCAGTGTATACTAGGGCTGTCAATCTTCCTCTATAATAATATTCAAATTCCATTCCTTATTTTATTTAATATTCGAATAATATTCGAATATTAAATGCTCAGATTCATCCTATTATTAATATTTACGACATTACACAGGATCGCCAATGCCAATGCGTAATGTTGATCGGTCTCATATCTTCACAGATAAACCGTGTCAGTTTGTCTGTTATCGCCTTTTGGCGGACAGCTGGTAAGCCCCGTGATGAAGAGAGAGGCAGAAAAGAAGTAATTCTTGCCTGTTTTAGCGGCGGTTCCTCGGACAGATCGCCTAGCTTGTCAGGGTGTAACGTTGTCATAAAAAATAACGTATATTTTTCTCTCCGTTTTGGCCTTCCGTCCACACTGAGACGGCGTTTTTATTAATAAAAACAAAGCTTTTTTGAAAACGCACTCCAAAGTGGATACATTTGAAAACGCCATTTTCACGTTGTAATGTGGACTGTGAATCAAATTGTCAGGAGTGGCTCCCCTCCTTGTGTCCGTTCCGTGGAGACATTGCTCTCCGCGATTTTTGTCGACAGTATTGTTATGATGCGTGGATAACGTGCACAATTGTGTTACGATTCAAAAACTTTACTGTTAATCAGACGAAACAAAAGCATTTAATTTTCACATGCGTAAGCCAAGGCGGCGAGAAAGGCAAGATTGCATAATTAAAAAAAATATATATATACATAAAAAAGCAATATTCGAATAGGAACTTCAGCATTCGAATAGTATTGATTTTTATAATATTCGAATTATATTCGAATTTCGGGAATTCGTTTCAACAGCCCTAGTGTATATATTTGTGGTACATTTGCATCAGTTGAAAAAACATTCCTTTCCTTGTAAAGAACATGCCAATTGTACACATTTAATGTATCATCATCGTCATTGGAACATCTCTGCTCAGTGAACGTTGCATTGCACACATACCTCTTAGCAATATATATAACTCTCCCAGCTCCCCTCCTTGTGTCTAAAATATGATCCTCAAACACGTGTCCATGCAATCTATAGTCTTAACTCATGCATTTTAAACTTCATAAGATAATACAACTGATTATGAATACTAATAAAGAATAATAATACAGATACATAATATTAAATAATGAAATTATATTAAAATATGAATTTTTAGTCTTCACTGTTTGCCAATGGGGTAAGGGAAATAAACTCACTGTTGGCAATGAAAAAAAAAATAATAATAATGATTGCATGTTCCAGCTCTTCTTATATGCAATTCATCTACTCAACTTTAATCTTTAACCAAAATGTCATAACTGGCTCTTTTTTGCTATGCAATTCCACATAATTAGTTTCTTTAATTGCAGTTGAACCAATTAATTAAGTAATTTAGACGCTTGCAATTTCTGCTTCATGCTAACTTAAATTCAAGTCTTATAACAGTTATCTCACAGTAAATTATGTTAGTTAATCAGTAAAAATACTGATTAAAGGTGTGCGGTCACATTTATTATTGCTCTATGAATTTACGTGGGCAAAATCCAGGTATTTCAATAGGAATCTGCGCAATCAGCGTTTCGAGTGAGGGTGAAACATTATTCACAATGGACCTTTTTTGGCCGCAAAATATCACCTAAATTTCGTTAGTGTGACTGCACCTTAAGGAAATTATTGTTTTTTTTTGCAGTGTAGAAGCATTTACTTAGGTGCTCTCAATTGTTTGGATCCCACTGTATACCATTACTGCAATATATAATACATTTTTGGTTTCCTACATTCCGTTCCTACATACTCACACTTTTGCCAGTAATCATGACTACATCTCCATTCCTCCCCTGCAGGCATCTCAGTGGTGTGATGTGGTGTCGTCCTCCTCTCCTTCCTCTTCCTCGTCCTCTCCTCTCTCCTCTCTTCCTCCTATACCTCCATCACGTTTCCAGGACGCTCGTGCTCTTGCACTGGAATTGGGTGGAGGGGCTTTGTTGGACCTCTGGTCTCAGACTCTGGAGCGCTATCAAAAAACACTGGCTCAGTTTAAGAGCCGAATCCTGCAGGCGGAAAGAGGTTCGTCTTCAGCCCAGGGTCAGGAACAGGACTCCGGGGGACGAGGGAGGACTCCTGCCCCCAGCACCTCCAGCTTGGGGGATTTAGAGGGCGAAATCGAGCCGGACTGGTGCCCTGGAGGAGAGGGGGGCATTCAGTCCTGGGGTTCACTGGCGTCTCTCTTCCGCCCACAAAACTGCTCAACACTCAAGATTGGAGAGGAGAAGAAGAAAGATGGGGTGAATCCAGGAGGGGGAAAGTTTCTGCAAAATCTGCTGCACCCAGCCAAAAAAAATGTTAGTGTTTTAGAATGACAGAGTTGCAGTCATGTTCAACATCCAAAATAAACGTTTTTGCTACTCTTGTCAATGAAAGGTGAACTGAGAAAACCATCAAGAAAAACACCAAGCAACACCCTAACAGCTATCTAGAAACTCCCTAGCAACTACATAGCAACACCCTGGGAACCATCCATAATGCTCTAACAACCTCCAGCAACACTATATCAACCACCAGGACCCCTAACAACTGCATACCAACACCCTAGAAACTGGATACCAATGCCCTGGGATTCACCCAGAACACCCTAGCAACCATCAGAAATACCCTAGCCGCTGCATAGAAACTCTCTGCAAACTGCACAGCAACGCTTTAGCAGCCGTATATAAACACCCTAGCAACTATCAAGCAGCTCCATAGTAACCACCAAGAATACACTAGAAACTGCCTAGCAACACCCTAGAAACTGCAAAGCAATGGCCTAGTACCTATTTAGCAACTCTGTGAAACCATCCAGAGCACCCTAACACCCACCTAGCAGCACCCTAGAAACCATCCAGAACACCCGAGCAATTGGGAACACCTTGCATAGGAACACCTTAACAATCACATACCAGTGGACTGGGAAAACACTCTAGAAACTGCTCAGAAACACAATAGAAGCTGCATAGCAATGTCCTAGCAACCTGATGGCAACACCCTAGGAATCAAGAACACCTTTACAAAAAAATAGCAACGACCTAGCCAGTACCCAAAACAAACTGCATACCAATACCTTGTTAGCAATAACTTTCCCTTGGAAACTCCCACAGCACCCTAGCAACCATCTAGAAACTGCTTAGCAACACCCTATAAACTGCATAGCTACTCCCTTGCAACTACATAACTAAACCTGGGAACCATCCAGAAAACCATAACAACCATATAGCACCACCCTAGCAACCACATAGAAACATTCTGGGAACCATTTAGAACACAGTAAAAATCATATACCAATACTCTTGCAAACACCTAGAACACCCTAACAACTTCATAGCAATACCCAAGCAACTGTACACCAATGCTCTGGGATTTTTTTGTGTGTTTTTTTTAGGTAAATTAGATTTTATGTTAAAACAAATAATTACATGCAATTGTCCTGCTGTAGCCCACAGATGCACCACTCCCTCCAAAACCCCCTCGCAAGCGCCATCCCAGTTTTGACCTTCAGGCTCTGCTGGCCCCGCGCCGTTCAGCCGCCATGTCTAAACCTGCTGAGTCCACATCGGGTCAGTCTTCTCCGCTATCCTGGCTGGGCCGTCGGGTTCTGACAGATCCCATCCTTACGGCGGGAGTGACAGCAGCGGTTCCAGGATGGAGGGATCCTACTGGAGGAGGAGGAGTGCTCATAAGAGGAGTGGAGGTCAGCAGTAAAGAAGTGGCGGATCATACTGGCTTCACACGCCAACATGTGCTTCTCAGCCGCACTGAAAGAGAGACAGGGGTGGAGAGAGCAGGAGCAACCGCACAAAGGTGTGTTCGTGGCAGGTTTCTCTTCAGAAATGTTTTCCCAAGCAACCACATAACAATGCCCTTGGATCTACACAGAGCAATCTAGCAGCTATTTAGAATTCCCAAGCAATCTCCCCTAGGAACCATCTAGAATTACCCTGGGGACCTCCCAGAGCACCCTAGCAGCCATCAAGTTCACCCTGCAAACTGCATAGTAATGCACTAGAAAATGCATGCCAGCACTCTAGTAACTCCCTAGCAACCACTAAGAACACTCTAGAACCTGCCTAGCTTCACACTGGCAACTGTATAGCAATGCATTAGCAACCCCAAAAACAGTTGTGGTCCGAATTAATGGCACCCCTGGGTAAATATGATCAAAAATGGCTGTAAAAAATACTCTTTTGATCTTTCATTAAAAAAAATCGCAAAAATATAACCTTTCATTGAAGTAAAATAATTGAAAGTGGGGGGTAAATCACATTATAAAATAAATAGTTTTCTCCAAAAGACGCTGGCCATAATTATTGGCTCCCTGTTATTAAATACTTTTTGCAACCTCCTTTTGCCAAGATAACAGATCTGAGTTTTCTTCTATAATGCCTGATGAGTTTGGAGAATAACTGACAAGAGATCAGAGACCATTCCTCCATACAGAATCTCTCCAGATCCTTCAGATTCCCAGATCCATGTTGGTGCTTCTTCTCTTCAGTTCACCCCACTCATTTTCTATAGGGTTCAGTTTAGGGGACGGTCATGGCAGAAGCTTCTTTTTGTGCTCAGTTACCCATTTTTGTGTTGATTTTGATCTTTGTTTTGGACCGTTGTCCTGATGGAAGATCCAACCATGGCCCATTATAAGATTTCTAGCAGAGGCAGTCAGGTTTTGATTTTTGATCTGTTGGTATTTGCTAGAATCCATGATACCATGTATCTGAACAAGATGTCCAGGACCTCCAGCAAAAAAATAGGCCCACAACATATAAGATCCAGCAGTATATTTAACCGTAGGCATGGGGTACTTTTTATCCCTGTTAGCACCAAACACATCTGGTGGGTTTGCTGCCAAAAAGCCCTTTTTTTGTTTCATCTGACCTAAGAATCCGGTCCCTTTTGACGTTCCAGTCATGTCTGACAACTGAATATGCTGGAGTTTATTTTTGGAGGAGCGAGGAGGATTTTTCTTGAAACCCTCCCAAACAACATGTGGTGATGTAGGGGTTGTTTGATACAATTTTAGGCTTTCTGACCCCCAAGACTCAAGTAATCTCTGCAATTCTCCATCTGTGATCCTTGGAGAGTCTTTGGCCGTGCAAACTTTCCTCCTCACCGTGCATTAACACAATATAGACACACGTCCTCTTCCTGGCAGATTCGTAACTTCTTTAGTTGATTGGAACTTCTTAATTATTGCCCTGATGGTCAAAATGGGGATTTTCAATTCTTTAGCTATTTTCTTACAGCCACTTTCTATTTTGTGATGCTCAACAATCTTTTGCTGCACATCAGAACTATATTCTTTGGTTTTACTCATTGTGATGGATGTTTAAGGGAATTTGGCCTTTGTGTTTCCTCATATTTAAACTCCTGTGAAACAAGAAGTCATAGCTAGACAATTTCATTTTCCTAGTCACCCTGGTGTGCTAAATAAAGGTAAATATTAATGGGAATATACTTCAGAGATATTTTACTCGTAAAACATTCTAGGGGTGGCAATAATTGTGGCCAACCTGTTTTGGAGAAAAACATTTATTTCATAATGTGATTTCCTCCCCACTTTCAATTCTTTTACTTCAATGAAAGGTTAGATTTGAATGAAAAATCAAAAGGATAAACAATGCAGATTTATTTTTTACAGCCATTTTTGATCATATTTACCAGGGGTGCCATTCATTCTGACCACTACTTTATGAGTTTCTCTTCAAAATTCACCTGACCCAAACTACTTTGTCAGAATTTTCCTTAAGGAGCTAAATAACATCTTAATAATAATAATATTAATCTCGAATAGATAAAGAAACTGCAAATTTGTATTATTATTATTATTATAATAAATAACATCTTAATTCCAAGGCTGTCAGTTTAATGCCGTCACTTTGTGTTATTATTTTATGTTATTGCCCCTAAGGCCACAGACCTCACCAGACATCATGGTAACGTCCTAAATAATGTACCCTACTATTGCGTTTGATTTTTCAGGCTGTTTAAACTAGTTATTTCTTTTTGAATTTTTGTGACTTTGTCATTTAGGGTCATGAATGTGCATGCAAAGTCTTGACACATAGATGTGTTTTGGAAAGGCTATATAATATACATTTTGGTTACATGGAGTCAAAATAACCCCCAATAAACCAAAAAAACTTTATTGTAACTCGTCAAACACTAAAATATGAAATACATGAGGACTTATGAATTTTAAGACTCAAAGTTTACTTGAAATTGTGACTTGTCTTCTGAATCATCCTTAGAAAATTTGCTGTTTCTTTATCTATTCGAGTTTCACAGAAAAAAAAAGAAAAAAAAAAGGAAAGGATACTTTTGGTGTGAGAAACCCATTTTACCCTCACAAAGGTTTGAGAACCAGGCATAAAAAGGCAGAGGCAAATTACACCAAGTACAATATAGAAATAGATGGAAATTATAAAGTTTCTGCATTTAATTTTTTCATCTCTGACAAGCTGCAATCGAGGTTTTTCTTTTTTACATTGATCTTTAGTGTAAATGTTAAGATATGAATATGAGTAGGGGTGGATTTGTATGCATAGATTGTATATGTACATATGGGAATATTATTGTTTTATATTTTTATGTATAGTTGGTGTCCTTGTGTGTGGTGTATAGTGAAGCCAAAGACAAATTTCCACTTGTGGACAATAAAGGAACTAACCTAAACTAAAACTAAACATTTAATAGTGTAAATTTTTGGCAAATTGCATGGAAACTAATTGTCAATTTGACTGCAACACAAAGGGAGTACCCATATTTATAAAACAACATAAGATCAATGACAAATAAGGCATTCCAAGATCAGTTTTCATAATAGATTTTCAAGAATAAATCTCTTTTAAACCATTTTTGTGAGTAAGCTATTCTTTTAATGACATCTTTTCCTCACTTTTTATCTCTCTCTATCACAGCAAGCTCTATTTACAGTGGTGTCGGCTGGTCAGCACAGAGAGACAGTATGTTGCTGTTCTTAAAGGTGTGGAGGAAAACTACTTGCCTCTTCTAGAGTCTTCAGATGTCCCATCTACACTGAGAGGAAAGGCAGAGTCAATCTTCAGTAACTGGAAGAGCCTCTCTGCCTTCCATTCGCAGTTACTCCTCCAAGCCATGGAGGGCGCTCTCTCCCAGACACTACAGCAGACCGATTGTTTTAGTAAATATGTGAGTAACAACTTATATTAGTGTGTACAGCGTCTGTATCCAAAATCGCATACTTTCCTTCTATATAGTTGGGGGAAAACAAAATGTGACAAGAGTAGTATGTACTAAATTAGTAAGTAGTATTAAATTACCCGGATGACTTACTACTTGCGGCAGGATTCTGAATTGTGCATATGATAGACACTTTACTATCCCATGAGGCCACGGGAGAGGATTTGTAATTGACAGAAAAGCGACGGAACTGCTGGTAGGTCACATATGATAGTGACAACAAGGTGAATGTAGTATGTCCGGATTACATACTACATCATACTACACACATTCATACTATATAGAACATATAGAACGTTTTTTCCCAAATCAGTTAAGCGCAAACCCCACCCACAGCTGATTCTAAAGATTTCATTGGTCATGTTAATCAGTGTAAACTGTGTACTAATCACTAAACCACTATCCCTAGCCTACACCCTCACCTTAATCTTAGTATAGCATTGGTAGCACATCCTGATACATAGCATTACATTATTTTAAGACTTGCATAATTTGGCAAAACAATCAAGTAATACAAAGACGAGATGGAGCAATGAACTGAGGAAACTGAGGAACTAAAGGCCCACTGAAGTGCCTTGGAACGTGCAGCTTTTTATGATGCATTGACGTAATTTGAAGTTGACGTAAAATGAAGCTAAGGCGGGACATATTGAATGGCTCCTTCCCCTTTACAAATAGCCAATAGCATGTAGTTTACCTCACTGACTGCAAGTCGTACTTGACAGCACCATGGAAGCGAATCCAAGCGCTGATGATAAGTTGGATTCAATAATAGAGGTGTGAATAAATTCTAGCCATTTCACTTAACCAACGTTTTTAGCAATCGGACACACATCTCCAACCTATATTGCTCCGTGACGTGTCAACGGTCGCTTTGGTCAGATGGTATTTATAGCATAGGGGGCGGGAGTCGGGACACATTATATTCGGTGATGAGAAGCTGAAGTCCGCAATGATGTCATAAAAATCCGTGATCCATTTTAGCGGAAGTGAGAGACTGTACGTTTTGAATGCTTATCTCCTAAATGGAATTTTGTCATTGTTTTGGAACACACTAGCTTATTCATAAAAACTAAAAGCTAAAAAACTTACATTTTGATTTCAGGGGGCCTTTAAATACAGATGGAGTGTTAATGAACTGAACAGTGTGCATGCAACTAATTCGGAACTATGGAAGGGAACACAGGCAGGCAAACAGGAAAACCAAAACACCATGACAATAAAACAGAACTACACAGGACATTACAAATAGGCAATGGGGTCCAATTTTTTAAGTAAAAAAACAACAACATAAATGTAGTGTAAAAATAATACAATTAACCCCAGTGGTTTAATCCAAGTGTTCTGAGGCAAGATGATCACTTTATCACAGTATTTATTTCCTTCACATGTCTGATTTTTCATCTCATCACTGACACTTTTGTTTTATTAGTAACTAAATACACAATCTTTAGTTAACCTTATTAGTCACATTTGTTGTTGTAAATGACACAACTGAGGAACAGTCGTTATTTGTGCAATAATTTATATAATTTGTACATAAATGAATGCTAATGATGTATGATTATTATGAAATACTGGATTTTCATATTTTAAAATTATAACGGCTATATTAATAAGGCTAAAGAAAATCAACCTGTACATAAAAAGGCATTTAAAAGGTAGCAAAAATAGATGAAGGAATGGGAGGTTATTTGAAAAACGATATAGCGAAGGGGGAAAAGCAAATTTAAATGTGGCCTCCATATAACAAGAAGTTTAATTTAAAAAAGAAAAAAAGAAAAACAGACCCTGGGCAATAGAAGTTGAAGAAAACGGTTGGTATGTATTCATATGTTGGTATGTATTCATATGAAGACTTAGACTCTCATGCTGGACACTCTTTTTGCTCCACAGAAGGATCAGTTCTTTCTATATTCCCACTACATCCGTATAAGACCTGAGCCGGATGCTCTTCTCATCAGTCAGGCTGCTGACTTCTTCAGGGTGAGAAACCAACAATGATATAACATACTTTAATTGATTAATATGCCAAGACATGCAGCACAGGTTTAGTTATGTCCAAATGGCACGTTCCACCAATATAATATAAAATAGGGCCTGAATGTTTTCTACAATACCTTCTTTTTGTGCTATGTTTTTTTTCCTACAAAAACATGATATTTGTGCCTCTAGTGCTTTAAAAAAGTAATGGGATGCCAGTTTATGCCCTGCCCTTGTGAAACAGAAGTACACTTTATTATACGTACTTATCTCTTCATCAAAAAGAGTACTTATGGGAAAACTTACTTTAAAAGAATATATACTTAAGTGTGAACAATGTAATGTTTTCAGGCACTTAAATGCATGTTAATTGCAATTATAATTCAATTTATATTAAATGCAGTTAGCTGAACTTTAGAGTGCTTTTTGACCCACTTAAGTAGGACTTAAGCACATGTAATTTCCTAATTACTTCTATTATATTTTGAAATATTGTTAAAGCATACTGCTTAATGTACTGGGTGACTAGTCGAACATCATAAGTCTGACCTATCCATACTTGGCTCAACATACTGTAGAATAGTTCATGTTGCACTACTGTCTTTGCCCACAGAGTGGCAAAAGTGTTTTTGATGTCTGTGCCATAAAAATAAAACATTGTTAAATTAATCAGCCGGATCTCTCTCTCTCTCTCTCTCTCTCTCTCTCTCTCTCTCTCTCTCTCTCTCTCTCTCTCTCTCCAGTCAAAGCTGTCTTCCTCTCTTGTTCCTGCTCCTCCATTTCCTCAGTGTCTCTCCACTCCCATTCAGAGACTGGAGCAGTACTGCCAGACACTGGAGGAACTGGGCGGTCTTAATCCCACTTCAGACTCCGCCCTCTCCATCCTAAAACACGCCCAGCGGCACGGAGCAGATCTGCGAGCCAGTGATCTCATCACGGGGTGTCTAGTAAGAGAATAAAACATTCATTCATGTCTGAGTCCACAGTATGTCTTTGTGAAGTCACAGTGAGCATTTCCACTGCAGTGCTGCCTCCTGGTGGTCAAAAGAGAGCAGCTTGATGCAGTTTAAAGCACAACAGATCACATCAACATAATATTATAACTTATACATGCTAACATATTAACATTTTAAAGTGCCCCTATTATGCTATTTTAAAGGTTCCTAATTTTGTTTTGGAGGTCTCCTACAACAGGTTTACATGCATCAAAGATCAAGAAACACTTATATTTTCTCATAATATACATTGCACATCACCACATTTTTCAATGATTCTCAAACGACTCGTCGGATGAATCAGTCCCTCTAAAGCAGGGAACGACAACTGGCGGCCCGCGGGCCAAAACTGGCCCGCCAGCAATATTTTCTGGCCCGCCGGATTATTTTGGAAGTCCTAAATGCTGCACAAAACTCTTCCACTACTTGAGAAAAGCCGTAGTCGCGCGGCGATTTCACCGCCGCATACTGTGTGAAACACCCATAGGGAATCATGTGCGCGGGATTACATTTTTAAAGTATAACTGTGCGTTCACACCGGACGCGAATAGCGCGTCAAATTCGCGCCTGCCGCGTCTAGTTATACGCTTGACCACTTTGTGTCCATTCGCGCGTCAAAAGACGGTAGCAGTCAGAACTCTGGTGTAGGCTACTTTGGACGGAGCGGGCGGTCTGACTGACAATAGCCCACTCCCGACATCTTTTGACAGCGTATCCGCACTTAATTCTGACCACCTGTACACCTAGCTCTGAGGAGCTGTTTGGTACTGAAACCATTGTCAGTCAACAACATTCTTTTTTTGCAAGGATGTTTGAAATAGTTCGGCAGAAAATAGCCTACTTCATTTGTCAGTAGGGCAATATGATTTTCGTTTATGTTGCTTAGAAATTTGAGTGATAGGCTTTGTCCTATTTAATTTATGTTAGGCTATTTATATTTCATAATTTTTTTCTGTGGCATTTTTTTTCTCTGCTGACAGTACAATGTTAAAATAGCCTAATATTTATATTGACACGAACACAATTTTTGTATAGCATTTATTATAGGCTACTTAATCTCATTCTTGCCGTTAGAGACATTTGAATGTGAGATTATGTAAATGAGATCTAAATTTTGCGGAACCGTCAGGTCGGGAAATAAAGCGGGTGAACACCGAGTGTATTTTAAGCGGTTGCTGAATAGAACCTTGTGGGAGCGGGACAGAAAAAAAACAGACCCGCGCAGAACTCCTTAAACCTTAGGTGTGTATGTGTGTGTCCCGAATAAATAATAATACAAAAAAAAGGAATAAAGTTCAAAATTCGGACTGTAAGCGAATGAGTATGATTGCTATTCACACCTTTATTAAAATGGCTGTAATCTGTTACCACAATAGTACTTGATCTGTTTTAAATGATTTCCTTGATATATGCCTAAGGTGTTAAATTAAAAATCAAAATTAAAATTTGTCTAATCCAGTAATACATTTTTCTATTTTTGATCTGAGCACAATCAGAAAATCAGAAAACCCATTGTTATTCGTTTTTTCATTTTAGTTCAGGAAATAAATAATGGAAAAACAAGTCGTTTTTCATCTTTTTATTTTTGGTTTTAATTTGAAAAAACGATTGAACGAATGATCCACGGACGGTGACGGACCCATCATATTCCGCGATTATAGGCCTATATAAAAGTATTTCATTTGTATCCATAGGCCTACTCTGTGTAGCTGGCCCGCCATCTACTGGCTAAAAAAAATATTGGCCCGCGGCCAAAGTTACTTGCCGACCCCTGCTCTAAAGTCTCTCTCCCTTTCTGAGAGCCTACTCTGCTCTGATTGGCCAGATGGCCCAGTCTGTTACGATTGGTTTACCAAGTCCTCAGCGATTGTACACACTGTAAAGACAGTAACGATGACATCGATTTTCACCCCGAACCTCCATTATGAGATGTTTCAACTGTAATTCCTCACCATCAGCATCAGCATTAACAAGTGAATGTCCATCAACAAACTGATGTGTATATTTCAAATTTATTGCGGTGTACATGCTGGAACTTTATTAAAGGACAAGTTCGGTATTTTCGGTATTCGGTACACTTAAAGCAGATCGTTTCTGATGAAATAGAACGGTTAAGATTAAAATTTGGACACAAGCGAAAGAAACCTAAAATTCTCGGGACAGCAGCATGTGTCCAAAATTTTATCTTAACCGTTCTATTTCATCAGAAACGATCTGTAAACAGGGCTTTAAGTGTAAAATACCGAACTTGTCCTTTAACTATTAATAACAGTATATATGTTAGCCGAACACTAACGTGAATGACTGATGTAACATTAAAGTTTGCAAAGAAAATCTTGCTCCATCCTTTATCTTTACTCAAAGTAGTAAGAACGAAAGACATGCATTAATAGACACAGTTTTAGGTAATAGTGGCCCACAGCTGCTTAGCAGAACTATTTCAGTAAGACAGTAATAACGTGAGTTCCCTTATCAGTCGGTCACTCTCAACGTACGCCGTGACCGACGGATAGGAATCTCGCTAGAGAGGCCAATCTACTTCAAGTGAAACTAAACGAGCCAACGCACATTGGCATGCAATCATTTGCATCAGCTGCTCAGCCACGCAGCGCGGGTATATTATGAGCAGAAGGTGCGATTGCACTTTAGTCTTTTGCTTCGTAGCCACTTCGATGCTTTCTACAACTCTTCAGAAGAAGATTTTGAAACCTGAGCGAGCTTTCTTTTGCGGACCTCTCCATACTGGCGCGAGTGACACAGCACAACAGCGCGAGTGGTCTTTTTTTCTCTCTCTCTCTCTTTCTTTCCTTTTTGTTTTTGTTGTTCTGAGCAAACAAAAGCTGTTCTAACAGCTGGTAAGGTGCGCTTGAGAGCGCTCAAAGGCCGTTTTCACGGCTGGTAAGACAGGCGAGGAAAGAGACAGCGCACAGACAAGTGCTCATTCCTTTCTGTGTTTGCAGTGACCGCTCCACTGCGTGCTTCAGCACTAGCGAGAGCAGTCCCTAAAAGAGCTTACACAGATAGAACGCGTCTTTATAAAGATGACATTCTATCTGTGTGTTTCCGGATGCGGTCGTTAGCTGGGATCACGATGGTCACGATCGCTGCCTCGTGTGTCTGGGCCTCGAACACGCTGAGGCAGCTTTCGTGGATGAGTCATGTACCCATTGTGGGAAGATGACCATCTCGGAGCTGCGTTCGAGACTCTCGTTCCTGCAAAGGGGCGGAGTCCTCGTGCCTGCGCCTCGATCTAACCCTCCTCAGAGGGTTGCTTCGTGCACTGACACGGGAGACCTGAGAATCATGGTGAGCGCGCTTCCTTCGTGGAACCAACCTCCTAGGAACCCTCATGGACCATCCTCGAGGTGTGTGCCAGTCGTTTCCCTCAGTGCTCCCCGCGATGAACAGATGTTGATCGCTGCATCGGAGGGCGGGTCAAACCTCTCCGCAGACGACGACTCGGCGCCACTGCCTCCTTCGGGTGTGCCAGCGGTGCCTGAGTCGGACCCGGAGATGATGGCCATGCTTTCCCGGGCCGACAACAGGATTGGGCTCGTGTGGAACCCTCCACCATGTCCCGAGCCTTCGAGGCTGGATGATTGGTATCTCTGGGTGGCCCACGCTGGTTCTCAGCAACCCACCCCAGTGCCTTTCTTCCGGGAGGTGCACGAGGAGCTCACGGCGACGTGGACGGCACCTTTTACTGCCAAAAACTGTCCCGGTGGCTCCTCCTCCCTCACCACCCTTGATGGCGGGGCGGCTAAGGGATACGTGCGTATCCCGCCAGTGGAGCGGGCTGTTGCTATGCAGCTGTGCCCTAACTCCACCTGGCGCGGAAAACTGTGTCTCCCTGTAAGTACTGTAAGTACTCGTCGGATTTAACCGGCAAGGCTTACAAGGCCTGTGGAGAAGCCGCCTCTGCCATGCACGCCATGGCGTTGCTGCAAGTCCATCAGGCCAAGGCACTGAAGGAACTGCACGAGAGTGGTCACAACCCACAAGTTCTCCAGGAACTTCGTTCCTTGCACAGCACACTCAGACTCCGCTACGGGCTGCCTCCCAGAGAGAGCCACCCGAGCCGAGCCCCTGTGTTCCACCTCGCTGCCCCACTCCGGGTACGCCTACGGTCCCTTTGGTCCCGCTTGTACGGTCTCTGCCAGCCTGGTTAGCACTCCCCAGTCAGTCTCGCTGGCTCATTCGGACCAGTTAGAGTAGCCGATGGCCATGTCTTGTGGGCGGAGATCGCAGTCCTACTGGCGAAGGATGCGATAGAGCCGGTCCCTCCAGCCGATATGAGGTCAGGGCACCACAGTCCCTACTTCACTGTAAGTCAAGTCAAGTCAAGTTTATTTGTATAGCGCTTTTCACAATACAGATTGTATCAAAGCAGCTTCACAGTATTAAATTTAAATAATACAACAAAGTTTGTTTCAAGAGGAATTTATTGATTGATAAAATTAAATTAAATATCCCCAAAATATCCCCAACTGAGCAAGCCAAAGGCAACAGTGGCAAGGAACCGAAAAACTCCATCAAGTGACCTAATGGTGTCCTAAAACTCCATCAGGTGACCTAATGGAGAAAAAAAAACCTTGGGAGAACCCAGGCTCAGTCGGGGGCCAGTTCTCCTCTGGCATTTATGAGCTAGAGGCCGGATTGTAGTTTGAACTGTGGGATTATATGAATGCCTGGCTGAAGAGATGCGACTTTAATCTAGTTTTAAACTGGGAGAGCGAGTCTGAGCAACGAACAGTATCAGGAAGACTATTCCAGAGTTTTGGAGCCAAATGTGAAAATGCTCTCCCTCCTTTGGTGTACCCAATAAACACTGTACCCAATAAACAGTGGGTTACGACCGATCTTGACCCTGAAGATGTTCGATAGGGTCCGTGCTTTCCTTCTTGCAGCAAGGGTTGGAGCGAAGGCTGTCTCCCTCCACCCTCAAAGTATATGCTGCTGCTATTTCAGCATCATGACCACATAGATGGCAAATCAGTTGGAAAGCACAACCTGGTTATCAGGTTCCTTAGGGGGGGCGAGACAGTTAAACCCTCCTCGTCCCCCCTCCATACCTTCTTGGGACCTTTCCCTGGTTCTTCAAGCACTTCAGGATGCTCTCTTTGAGCCTTTGCAGTCAGCAGACTTAAAGCTTCTCTCCTTGAAGACTTTGCTGATTGCACTGGCCTCTATCAAGAGGGTAGGGGACCTGCAAGCAATTTCGGTCGACGAATCGTGCCTAGAGTTTGGGCGGGGTGACAACCATGTTGTACTGAGACCCCGCCCTGGCTATGTGCCCAAGGTTCCTACCACTCCCTTTAGAGACCAGGTAGTAAACCTGCAAGCGCTGCCCCTGGAGGAGGCAGACCCAACCCTGGCTTTGCTCTGTCCCGTTCGCACCCTGTGTCTGTACGTAGACAGAACTCAAAGTCTCAGGACCTCAGACCAGCTCTTTTTCTGTTACGGAGGCCAGCAGAAGGGAAAGGCTGTCTTCAAGCAGACGATGGCCCACTGGATAGTGGATGCCATCGCCTTGGCTTACCAAGCACAAGTGCCTGTGTCTTTCCCTTGGGCTAAGTCACCCAATATTCATATGCAGTACAACCTTCGGGCTGTATTTTTCCACATAACTCCTTCGAAGAATGTGGCTTCCACAGCGTTCCCCTTCCCATAGAAAGGGCACGCTTTCCCATTGTTATCCAATAATCTCACTGTATGGGTTATCACTGAACAATAGTGACAGAGACACTCTGTGTAAGCCCTCTCCTATCATCCTTCCAGGCAAGAAGGGGTAGAGGCTTACACCGCTGTGGTAGAGATTCCTATCCGTCGGTCACGACGTACGTCTCCGTTCCCTCCTTCAGGGAACGAGGGTTACCATATGTAACCGAGACGTTAGCCGGAAACGTATAAAATATAAAACACAAAACTACATATTTTGAACACCCGGTAGAAAATATATACATCAATAATTAGTCATACTTACAGGCTGTGATTCTGAGGAGTAAGCTGTTTCAAATATACTGAGTACTGACCAATCTTTCAAGAGAAAGCATTTTGTGAATCCCTTGTTGAACTTTGAGATTTGTGAAGCAGTTGTCAGTAAAATCACGTGTTTGAGAGCAGGTCAAGTTGTTCGCGGGCGGACAATGTACAACATAGGCGGGCATTATGCAAATGTTTTGTGTAGTGATGTTGAACCGTAGCACAGTGGGACTCGACAGACGACTTGTTTAAGTGGTTCAGAGTTGATTAATTCTTTTGGGAGACAATAACTTTATTTATCGTACACTTTCGACCGCAATTTTTTTTTTTTTTTAAATGACTTACTTGAAAAAAATAAAATAATTGAATGACTGATTTGTGGTCAGTAGACGAGGTGCAGACGTTCCTCTCGTTGGTAGCCGAGGCGCGTTTCGAGTGAGAGCTGGATGGGGTGACCAGGAATGAAAAAGTTTTTCAGCATCTATAACGATCAGTCTATAATCCCACACACTTTGAAGCAATACTAAACTGCAGTGGAAAAGCAAATCACGCCAAGCCGTGCCGTGCTGAGCCGAGTCATACCATGCAGTGGAAAAAGCGAAGCAAGCCGTGCCGTGCCGGATATATATATATATATATATATATATCTTTTATATATCTCACATCTTTATCTATATATATTTATATCTATCTATCTATCTATCTATCTATCTATATATATATATATATATATATATATATATATATATATATATATAGCTTCAAGATATTAATAAAAAACAATGATAACACTGTTACATGTAGCTCAAATTGCTGCCAACAACACCAAGATAACAGATTTTTGATTTCCAACACATATTCTGGCAAGGATTTATACCTTGAAAGCACTGAAAATGGCTTTGGATAAAAGCGTCTGATGCAAAAATAAGTGTGATGAATAACATCTGCTTTAATAATGTGCAACACGTACATATCTGTTAACATCTCAAAAATGTGGTTTCATGACCCTTTTCATGAACTCTGTCCCCGCCATTGACAGAAATTACCATCATTTATGAGACTATGCTTCCCCGCCATTGACTGAAATTTCTGGCTTTCCATGTTTTCATTGTTATATAGTAGGGGGGACTATTAGGTATCTTCTGAAAGAGTACAGAATCTCCTGATCAAAATTCATGTGACACTGAAGACTGAAGTAATGGCTGCTGAAAATTCAGCTTTGCGTCACAGGAATAAATTACATTTTAAAATATATTACAGTAGAACCCAGTTAATTTAAATTGTAATAATATTTCACAGTATTACTGTTTTTACTGTATTTTTTAATCAATGCAGCCTTGGTGAGATTAAGAGGCTACTTTCAAAAACATAAAAAAACATTAAAGGTGCTCTAAGTAACTTTTTTACCTTAACTGAACAGCTTCAGAGTCATTGGAATGGTTATATTACTTATTTCGGGTTGAATGGTGGTAGTTTCACACCCCCCTGGTGCCCGTGAGCGGAAAATCCGCACATGCAACTTTGAGCTGGCGGGCCGCCGGCCGCCGCGCCAGGAAGTATCGCGTGATATCAGGTCTCGCGATGTAAACAATTGCTTTACGGCCAAAAGAAATCTGCTAAAATGCTGTCATTATTGCGCTCCCTCACGCTGTTCGAACCCGAATGAAGAAGACGTTTTAAAGAATGTCCCATCTGCTTTGATGTCGTTGATCTACTAGCCTCTGGTGTCTGAGAATCGCCAACGAGTTTTTACAACAGTGTTGTCAAATATCTATTCCGAAGCTGTGGGGGAGCTCTAGAGAGAAACCTGCGAGCAAAAAGTGAGAATACAGCGAAGAAATCCCGAAACTACTGAGCCCTGCTTTAATGTTCCCGAACTTTTAGTGTATATGAAGAATTTGGTTCCAAAACGCAATAAATCCATTTTGATTAATTTGAGTAAAAATGTGTTCTCTTACGAGAGGTCTCTCGTACTGCGTAAGATATCTTACGCTAGGGGAAAATCCTTTTTCCGCGAGATATTGAAGCCAAAAATTATCCTTAATTTTGTAATAATGCAAAACGCGTTGCGGCAGCATGCAGACATAGGCGAGGCAGCTCGCGCGCCTATTGGCTGCTCTGCGGCAACTGCAGCAGCCTATCGAGCGAGGCCTGGCGTGACGCCAGACCCAATGAGGGTGCTTCGCGCCCGCTGCGCCACGTCCCGCTGAAACGGGCGTGGTCTAGGCCTATAAATACCGCTCGCAGGCAGCTATTATCTGATTTTTCATCCTTCAAGCGAAGCACACGCATCGCTGGAGCTGGAGAAGAAGCCGCGCCGTCTGAGAGAGAGCACCTTCAGCGGGACGAGTCACTGAAGTCGCTGGCCGCGCCGCCTTCCTTGCCTTCCTGCTGCGCTTTCCGGCGCTTATATCCTTTGATTACTCTGTACTCTGTGTGTGTGTGTGTGTCGCCGCCGCGACACACATTCTAAAAGATCTAGCGTCTTTTTCAAGATGCCTTCCTGCGGCTCGTGCAGAGCCACACTCAGCGACGGGGACCGCCACGTTGTTTGCGTTTCCTGCCTGGGTGAGGAACATGCAGTTCTCACGCTCGCTGACGGCGGCTGCCCTCACTGCGAGCTGATGACCATGGCGACTCTGAGGACTCGCCTGGCTTTCTTCACCGAGACTGCTCCCCCGCCCGCCACGGTGTCGCGCCGTAAAAAGCGCCGTGCCCAGCGGGTCCCGGAACCTTCCCCCAGCCGCCAAAGCTCGCCGGTTCGCCCGCCTGCTTCACCGGCTTCGTCAGCTTCTCTTCCTGACGGACAGCGGCCGCTGTCTGCCGCCGCTTCCGTCGACATCGCTGACGAGGAAGCCCTGCTGGGAGAGGGTGATTCCTGCTCTATCCTGGCGTCAGGCAGTGAGGATTGGGCGGGCTCTGAGGATCTCGCGCCCCCTGCCCGCACATCGTCAGGCAAGAGAGCGTCCATCGAGACGGAGCTCATGCGGATACTCGCACAGGCCGCGGCGAGCCTCGGCCTAGAGTGTTCTTCGCCCGAACAGCCCGCTCACAACCGGCTGGATGGCTTTTTCCTGCCTGGGGAGCGCGCTTCGCCTGCGTCCAAACCAGCGCCCTTTCTTCCTGAGCTACACGAAGAAGTCGCTAAGTCTTGGAACGCCCCCTATTCAGCTAGAGTGCGTCCTGCTGTTTCTTTGGCATTCTCTACAGTTGACGATGCCAAGAACAGGGGATACCTTTCGAAGTTGAAGTTCCGGTCGAAGAGGCGATAGCGGCCCACTTATGTCCGCCCTCCGCTGGACGGCGTGCTAAGCTGGCCCTACCCTCTAAAGCTTGCCGCATGACGTCAAGCCTGCTCCGCCGCGCTTTCTCCGCCGCCGGGCAAGCTGCGTCAGCGCTGCACACCATGGCCACGTTACAGATCTTCCAGGCCGATCTCCTCCGAAAGCTGGATGAGAAAGGACCTGACGCGATCTGCGTGCCGGACTAAAGAAGCGCCACGGACTTCGCTCTCCGTGCCACTAAGTCCGCAGCGCAGGCCATTGGACGGAGTATGGCCTCTCTCACTGTGACCGAGAGACACCTGTGGATGACGCTCTCAGAAATGGCCGAGTCCGAGCGCACCGCGTTCCTCGACGCCCCGCTTTCTCCCGCTGGCCTCTTTGGATCCTCCGTCAAGGATTTTGCGGAGAGATTCGCAGAGGTACAGAAAGCGTCACAGGCTATGAAGCACTTCCTCCCGAAGCGCTCCAGCTCTGCAGCAGGCCGTGCGAAACCGTCTGCACAGAGCTCACAGCCCCAGCCACCGTCCACTGCCGCCACTTCGCAGCGCCGCCAGGCCCGAAGCGCGAGACCGCGCTCCCGCTCATCCAGCCGCCGCCCCGCCATGCGTGGCCCGCGACCTAGGATTGTGGTAAAGCCCGAGGCCCCGAAGTCGTCCTAGCACGCCTAGGAAAACGACGGTGTTCAAATCCCGCTGCGGCCGGACTCACACCAAAGTTATTCGCTCGTCCAGTTCCAGCAAATGTGACTGTTCCAGTGTTTTCTGCAGCCAACAAGCCGGTTCTGTCACCCGCTTGCCTGCACACAAATGCCGTTTTCACGGCTACCCAGATAAATCCCCAAAAGAGTGTATTTTCTGGTGTCCCGGCCACGGCCGATGGTGTCTCATGTGTAGTAAGAATGCCCACTGTCCAGTGCCCATCTCTACACACAAGCACAGCCTGTCACACAGGGCCCGCGCACATAAAATCGACTCAGATCGGTTGCGCTTCAAACGTGGTAAATGTGCCCACTACCCAGTGCCCACTACCCAGTGCCCACAAACACCACGTTATGCATGTCTCACGGTTTCTGTAAAAACGAAACCAGCGTGCATTCGCTTCACTCAAGCGAACAATGCTTTCGGTGTGATAAATGTGCCCGCTGTACCGCGCCCACATCCACACATAGACATGACAGTTCCTACGGGACTCGCCCAGCCCTCCCCCTCGCGGTTGACCGCCGCAGAGGAGTCGAGCGCGGGCAATCTGCCCGCTGTTATCAGCGGGCCCCATGCCTCAAATGTCACGAGCGCGACGCTTGTGTTACAGCACCCCGAAGCTTCTCCATCGCTGAGCGAGCGGAGCGCGCTTCGTATTCAACCCCTAGCTATTCATGCAGACGCATGGGCAAAGCTGCCCGGGGTTTCGAAGTGGGTGCTGGACATTATAAAAAGAGGCTATTCGCTACAGTTTCGCCGACGCCCTCGCCGCTATACGGCGCGTGTCGAGACAACGGTAAAAGCAGAAGTAGCACATTTACTTCGAGCCGAAGTGGCGAAACTATTGAACAAAGGGGCCATAGAGCCTCTCTCTCAAGTTCAGAGCAAAGGAGGGCTATACAGCAGATACTTCCTGGTACCGAAAAAAGACGGGGGTCTCAGACCCATACTAGATCTAAGGCAACTGAACAGAGTGCTTGTGAAGCGACAGTTCAGGATGCTCACGACCAGACAAATCCTCGCGCAGATTCGCCGAGGAGATTGGTTCGTGTCAATAGATCTGAAAGACGCGTATTTTCAAATTCAGATAGCGTCACGTCACAGGCGATATTTGAGATTCGCCTTCAAGGGCCAGGCATATCAGTACACAGTCCTGCCGTTCGGTTTATCCCTGGCACCCCGTACATTTACGAAGTGCATGGATGCGGCGCTCGCACCCCTCAGAATGAGGGGCATGCAAGAACTGAACTATTTGGACGATTGGCTGATTCTAGCGCAATCTCGCTCAGTGCTCATAGAACACACAACCATTTTACTCGATCACCTCGAGAATTTGGGTCTCAGTGTCAATTGGGCGAAGAGCTCTCTGTCCCCCAGTCAGACGATATCTTTCCTGGCACAGAGTTGGACTCGCTGTCCATGATAGCTCGACTATCACCACAGCGCGCGGTAGACATTCAGCGCACAGTGAACTCGTTCCGCTGCAGCGCGTCTGTCCCGCTCAAGAAATTTCAGAAGATGCTGGGTCTCATGGCCTCAGCATCATCGGTGCTCCAGCTGGGCCTGCTCCAGCTGGGCCTGCTCCGCATGCGCCCGCTGCAGTTTTGGCTGAAAGCACGAGTCCCACGCCAAGCGTGGGCATCCGGTCTGCTTCGCCTCAAGGTCAATCAGAAGTGCGTCACAGCTCTGAAACCTTGGAGAGCGGACGACTGGTACCAATCAGGTGTAAGCCTGGGGACTTCCTCGAGGGTGAGAGTGGTGTCCACGGACGCATCCACCTCGGGATGGGGAGCGCTGCTCGAGGGCAGACCGTTCTTCGGCCAGTGGTCAGAACGGGAGAAGCTCCTGCACATAAACTGCCTCGAAATGCTGGCAGTAGACAACGCGCTGACGCGTTTTTGTCCCCAAATAAAAGGACGCCACGTCCTGGTCCGCTCGGACAACATGTCTGTGGTGTCCTACATAAATCGCCAGGGCGGCCTCAGGTCCAGGAGCCTGTACAGGCTAGCAGAACGCCTACTGGTATGGGCTCAGCGCAACCTGCGCTCGCTCAGAGCAGCGCACGTGCCAGGGCTCCTAAATATAGGACCAGACAGACTGTCCAGGAACAATGTTCCGGCAGGCGAATGGTCTCTACACCCACAGACAGTCCAACTGCTGTGGAAGAAATTCGGCAGAGCGGAAGTAGACCTGTTCGCGTCTCAAGAAAAGGCTCACTGTCTGGAATTTTTCTCCAAGAGCAGGGACGCGCTGGCTCATGTATGGCCCCGCCGCCCACTCTATGCTTTTCCACCCGTCTCTCTCCTGCCTCAGGTGATAGAGCGGATCAGGGAAGAAGGATGCTCAGTATTGCTTGTAGCACCGTTCTGGGAAAACCAACCTTGGTTCCCAGTTGTGATGCAGTTAGCGAGCACTGCCCCGTGGCCAGTGCCAGTGAGGAGAGACCTCCTCTCTCAGGCCCACGGCTCGATCTGGCATCCTCACCCAGAATTGTGGTCCCTTCATGTCTGGGCCATCAACGGGTACATGTTGAACTCCCTAAGGGAGTATTAAACACGATCACGCAGGCTAGAGCTCCGTCTACGAGACGGCTCTACTCCTCGAAATGGTCAGTGTTTTCGGGCTGGTTCACAGCCCGTGGCGTGTCACCCACAGACTGTGGAGTGACGGAGGTGCTTTCCTTCCTACAAGAGCTGTTGGATAAGGGCAGGACCCCTTCCACGCTCAAAGTTTATGTGGCAGCTATAGCAGCGTTCTCAAGAACAACGCTTGGTCAGTCAATAGGAAGGAACGATTTAGTCATCCGCTTCCTTAGGGGGGCTAAGAGACTGAATCCTCCCAGACCTCCCTCAGTCCCCGTATGGGACCTTTCTACGGCACTGGAAGCCATGAAAGGTGGACCATTCGAGCCTTTACAGTCGATTGATCTGAAACATCTGTCTTTCAAGACTGTGTTTCTGCTGGCTCTCGCTTCAGTGAAGCGCATAGGGGACTTACACGCGCTATCTGTGAGCGCGACGTGCATGGAATTTGGGCCTAATGACTCAAAAGTTATACTCAAACCTAAGCACGGTTATGTTCCGAAATCCCTCAACACACCGTTTAGGGCGCAGGTTATCTCCCTGTCAGCCCTACCGGTCCCTGATGAGGAAAGAGACGCGGGCCTCCTTTGCCCAGTCAGGGCATTACGAGCTTATGTGTCTCACTCGTCTGTTTTCAGACAGACAGAGCAGCTCTTTGTTTCGTTTAGCGGGCGTTCTAAAGGACTAGCCGCGTCGAAACAGAGCCTATCCAGATGGATAGTTGATGCTATAGCGCTGGCATACGCCTCCAAGGGCATGCAGTGCCCGTTGGGTGTCAGAGCGCACTCCACGAGAGGCATGGCCTCTTCGTGGGCCTGGTCGAGTGGGATTGCCTTGCAAGATATTTGTACGGCGGCGGGCTGGGCCTCCCCGTCTACATTTATAAGGTTTTACAACCTAGAGGTTCCCGCCCTGCAGGCCAGGCTGCTGCCGGTCTAGTTAACCAGTATTATCTGACCTGATGCTATCAGCTCAGAATGCTGCGTCTACTGAGCACAGCTCGATGATCGACAGTGAAAAGCAGTAGCACAAGATGTGCCTGGGCAAACTGTGTAAGACCCACATTTCCCCATCAGTTCAGGCCGTACCCCGCCCTGTCTGTATGATGAAATTCGCGTCTAAGCGACGCTGCCATATGTGGAAGAGTGCGGCTTCACCCCTCCCTCTTCCCGGACTCCCTGTGAGTTCCCTGGGTGATTGTGCACTATATGAAGCCCGGGCTTTCGCCCTTGGGTCTTTGGTGTCAGATCTCAGCATGCACGGCGTTTTGCATTGGGTCCCCTAGCGTAAGATATCTTACGCAGTACGAGAGACCTCTCGTAAGAGAACGTACTCGGTTACTAACGTAACCTCGGTTCTCTCTAGAAGAGGGAACGAGTACTGCGTATCTTGCCGTGCATGCGCACGCTCTGGTTGCTTCGATGATGAAAAACCAGATAATAGCTGCCTGCGAGCGGTATTTATAGGCCTAGACCACGCCCGTTTCGGCAGGACGTGACGCAGCGGGCGCGAAGCACCCTCATTGGGTCTGGCGTCACGCCAGGCCTCGCTCGATAGGTTGCTGCAGTTGCCGCAGAGCAGCCAATAGGGGCGCAAGTTGCCTCGCCTATGTCTGCATGCTGCAGCAACGCTTTTTGCATTATTACAAAATTAAGGATAATTTTTGGCTTCAATATCTCGCGGAAAAAGGATTTTCCCCTAGCGTAAGATATCTTACGCAGTACTCGTTCCCTCTTCTAGAGAGAACCGAGGTTACGTTAGTAACCGAGTACGTTTTCTTTACCAAGAAAGTGGCAAGATGAAAACCACTATTTTCTGTTTCAAACATTCACATAGCATTTTTAGGTTATAATAACATAAAAAAATTCAAATCCAAATTTAGATTTTCAAAGATTTATTATAAAAATAAATAAATACAAATCCCCAAAATGCAATAAATCCATGACAATTTTTTTTTTCAAAATGCAATTAATCCATTGAATCAATATAAAAGTTATTTTTCATATTGAAACTGTTGAAAATACACAACAAAATAAGTTTATTAGTATAATAATATTAGTATAATATTTTTTGTCATTTTTACAGACAAAAACACATACTTTGTCATATTAAGAACACTGTAGAGAAGATTCACATATAGGGCCCTATCTTGCACCCAGCGCAATTGACTTTGTACATCGACGCATGTATCATTCCTATTTTGCACCCGCGCACAGCGGACTTTTCCCTCCACAGACGCATGTCATTAATTTAGGAAATGAATTTGCGCTCCCAGGGGCACTTCAGCGCAAAGAGGAGGCGTGTTCCGGCGCAAACGTTCCCTCATGCTATTTTGCAGGTTTAGAAAACAATTCCGCCACTGACCAGGAAAAACCTAGTCTAAAGTTAGTGGCGTGTTGCGCATGTTATTCATATGCTATTTTAAGGTCGCATGCTTGGCCATAATCAATGTAGCGTGTGCACAACACGCATAGGCTACACTTTGCTTATCTCATCTACACACAGACACAGCAGTTCTCATTTTTAGAAAACCATACATTATTACAAGGAACAATATTAACACACCAGGGAAATCATTGTTGTGTCCATGAAGATGTGAAAAAATAGGCATAAATCTAGCTTACACATTTACCCAAATTATTATACACCTGTTTAATCGAAGCTAATTTGGGTGGGTTTCTCCCATCCCCATACAATGTCACTTCTCTGTTTTTTATGGCCCTGACGAGAACGTCGGTCTCCTCGGCTGTGAACCGCTCCTGGTGTGCGCCTGGCAAATCCGCCATTATAATAGCAAGCCGCCATGGAACAAGCACGCCTGCTCTTAAAGGGAATGTGAGATATCGCTCTGATTGGTTTATTTCACGTTACGCCCAAACCACACCTATGAATAATGAAGCTACTTCAGACCAACCCATTTTAGATTTGCGTCGGGCGCAAGAGTCATTTATCCCGCCGGTATAATAGCAACAGCACCCAAGATCCGCCCTCAAAGTTACTTGCGTTTCAGATCGTTAAAATAGGGCCCATTATAGTATCAATTTTATATTACTTTTAGGCCTAAAATATACTTTTAAAGATTTTATTCTTATATGAGTAATGCCAGAGTTATGCTTCAGGTTTTAAACAATGAATTAAAAATCACATTCATTTTTAACACACTGAATTTGTTGTCTTGTGCATACTATAAATCCATTGCATTAATATAATATCTGTGTAAAACTGTTCAAAATAGAACTGTAAAGAAGATTGAAAACTGATTTGCACATGACACCTCTTGTATTAGACTACAGAAAATTATAGTTATAAATAAATTATAATTATAAATACATTCATATTTAAGACATCTTTGTTGTATTGAATTGATTGTCTTGTGCATACTACAAATCCATTGCACTAATATAACAATATTCTTAGTAAAAACATTCAACAACTTATCATTCATTAAGAAATCACTGAATGGTCACTCTCAAAAGGCTGACACAATGGGCAGCTACTCTTCATGACTGTCACAGTCAACATCGTTCGTCTGTGACTGAGAGAGTGCATTATCATAGAAGGCACATCGGCACTCACACCAATTTCAGAGAGCAAGTTCAGCACATCCTTCCTTTTTGCTTCTTTCACTGTGCTTTCATTGGGAAGTTGACTTGGCTTGAAGTTTGTCCACTTTTTTCCTCTCTTGCGTCGTGTGAGAACAAGCAACAGCCGATATTTTTCCTCCTCTCGAGTGCCTCATCTTCTTAATCTCCTCACGTAAATGATTCGATTTTGATGCCTTATGTTTCTTATCCACCACAGAAACCACCACAGGTTCATCAATGCCGTCAAAATTATTCTTTTTTTTGTTTGTGTGTTGATCGAAAAGTACAAAGTAGATAAGAAAAAAAAAAGAAGAGAAGGGAGACTGACGTTTGTCGCGATTTGGAAAGAAAGGGAGAAAACATGACAGAATAACACGGCGGATATCGCATTTTATGTAAAATTAAAAATGTACTTTTCAATACCAACCAGATACAATACTGATTTTTGCAGGAACTCTTTTTTTTTTAAATGACGTTTATCGCGTTTTGGAACCAAACTCTCCATATATAACTTCAATATTGATGCATCCTCCATAGCATTCATATCATATCAAATCGCACAACAACAAGAAGATGATGCTCTGCTGTGCTTATAAATCATACCAAGTGATATTTTTTGAAAATGTAAAAATGAAGCAAGTTTTCTGTGATGTTTATGGTTAGGGGATAGAATATACAGTTTGTACAGAATAAAAATCAGTACATCTATGGAATGTCCCCATAAAACATGAAAACCCAACGCGTGTGTGTGTTTCAGATACCCGTGGCGGAGCGTGGAGAGCTGGTGCGTCAGGGTGAGCTGTGTGTGTGCGGTGGAGGCAGACGGAAAAAGACGGGAATCAGAAACGTCTTCCTCTATCAGAACTACGTCATCTTCACCAAACACAAAACACCCAATCCGGGATGCAGTGTGTACAGTTTCAAACACAGCATTAAGGTACACACACACAGGCTGTGGGGGGATACTAATGTACTGCACAGTATAGTGCCTGCAATTTTCTAAAAAATGACAACAGTATGAGGCGATAAATTTCACACAACCTCATCGTACTTAAAGAGAGTACACTTTCATTACTATATTTCTTAACCCACTTTGTAAAATGCAATTTGTAATAATGTACTTTCACAGTAAAACTTTAAATTTGACATTTTAAATCAAGTTTTTATAATATTTTATTTTGCTTTAAAGAAGTACACTTAATCTGATATGTTGACTAACATGCTACGGCATATGTATAAGTATTGATTATATTTTTAACTGTAGTGTGTTCTTTGATATTACATTTAAAATTATATTTTAAATATACTAAATTGCAACTTCATTATTACAAATGTGTAATTACTAATATGTTAGAATACATGGCATTCAAGTTTCAATAGAAATTACATTAAAATGCATTTTAGTTCAACATAAATGCTTGTCAGTGCATTCAGCAGTAAACCATTTTTATAATTATGAAATTACACAGAAAGATGTACTTAAGTCCTACTTAACGGGGCTTGGCTCCTCAACGGGGCTTAAGTCCTACTTAAGTGGGTCAAAGGGCAATCTAGAGTTCAGCTAATTGCATTTAACATGCAATTAAGTCTCCGAAAACATTACATTAATTTAACACTTAAAGGGTTAGTTCACCCAAAAATGAAAATTAGCCCATGATTTACTCACCCTGAAGCTGTCCTTGATGTATATGACATTCTTCTTTCAGACGAATACAATCAGAGTTATATTAAAAAATGTCCTGGTTCTTCCAAGCTTTACAATAGGAGTGAATGGCTGGAGAAAATTTGAAGCCCAAGTGCATCCATCCATGATAAATATACTCCACACGGCTCCGGTGGGTTAATAAAGGCCTTCTTAAGCGAAGCCATAGGTTTTTGTAAGAAAAATACCCATATTTATCATTTAAAATCTAAAATAACTAGCTTCCGGCAGACGACCGTACGCACACTACGCAAGTCGACTTGCGCCAAAAGAGCATCCCGTGGCGCATGTATGACGTAGGATGTAGGAGTATCGTAAGCTTAGACGCCTCTCGCGGTTTAAACAAATAGGGCTGTGCAACAAACCGAAGCTCCTCTTCTATTATATAGAAATCCTCTGAAATTTCTCTTCAAAATAGCTAATTCACGACCAGTGTTTTGTTTTGCTCTTTCCTCTGAGCTTCCGCGTTCGTCATTGCGCTTCGCGTTGTGTCTGGGGTTAGTCTTCCACTGTAAATCGATGCGTACGGCCGTCTGTTGGAAGCTAGTGATTATAGTTTGTAAAGTTTTAAATATGGGTATTTTACACAAACAATTGACTTCACTTCAGAAGGCCTTTATTAACCTCCTGGAGCCATATGGATTACTTTTATAATGGATGGATGAACTTTTTTGGTCTTCAAATTTATTATAAAGCTTGGATGAGACAGGACATTTTTTTATATAACTCCTAGTGATGGGTCAGTCATGAACGATTCGTTCATTTTGAACGAATCTTTAATATGACTCGGGACTACCGAGTTGTCTCAGAGAGTGATTCGTTCATTTTGTCTTGACCGCGCTTGTGCAACATCCTATGGGTTCTGTACTGGAAACAGAAATGATTAGTTCATCTTTTGAGTCTTCAGGTTCGGGTCCAAGTCTTTCGTTCTTCCCATCAGTCCCATAGGCTATGCTGTCAGTACCGGAAAGAGAAATGATTAGTTCACCTCTTGAGTCTTCAGGTCTGATTCGTTCTTTTGTCATGTGATGAATGAATGACTCGAACCCGAAGACTCAAAAGATGAATTAATCAATTCTGTATCCGGTATCGACTGCATAGCTCAGCCTATATGGGGCTGTCACGTGATGAACGAATGACTCGAACCCGAAGTCGATAGACTCGAAACGTCAACTAATCAATTCTGTATCCGGTACTACAGACTGCATAGCTCAGTTTATGAGGATGTCACAGAATGAACGGACGTTCTTAGATCGGGAGGTGAGGTAAACTAACAGACTGCATAGCCTGAAGACCAAGATAAATTGTTTTTGTTTCTCATAATTTGGCCTTTTCCTTGCATTGCAATTTCTTTCTTATTCTAAATGTGATTAAAGGGGTGGTAAAACACGATTTCACTTTTCTAACTTTAGTTAGTGTGTAATGTTGCTGTTTGAGCATAAACAACATCTGCAAAGTTACAACTTCCAAAGTTTAAAGCAAAGGGAGATATTTGCTTTTAAAGAAATCAATTTCTAAGAACTACAAAAAACGGCCAGTAGGGACTACACGACATTCCTGCGGGCTTGCTGACATCACTAAGCCCAATATTTACATAAACCCCTCCTCCGATGAAGGATTCGCACAACGGCTAGTCCTGAAAGATGGAGCAGTTCCAACTTTAAAAACAGAAACTGTTTACGGGCCACAACCTGTAAGTATGATTTATTTTTCGTCGTTGTGTTTTCCTGTGATAGTTCGTATTGTTAATTGTACGTTGTAGCAAGGAAGTAAACGAAGGACAACGCTGTTTGGCTCCACAAACCAGTTTGTTAAATGCTAACGTTAATTCATACTTATCCGACAAACACATACAAACTTCTGTTTAATATCACCAGCGCAGCGAACTTGGAATGTTCATGGTTGTTGTCGTTTATGTGATCAATGTAAATTATTCTTTGATTATAGCTTTTATGTATTGTTTATCTACATGCTTGTTTATCTACAGGCATGCTAAACATGGTTTTGTGTTTGATTTGGCTACTGTTGTAAAGCCAATGTTTAGTGTTCGTATTGGATTAATAGTTCAGGCAACAGATATTTAGCTACAATCGTTCTAAATATACAAAAGTAACAGTGTCATATAGCGATCTGCAGTCTTAAAAAACATACCTTTCTGAAACGTCCTTTAACAGCCGTTCTTGAACAGGTTCTGCTCGATCCTCTCCACTAACATTCTCTGGGTCTGATTCGGGCTCAAACTGGTATGGCAATATTGACGCCGTTGTTTACTGAAGCACAAACTACCGTGCTGCGTTCCAGTCCACTTTTAGACACGCACTTGCGAACTTCCCTAAGCACTTCCCCTTGGGGGAATCCCTGCCGCCATTTTGAAGTGCGTTCCACTTCGTGAAGTGGACGAGGGAAGTTTATATGGACAGACCCTCGTTCCCTCGATTTTGACCGAGGGAGCGAGTCTGCTTCAAATGTACACTTCAGGCACCTATATGTCCCACAATGCAGTACGATTGTGACGTCACCACATATCTCGTCTAATCACCACCACACAGACAACTCTATGATATATTAATTATAATGTTTTAAATTTAAAACAACTCAAACACACCTATAAACATTTGGATGCTGCATTAAACAAATTATTAAAGGGGAAAAAATGTAAATAATAAATCAACTCCACAGCTGATTCCAAGTGATCAAGGGCTTAGGACGTTCCAGTTCAGCCCATTGCATTTTCCGCCAGTAGTGGGCACTCGCAATGACGTACATCCGAGTGAACGAGACGAAGGGAAGTTAGCGAGTGAAGGGCATGACAATTTTGGACTGGAACGCAGCAACGGTAAAGATAAGGGGGCGTGACGTTTCCGAACAACGTGCACTTGGAGGTTAGCGAATCACAACACACTGGGCCAGCTAACCAATCTGAGCCCATTGCGTATTTTGAAGGAGGGGGCTTCATAGAACGCGGAAATCATCCGACCGTTTTTACAAGGAGGGACAGAGCAGTGTAGAATAATGGTTAAATATGTGAAAAATAATGCGAATTTTTAAAAACGAAGCATGA
Organism: Leuciscus idus; assembly: GCA_021554675.1. Lineage (NCBI taxonomy): Eukaryota > Metazoa > Chordata > Actinopteri > Cypriniformes > Leuciscidae > Leuciscus > Leuciscus idus. The sequence continues at coordinate 53,456,075 of CM038622.1, read as the reverse complement.
ACACGTTACAGTGCACCCCACAAACACAATCAAGCCTTCGAAAAAAGGCGTTTTACCACCCCTTTAACATTTGATGTGTTTGGCTAACATATAACATTTTAAATACATTCTGCTGAAATGAACGGAATGACTCGGAAAAAAATGCCTCATTTTGATGAACGAGATTCAAAGATCCGAGTCAGTAAAATTATCCGAACTTCCCACTACTAATAACTCCGATTGTATTCGTCTGAAAGAAGAATGTCATACACCTTGGATGGCTTCATGGTGAGTAAATCATGGGCTAATTTTCATTTTTGGGTGAACTATCCCTTTAAGGATATTCTTTTAAAGTATATTAGCATATTGGCATCTTTTTTAGTGTGTACAAATATTCCTAATGTTGGTAGTCTAATCAGTAAAACTCACTTCTTATATACTTATATTAATGACCTGATATTTCTTCAGGTCATTGCACATACACACACATTTGATCTTAGAACGTCACACTAACTGTGTTTCCTCAGACGGGTGAGATGGGCCTCACTCAGAGCGTCGGGGATGACGGACTGAGGTTTGAAGTGTGGGTGAGACAGGTGTCACGCACCAGGGACTGTCTCACTCTCCAGGCTGCCAGCGCGCAGGAAAGAGGAACCTGGACCCACGATATCGCACAGCTGCTCTGGACTCATGCCATCCATAACACAGGTCAGGAACTAACCTTTGACCTCTCACCTTTACATCACCAGTCTCCTCTCATCTCTGATGTCTTTTACGTATTACTCTGTTCCTTTTCCTGTTGATCATTTTCTTTTGATGCAGTATTGAATAAAATATGACTATATTTATGGTTGACATTTCACAACATTCTCCTTATGAAAAAGAGTACACTTTAGCATACATTTAAAAAGATTACTTATTACAGAAATAATATACTTTCAAAGAATATACTTAAGTGTCAACTGAATGTAATGTTTTGAGACATGCAATTAAATTAAATGTTTTATATATAGTTATATAGTTTAAATTTATATTAAATACAATTAGCTTAACTTTAGAGTGTTGTTTGACCCACTTAAGTAGGACTTAAGTACATCTTTATATTTCATTTCATAATTATGATATTTAAATATGGTTAAATACTGTCTAATGTACTGACAAGCACTTATGGTAAACTAAAATATACTTTAATGTCATTTGTATTGAAACTTGTATGGCAAGTATTTTAATATTTAATCATGTATCTTAATCATGCATTTGTAATGATGAAGTTGTAATTTTGTACATTTAAAATATAAACTTTAAATGTAATATTGAATATTATAATCAGTACTTGTCTGTAGTCTGTTAGTCAACACATCAAAAAAGTGAACTTCTTTCAAATAATTCTTTAATAAATTTGATTAAATCATAATGATTTAAAATGTTCGAAATTAACTTTAGTTTGAAATAATTACAAAGTGCACTTTTTAAAAGTGCTGTTCATCATATAAAGTGATCGTGTCTCTTCAGAAAATTTGGACTAAACCACTCAATTCATATGGATTAGTTTTACGATCTCTTTATTAACTTTTTGAAGCGTCAAAGTGGTAGTCGCCTAGCTATCAGTGGAAGGACAAATCTCTCAGATTTCATTAAAAATATCTTCCATTTGTGTTCTGAAGATGTACGAAAGTCTTATGAGTTTGGAACAACATTAGGGTGAGTATATGATGACAGATTTTTATTTTTATTTTTAAAACTAACTAACCCTTTAACGAACATTAACGAACGGCTCTGTGGAATACTTGATTCTGATTGGTCAATCGCACTATCCTGTGGTGTGTTATTCCCCGATAACAGCTGATTAAAAACTGATAACAAGTTAGTTATCAGTTTTGTTTTGCATCTGGTGAGCTAATAAAATATTTAAACTCAAATAAATATTTTGTGTACAGTTATTTAATTATGTCATCAGGTATGGCGGACTCGCTCTTTTGTTTCATACAAACGCTGCTGCTGCCATTTTGCAACGATTGTTTTGTAAACTGTAATGGATTATAAGATAACAAAAAGGCAAGATTTTAAAACAGTTTCATCTCACATCAGTATTTGAGTTATATAGTTTGAACTTACCGATTGTTAGCAACTGCTTTCTTCGCGGAAGCTTTGCGTTTAAAGACCTAATAAAATATTTCAACTCAAGTCAATGTTCAGTGTCTAATTATTTACTTATGTGGCAAGTAGCCATTTAGTAGTAGTAGTAGTAGCCTTTATTGTCACTTAGTCACAAGTACCAGCGAAAATAACCATCAACATTTAATAAGCTGGATAATATACATCCAACAGTTTGTTATCGCAGAATAAACCCCTTCAGTGTGATGCAATGATCACCTGATCACCCTGTCAGGGTTTATTGTGTAACCTATTGTTCTTTATAGTTCTTTTGCACTGTAATCTGTTTGAAACATTTGTTTACTTTAAAAAAAAATTGTGTATTGTGTATTTGTTTCAATTTTTTTATTTATTTAAATGTTCAGAGTTCTTTTTGTTAAACCTGTTAGGAGGGCAACACTGTTTTGAACTTGAATGAATTTGAACTTAATTCAATAGCTTGATAATAGCTTCAGCAATTATCGTTAAATGAAAATTTGATACGTCATGTAAGCCCGTCTAAATCGGTCCAATGGCGGTTTCCTTTAGAACGGATGAAGGTCTACTGTCTTTCCGCGTGGCAAAGTAATTTAGTTCCTATTAAACTTTTATCTGACTCCATTTTATCACGACAATTTAGGTTAGAATGCCAATTGGTTATTTGTCATTTCTATAATAGTTTAGCAGCACATTTGATTATTCTTTTCAACTCTTTACTTATATTTTACCCGTTCATATTAGGAATCTATGTCGCTTTGAGGTCCTCACGCCTTTCTGTTTAATGTGGGTCTCAGGATCACAAACTCGTCAGTTTTCGGTTACTAAACAGAGGTCATTGGCTATATACCTGAGATGGTCGCATTCACGCTTACACAATCAAAGATACTTTTGTACAGCCCCCGTGGTTTTTGTATACACTTGAATTTAAAATAACTTCAGGCAGAGGTATGGCCACTACTACAAATATAAGTCGACCAACATTACTTCTCTTATAATAGCTTTGGATTGGCCATGCCGTGGTTTCCCACGTACACTTATCTTAAGTAACATTAAATTAAAACAGAGGTAAGAGTCAGACACACCCAAATTTAGGTTGGTCAAGCAGCATTTTGCTGTCCTAAACGGAAATTAACTTCTTGTCTTTACAAGACCACGTACACTTGAATTAGTGCCAAATATTAGTCGTGACTAATCTGACGCAGATTTTGTGGTAACATACGAATCCGTTTAATCTACTTGGGAAAACAATTTCAGAGTAAGTCAGAATAAAATTAAATGTTTACAATTTTAATATGTCAGGTAAATGTATCATGCCAATTTCATAATCAGTTCAAAGATAGTAAATACAAAACATCAAATGCTGTGGAATAAAGAGAAAAGATGTGAACCTGACATTATAAAATACATGATGCTGAGTGTCTTGCCCACACTCCGCATCACGGGCTAATTTGAGCTACAAATCGCCCTGAGCCTCTCGCTGCATTTCTTTAAGTACTCAGACCGAGACAGAAACGTATTTAACATGGAAACATATGCTAACAATGGGAATTTGCATTCAGAGTTTACACCTTTTGGGAGCAGGATGCCATTTGCCTGGAAGACACACCCTCCTCTGTGTGCAAGTCATCTCTAAACTCTTAAAAACTTTATTACCTTTTGGTTTACTTTTTTGGGAATGAGACCTTTGTATCAGTCACACTGAGACATTTCAAATGATACCAAACATGTATAATACTGTATGATAATTATTCACATTAAACCATATAGGTTTTTGGGTGAATATCTGGTGATCTCAGCGTGAGAGAGAGACAACATGGGGAAGGTGATTGACTCGGGGATGCTAGTTTCTCAAGAGAGAGTCAGATGTTAATTTCGAGAAAGGTCCTTTGTCTTCTCGGGGAGTGGTCGTTCCTCAACCAGACTGCCCATCATTTTCTAATTTCTTAATTCTTACAGTTTACTTGCCTACTCAGAGATGACGATTGGGACAAAATTAAATCACCACACTAGCCTGGTGTTTGTCAAAAAACAAAGTTATTAAAAAGTTATTTATAAAAGTTATTCTGCCAAAATATTTTCTCTGCGGTGGTGAGAGAAAAACACTGACATTTGCGATTCAGACTGGACCACTACCTCCTGTGAATTCTAAAATTACCAAACGTCACCATGTAAAATGTCAGAATAGGTCTTATGATGCTTGCAGGTGATGACTTAGTAGGCAGCGTACTTGGATTTTGAACAGCTTTTGATTTATTTTTTACTTTAGCTTTAGATTTTACCGTCAAAAATCCATTAGTTAAATACCACAAAGTTCTGCTTAATTAACTAAGTGCCCATTTTCCCTAATTAATGAGCTCTTAAAAACTAATACTTTGCAGTTATTGACCTAGTTATTTATGTATAATGAAGACAACATTAAAAGACAGTTTAATTAGATGTCTTCTGTCCGTGTATGTTTTTTTTTGTTTTTTTGTTTGTTTTTTTTGCAGGATCTTGTCTAGGGGCAGTTTTTGGAAAACACCAATTTGTGATTAATGATTAATTAATTATGGGAATTGGAGCCATGTCAGTCATTAAGGCATTGATTTGCATTTGCACTTTTGTCTTTTCTTTATGCAAATGAGACTTAAATTATACTTTACTCCACATTGTATTCTGTTTTGTTCATTAACCATCATGTTTAATGGTGTTTTCTATACTTTGGACTCTTAAAAAATGGACTTGTATACTGAAGTCACACAGACATAATTTATTGTAAAGAATGCCACATCCATTTTCATGCACATATTTGACAAAAAGGTGTGTGTGTGTGTGTGTGTGTGTGTGTGTGTGTGTGTGTGTGTGTGTGTGTGTGTGTGTGTGTGTGTGTGTGTGTGTGTGTGTGTGTGTGTGTGTGTGTGTGTTTGTGTGTAGAGTTGTGTCTGAAGGAGTCTCTGTGTATGGGAGTTTCCAGTAAGCTGCTACTGGATGTGACAGGAGCTCAAGTTTCAGAACTGGACTCCAGCTTCAGCCTGAACGACAGAGGTACAAACACACACACACACACATCTAAATGCATAGACTTGTATACAGCTATTCATACATACAATAACCTAACCCTAAAATAAACCTTTCTGCATTTTTACAATAAAAAACAAAACAATTGAAGACTTCCCCAAAATAAGGTTTTGTCAGGATCAGCTACAATTTGTCCCCAAAATATGGTTAGGTAGGCCCAAACACGCTCACACATTTATCGACTGCATCCAAAATCACATACGACCCTACAATATAGTAGGTGAAAAACAGTATGTGACAAAAGATGTCTGAATTCACTCTACTCATAAAAGATTTGAAATGTGCATACTGAATTGTGCATACAATGAACATTTTACAATCCCATGAGGCCACGGGAGAGGATTTGTGAATGACAGTGGAGCGACGTAACTCATGCTGGTAGGTCACATGATAATGACAACATGGTGAATGTACATACCAACATACGAAAATTCATACTACACACATTCATAATATATAGAACATGCTTTTTAGCGGTCGTGAAGTAATTACTTATTCAAAATAAGTACCTACTCAAGAGAGAATGCGATTTTGGACGTGGCCATCCTCATGTTCCTTCACTGCATGCAATACTCCTTGTTTTCCAACAGATGTCACTTTATCTCTCATCACATTAAAACAGTATTTTTAAAACTACGCTTAAAACTTGGCTTAAGACAAATCAATTATGTGATTACTGATCTGGACTTTTTATATGGAATACATATGTGATGTAGGTTGTTTTTGTACCACTAATATAAATGGTTCTAAAAAGGCTAAATATTTTGATAAACACAAGTATGAACTCAGAGCCACCCTAGACTATTTTTGAACAAGTTTTTATTATTTTTATCATTCTCTCTTTCAGTTCAGAGCAGTTGTTCAGATTCATCTTCTGTGGGCAGCATGAAAGGGGGCGACTCACCCGCCTCTGCAAGAGATTCAAAGAGAAACAGCGAGCAAACAGGACACACTCAGGTGAGTCACACACATTCACATACACATACGTACATGCAGTGAGTAAAGATGATGATGATGATGATGATGATGATATGTAATTGTGTTTTATAGAGCACTTCACCCTCCACCTCTGTGTGAATCAACTCACAATGGAAGTCTTAAAATTCATGTAAGTATTTTAAATGTGTTATTTGAGTGGTTTTTTTTAGTGTTTTTTACACATTATATGTTGCTTGTTTATGTATTTATTCAGAATATGTGGATACAAATGTGGGGGAAAATGCTTTTTAGAAGCAGAGTGTGCAGTTGCAGCATTTACCAGCAGGGGCTCATTCAACAAAACATTAATATACTATTAAATGCACATTTAACCCTACAATTACTGTATCATATTTGATATGTAAATATTCTAAAGCCTCTAAATGATGAGCATGATCAACTTGGCTGAAAACTACATCTACTACATACCATCTGCTGTCTGATTTAAAAAAAAAAAAAATTTTAGCAAGTAAAAGGCCTTTTAGTATAATTGTTAAAATGCCCACCTTCAGGTCAAGGTTAACGTGTCTTTTTACTGTGAATTTTTTTATGATTTTTATAAAGTAAATGTAAGAATAACTTATATACTGTTAGTAATATTTCCAAATGAACTCTTACTGCCTGAAGCAACTTTGGTTTACTTGATTATCCTTGATTATTTTAGAAATCATGTTCAAATGTATGATATGATCCATCAGGGTTTTGAGGAACATTTATTTGTTCATCAGTGCATTACATTACATTATATGTTGTAAAACTGCAGAGCTTTGATTATAAAACTAATCATTTTAATAACATCTTACTAAGATATATTATTGGAAGATATTAAGTGACAACTAATATTTATATGCATTTTTATGCAAGTAGTCTCATTGATTTAGATTACAAGCAAAAAATCAATATCTGCAACAAACTGCATATTTGCTGAGTTTGAGCCTTTCAATAAAATTGAGGTGTTTTTGTTTTTCATATGGAATATGATCTCCATATTCTCAGTATATCATACTATATGAGCCTGATGTATCAGTTATGATACACACATACAGTATGTATGCATAATAGCATATTTTTTGTCTGCTCCCCAGACAAAATGGGTGCTGTTTCTTTCATCAACACATATATTTACAACTGGGACAACTGGGCACAAACTGGATCATGAGACGCACACAGCCATGTGAACACAGTATTACAGAAGACTGGAGGTCATGTGTCAGCAGCCGTCTCGCTTCTTATCATTTCAGTTACTCTTTTTAATTGACTTTCAGTCTCAGGCCCATCACACACATTAGCAACTAAAAAAGATGACATTCAAGTCAACATGAAATCAAATTGTACATTCTTAATACACTTTACTGGTGTGCACGATTCATCTGTATACATTAATATCAAAAGAAAAAGTGTTTATCTTCATAATCTTTTATCTAAATGTAATAACTTTCCATTCTGACTGAAAATAATATAAAGATAGGGCAATAATTGAGAAACATGGAAATGTTCTGGAAAGTGAACTTGACCTGTCATGTTGACTTTAAGGTGGATATCTGTGTTTAAGTGCACTTGAATGATGAAAAGATTGAAATGTACGACAAAACGATGCGAGATTTAGCTGTGTTATTCACCAAATTCTACAGAAGTCACATGGAGCTTCATACATCATTGTAAAAGTTTTGTTTTGTAATCTGTGATGTAAATGTGGATCAAATCTGAACCAAACACACGTATTTTGCAAGATTTTCCAAACGTCAACTCTCGAAATATTGCTGTCGAAAGATTCTGCCAATGCAGCAAGTTGCACTTTGTGATATCAAATCAAAATAGACTGTTGGCTGAGGACACATCTGGTATTTCGGCCCATCTCCATCTCAGAGTATTGAAGAAAGAGGGAACGTTTTATTCTCCGTTCTCTGAGTTTAGTTAAGTACCAGCTGTCTTTTATTGCCATGGCCAATCCAAGAGCCAAATCCAGACCTGCATTTCAAAAGAGAGCTGCTATGGATGATGTGTTTTGCTTTATGAGTTATGTAATTATTTAACTCCGCCCTCAGCTTTTCCATTAGTAAGATTCTGCACAGTCTTAAGCAGTATTAGATGCTGGAACGCTAATCTACTCAAAGGTTCAACCGCGTAAAAACTGACTCTGACTCGAGCAACTGTAATCCACTTTTGAATTTATGAAGTCTGACTCTGGAAAATTATCCTTTATAAGCTCTATTTGTACTTCAAGTCATCTGTCTTGTTGCATATTTTAGATGGTGGAAACTGTTAGCTTCTGAGCATTTATTTTACTGATAAAACAACAGCTAGAGTTTTTGTTTGCCTTGTGCTAAAGAGTTTTTATTTCAAGTTGTTTATTGAGCTTGATGTGCCGATACACCTGTCTGAACGCAAATTCCCAAATAGGTTATTTTTAAATGAAAAGTTAAATCGACTGCATTTGTGGCATAATGTTCGATTACCACAAAAATATATTTTGACTCAAGAGTCAAACTTCTGCTTTGGCTCTTACAAGTGAATGGGGCCAATATTTAAAAGCACAAGCTGTAATTTTAAGTACCTAAATTAATGTTTCTATGAAAACATGTATTATTTGAGATGTACATTTGTTTAAATCATAACTTTTTACAGGTATTTTAGGGCTACTAACATTGCAACAAAATTGTAAAATTGTATGTAACTTTTGCTGCTTTCACGCCATGTCATAATTACCGTAGTTGCGAGATGACAACATGTAAAGTACTATTCTGAACACGCATATTGTTTATCATTTGACTATAATATTGAAACCACGATTATTTTAACATTTACATTTACAAATTGGCCCCATTTACTTCCATTGTACTGTAAGTCCCTTTTGAGAAAGAAGGGAAATATATATATATATATATATATTTTACTACTGTACTTTGAAGTACATTTTTAACCATTGGCCTGGTTTCACAGACAGGGATTAGATTAAGCCAGGATTAGGCCTTAGTTAAATTAGGACATTTAAGTAGCTTTTATAAATAAATAAAATCATTACTGATGTGCATCTTGAGACAAAACAATGGCACTGACATATTTTAAGATATATCAGTGCAAGTTGTTTTCATGCAGTTAAGACTGCTCAAACATGCATTTTAGTCTTTCATTATATTAACACTTAAGTATATTCTTTTAAAAATATGCTAGAGTACTTTTTCACAAGGTAGTCCAAGAGAATCGAGTTGAAATACCAACATTATGCCACAAATGCTGTCAATTAAGCTTAACTTGAATATAAATGTAATAGTAGCTGAAAGATTAAATGGAGAAGAAATTGAGACAGAAGTCTCCTTATTATCCTCCTGGAAAAAAAAAAAAAAAGTTTTCAGAAGACATCTCAATATCGTCTCAGATTGTGCCGAGACAAAAGTCTGCAGTCAAAGAACTGAAGGAATTTTAGGAGAATCATCTTAGACAATGTTGATTCTGAAATAAAAACAAAACTGAGAATTTTGGAAGAGCAACCTCTGAGCAATAACAATTTGCAATGCTAGTAAAAATAAATTATTTGATAATTTAGGCAGTTCAGAGGACGAATCCAATTTCTGAGAAAGACAGATTGCTTGGAGAAGAGTGAAGGACTGAAATGCGACCGATCCCAAACCTGTGCAACTGTGGGAGGAATGTACTGTATCCACAGCACTAAACCCACATTCAGGCCAAAAATACTCTCCGCAGCGGGGCGTGTGTGCGATCCAACTCTCCCAAAACCATAAATACCTTGGCGTGATTCATAGTTTTGATTGTAAACAGGAACGTGTGCCAGAGAAACAATCTGTCTTTATAAGCCTCTCATGAACTCATCATGTATTAATGTTTACATTTTTGAATGCTTTAAATTGCATGCTCCTTTTTGACTTTGTAACTGTTCAATTGTCTTTGTGGGATTATTAAATGAACACAACCAAATTGTTCCCTTTTTTTCCCCCCGCAGCCATTTTAGAGCCTGATGACATTTGGTGCATATGAGAGCATTATGCGGGATACGCACTTGACAACATTACTGACACGCTGAAAATGGCAGCCACTCAGTGACCAGCAGAAGGGATCACATTTTTGAAAGGGGAAAAAAAGAGATGAAAAGAGCGCGCAGAGAGAGAGAGGCCAAAGACAGTAGATGGTATGATGGGAAATGAAGGAGGGACAGACGAAGAGGCACAGAGAGGGGAGAGATGGAGAACAAGAGCGAAAGAATGAGGCAGACGAGTGAGTGAGCGGGGGGCGCAGCAGACGCAGCGAGTGTGAGAAAGGTATGGCTGAGGGCAGAGAAGTTTTTGTCTTGATAGAAATGTGAAGAGAGCGAGAGAATGGGTTTAAATGGGGAGGGGGGGTGGAAAAGAAGAAAGTGAGAGAGAGAGAGAGAGAGAGAGAGAGAGGGGGGGGGGGGGGGACGAGGCAGAGAGACTCGGGCGAACAAAGAGAACGTGGAGAGAATGAGTTGGGTGAAACATCAAAGGGATTTTTCGGCCGTGTTACCGGGACAACAGACATTTGCATGCGATTAGCTTTTTACATCATATTAAGGAGGGATGGGGCGAGTGAGGGGAAGCACACATCATAAAGAGAGAGAGAGAGAGAGCAATGCCGGTCACTCACACTGACTTATGTGCTGACAAGCAGCCATTTGTCTTGAAGATCACGCATGTGGCGAGGATGATTTTACAACACGTTATACGAGGTAGATGTGCTATCTGAAAACATGCCTTCATTGCAATTAACAGCAATAATAGGCTCATTTGTCAAGGAGCAGTGGGAAATGATCATGACCCTAAAAGAGCTGTTGTGATCACAGACGCAGGTTCGAATCTGGCCCGCGCCATGCTCCTTTCTTCACTTTTCTGCACTGCCAGATAATTTACATTTTTATACCTTTAAAGCAAATAACAATTTTACATTTTAGGAGTAGCCTACATATAAGAACTTGGGGCTGGTAAGAGTTTTTTATGTGTTCAAAAGAAAGCTTGTTTATGCCACAGAATAAAAAAAACAATTAAAAAGTGTAATTGCAACTTTTTATCTCACAATTCTGAAAAAAAAAAAAGCAGAAAAACAAGATGTATACCTCAGAATTGCAAGATATTAATTTCCAATTCTAAGATTAAACTCAGAATTGTGAGATATGAACTTGCAGTTGTGAGGAGGAAAAAAAGTCAGAATTGTGAGATAAAAAGTCACAGTTACCTTTTTTTTATTTAATGGAAGAAAAAAAACTGATTGTGAGATGTAAACTCAGAAAAAGTCAGAATTGCTAAATGTAAAAGTTTAAAAAGTCAGAATTGTGAAATGTAAAAGTGTAAACTAAAAAAGTTTGAATTGTTAGATAAAAAGGCATTTTTTTATTATTATTATTCTGTGGTGGCAAAAAGCTTACGCTCAGCAAAGCTGCATTTATATAATAATAAAATACAATAATATTGTGAAATATTAGTACAACTTTAACTGATTTCCATATATATATATATATATACACTGCTCAAAAAAATAAAGGGAACACTTTTTAATCAGAGAATATCATCAAGTCAGTTAAACTCCTGGGATATTGATCTGGTCAGTTAAGTAACAGAGGGGGTTGGTAATCAGTTTCAGCTGCTTTAGTGTTAATGACATTAACAGCAGGTCCACTAGATGGGCAACAGTGAGACAACCCCCAAAACAGGAATGGTTTTACAGGTGGAGGCCACTGAAATTTTTTTCCCTACTCATCTTTTCGGACTGTTTTTCACCAGTTTTGCATTTGGATAGGGTCAGTGTCACTACTGGTAGCATGAGGCGATACCTGGACCCTACAGAGGTTGCGCAGGCAGTCCAGCTCCTTCAGGATGGCTCATCAATACGTGCCATTGCCAGAAGGTTTGCTGTGTCTCCCAGCACAGTCTCAAGAGCATGGAGGAGATTCCAGGAAGACAGACAGCTACTCTAGGAGAGCTGGACAGGGCCGTAGAAGGTCCTTAACCCATCAGCAGGACCGGTATCTGCTCCTTTGTGCGAGGAGGAACATGATGAGCACTGCCAGAGCCCCACAAAATGACCTCCAGCAGGCCACTGGTGTGAATGTCTCTGACCAAACAATCAGAAACAGACTTCATGAGGGTGGCCTGAGGGCCCGACGTCCTCTAGTGGGCCCCGTGCTCACTGCCCAGCACCAGGGAGCTCGACTGGCATTTCCCATTGAACACCAGAATTGGCAGGTCCGCCACAGGTGCCCTGTGGTTTTCACAAATGAGAGCAGGTTCACCCTGAGCACGTGACAGACAGGAAAGGGTCTGGAGAAGCCGTGGAGAATGTTATGCTGCCTGTAACATCGTTCAGCATGACCGGTTTGGTGGTGGGTCAGTGATGGTCTGGGGAGGCATATCCATGGAGGGATGCATAGACCTCTGCAGGCTAGACAATGGCACCCTGACTGCCATTAGGTATCGGGATGAAATCCTTGGATCCATTGTCAGACCCTATGCTGGTGCAGTGGGTCCTGGGTTCCTCCTGGTGCACAACAATGCCCGGCCTCATGTGGCGAGAGCATGCAGGCAGTTCATGGAGGATGAAGGAATGATACCATTGAAGGGCCACCACGCTCACCTGACCTACATCCAATAGAATACCTCTGGGACATTGTGTTTCGGTCCATCTGACATCACCTGGTTGCACCTCAGACTGTCCAGGAGCTCAGTGATGCGCTGGTCCAGATCTGGGAGGAAATACCCCAGGACACCATCCGTCGTCTCATTAGGAGTATGCCCCGACGTTGTCAGGCATGCATACAAGCACGTGGGGGCCATACAAACTACTGAGTACCATTTTGAGTTGCTGCAATGAAATTTCAGCAAAATTGACAAGCCTGCTACATCATTTTTTCACTTAGATTTCCGGGGTGTCTTTGAATTCAATCCTCTGTAGGTTGATCATTTTCATTTCCATCAAACGATGTGGCATCCTTTCGTTCATAACACATTACCCAGTCCATATTAGTATAGATATCCAGCATGACATTTTTCCCCATTGAGATCTGATGTGTTTTCAAAGTGTTCCTTTAATTTTTTTGAGCAGTGTATATATATATATATATATATATATTTGAGATACAATATGAGAGTTTACAATTAAGAGTTACATTTTGAAATACTAAGTCATAATTGAGAAAAGGTTAAAATCATGGCACAGTTGAAATTATGAAATAAAGTTATAATTATGACAGTCAAAATTATGAGATAAAAGTTATAATTGACAAATAATATGACATAATATAATGTAATATATAATTTGACATAAGGTCACAAGTTATGACACTGTCATAGTAATGAGATAAAAATCTAAATTATAAAAAATTCTAAATGAGATAATATCCATAATTATGACATAAAAGGTTGGAATTATGAAATAAAAAGTCAAAGTTATGAGACTGTCATAATAATGAGAATAATGACATAAGAAGTGACAATTATGACAGTCAAAATTATGAGATAAAAATCTGACTCTTTTGTCATCTCATTAATTATTTTATTATTTTACTTATTTATCTTCAATTGAAATTTTTATCATAATTATGAACTTTTTATGTCATAATTATGATTTTTTATGAGCATTTATTTCCTTATGTGGTGGAAATGGGCTTCCATAGAAACACTCTTTTTTTTTTTTGCCATAAGATGCCAGGGTAACTGGGTTAATTATAGTGTTATAAATGTACATTACATTTATGGCATTATGTGGAAACACATAATCACAGTCTGTGAAAAGGGTCCATTCTCGTTATTTCTTTTGAATGTTTTACTTTATATGCTACACTAGTCTTAATCTTTACTTTTTTCAGATACTGATATGCGATCAAATGCAAGTAATTCAAATGTTATGAAATTGATTACATTTTTATCGATTAACACATTTTTTTATTATTTTTATTACACATATTATCAGCAGAACAATTTAAGTTAAAATTTTAAACTGAATTGAAAAAATGCATTTTTCTAATTTGTTCCCTTTTTGCATTAATGACAACTGACATGAACTCCTAGAGTTTGTGCAAATCCTGATGATCATGTTTTTCAGGCTGAGTTGACGTTCCCAAGAGCATCTTGAGCTTCACATACCAGCAGAACCTTAACTATTTTTATTCACTTTCACAGTGTTGCCCTTTTTTAAACATCCTATTTCCCCCCCCCAAGTTCAGACTTTTGGATATATAGTGTATATACCATATATGTAGTATTTTGGCCTACAGTGATTAAATAAATCTTTTTTTTTTCTTTTTTTTTACTCCACAGTCCAGCAGATCTTGTGTCCAAAGACACTTGGAGATTTTGGGCTTCTATAATGGTTACATATACATTCATGAGAGCAGCAGACATGCACCTGCCAACCTCCCCCCGTCTGTCTCTCTGTTTCTCTCTGGCCTGTAATGCCTCACTGCCCTCAGTACTGCTGCTGCATTGTGCTGCCAGGCGTCGTCATGGCCGTCGCCACGGTGCTATTGTCATGGCGATATTACAGTATCAATACCCTGACACTGCGACAAAGAGACAGCAGCCAATGCCACATCACTCCACCCCTTTAACCCCTCTACTCTCATTCTCTCTCTCTCCCTCTCTCTCTATCCTCACCCAATCGATCCCTCTATCTCTGACTAAATATGTACGTATTGATTCTCCATCGGTCCCCTGCTCTCTTCTTCCATCCCTCTTTCTTTCCTCCTTTCTTTCCTTCTCTCTAAAATCTATCAGATTTCATCTCCCCCTCAGACCACCTCATGTGTCTCTCTTTTCCTCTTCATCTGTCATTTCATTGCCCTTCTTTCACTCCTTCCTGTTCTCCATAGCATCCCCCCCCCCCCCCACCTCTGCATGTTTTTTTCTTCCTTTCTATTTTTTTTTGTCTCCGTCTCACTCACTCTCTGCATATTAATTGGTGCATATGAGCTGCGGCGTACAAGACAATCAAAGCGTTGGGGGCGGGTGATGATGTGACTGTATCAGACACAATATACAATACACAAATACACACATTCACTCACTTACTGGCGAGACACAGATACACTCGCATGTGCTGACAGTCGGAGGTGTTCGTGAGTTAATACAAAGTCCCCTCTCCAAAACCATCCTCACCATACAAACCCCACAAAACAAGGCCTCCGATCCAGACAAAAACACCTGCAGGCATCCAATAGCAGAAATGATACTGAATCTCACATACAAAGGTTTTCTTTCTTCTGAGGCCTAAAATAGGCCTAAAACAAAAATAACAGTAGGCTAGACATTTATTTATTTGTTTGTTTATCGTAGGTCAAAATAATAAACAGACATTGACATATATATATATATATATACATATACAGAAAGAGAGAGAGAGAGAGAGAGAGAGAGAGATGTATTATTAATATTATTGATGTTGTTATTTCTTGTTTAACAGAAAATGCTCCGAATGCATTAGTAACCTATTTATTTATGTAGGCTATTTATTTATTTATTGCAAAGGAAAAATGGGGGGGAATCTGATATACAAAGGTTTTAAAGGCCTTGAAAATAAGAGTAGGTGGTTATTTATTTGTTTGCTTATCAGGTCAATAGAGGATAAATTGATGCAAGTCAGCACTGACACACACACACACACACACACACATATTATATATGTATAGGCTGTGTGTGTGTGTGTGTATGTATGTGTGTGTAGGTATTGTATTGTTTTACGTTAACAGTCAGTTGAAGTGGAATAGTAGATGGTGACCCGCGCGCGCGCACCTGCGCAGCTCCCACGTGGAGCTTGAGTTTATCTTCCAGCGCGCGACACAATCACAACTGTCTGGCAACACAACTACAGTAGCACTTTCTGATGGACAACAATTTTGGGACGAAACGGTCATACTCTTCATACTTCTAAAATACGTTTGCGCGTAAATCTGAGCACTACAAGCAGACGCGAGAAACTTGTACTTGATTTGTAAGCGCGCAGTGTGTCAGTCTATCCCACAAATCTATAGATCGTTTTAAAATGGTGCCTGCTAGATTATAATTACATTTGCAACCTACAGCCTCCGCCTCTCTCTCATTCACTCACTCACGACTGCACAATAAATGGATCTTTGAGAAGAGAGAGAGGGAGAGAGACGTGTGAGGAAAGAGGGAGGAGGAGAAGATAGAAAGGGCAGAAGGGAGGGGGGTATCGGCGTATGCTTGTATACAACTACCCCCGATTTCCATTTTTTTCCCTAACTCGTAATGTATTTAATTCAAGTGAAACGTAATCATGACGTGTGTTGTCATTAATCTCCTCGCCGCCTCTCCCGTAAGTACATTCAGCCTTACTTTCATCACAATATATCTGATTCATTTCAAATAATTGACCTAATCTGCTCTTTTTGAACGGTTTTACTGATACACATTGGTCGCGGGTATGAATGTGTTTGTTTGTATACAGTTTTAGACGTAGAGAGAGCGAATGTTGTCGCCTTCACAAACAACAAATATCCGACGACGACTTTTTTGGGGGGCTGATCCGGGTAATGAAAATCCATTGATACGGAATAGTCGTCGCGTTTACATCTCGGGTTTCTTCCACATATACAGCAGGACATAATTGATTGGCGTCTCGTGTGCCTCTGTTAGGACACATGTGTTCTCGCACATACACACTTCCTCACTTTTGTCTCGTGCCGTGTGTGTTACCGGTGTGTGTGTGTGTGTATGTGAGCGCGCGCGCGCGTGTCCTGAAAGAGATGCGAGACCCGGGCATGAAAATGCAACTTTCGTTTTTAAGGCCCTTGAATATTTTCAAAGCCTTTCTCAAGTGAGGGAAAAGTGCCCTAAACTAAGATGTAGGCTATATGTTTAACTTTTCTCATTGGGAAAAGCAGCTCTCCGCTACTGCAAAATGAAGCAACTCCTTAAGTTTTGTAGGCTACTTTATGAGAAGCTTTAGTTAGTTCCTTCTGCTCCAGTTTCCACGTAAAAAAGTCGCGTAGGATTCATGACTCGATCCATATCGGCCAGACGCTCTGAGGGAGAAACTGTTTTTGTAGCCTACATATAGCAATAGTTAGTGCTTTCTAACTTTGATACCTTTTACGTGCATGTTAATACAATAACTCGTTGGAGAATTGTACGCTCTGCATGTCCTAACGTTACCTCACAGATGCGCGCTCGTAATCGCTATTTAAACTGTAGCGCAAAACCTGCAGCTGCAGCCAAAGGTGCTAGTTTTACTAACGGCCCTAAAAACGTAAAGTTTCACATGTCCCTCGATCGTGTTTTGTCACGGTAGCGGCGAGATTGTCAGCGGATTTCAAGATGAAACCCCATGATGGCACTTTTCAGCTGCACCCTGATCGCTTGTCCTTTCCCCTCCCTTTATCTTTTGTTGAAAGAAAATCAGGAAGAAAATGGAGTGCACAACATCACGTCCTAAAAAGCTACATTTCTGCCTCAGTTTGGTAAAACGATGCTGTTGCTTCTGTAAATCGCGATTTTACGCTCAGGATTAATCATGCGCGAATGTCAGTGTTCGCGAGAGGACGTGTCGTGTGCGCATTTGTTTGTGAGCATTTATTTATTTCATTAATGTGGCTTTTTAATTGAGATGGCCGCGAGAGAGGAGGAAGGCGACTGAAAATGGATGCGCGTTACTGACGCACATCACGCAAGAACATTCCTCTCCACGGACGGGTCATCTGATGTCCTGCAAATACATCCCGCAAAGAAACTTTAAATAGCTTAATGAAAAGATGAACATTTCAAAGGCACCATTCTTTTACATTATTTCATTCTGTCACAGATGTGGGGCACTGGCATAAAGGCTATTAAAATCTCTGCCCCTGTACGTGCTCGCATGAGGGGTGACGGAATGAGACCAGCCCCCCTGAACTGACGTGACAGTTTGACGGATAAGAGGGTAGAGCAGCACAGCAATGTGGCTGAACTGGGGCTGGTGGAAGTGAAGGGCCCTGTAAACAACTTTTACAACCAGATCTGCTCCAGCTCATCTTGATGACCTGCACAAACAGCAGACCTGGACGAGCTGTTGCAGTAACTTTGATTATTGATAATTAATCAACAGATTTTTGGCTTGGCAAATGGCATCTCAATGCACAAACTTGATATAATTGGTGATAACATCCATTGGAACATGGATTTATGGATTTACTCAAGCTGTCATTTTAAAGAAGAAAAACATCCAGTTCTAAAGAGCTAATATTACCTGATTTGTCCATTAAAAAGTGCTTTTACTTAACAAAACGTAATTAGGTTGATTTAGTCATATTACAATGTCAGAAAAAAAAACAAGCAAAATCGTACCTTTAGAGGTACATCAGCTTGTCACTGGGCCAGTAAGGACTACTTAGTACCTTATCAACCGCTAAAAGGTGCATTTTATATATAGTAATATACTACAAATTCAGAAGGGCTCATTCCGTCAAATAGACCAGCGTTGTCTGCCCTATTTGAGTTCCTCTCTGTGCTCAAATGCCTGAAGGTAGACTTTATACCTCAGCACACTGCCTTTGTGCACTTGTTGCACACAGCGGACACCTTACAGCTCATTTCATTGGTGGAGGTTAGAGGTTGGCTGTTCATTCTAAAACAAAAGCAAGCTGGTTACTGATTGAGAATTATTCATTCTTTAGATCACCCAAGGGATGATTACACCTGAATCAAAGCTTATTCTGCTGATGTGTGTACTGACCGATTTACACCTGTTATTATCATCCGTCTCAGGTGATCCGATAGATTGCCATTGATTACATGACATCACATATTTATACATCAGGCTCTTATTTATTGTATACAAAATACCATTTAAAAAAAAAAAGAAGTTGGCACACTGTTACTCCCAAATATAGGCTACATTTTTTAGATGTAATCTAAAAAAATATATATTGTAGATTCATTTAGCAGATGCATTTCTCTAAACTGAATTGTCTGTGTTCTTGCCTGTGATGATGGCAGACATGTTCTTGTCATTCTGGGAATCTAATACAAATAGTTTTGGGTTTTCTAATGTTTTAATCACTGCTGTGCAGGTGCAATAGTGTTTACACTACAAATGTAATGTCGTCACATATATTTTTAACTAGTTCATTAACAACCCAGCAAGCAATAGCCGTCATTTTACTGTCTAGGTTAACTATAGACCCAATGTAGTCCGGCTATGAGTAACCCACTTCTAGCCAAAATAACCTTGAATTTGGTTACATGTCATTTTTGCCCCAAAAATTTGCGAGATGTATGATGTGCCATTATGTAAGCAAAGTAAACCGTAATTACAAGGTGTTTGGTTTAATTTCTTCACTCATTTAATTTATTTTTTTATCTAATTGATGACTAGTCTATTCTTGGGCTATGGTTTAGACGTCTATTAAATTTTCACTTTAGCTTGAAATTGAACTTGACCAGTTGAACTGTAGAGTTTGGTGGAGCCTTCAGATTTTACAGTAGGGAAGAATTAACTGATGATTTGTTTTCTGAAGCACCTCACTGTAAACTAATTTCAAGGCTGATATCCATGTCTCGTGCTCAGCGAAGGGTATAATGTTCAAAATTGTGATGTTTTTAACTTACTTATCCTCTCTTCAGCATCTTTGAACAGAACCTTCAAGCTCTCTGCAAGGCTTTTAAAGAGAAACAAAATATAATGAAACAAGGAGAACAGGTGAAGGTTGTGGATGACTTAGCGGAATGTTGGAAGTTGAAGGGAAAGAGAATTTTGCATATGCTGAAGTCACTTAAAGAAAATCGCTGTGCGGAGCGGCCGCGTCACTAAGAGAGATAAAGTTCAGCCCAAGGTTAGAAACAGGAAATTCATTTTGTCTGTAGGGATTTGTTGTATGACTGCAATAACCCAAAACCATATACACACTGACCTTAGAAATCCCACTCAGAGATACAAGAAAGGTAAAATGCAGTTCATGCCTCAAAGTTTGCGCACACACACACACGTTCATCACATACTGAGCAATCAGTTCTCACTCTTAGTCTCTCTCAATTTCTCTCTCTCTTTCTCTCTCTCTGGTCACATATCAAATAACAGGCTGCGATAAAGCCATTCATATTATATTTTCAAGGCCACAAGTCTAAAGTCTTTCAGAAGTATGAATGATCTCTTCTTAGCCTTTAGATGCATTACATGGCTACACTGTTGGAGGCCCAGTGTGTCCTCACACCAAAGGCAGGAGACGTTATTTCAGGTGCTCAAGGCTACGGAATACGAACCACAGCGAGACAAATAGGTTTTATCAAAGTGCCTCAAGTGCTTGTTCAGGCATTCTAAAAGGTTTTTCAGAGTGTGTTATGTAAACGTGTTATCATTCTTGGAAATGCGACCATATTGTATTGGTACTTATACATTTGTATTGGTTCTTATGTAGCAAACGTTCAGTAAACCAATTAGCGATGCTGGAAGAATCAGTTGACCTCAATCAAATCTTACAGATAAACAAATTTTTGAATTTTTTCGACATCAGTCATTTTTTAACAGGATGCATTTGCTACTTCCAGTGCTAACTTTCAACATTTCTAATTAGCAAAAGTCTAATAAAAAAACATGCATTAAAACTATTTTAATTGCAGCTACATTACATGCAGTTATGTACATGACTATGGTCTATTTCTCTTCAAATTTTTGTTTATAAGATATTGATTCCATTACATACAAAGCAAGTAGTTATATAGCCTATATTTTACTACATGTGCCCCAGGAAGGAACAAAATGTGTGTGCATTTGTGTGTGCTTGTATAGGGAGTGTAGCATGTGGCCATTCAGACAAAGGTGTTTAGCATGCATGAATCATCTAGTGACTAGGTGCCATATTGAGTGTGTATGTGTGTGTGTGTGTGTGTGTGTGTGCATGCATTATTTGCACATGCTGCTTTATCGCTCTCCTGCCTTCTCTCCCCTCCCCCCTCTGTCTAGCACCTTATCACTCTCTCCATCTATCCAAATTTAGAGAAGCTTTATTGGCGTGGCAGGGTTGGTCAGACACGAACGTGTCTGTCAAGGCGGAACAGTGAATTGCCATGACGATATTCATATGATAATAATGCCAGCAGACCAAACAGACCGCAAGATCCTCCATTGCAGAGCAGAACACTCTGTCCCCTTTCTCGACAGATTTACTCATCAAATATGCTCATTCAGAACGTATTTGTGTTCTTCATTTATGTTTTTTCTTCTCTAACACCCACCCCCCATTCTTCTCTTTCTTTCCTGTCTGTCTCTCTCCTCTCTTTTCTCTTCGCCATGTTGGCAGGCCCCAATCTACCAGCTGATATCAGCATTCCCTGGCACAGTGCCAACTGGCACCGCTGCAGAGAGACAGAGAGAGAGAATGAGAGAATGATAGAAAGAAAATCAGTGAAGAATAGAGGGAGGAGGGAATGAGGGTGAAGAGAGAAAAAAAGTGCAAGGGGTGGAATCAAAATCTATGGAAGTGAAAAGATAGAAGAAAGGAAAAAGAAGCACAATAATGGTGAAAGAAAGAAAGAAAGAAAGAAAGAAAGAAAGAAAGAAAGAAAGAAAGAAAGAAATAAAGAAAGAAAGAAAGAAAGAAAGAAAGAAAGAAAGAAAGAAAGAAAAAAAAAAGGTTTGATATAGTGTGATATCCTTGTGAGTCACGGCTGAGCTAAAATGTCAACTGGTTCTGTAAGCCACAGTTTCGTCCAAGTCTTGTGTCACAGATACACACGCTTTCACACTCACACACAGACACACATTAATACACAAACAAACACTTGATTGTGTACATAAATCCAAACTCAGACTGAGATATACAGTTCAGTCTGTTCACAGAGGTAAATACTGAAAAAAACACACCCACACGAACGCAAGCATAGTGATACATATCCAGGCATACAGACGCCCTCACAGATGTTTAGCAGATTGTCATGCTGTAATCATCAATGAAATTCATTTTCTCTAATTTATGAAAGAAGCAGGTGTTTTTTTTTATTGTGTCTGGGCCTGTCCACTCCAGACTTTTGCAATGCATGCATGTGTGCCTTTATAAGATTGTTCACTTTGATGAGTGCATTGTGTGTGTGTGTGTGTGTGTGTGTGTGTGTGTGTGTGTGTGTGTGTGTGTGTGTGTGTGTGTGTGTGTGTGTGTGTGTGTGTGTGTGTGTGTGTGTGTGTGTGTGTGTGTGTGTGTGTGTGTGTTTGTATGAGTAGCATAGGGACTGTATTTTAAGGTGTGTGTATGTATTTTTTGTTTTGATTTAAGCAGCTACTATAAGTGTATGTGCAGGAAGGGTGTGTGGGGAAGTCCAAACATCTCGCGCCCATCCTGTTTGGGACAGTCCATGTCCCGCTCTGCCCTTAGACCCGTACACAGGAACAAATGTGTATAAACTCATTTTTTATTCTGTGTTGAACTTGACAGGGGACTGTTGGAGGTGGTCAGGCAAATTGCCACCATCGGAAAACGCCCTCTTTAATTCAAGGAAGTGAAGCATGGCATAGACACATATACGGTAAGTCATCTATCTATCTATCTATCTATATATCTATCTATCTATCTATCTATCTATCTACCTGTCTGTATGCCTATCTATCTGTCTATCTGTCTGTCTCTGTCTGTCTAATCGCTATTGTCCATCCTTTCTCACTCAGAGTATGGATTCCCCACCAGAGTGTATGCTGGCACTTTCCTGTGAGGCCCCACTGTCTCCACCCTCCATGCCATCCCTGGATCACAGTCCCCAATTCCTATCCCAGAGTCCTCTATCTACACCTTCTAGCCCTCAAACTGAACTCTATGTCCCAGTCTCACCCTGTCCCCTTCCTGAAGCCTGCTTCCAAGATGAGGAGGAGGATGAGGAGTTATCAACACCCCCATCACCCACCCCAGCTGTGGCACTGTTTCCTGGTGAATTGGAACTCGACAGTCCCTCATTAGAGAGCAGTCCACCAGCCACACCATTAGCGCCTTTCCCTGGTTTTGGAGCTCTGGAGCAAGCAATCTCCTCTGGTCAAAGTACCACCTACAATGATGAGTTGGATCTTCAGCTTTTCAACAATGAGGGCATGGCTGTTCCTGGAGGGACCAGCTCTGGGCCTGGCCTAAGGTTCCCCTGCCATGTGTGTGGAAAGAGGTTCCGCTTCCAGAGTATTTTGTCTCTGCACGCTCGAGCACACAGTTTGGACAGGGAGCGTCGGGCTTCAGCTCCCTACCAAAACACACATGTCAAACTGCAGCAGAATCACGTGAGCGACAGTGCAATCCAGAATTCATTATCTGGGTCATCACAAAAAAGTATGAATGAAGACATGGTTCCAGAGGAACCTCTTCAAACTGCTAACAGCCCTCAGTTCCTTTTTGAAGGAACCACAGCCCTGACTCCACCTTTAACAGAGGAAGCACCCATCTCAACCTCCTTCTCTCCACTTGGCCAGGCCCACTTGGAAGACAATGCCCCCTCCACAGCTGCTCCTGCCTTCCGGTGTCATGCTTGTAAGGGTAAGTTCCGAACAGCTTCAGAGCTGGCACGTCATGTGCGGATCCTCCACAACCCCTACAAATGTACAATGTGTCCCTTCTCAGCCAGCCAGGAGGAACGACTGGCTGCCCATCTGCAGGAGACCCACCCACCTGAAGATCCTCCCACTGAAATGGTTTTCCCTTCTCACCCTATAACAGCACCAATAGAAACTCCACCCCCACAAATGTCTGTTGTTCCAGCTTTCCGATGTGAGACATGCGGACAGCGTTTTACACAGTCCTGGTTTTTGAAGGGGCACATGCGGAAGCACAAGGACTCATTGGATCATAAGTGCCAGGTCTGCGGCCGTGGCTTCAAGGAACCCTGGTTTCTCAAGAACCATATGAAGGTGCATCTTAACAAGCTAGGCCTCAAGGCTGGATTGAGCAATCTGGGTCCAGCTGGAACTGATCAATCCAAAGGTCCTGCAAGCACACAAGTGCTGGGGGCTCTGTATTCTAACTTGCTCCTTGCTCGAAGTATGGCCAGTGGTGGTGCTTCAGGAAATCGCACAGAGAGGTCAGATGCCAGTGCAGGCTCAAGCAAATCCTCTATATTGGGCTATCTGGGATTACCCAAAGACAACAGCAATGGAAGTTGCATGGAGCGCCTTCAGGCAGTGGCACAGGTTGCAGAAATGGGTAACGGAGGAGGAGGGCGGGGAAGTGAGTCAGCAGACGGAACAGACCAGGCAGCCATGTGGCAGCTGGTTGCTCGCAGTCTGGTGGCAGCACAGCACAACCAACAGCAGCAGAGATCCCATTCACACCATCAGTTTCCTTCCTCACGAGGCACAGTCGCCGGGGAAGCCAAGCAGATGAGGGCCTACCTGGGTGGGTTGGATTCTAGAGAGGAACTGGAGGGATCTAGTTCACCGTGGGAGTGTCCAGATTGCGGCAAGATGTTCAGAAGCCTTCAGCAGGTGGTTGCTCATGCCCGTGTCCATGTCCAGAAACCACAGAAAGGCCAAAGTGCCAGAGGGGGCATGTCCAGGGAAGAGGACATTATAAACAGAGTCAGTGGAGCTCAAGCAACAGGCGGAGTAGAAGGAGGGCAAAGAGCAAGTGACAATGAAGTTAGGCAGGAGAGAAAGCAACTCCCATCAGGAGCCGTGTCAGCTGGGAGCTTCCATTCTGTCATATCACATCTCTCTGGTAAGGATCAGCCAGCATAATCAAAAACAGCTGACTTTATCATGACAATATTTCTTATCGGTTACAATCCTTCATAGGCTATGATTGAACTTGAATTAATAAAAAAATACTTCCCTGCTATTCATTTTTTTAAATTTCCTCCGTGTGTTTTAGGCAGGATCATTTTCAGAAACAGTTTAGACTCAGATTATATATCGAAACAGTTTGATTTATTCATTATACATTATCTTATCTCAAGGTCAGAACGGTGTGAGGGGATCATCCTCTTCCACTTCATCTCCAAGGGAGCGTGTTCGGGGAACAGGGATGAAGGATTGTCCCTACTGTGGTAAAGCCTTCCGGTCTTCCCATCACCTTAAAGTGCACCTTCGTGTACACACAGGTAAGGCCATCATGTTTACTAGATCTGTGACTCCCAGGGGAATACCCCAGGGGGTTACTTAAGCGTGTTCCAGGGGGCTTTGACTTATATTTTGTTAAACCTATAAAACAAAAGTGATGACATAAAATATTAGATTAAATATGAATCTACAGTAATATTATTTATATAGTGATCCTACTATATAACAATGATAATCAAAAGCTACATAATCACAATTAATCTTGGTTTTTTAGATTGGTATATTGTAAGGATGACACTTGGAGCTTGTAACACTTGACATTTGTAACTTTCCTGATTTAGTTTGATTGAAACCATTTGCTGTCTATCGGGTTCTTCACAAAATGTAATCTACCAAAAAAAAAAAAAAAAGAAAGAAATAAAGAAATTTTAAAAAGAAAAAAATGCAGTGTTCACATGGTTGATGAGAGATGAAATGTCCTAATTTAACTAATGCACTGGGGAATTCACCTGATGTTACATATGGTGATAAGCACTGCCATCTATCTGTCACTGTGTGTAACTGCATATAGTTGTTTCACACTGGCAATTTATTACCTAACTGCTATGGCCTCCCTAATCAAGCATTGTTATTCTTAGCCAAATTTCTGTTCTTAAAACAACATTTTAGTTTTCAGTCTACTTAACAAGTAATTTACTCCTTGTTTTAGGTGAGAGACCATACAAATGCCCCCATTGTGATTATGCTGGCACCCAGTCTGGCTCTCTCAAATACCACCTTCAACGTCATCATCGTGAGCAAAGGAACGCTATGGCAACCTCCCCAAACTCCCCATCACCTAGCCTTCCCTCTCTGACTGGATCTCCTCGTGAAGGGGCAAAAAAGCGCAGACTCCCCTCCACATCCCAGTCTTCTTTTGGGAGGGAGCCTTCATTAAGGCACAGTCAGTCATGGGGTGAAGGCCCATCAGAGCAGAAGGAGGGCTCTTCTGCATCCATTCATCAAAGAGAGGGAGACCTGGAGAGTCACTATCGCAGTCTGTCAGGCATGATGGGTACACTCTTCCCCGGTGGTCTAGAAACAAATTGGATTGGGGAGGTACCACCTCCGAAAATGCCAAAAGTGTCTCGACGGAAACCCCTTACTACAAGCCGCATGATGTCAATAAATGGATATCAGGGCGGCACAACATCCCAGGAAGGAGGCTTCGAACCACTGGACCTCTCCCGTCGCCCTTTACAAGATGAAGGGGGAGTGAGTAGTGCTGGAGGTGAACCATCAGGTGGCTCTAAAGGAGGGAATGATATCCTTAATCAATGTGTGTTCTGTCCCTTCCGAACCTCTTCTGTTGAGCTGATGGCCATGCACCTTCAGGTTAATCACACCAGCAAGTCTCGTCGCAAGAGAGGCGTCCCTTTTAGTTCCACCAATCATTCTCCAAGACTAACTTTGGCCAGGCCAGACCGTGATCCCCTGGCTCTGTGGAAGTTCCTTGGTGCAGAGGATGGAGTAGCATCTCCTGAGGACTGGGTCTCATCCAAGTCAAGAGCTGAGAATGGAGTCAGCCCAGACAACAAGGAAAAAGAGGACAGCTTTGAACTTGCCCCTGGACCTGCGGGAAGATTTGGTGCCACAGAGAAGAAACGTAAAATGAGAGAGGACGTGGATGAGGCAGACGAGGAGGTTGATGAGGAGGAGAATGAGCTGGAAGCAAATGGCAGCTTTGTAAATGTACCCGAGAATCAGAGCAGAAGGGCTCAGTCTGTTTCATCAGACCTCACGGCTAAGTATCTACCCAAGGAGGAGGAAAGTGTCTTGGGGAAATAACATCTAAAGAGAGCCCTGGAGAAAAGATAGGGGCAGGGGAGAAATATTTGGGAAATAGTTGTCTAGGGTCCCTCGCATCCTTCAAACCAAGGGCAGACCAGTCACTATGCTAACATTCTAGACATTATGTAATCTGTTAACAGATAACCCGAAAAAAGTATTTAAATCAAGCATTCCCCTTATTATACCCTCTTAGCCTCCCTTGGTTAGTGATCAATTACCTCTACACACACAAAGA
Source organism: Leuciscus idus (assembly GCA_021554675.1). NCBI lineage: Eukaryota > Metazoa > Chordata > Actinopteri > Cypriniformes > Leuciscidae > Leuciscus > Leuciscus idus. The sequence continues at coordinate 53,428,888 of CM038622.1, read as the reverse complement.
CTCTCAATCACACAGAGATATCCAGTATTGTATGCTAGTCTAAGTCTGCCTGACTCGGGGCCTTCTTGAACACTGTTCTCTTGTTCCTGTCTTCTTGTCAGTGAACGCAATTGCCAAGTTGCATTTCATTTACAATTTCCTTGCTCCTGTGAATCTTGCTCTCATCTCAACAAGGACTTGGAATGTCAATCTGTGGAGCTGAAAAAGCAACAAAAAAAAAAAGCAACACTTCTTAATCACTACAATATACACAGTATTAATGCTGAGAGAGATGCTAACCGAATACTGAACGGACATGCTACTTCCACATGAACTTAATCTGACAGCATGTCTTTAGTAAACCAAAGGAGTGAGCACACTTCTTACCATGCACCTGCCAGACTCTGAACAGAATGCTGTGATAACTGAATGGTACTTGTGAATCACCTCTAACAGAACAGGACAGAGTAAAGATTATATTACCAGATATCCACACTGCCAGTCTGCTCTGACAGGTCTTCTTCAGATATTATATGAAACAGAGATTCTGCCTCTTCTATATGCTATTTCTCTCAGTGCCTGTTCATGTAAAAGGTTTTTAGCAGATTCAGCAACACAGGAATATAGTTACATTGAATATATACAGTATATATGCGTAGTTGTGCTAGAGCATAGAGTTCTGTGACAATATGGTGGCAGTTTGTGTGACTATGTCTGCTGTGAATGAAATTATGAAAGAACCCAGAGCACCCCATGTGGGAACAGCTGGCCGTTTGACAAGGGCCCTATGGAAGTGTTTACATTACAGATACCACCAGGATTTCTGGGTGAAATCCAGACCACCGTTACTATGGAAATTTTAAATTTCAGGGTTTGAAATGGAAATCAATCTAGTAAATGGAGACTCAGCAATATATCCTTCATATTCCTGTAATGTCTCTGATTCAAACCATCCAGCAAAGGGTGGAAAGTGGGTCTCTACTAAAACATTCAGTATGCCATTTTTTTTTTTTTTTTTTTTTAGCTGTGAGTAGACTTTTTTTTTATTCAAAAATGAAAAGAAAGAAGAAAAAAAAAAAAACACTAACAAATTCAGACATCCCAGTAGAACATATGTAGCTTTTGTAAAGATAAGAGATCAAAAAGAGGAAAAAAATATGTTGTTTTCTTTTTAAGAAGTGTTAATGGAAACGGATATGGAGAATAGTAATAAGTATTATAATAATTATGAAAGACTGCTTCAGAATGTCTTTAGAGCACTGTGCAAAGTTTTTTTCCCCAAACTCGCTTTAGTTTTGCCTTTAAATGCAGATCAAACTTTTGTTATTTTTTCCCCAAACCATTTTTTTCCTAATGCTGCAGATTCAATTCATATCCCCTTAAACAATGCGTTTATATATTCACCAATCAACAAATCAATCGTTCGAAAACACAATCATTGTAAAAGCTTGCCTGATGATCTTGAAACTTCAGCAATTGAAAATATATTTATAAGTTGATGGTGAGATCATGTCCAAGACATGTCCCAGTATCAGCATTGTCAGTCTGACTGATCTGCTTGCCAAATTTGATTTAATGTAATTGTGTTGCATTTTTGATGTGGAATTAGCACATCATACAAACGATGCTCTACTTTCCTCATCCAACTCTGTGAAATCAGGTCATCTCTCATTGTTATCATTAGACACTAAGTAGGAGGTACCTTTGTCCAGTGATTGACAGAGGCTGGCCTTAAAACGTCATTATTGTGTCCTTGTTTTGTGTGTAGAGTATCTTATGCGTTCGGTAGCCCCTGATGTGGTTTTCCTTTGAGATAACAGTCAAGCCACTGTGCCTTCTGTCCTGAGCACTTCCTCAAGTATTTTGTAATCTCACCAAAAGCACTTAGCCCCTACTGTTTCACTTTGTATTCTTTGGTAAACTGTGTTCTGTACTTCTACATATCTGATCCTCTGTTTTGTTGAGATGTCAGATGTGGGGGTCATTTCCATTTCAATGAGTGTCATTCTGTCATTCATGCGTGCTGTTGCATCTCCTGCTTTCCTCCTTTCCCATTAACGTATGCACCACTGAAAGCTTATGTACTATCTAGCTCCGAGGCCTTTCAAGAAGTTACTTTAATTTCTATGGTGTTACTTTGATGCCGATGAGAAGAAATCAAGCTCTTCATAATTATTATTATTATCATTGTTCTTTTTTTGTTTTATGGAAGAAAAAACTAAGGAAACAAACAAAAAACATGAACAAAATGTGTCTCTTGAATGTTGTACAGATAAAAATAGAGATGTTGTGTTTCTAACAAGAGATCAAACCGTCAAACCTGCTCTCCATCGCTCCCTACGCAGCCAGCGATGATGTGGCTCTTTTAGGATGGCCTAACTGTGTATAGGGATCAGGGCAATAGTTTTGTTTTGTGTGTTTATGTGTGTGTGACCATGTGCATTAATGTCTTAAAAAATAATATTTTGTGAGATATACTGACACTGTGAAATAAGCATAAAAGTATTCCCAAACAGTGATGTGCTGCTCAAAAATTCACTAAATTCAACATGCACTTTTGTTTGTTGTTCCACCAGAAGTGTGTGAATTCATAAATATCATCCAGTGAAATAGGAGAAGTGGAGAGAAGGTCTGGGTTTGATCCTTTTTTTAGTAGCCGACTGCTGTTGGTGGCAGAGGAAGCTGATCTAACATAGTAGTGACTAATATGAAATTGTGGATTAAAAAAAAAAAAAGAAAAAACAGTAGAGAAGAATCAATAAAATACAAAAAAAAAAAATGTTTTCCTTGCCATATTATGTGTTTCCCATTACAATTCCTGCTTTTTTTAATCATTTTGGTGCATTTTAATAAAGCATGTACTTGGGGATAAATGGTCACCACATTGATATAAAAATATACCTTAACTTTACATGCAGAGTCACATTAAGGTTGACTTTGTGAGTAGCATAACTTACTGCACAAATTGCACCCTTCCCCACTGACTTTGTTTAAAATAATTTAGGTACTTGGGTAGAAATAATACTGTACTGAACAGTGAACTGAATTAAATTCTCATTGACTGTATACATTACCTAAATTAAATCCAAAGTAAGTGGAAGAATGCAATCTGATGGTATTTTTTAAGTCCTGTAATGATTGAGAGGACCAAAAAAGGGTGGGGAGATGGGGAGAGGGGTGAATCGTCTGGCCAAGGAGGGCACCTCAGCTGATGAGGGCAGTGGCTCTAGGCAGCGGGCCACCCCCTGTACACATCCCTCATCATTGGCATCAGAGCCAGAACAAATACATATTGCTCTTCCAATGTTTTTATCATTAAGATGGCATACGCCCAACTGCCAAAGATAGTCACAGTGCTTACCAGTCTGACAAGGTTTTTATGGTTTAACAAAATCTTCTGCATAGTTAATTCGCTAACAGAAGTGTTACTCCCATAATGTACTCTACACAAACACAGATTCCATCCTCGCAGCTCGGACTACCTTGGATAAAGTACCTTAAATTATAAAAAAAATTCTCCACTCTCTCCTCTAAGGACCTGCAGAAATTATGGAAATACTTATAGAAATCCTCTTTAGTAAGTTTACCAAACTCTTGAGGTGTATGTCATTCAGAGACTTGTGACTTGACAACAAAACCGCACCAAATGCAGTACTGATACTAGCCATTCAAGTACAAAATAACCGCTGCTGTCATCTCAAACACATTAATTGTGCAAGAAAATAAAATGACATTGACAATTTTGCATTTGGAACTGTTTCTCTTTTAGGGTCAATCTTTGCCTTCCTTTTTGGCATGGGATCAAGATGTTCTTTCAGGCTATTGTCTACTGTTCTACTGGCTGAAGCAATAGGACAGAATTTATTATCTGCACTGGGCTCTTTTGAGCTGCTACACACAGCAGTTTTTAGTATTAACAGTAGCTGATGGAATGAAGTTGGAGACTGATTGACTTCCTGGATTTCTGGTAATGATCTTTAACACTGAGACCTGCTCAGCCTCTCACCATTATAGGAGCAGTAAACCTGAGCAAGGAGTTTTTCACTTTACGAGAAAGTGAAAATGAAAGATTGAGTCTAATTTGGTGGGGTTTGGTAATCGCCATCTCATCAGAACTGAAAAAAACAAAACAGTAATGTGTCATGGTTTCACCCAGATGATTATGAAATAGTTCAAACAGGTTCAAATAAAGAAAATATTTATTAATAAAACAAACTCAAGTCATCCACAAGTAGAAAGGCTTCGAAACAGCATGTCACAAACACATTAACAATACCAGACCACAAACTAAATGAAATGAGGGACTTAAATACACAGGGTGAATTAACTCAATGACGAACAGGTGACAACTTATTAATCAAAAACCGTTGTAACGAAGAGCTGGGGCACGTTCAAGTTCAAAACGGTGCGCAACGTTTTGCTACGGTTTCCGGGTTGAACGTCATGTTTCCTGGAAACGGCGTGCACCAGTGTGCAACGGGGTTTGAGATACGTTTTCTCTTGTTTGGTGGGTGTGTCAGAACTGCAGTCCAATCAGCAGCAACATGTATATAAAGCACGCGGTATTAAAATGAACTCGCACAATGGGTTCAAGGAAAGTAATTTACAAATGTGTTTGATGCAGCTCGGTATGCAACAACTGAGGATATTAGAAGACATGTTTGTCGTACGTTTTATTGTAAAAAATATAGGATATCAACATAATGATGTAGTTGTTTATATTTTTAGCTTCATTGCAAGTGTATGACATTTGGTATAGAAATAAACAATGGTAATTAAGTGCTTTTCCTAAAAATGAGAAAGAAAATACAGGGTATTAAAACAGTATGAACTACAAATAAAGTCAGTATGTGAGGTTAAATAGATGTGTTTTAGTCTGAATTAGGTAAGATGTGTGCTTCCATTTCAGTTTCAGCAATCCCTTCACTCGATTGGGATGTTCTCTTTTGTTCTGGGCGGCAAGTGCAGTAACTGTAACATCGGGCATATTTTTTAGTATTAACCCTCTGGGGACCAAAAACGCGCCCGCGCGTTTTGCTCGTTTTTTTTTTTTAGCCATATTTATACCGACTTCATCAGGCTCCGAAAATTCTTCACAAAGAACACAAAGAATGGCCTTCTCAGCTGCCATAGTTGCAACTCTTGCGTCATCAGAACAGTGTGTTCAACGCATCACCGTTTCTGTTTAAAAAACGTTGTGCAACGTTTTGTCGGTGCTGAACGCAGCCCAGGATACTGGAACAAAGGAAAACAGGAGCTGTACCTTGATGGTATCTAAACAAACTCAGGATAACAGGATTAGTTTCGAGTTGACAAAACCAAACTAATCCAATCAGGCTTTGTTAGTACCATGACACTGATCATCAACTTTCTCTGTCAACTCAGGCTTTGGTCCTGAGTTTCGGAGTTTAGGTGTGACATCAGTAGTTAACTGCCAATCATGCTGTGGAATAGTGAAACTTCAATTCACTTCTCGCAAGAGAAGCAGCGCGATTCACTTCTCTCTTCTGCAGAATATTACGAGATTGAAAAATATTAAGAATTTAAACAAATTTACACAGCAAGAAGAAAAGATCTGTCTTTGAAAAAGGACAACTTAAATAAAAAATCCTGCTACTGTATAGACCTTATGTAGCCCCACCCCTTTTCAGCGCTGCTCATGTTGTCTTTTGACTTCCGGTCTGTATTTTCACAGTGATACTGCGTATTTATTAATGAACGGCTCGTTTTAAAATCTTCCCGGTCTACTGACATTTGTTAAGACATCTGCTTTAAACATTACAATCCTCATGATAACTTTCGTTAACTTTACATTAAAGGAACACTCCACCGTTTTTTGAAATGCCAGCTAGCATGTCCTGAGTAAAAGTGATATAAAAATTTTTTAAAAAACACCTAATTACTTCTTGTGGCCTGCGTATTCACAACAAGTACAAATAGTGATGCAGATTAACACTAGGACGATTTCCTAGGCAGAAATTGACTTATATATTAAGGACTATATTAGGGGGAAGCACAGGCGAAGCACTGCTACTTGGGCGTGATATATCTGCGCCCAAGTAGCAGTGCTTCACCTGTGCTTCCCCCTAATACAGTCCCAAGTCAATATCTGCATAGGAAATCGTCTAGTGTTAATCTGCATCGCTATTTGTACTTGTTGTGAATACGCAGGCCACAAGAAGTAATTAGGTGGGTTTTTTTAATTTTTTATATCACTTTTACTCAGGACATGCTAGCTGGCAACAAAGGATTCCATTCATTATGCTAAGCTAAGCTAGCGCCCACCCTGTCAAACTAAAACAATGCATGCACTGAGACAAAAATGCATTTGCCCTCCTATCTAAATGTAGGAAAGAAGGTGAATAAGCCCTATTTCAAAAAACGGTGGAGTGTTCCTTTAAGTAAATCCACTTCAAAAGCTAATTACTCCTGGACAGCGCATGCCATAGGAATTGGCGACCGCAAAAACGGAAATTCAAAGACAATATTCTAAAGATGGTTTATATCAGTGCAAGTAAAAGTTAGTTTATACAGTTGATATAGGCATAGAGAGAAATGAACATTTAAGCTCACATGCAGTAATTTTTAGAACTTTATCTATTTATTCTAATGCTTATTTATGTTACCTTTATGTATGAATAGTTATTTAATCTAAGTCACAGGTGTCAAACTCAGTTCCTGGAGGGCCACAGCCCTACAGAGTTTTGTTCCAACCCTGCTTCAACACACACACACACACACACACACACACACACACACACACACACACACACACACACACACACACACACACACACACACCTGCAGTTTTCAAATAAGCCTGAAGGACTTGATTAGCTGATGTTTAATTAGGGTTGAAGCTAAACTCTTGATAAACTAAAATTGTACATGTGCAATGGATTAAGGGTAGGCTATAATAATGAAATAAATAATATCTAAATCAGGGGTTCTTAACCTTTTTGATGTCGGGGCCCAAATTTTACAGTACAAAGTGGCCCAGGGCCCATTCAAATATTAGCACTGTATTGGTTTATTGATCTCACCCTTGGTTTGATTTGTATTCAATAACTAAATTAAATCAACTTGCAGTTTAACAGTTTATTATTCATGTGTATGTAAACCTGCACATACAACAATTCATGGAACAAATCAATCTGCATCAAGAACAAATTTAAAGGCTCAAGTCAGGCATATTAACACAAAAATCTGTTAGATTTGACAAATTTTACTTATAAAAAAATAGTAAATGTATATAAATAATAATAAATAAAATAAAAACAATAAAATGTGTTGCTAAAATAAATAAATTCAAAATAATATTTTTCAAATTAAATAATTAAGTTGTAAATGAAAATTGAAATAAAGTGCAAATGAAAAAAAATATAGTTTCCTGCACATACAACAAGATGCCAAACACACAACAATTCATGGAACAAATCAATCTGCATCAAGAACAAATTTAAAGGCTCAAGTCAGGCATATTAACACAAAAATCAGTTCGATTTTGACAAATTTTACTTACAAAAAAATAGAAAATGTATATAAATAATAATAAATAAAATAAATAAATAAAATAAAATGTGTTGCTAAAATAAATACATTCAAAATAATATTTTTCAAATTAAATAATTAAGTTGTAAATGAAAATTGAAATATAGTGCAAATGAAAAAAATATATAGTTTCCTGCACATACAACAAGATGCCAAACACACAACAATTCATGGAACAAATCAATCTGCATCAAGAACAAATTTAAAGGCTCAAGTCAGGCATATTAACACAAAAATCAGTTAGATTTGACAAATTTTACTTACAAAAAATAATAAATAAAATAAAAACAATAAAATGTGTTGCTAAAATAAATACATTCAAAATAATATTTTCAAATTAAATAAATAAGTTGTAAATAAACATTGAGATAAAGTGCAAATGAAAAAATATAGCTTTATAATCTGCAAAATAATTTGATAATTGTTTCAGCAGTCTACATTTTTGCATGGCAGAACCTGAAGTTGCTCTTCATATCTGTTATAAATGAACAATAACAGTCACAACAGTCCAATTTGAACAAGCTACAACTCCTTATTTATGTTCCCCTCTTAATGAGACACTTGGGCCTGCTTCACAGACATTATCAGATCCAGCCTGGGTGGAATGGGGGAAAGGCTCACTCTCAGAGTAGCCTCCAGTGTTGCTTTGAGTCTGTTTCGGGCCTTAGTCTTAGTTGTGGCCACAATGGAGAATCCTGATTCACACAGGTATGTAGTTGTGAATGCGAGGAGTAGTTTCACAGCCCTCAGTGCTAGACATGGGTACTCTTTTGAGACAGCAATCCAGAAGGAACCAAGATCCAGTTTGCCCCACTGCAACTTCAAAGTACTGTCAGTGGCTACTTCCAGAAGCTGGGATTCCAGATGTGAGGGCAAAGCAACATCATTTTTAGTGGGATCCACAGAAAATGGGTCCGCAATCCACATGTGTCCCTCTCTGGGATCCTCAGGAAAGTAGTCATCAAATTTCACTGCCAGTTGTGAGAGGTGCTGTGAGACTAAGTCACTAATCTTCACCTGGGGGGAGTTTTCCAAAATGTCAGAAAAAAGGGGAAACATGTCCATTCTTTTTTCCTGAGCCCTCTTAATCCACAAAGCAAGTTTCCTCTTAAAAGCTTGAACTTTATCTGCAACCAAAAATATATTGCTATTTCTCCCTTGAAGTGAGATATTCAGCTGGTTCAGCAGTGAAAAAATGTCACAGAGGTAGGCAAGTTTAGCTGTGAACTGTGCATTGGCATAATAATGTGCAAAAGGAGAATTTCTCTCAGTGAGAAAAGATAGGACCTCATTCCTCAGTTCAAACAAACGCTTGAGGACCAGTCCTCTTGAGAGCCATCTCACCTCACTGTGATAGAGCAGCTGGACATGATCTGCTTCCAAGCCTTCACAAAGTTTGGAAAAACATCTGGAGTTCACAGCATTATTTTTAATGAAGTTTATGGTTTTCACACTTACATCCATCACCTCATGTAACTCTGGTGACATTTTTTTTGCCGCAAGGCTTTCACGGTGAAGAAAACAGTGGGTCCATTTAGCTTCTGGGGCACGATCAAGTATCTGCCTGACGACACCGTAATGCCTGCCTGTCATTGACGCTGCACCATCGCTGCACACCCCAACACAGTTCTGCCAGTCTAGGCCGTTCTCTTTGAAGTAGTTATCCATGCAGCGGAAACATTCCTGAGCTGTAGTCCGTGTGGGTAGCTCTCCACAAAACAGTATGTCTTCGTGCAAACTACTGTCCCAGCGATAGCGAACAAAAACCAGTAGCAGTGCAGAATTTGTGACGTCAGTCGATTCGTCTAGTTGCAAAGAGAAAAAGGGGCTGCTTTTTATTCTTTCTAGCAACTGATGCTGTATGTCTGTGGCCATGTCCGCGATACGGTGACTAACAGTATCGTTTGAGAGTGGGATGGTTAGCAGCTTTTTTGCAGCAGCCTCTCCGATCATCTCACGGCACATATCTACAGCGGCAGGTAAAACCAACTCCTCCGCTATCGTGAATGCTTTCTTAGTCTGTGCCACTCGTCTGGCTACGAGATAGCTGGCTTTTAAAGCGCATTTAGAATTTCCAGTCAGTGACACAACAGACCTTTTCTGCATCTGAAGTCCATTTTCTTTTCTCTTGAAAAAATCCACCGACTTTCCCACAAGCGATGGATGTTTGGTTTCTAGGTGCCGCTTTAGTTTTGAAGGCTTCAGTGCTTCGTTGGATAGCATTAGCCCACACTCCACACACTGGGCTCTCGGCTCTGCCTCGTCACCTCCATTCACAAATCCGTACTTAATGAAGTCAGGATTGTATTTGCGGCAAAATCTTGACTTTTGGTGCGGGTTGGCGCAACTTTGGTCTCCCCTTTTCCGCTTTAAAAATTTCTCCATAACTTTTGCTACTGGCTACGGTTGACTGAGTGTCTTCTTCTGCTTATTAGCGCTTGTTAAACAACTAACTGAGGCATTACTGCCACTAGTGGTGGGATGGTGTATTGTAACTGTCTCATGGATAACAGTCATAGATAACAGTGGTCATTCTGGTGTCTTCAATTAATAACTTGTTTGGTCCCGCGGCCCTCGCGGCCCACAGGTGAAAAACGTAAAGTTTTTTGCGGCCCTCCAGGTGGCGCTCGCGGCCCAAGCGTGGGCCGCGGCCCTATGGTTAAGAATAGGTGATCTAAATCATACAAAACTATTGTTATAAATAAGCATTGCTAAAAGCCATACGATTTTGTCTTTAAAAATATTTTGCTATGTTGTGACCTTTAATTTGTAGTAGAAACATGGGGAGGGACTTTATTGCATCAGACATTGTCACTTTGCTCACAGCTGATTGGTCCAATTTCGATTTGCAATCTCATACCTGTAACATAACCTGTCCTGGAACAGGTTAGCCGTGGAGCGTAAGCTATGGCGATTAACACTCTGCTAAAAACCAAACCACTTTCATGGTGGCTAAAACCCAGAGTTGGCCCAAACTAAACTGAAACATACCTGGCTAGCCTAAACCAGCTTCATGGTATAGGCCCCAGGTAACTGAAAGAAACAAACTAAAAGTCCATGAAAACGAAAACAATCCAGGCAGTCTGGTGATGGACTTAAGATGATTTAAGGAAATGCTGTAGTTAGCAGCTGCAGTAACAGTAGTTTGCCGGCAGGGGGCAGTTGGACCAGTGGCATTTATTTTACCTACTGCCTTAATTTATCATGTGGAATTTGGCAAAACACATTTAAATTTCACTTGTGTCATTACAGTATTTTCTGCTTTTGGGTCTGTGTTTTTATTGCATAATCAAACTTCTGGTCAGTAGAACTGACCTTGCAGGCAACTAATGAGATAAATGTACTAATTATTGTATTGGAAATGCTATCCTTCACGTAGCAAGCACTCTCACTATTATATTTGGTAGTTTTATTGAGAGCTCATATTGGTATAGCAGTTTTATTGAGAGCACAGAACCCAGGGATAGAGACTAAAGGAGTGCTGATATTTGCCTGGACAGGTACAGGAGCAGCTCTGACAATAGTGTTGGCTGTACGGATGGTACATGGAAAAGCCATTTTTACATTTAAAAATCACCATGCACCTGTCATGAACTTAATTTTTTTTAAATTATTATTTATTATTGACTTAATTGTATTATTTAACTAACTTATTAACAAAACAATACCAGAGGTTAATGTACTTCAAGTAAATATGTTAGGTCAAAGAGGTTTAGCTGTCAAAAAAGTTGAGAAATCCCTGTATTGCTTGTAAATATGAAATGAAAATAATGTTTGATAAGACACATTTCTACAGACATTTTCACACAACATTAAACACAAAACCAAATCTTCAAACTACATTAACAAAACCACTGAGTCTTCTGGCAAAATCAAACAATCGCTTCAAAACCATTTCATCTGTTCTCAAAATAAAACAAAGCTTTCAGGTCATACACATATCAGTCATCATATAAACACTACAGAGCATTCAGTAGACACTACATAAAAAAATGGAGAGACAGCATCCAGAGCATGAGGTTACAGAAGAAAATGTACAGTAAGCTAATTTTGCAGTAACGTAAAAAAGTAGCAATCATAACTTAGTAAGGGGCAGTTTATTGTATACTGCATGCACTGCAGGTATAGTATTGTACTGAATATTGTAGTTTTGAATTTCTGTATTCAGCACTTGCATACTGCAAAAATGCAGTAGTCAAACTGCAACAGCCCAAAAGGTCCAAGAAAACTCTAAAAGAAAAGCACATACACTCAAAAAGAGTAGTGCAACTGCAAAATCAAGGTCAATGAGATATTTATTCTGCCTCAGTCTTCATGCTGGCTTCGGCCTGAGGATTTCATCCACATCACAAGGAATGATGTCCCCTGCCAAGCAAAGGGAAAAACCCTCTGGTGTGCAGGATCCAGACAACACTCTCCACACCTTGCTCTTTCTTGTCCTCATCCTCTTCCTCCTTGTCCACCAAGTCAAGTCAAGTCAAGTATATTTGTATAGCGCTTTTCACAATACAGATTGTATCAAAGCAGCTTCACAGTATTAAATTAAAATAATACAACAAGGTTTGTTTCAAGTGGAATTTATTGATTGTTAAAATTAAATTAAATATCCCCAACTGAGCAAGCCAAAGGCAACAGTGGCAAGGAACCGAAAAACTCCATCAAGTGACCTAATGGTGTCCTAAAACTCCATCAGGTGACCTAATGGAGAAAAAAAAAAAACCTTGGGAGAACCCAGGCTCAGTCGGGGGCCAGTTCTTCTCTGGCATTTATGAGCTAGAGGCCGGATTGTAGTTTGAACTGTAAGATTAAAAATATTATATGAATGCCTGGCTGAAGAGATGCGACTTTAATCTAGTTTTAAACTGGGAGAGCGAGTCTGAGCAACGAACAGTATCAGGAAGACTATTCCAGAGTTTTGGAGCCAAATGTGAAAATGCTCTCCCTCCTTTGGTGGTTCTGGATATCCTAGGTATGACCAAAAGCCTTGAATTTAGTGATCTTAAAGAGCACGATGGATTATAGGGCGATAGAAGATCCGTTAAATAGACTGGAGCTAAGCCGTTTAGGGCTTTATAAGTCAGTAGCAATACCTTGTAATTAATACGGAACTTTATAGGTAACCAATGCAGTGATGATAAAATCGTTGTTATATGATCATATTTTCTTGATCTAGTAAGAACTCTAGCGGCGGCATTTTGGACTAACTGTAGCTTGTTTATTGAGGATGCAGGACAACCAGCTAATAAAGCATTACAGTAATCTAGTCTCGAGGTCATGAATGCATGAACTAACTTTTCTGCATCAGAAACTGATAGCATATTACGTAGCTTAGCAATGTTTCTAAGGTGGAAAAAGGCTGTTTTTGTAACATAAAGGCTGTTTTTGTAACATAGCACCACCTCTTACACAGCACTCTGCCTCTCAGATTTTTTACTTCCATTGTTCATATCAACATTCAGTGCACTAATGTGAACTGACTCATATTTTGTAAAGTTGGTTTGATCACATCAAGTGTGAACAAAAAATTGTGCAAAACTGTAATGTGATTGAAAGACAAAAGCCTTCCAAAGTAATACGTCATTAAATGACTCACTGAGTGTTTTCATATAATAATTGCATTTGTCAGAAGTTGATTAGACTTGCAGTGTTGCAATGTTGAGAAAACACTTTTTAAAAGCAAAATTATTTTTGTAAATCCAGTAGGGGTGCAACAAAATATCGTGTCACAATCTATCGCAATACAAAAAGTTTTAGTGTCAGTACTACATTAAAGAGGCTACATGCGATTTTCTGAAATTTAAACTCGCGACTGACACCTGTGGCCAAAAAACGGAACTGCTCTTCCTTTCTGCTCGCTCTCGTACATGCACACTTCACAAGTCATCCGCTGCAAAGAAGTCAACATTATGTTTACAGAGGTAAGAACAGTCAAATACATATATTGTTTGAGAAACTAAGTTTGTTTGCTGACTAGCGGTGGTGGCAGAGTGATCTGAAACGTTTAACATGAACGCGCTTGACGTCACATCCGCAGACAGCGCGCGAAAAATCCGACCCGACAGAAAATAGGAAAAATAGGATACAGGCTTATAGGTGCACCCACTGTGAGCTGACAAGGTGTCAGTATGCTCATCAGGAGATGTTTGAGTCATAAATGGTCAAATAAAAAGGCTATTGTTACGTTTATTTTGGGGAAAAAGTTGCATGTAGCCTCTTTAAACTACTATATATATTCAACGCATTCTCATCCTAGGGCGTCATATACTGACGCTTTTGACATTTCGTCTACATCGAACGCACATGGCACCCTTTAGCGTCAATATGAGACGCACAGAGCTTTGTTCGGTTATGGGTAGGGGTAGGTCTGGGGTAGGGTTAGGGTTAGACCGCTAGGAGGCGCCTTCTGGCCCATATCTATCTGCGTCTCATATTGACGCTAAAGGGTGCCATGTGCGTTCGATGTAGACGAAATGTCAAAAGCGTCAGTATATGACGCCTTGGGATGAGAACGGGTCTCAGTTTTCAGTGATAGGCACATGACTAATGGCTGGTCTGTGCAATTCCACAAACCTGGTAGTAGGATTTTTTTTTAGAAAGGAACATTTTAAAGAAAAAAGAAGTATGCCTAGTTAGGAGAATCAATGATTTATGAATAATTAATCCATAAACCAAGGGTGGCACCACATCTTCAAAAGTGGTGGGGCAAAATTGTATGATTTTGGGGTGTATAGAGGGGATTTATATTGTGTGATTCCTAACGCTTTACAACAAGGTTGGGCGTGTTGCCATTTGCTCATGTAACCCATATTACATTTTAAATTAGGTCTCATGAATTAATGATCTTTTAAAGCATTAATTGTTGTTTTTTATATTGATATACTATACATCATTAGAAATTTTCATTTTGACCTCTATTTTATCTAGGCATTCACCGATACCTCTTTTTCCAGAAGTAGGCCAATACTGCTACTTTAACATTTTTGGTATAATTGCGTGTGTAGAAGTGTACACGCCGATCTACTGCGCATGTGGAACTGTACACGCTGATCTTCTGCGCATGTGTAGAACTGTACACGCCAATCTACTGTGCATGCGTGTAACACGTCCACCGAGCGGACCCCAGCATACACTTTCAGTAGTATAAATACAAGTAGTCCGTGTCCGTGCTGTCCACAGCTGTGTACGCATCTGAACTGGAGTAAATGCTGCGAACTGCCTGGCTGCAAAGGCAACATGCAGGAAGTGTAAAATGTTTGTATATTATGCTAAACTGTGTCGATCAGTGCAATCAAATACGTGCGAGGTCCGTGAAATTGAGTTACTATACTGTACTAGTTATGGGAAGTTCGGATCATTTTACAGACTCAGGTCTTTGAATCTCGTGAATCAAAATGAACAAATCTTTTTTTCATTTCAGCAGAATATAATTAAAAATGTTACATGTTAATAGCCAAATTCCCCCAACACATCTGCAGTGCTTACACAACGTTAATCACATTTCGAATAAGAAAACTCTATAATGCAGCCAAGGCCAAAATTATGACAAACAGAAATGATTAATAAATTGCTTAGCTGGATCTTCAGGCTTACCAACGCATGCAGTTGGTTTATTCACCTCACCTCCCGATCCAAGTCGTTCGTTCTTTTGTCTTCAGCTATGCAGTCTGTACAGGAAACAGAAATGATTAGTTCACCTATCGAGTCTTCAGGTCTGAGTCGTTCGTTCATCCCGTAACAGCCCCATAGGCTAAAGAGCAGTCTTTACAGGAAACAGAAATAGTTTGTTCACTTCCCGAGTCTTCGAGTCTAAGTCATCTCAAGTCGTACCGGCTCAGTATCTTACAACAAATACAACATTACTTTATTATTATTGACTGTATGTTGTAATATATCTAGGTATCTTTTCTTTATCAAAGTGATTTTCCCCATCATATGGATAAAGTTCTTCTCTTTATTAAATCTCTTTATTACCAAATTCAATGTTATGGAACAATTTGTTTGCAAGGAAGGTTGGGTATTATTGCATCCAATATGGCGTATATCCAATATCACGTAACAAATTAACAAACGACTTAGACCCGAAGACTAGACACTGAACTAATAATTTCTGTTTCCGGTACCGACTGCATAGCCTTAGCGTATAGGGCTGTCACGGCATAAATGAACGACTCGGACTCGAAGACTTGGGAAGTGAACTAATCATTTCCTGTCAACACAAAATACAAATCACTCTCTGAGACAACTTGTTGTTCTCAGGTCATATTAAAGATTCGTTCAAAATAAACGAATCGTTCATGATCTATCCATCATTACACTGTTAATGGAATATTCAGCTTGTACTCCCATCACACTTACAAGCACAGTGACTGTATCTACTTCTGACTCACAGGCTTGTGTGGTGTATTTGGTGGTGGACACTGAGTCTTCCATATAATCCTGCCCTACAGCACTTATGCATGCCATTTCAATAATGTTATGCTGTCGCAGCACACAGCTAGGAAGGTGTCCTATTCAAAAGCCTTAATTCTGGTGGTTGGGTGTTTATCAACAAACATTTCCCTATATTACCATTCTGCTGTGTTCTTCATCGTGGACAAAGGGACACCACCACTCATGAGGAGGGACCTAATGTCTGCAGTGCATGTGAGGATTGAAAACAATCAAGTCCTGCCTCCTAATGCCCTTCCTGTGCCTGCTTATCCTGTGCCAGTCTTTCAGTGCACTGTTGCTGAGTCAACTGAGCTTGGATGTGCTAAAAACTTTATACATTGCATAAAGCTGGATTGAAAGGGCACGCCTGTGAGCCAAAAACTTTGCCGTCTGCCACTCTCTGTTCGTAGTGCTGTGTCAGAGGAATTAAATCGCTTGCAAGCAGATGGGGTGATCAAACACATTGATGCCTCTGCATGGGTTTCACCATTTGTTGTTACGCAGGACAAGTAAGGTAATATTAGGATGTGGGTTGACCTCAGAAAGCCAATTAAAGCAGTGATCGTGAACTCTTTTCCCTTGTCACATATGGATTAACTACTCTCTGATCTAACTACTCTCTTTCTCTACCAGTGACCTGACTAATGCTTACAAACAATTGCTGCTGCTGGAGGACAGTTGTGACCTCACAGCCTTTATTACTCACGTTAGATTGTTCAATTTTTGTTGTGCTCTTTAAAGATTGGCTTCAGCACCTGCGGCATTTCAGAAGATGATGACCATCATCCTGACTGGAGTGCCAGGTATTAAAAATGACCTGGACAACATTATCATCCATGCACGTGACATGTCTATGCATGACAAAGCACATCATGCGGTCTTACAAGGACTACAAGCTGCTGGCTTGCAGGTCAATAAAGAGAAGTGTTGCTTCCGGCAACCCAGCCTGCTGTTCTTAGGTCATACTGTTTCAGCGGAGAGTCTTCTTCCTGATGAATCACGTGTACAGGTGATACTCAATGGCCCTGCACCTTCTGATGGATCTACTTTGCGCTCCTCACGTGGACTTATGTCGTGGTACAGTAAGTTTATTCCTGGTTTTGCCACTGTTGTAGCTCCAGTGTGTGAATGTCTACAAGATCCAAATGGATTCAGCTGGTTAAAAGAGGCTGAACAAAGTTTGACCGAAGTTAAACGACTGCTAGCAAACAACCCTGCTTTGGCATTATTTGACCCCACACTACACACAATTGTCTCCACAGATGCTTTTGACTATGGTCTGGGAGCCATACTTTCTCAGGTCTGCCCGGATGGCACTCTACATACAGATTATCAGGCACTGAGAACCCTGCTTACCACTAATGGCGCTTTTCCACTGCATGGTACGGTACGGCTCGGTTCGGTACAGCTCACTTTGTGGCGCTTTTCCACTGCATGGTACAGCTCGCTTTAAATGGTACCACCTCTGTTGAGGTTCCAAGCATAACTTACCGATACTAAAATGTGACATGAAAACACTACGGATCACTGATTGGTCAGAGAGAATCGTCAGCGTCATTGGATTTGCAACACGAGACACCAAACCTGCTAGATTTAAATAGTCAGCAACAGCCACTGCAGTATTATTTGTTCACACAATTTTTATTAAACGACTTGCTTGAAAAAAAAATAAAAAAACTTGAAAAAATACATTTTGGTCTGAAGACTGGCCAGCTCCTAATAAAGACTGGTCAAGTCAAGTCAGTCAAGTCAAGTTTATTTGTATAGCACTTTTCACAATACAGATTGTATCAAAGCAGCTTCACAGTATTAAATTAAAATAATACAACAAAGTTTGTTTCAAGAGGAATTTATTGATTGATAAAATTAAATTAAATATCCACAACTGAGCAAGCCAAAGGCAACAGTGGCAAGGAACCGAAAAACTCCATCAAGTGACCTAATGGTGTCCTAAAACTCCATCAGGTGACCTAATGGAGAAAAAAAAAACCTTGGGAGAACCCAGGCTCAGTCGGGGGCCAGTTCTCCTCTGGCATTTATGAGCTAGAGGTCGGATTGTAGTTTGAACTGTAGGATTATATGAATGCCTGGCTGAAGAGATGCGACTTTAATCTAGTTTTAAACTGGGAGAGCGAGTCTGAGCAACGAACAATATCAGGAAGACTATTCCAGAGTTTTGGAGCCAAATGTGAAAATGCTCTCCCTTCCTTTGGTGGTTCTGGATATCCTAGGTATGACCAAAAGCCTTGAATTTAGTGATCTTAAAGAGCGCGATGGATTATAGGGCGATAGAAGATCCGTTAAATAGACTGGAGCTAAGCCGTTTAGGGCTTTATAAGTCAGTAGCAATACCTTGTAATTAATACGGAGCTTTATAGGTAACCAATGCAGTGATGATAAAATCGGTGTTATATGATCATATTTTCTTGATCTCGTAAGAACTCTAGCGGCGGCATTTTGGACTAACTGTAGCTTGTTTATTGAGGATGCAGGACAACCAGCTAATAAAGCATTACAGTAATCCAGTCTCGAGGTCATGAATGCATGAACTAACTTTTCTGCATCAGAAACTGATAGCATATTACGTAGCTTAGCAATGTTTCTAAGGTGGAAAAAGGCTGTTTTTGTAACATGAAATATGATTTTCAAAAGACAGGTTGCAATCAAGTATAACACCCAGGTCTTTTACTGTAGAGGATAAAGTAACAGGACATCCTATGATGTTAAAGTTGTATTGTGCGAGGTTTTGTGGGCGGTTTTTTGAACCGATAAGTATTACCTCTGTCTTGTCTGGATTTAATAAAAGAAAATTACGCGTCATCCAATCTTTTATATCTTTAACACACTCTGTCAATTTGGAAAATTTAGCGTTTTCATCCGGCTGTGATGAAATATATATTTGAGTGTCATCAGCATAACAATGGAAACTAATTCCATGTTTCCTTATAATATTTCCAAGTGGCATCATATATATTGAGAATAACAGAGGGCCTAACACAGATCCCTGCGGCACTCCATAGTTTACTGGAGTTATGATTGATTTTTCTCCATTTAAATAGACAAAATGGTAGCGGTCAGATAGGTATGATTTGAACCAGCTTAATGCTTGTCATTGAACACCAGTATAATTTTGTAGTCGATCTAAGAGTAATGTGTGATCTATAGTATCAAACGCAGCACTAAGATCAAGTAAAACTAGTATTGAGATACAGCCTTGGTCAGAAGCTAAAAGTAAATCATTTGTGATTTTAACGAGCGCAGTTTCAGTGCTATGATGCGGTCTGAATCCAGACTGAAACTTTTCATAGATATCATTTTGTTGCAAGAAAGAGCCCAGTTGAGCGGACACCACTTTTTCTAATATTTTAGACATAAATGGAAGATTTGAAATGGGTCTATAATTTGCTAGATTATTATGATCTAATTGTGGTTTCTTAATGCGAGGTTTTATAACTGCCAGTTTAAATGTTCTTGGAACATGACCTAAAGATAAAGACGAGTTAATAATATTGAGGAGAGGCTCTTCCACTACAGGTAACACTTCTTTCAGTAGTTTAGTTGGTATAGGATCTAATAAACATGTTGTTGTTTTAGATAAAGTAATAAGTTTATTTAACTCTTTTTGTTCTATAGTTGTAAAGCACTGTAATTGTTCTTGCGGGGTGATAATTGAAGCTGAATTATAAGGCGCAATTGAAGATTGAACGTTTACAATTGTGGTTCTGATGCTTTCTATTTTCTCAGTGAAGAAGTTCATGAAATCATTACTACTGAACTGTAACGGGATATTTTGTTCGGGTGACGTCTGTTTATTTGTTAGTCTAGCCACGGTGTTAAATAAAAACCTTGGATTGTTTTGGTTGTTTTCTATTAGTTTGCGGAGGTGCTCAGCCCTGGCCGCTTTTAGGGCCTTTTTATAACGTGACATACTGTCTTTCCACGCGATTCTAAAGACCTCTAAATTAGTTTGTTTCCATTTACGCTCTAAAATACGGGTTTCTCTCTTTAAAACATGTGTAGTATTGTTGTACCATGGTGCTTTATTTTTCTCTCTGACCTTTTTTAATTTAATAGGTGCAACCACATCCAATGTTCTAGAGAGAATGGTGCTCATAGTGCTAGTTAGTTCTTCTAGTTCATCTGTTTGTTTGGGTTCAGGCAGCAGCTGAGACAGATTAGATAAGCAATTTGAGAAATTATCTATGGTGGATGGGAGGATTGTTCTGCCTGGTTGATAACGCGACGCCGCATGACATATTACAGCAGTACGTAATATGCAAGTTACCATGTAGTGATCAGTGACATCATCACTTTGTGGAATGATATCTATATCGGTTGGATCGGTTCCATGTGATATAATTAAATCGAGTGTATGATTAAGACGATGAGTTGGTCCGGTGACGTTTTGCTTGACCCCAAATGAATTTAATAAATCTGTAAACGCAGCCCCTAACGCATCATTTGGATTATCTACGTGTATGTTAAAATCTCCAACAATTAATGCTTTATCGACATTGACTAATAGGTCTGAGAGAAAATCTGCAAACTCTTTTAGGAAATCAGCGTAAGGCCCTGGCGGTCTATATACGGTAGCCAAGGCTAGAGATAATAGGGATGTTTTTCTAACATCTAAGAGCGTAACATTTAGTACAAGACAAGTACTTCAAATGAAATAAACGTATAACCCGTTTTCTGAGTAACATTGAGAATATCTCTATAGATGGTTGCAACAAAGCCGCCACGACCAATCAGACGGGGCTCATGCTTATAACAGTATCCAGGAGGAGTAGACTCATTAATACCGAAATAATCATTTGGTTTAAGCCAGGTTTCAGTAAGGCAAAGTACATTGAAGCTATTATCTGTGACTATTTCATTTACAATAACTGCCTTAGGTGTGAGTGATCTAATGTTTAGAAGACCTAGCTTTAGAAATAGTTTTTGTTTACTAATAGCAACATTTTCTGTTTTAATAACAATTAGATTTTTCCTAGATCCTGCAGTAGATTTATTATTTGATCTCACTAAACGAGGAATAGACACGGTTTCTATGCAATGTTCTACACTAGTATTTATATCAGTTAAATTGGTGCAGCAGAGACTATGATTTGGACTTTTGGTTACTAGTCAAAGGGTATTTAACATTTTGGAGATGTTATCTGACAGAAGATCCGCTCCGAATCTGCTTGGGTGTAAGCCATCAGCACGGAAAAGCCTAGGACGCTCCCAAAACAGATTCCAATTATTTACAAAGAGCAGTTTCTGCTCATTGCACCATGACATTAACCATTCATTTAGTGCAAATAATCTGCTGAACTTTTCATGCCCTTGTCGGTACGTGGGAAGCGGTCCTGACACAATGATCGTTGTTTCAGGCGATGTGCTGCGTACCGTATCGATCAGATTCCTGAAGTCTTTCTTCAGAACCTCCGTCTGGCGCAGCCTGATGTCGTTCACTCCCGCATGCAGGACCACAGTTCCGACACGCTCGTCACCGTTCAGGATCTCGGGAACGCGAGCAGCGATTTCAGAAACACGAGCACCAGGAAAGCAGTGACTGCACCTTACTTTTACTTTTTATGGAATCGCCGATGATCACAGCATCGCGTTCTGTTTCGCGAAGAGGGGAGAAGCGGTTTTGTGTGGATAACTCGAAAACCGGGAGGGTCGGAGAAAGTCTTGGTCTAAACCTGACTCGCGTCTTCCGCTGCGGAACCACCCAGGCTTCGTGGTGGCGTGTTGGAGCCGGACTGAACGAGACCATGGCTGATCGCGACCGATGCTCTATAGCAGGGAAATGCACCCAAGGCTGTCTATTTTGCCATCTGCTCCGGTGCACCCACCAAATGACATGAACAAACACTAAATGAAAAAGTACACTGATGCTAAGCGAGGTAATCGTACTCTTTGGATTGTGTTATGGACTACTAATTTGAAAAGGAAACTAAACTGTTGTGTAAGACGTAATGTCTGGAGAACGCAAGTAAAAGAGTAAACAAGATTTATTCCATCCATTTGCTACTCCTGTCCCGTGTGCTTCATCACTAATAACTCCTGACAGATACCACACACTTTTCAGCTTTTAAAAAATACATTTCTTTCTTTCTTTTTTTTTGTTGTTGTTGTAATTTTTGTGTTTGAATATGTTTGATTTAATCTGTAATAATCAATTACTTTACTGTCTCATTTGCTATAAATTATGGTTTCCCACATTTGTACATTAGCTTACTCTTCATTATTTATTTTGGGAGGTCTTTTGAACTAGTCACAGATAAATCTGTGGAGACTTAGAGATGTGTCTGACTGACCACATTTCTTGGTTCAACAAGATTCTCTACATACTCCATACACTCAAAGGACAAGATGGTATCCTTCATTCCAATGCAGTGTAAATAAAAAATGACTGTTAGTGCTGCATGAAGCATTTACAGTTGCTTCATATAGGCCTTCTCAATTAAAGCTGTCATACATAGAGAAATCAGACAGGGGCGCTATAAACCCATGTTACTTCATAAGCGAATCTTGGATGTCACAGTGGCAGCTGAAAACCAGTAGGATAGTTTAAGATGCAAATAAGTAATAATAAAAATAAGAGTAAAATGATATTTGGGATAGTTTTGTATGAATCCTAATTAAAAACACGTTGAATCCAATTTCTTAATATGAAGAGCTAGAAGAATGACTATGAAAACTATGACCTAATAGTCTATTTAAAATATAAGAATATTCACCAGCATTTAATGTTGTTTATGTAGTGTGGAGAAGTAGGCCTATATGTCTCCCACCATTTAGGTATCTAATCAGTTTTTGTAAAGATGACATATGATTACTTGGACTGTAATGGATTTCCTGCAGTCTATTAAAAGTTGAAAGTTGATAATTGATTTTCAACCCTACACCTTTTCTTTGATTAATAACAACAACAACAATAATAATAATAATAATAATAATACGATTATAGCCTAAATACAATAAAATAAAACTATTAAAAGACGCACTTTTAAATGTAGGCTACTTGACATGAGCTGAGTTGATGCATTCGCTCCAAAACGCTTTTTGGACTAAGTGTTTCGTTGAATAGGTCTATACACCACACAATGTCCTCGCAGTTCAGTGCGTTTGAGTGGGCGAGTGGGGAAGCGCGAGAGGAGGGGTGAGGAAAGGAGGGGGTCTAGTCTACACGCACACGCGCACACACACACACACGCGTACAACCGCACTGCTCTTCCCTGCTCGCGCCGCGTCGCTGGGAGCCCGCTGGATTTCTTTCCACACATCACTCCGTCTCGCATATCGCCGTGTTTCATAATCGCACCCAAGAACAAGAGAAGAAGAGCGGGAAAAGGTGACTGTGGACCTCCAAAGACTAACAGAAAGAAAAGGAAACTCAACATCAGCTTTTCAAGATGAGCGAGGTGAGTGAATGAATCACGGCCCGGGGGTTTGTCATTGCAGTAAATGCATCAGTGACTGCAGGTAAGTCTCCTGTAGAGCTCTTTATCGCCTGTCTCGTTTAGGTGTTATGCCTTCGGGGGAAATAGATAGTTCGTCAAGTACTTGCGACGAAATGCACAATTTTAACTAAAATCAAGAAGGCTATCCTATGTTTTATTTGAAAAGTCGTCTTTAACACATAACATAGCAGTGCCTTTTTTTATTTTTTTACTTTCCATCCGTTTGAGCCTCCCCACCCCCATCCACCGCATCTCTGAAGCTGCACTAAACGCATCTGATCCGAGCCGCCAAAATCACCTAAGTGGAAAATGTGCTTTTCTTCCGCTTTTGGCCGCTCTTGTCCGCTCTTGTCCCAGAATAAATAAAAAGGATGCTGTCATGAATCAGTGGCATAATGGTTTTGCTAACTTTTTTTTTTTTTTTTGCGATAAGTTATTTTTTGGTTTAAGATAGGCCTAGGCTACTCTAACTTATCTAAAAAATGTCTTAAGCCAGATGTTATCTTACGCACTATTCAGGAAAAAGTTGGTAGAAATTCAAAACAAATATGTGGATACATTTTATACATGAAATTTAATTTTATGACATCACAGAATGTTAAGATTATTTGGAATATTAAATGGTTTCCCCTTAGCAACAGGCGAACTATATCAGAATATGGCGCGCATTTCCCGCTAGTTTATCAGTTGAATGATTGTGGTGGTAGGCTATGTCCACATTAATCAAAAACAACTCTCAGATTTACGAAATATTCAAGGATCCTTAAAAGGTTAAATTTAATCAGTCCACAGTAGACTTCTGGTAGAAACATTGAAAAACTGTCACTTAGTCGTAGGCCTATTCATTTTTTTGTTTTTAAGGTGTCCTGTTTTTTTCCTTCCCAAATATCTGATAAACCATAATTTCAGTATATTTAACTTCTTTACTTTTTTACAGTTGATCTAAACTGAGATCTAGTGTCTCAAGCTCTCATGACTAAAACAAAACTTTATTATAGGATTATTATATAAGATTATTTGAACTCTATTCTAGCAATAATAAACTTTTAAGTACAATAGTATTGCAATACGATGAAATATTTTATACAGCTAGTAGAATGTGATTTATAGACTGTTCATGTGAGCATTTCTCATGATGAAGAGATGGAAAATAGTTGATTGTAGAGATTACTCTTTCCTTCTCATACTCCAGATTTGTGTTGTAGGAGCTGGTCATATCTAATGACATTCTAACACCAGCTCAGAGCTATTTATGATGGTCAGGTCAGGTGACATTGCTTAGTTGTATATGACCCAAAATGCTTTTGTCATCACATGAACAGATTCTCATGTGTGATAGATGTTGTAAGACAATCCATGTTTTGTAAAATGAGCAGAGTGGAAAAGTTGAAGAGAATAACTTATATGACAGCTGGAACAAATCACTCCCACTGGGCAGATTTGTGGATCTACAGTTCATATACACACACACACACACACACACACACACACACACACACAAATCTGAATTGCGCTTTCTAGTTAACCGTTGAGATGGGTTGCATCTTATGTTACACTGTGAAAGGGTATACTAATATATATATATTTTTTAGTGCTGGGCAAAGATTAATCGCGATTAATCGCATCCAAAATAAAAGTTTGTGTTTGCATAATATATGTACTGTGTATAATTATTTTGTATATATAAATACACACATATGCATGTATTTATTTAAGAAATATTTGCATGTATATACTGTATATGTATTTATACATAATTTATATTATATATAAATATAAATAATTTATATATAAAATGTAAAAAAAAATCTTAAATATATACATGCATATGTGTATTTATATATACAAAATAATTAGACACAGTACACACACATATATTATGCAAACACAAACTTTTATTTTGGATGCAATTAATCGCGATTAATCTTTGCCCAGCACTAATATTTTTATTAAAAAATCTGATTATTTATAAAGTCTGGCTAAAACAGCTTAGTTTTATGAAACACTTGAGAACTAAACTCAAACCTCAAGTCAAGTCAAATTTTTTTGACTTGCATTTTACAAATTAAGTGCACATAGTTTCAAAGCAGCTTTACAGAAAATCATGATGTTAATGTTTATAATATCTTATAGTCTTATTTAGCAGAGAGCCAATCTATAATAGTTTACATTTTGCTATGATACAAGCAATCAAGCAGTTAAGAATCGCTATAGTACTGTATATATCGCCCTACAAAAGGACACTGTATGTATGCGAATAAAGTTGGGCATACTTATAAATCCCATTTTATATGAAGCTCTGTGATAATATTATGTTATGTGACAAAATAAAAAATGTTGAGATGTATTGATATAAATATAGAAATAGAGTTATGAGAAGATAATCTACTTCACTTCTGTACATACAGTATACTCACATAAAGCAATATATATTGTATGTGTGCAAAATACATTTTTACTGAATATAAATGTTTAGCTGTGTGATAATATAGTTTACATGTTGCGACACTAAAAGCAATCACACATTCGAGATTTGCTATATATATTGCTTTATGTGAGTATACTGTACTGTATGTACAGAAGTGAAGTAGATTGTTATATCAAACTTTGAATATATCACTAGCCGATAATATAGTTTAAATTTTGTATGATATAACAGTCAAAATGTTTAGATTTGCTATATAAAACTCTAAACATAATTAGACTAGTTAAATCATTCAAAACCGCTGTAATGTATATACAATGATATACCTGTTACTGAATTTTACATTGATGTGATTGTGTTTGTTGGTGAACCAAACTCTTTTGCACTGCAAGGAAGTTCTATGACTTTTTTTGCGGCATGTCCTGCTCACATACCTCTCATATGCAAATAGCGCAAAGCCCACCACCATGAACAGCAACCTCTTAAAAATAAAGGTTCTTGATTGACATCTATGGTTCCATGAAGAACTTTTAACACTCATAGAATATTTCTATTCCACAAAAGGTTCTTTATAGTGATTTTTTCCCCCTTTAGATTGTTAAAATGTCCTCACACTGAGAATTTTTTTTTTATTTTAAGAACTGTTCTATGGAGCCCCTTAAGTGACCTTGGCAAAAATAAAAATATACAGACTTTCACGTGCTCACGAGAAACTTATCTTGTGCTCACGATAGTTTCGCGATAGTTTCTCGTGCGCACACGACAGTTTCTCGTGAGCACGAGATACATTTCTCGTGAGCATGTGAAAGTCACATTTTTTTATTTTTGCAAAGGTCCCTTTAGGGGCTCCGTACTGTTCACTGAAGAGTTTTTTATGTAACCAAAAATGGTTCTTCTATGGCATAGCTGCAATAACACCACTTTTGAAACCTTTATTTTTAAGGGTGTACAGCACAAACTCTACTGGTTACACGGTATAAACGGCCCACCACACTACCCAACCCTAATAGAGACAATCAGAGAGAGAGTGAGCGAATGCGACATGCGGTGCTGAAATGTAAAGGGCATGGAGAAACAGCCACACACATAGCCGCTGCTGGAAACACTCGAGCTGAATTTGCATCAATGGCAACTTCAACTTCTGCAGGCTTTCCTGATCTCTCTCTCTCTCTCTCTCTCTCTCTCTCTCTCTCTCTCTCTCTCTCTCGCTCTCTCTCTCTTCCTCCCCACTCAACCTACAGCAGCTCCCTGGGGCGGCACTTAAATGCTGCAATCTGTCTCTGTCTCACAGCCGTCTCTCTCTCTCTTGCAGGCACACTTTCTCTCCCATTCCCACCCTCCCTCCATCATTTCACCTGCTCTCCAACTGCAGTTCTTACAGAATGAAACAAGACAGATCTTTATTGCCGAATCAGCCGAGAGATGCAGAAAGAGAACGAAGGGTATGATGTGAAGAGAGTGTCGGTGAATGGACGTGAGGCAGGGAGCGAAGGTGTTAATTGCGTGGGCTGCTTTTCCGTTTCTGTCTTTCTTTCACGCTGTCTGTGACCTTGCTTTTCCCTCCTCCATCCCCTGAGCTTTCTCCCTCCCTCTTCATTTAATTCATCTCGTCTTTCAGCCACATTTCACCCCAAACACAGATGTCTGTTTCCTCTCTTCCTGCCTTGTGCAGTGCAGCCGCTCCATAGACGTCTCTTCCGCTGTCTTGCTTTTAAATGGGAAGGAAAAAGTGCAGAATAAACTCCCGTCGCTCCGGGCCGAGGAATGGGAGAAGATAGTGGAGGTGAAAAAAAACAAACGCATTAGAGGGGGTTTACTGCTCCACTGCAAATCTCCATCCTATGGTGAATGGCTGCAGCCACATGATGTTACAGAAACGTTATGGCAATGTTGTTGAGACGTTGATTATGATTGGCAACTGCAACACTGACTCACTCTCATTTCTATCTCCTTTTCTCCATACATTCTGTTCCTGTCGTGTTTTTTCTCTACAGAATTGAATGATTTGAGAGCTTGACTGAGTGACATCTACAAAGTGTTTCCTTGAGAAATGTCTTGTTTCTTTTTTTAGCCTTGTTGATATTCACACATATAACATACATCTCAATCAGGGCTCGTAAAATTTCAAAATCGCTGGTAGCCCTTCAGGCAGGCACTCTTCAGATTTTGGTAGCCCGAAATGAATTTTACTAGCCCAGATAAAAAGACAATTTTCAATGTAGAAAATTGGTTAGGAGTCAAAACAATGAATCAAAAACTTTTTCAAAACACAAAATATCAACAAATATGCATCTGGTTCTAACTGAACTGAAATGTGTGTGACAAGTATGGAACATGAATCAGTCATGTCTGTGGCTCAGCCCCCAATGAGGGTATGAAAAAAATTAAAATAAAAAAATAACACTTTAGTTTAGGGTCTAATACTCACTCATACTCAGTCAGGGGGGTTCGAGAAAATGTTGATTTCTCTGATCTACATATGTGCATTTTAAGATGTTTTGAAGGCCAAAAAAAAATGGATAACAATAGCTTTAAAACCATGTAAGTGGGCAGCTGATTATTTTTCTCTCCTCATCAGCATCACACTCCTATTCTCTTTGTCTTCCCCTCCTAAAGCTGAGCTTTGACTGATATAGGCTTTTCATTTTTGTCTGTCAGTGAAGTAAACATAGGGTCATCTGATTTTCTCAGACGCATTCATTTACTGAAAGCTATAGGAAAGCTAGGTAGCCTAAGTTTATTAAATTCATTCACAGTATGTACACATTCATTATTGATCTTATTCCTAATACAGGGCCGTAGACAGGACTTCATAATCAAAGAGGTCCTGCATTTAAGGTTATTAGGGGGTTCAACTTTTTTATTTCTCTGATATGTCCATTTCAAGACATTTTAAGGCCAAAAAAGGATAAGAAATAGCTTAAAACAACGTCAGTGGGCAGTAGATTATTTGTCAATACCTGCTCTCACTTCTTATCTATCACTCTTTCTTTTTCTCTCAGTCTCCTCATCTTGCCCTGTCTATTCCCCTCCTAAAGCTGAACTTTTTTAATTTACTGAAGGCTACAAATGGTATATTAATTCTCAACATGTACACATTCATTATTATTCTTGTGCCCAACATGAAAACGGCTTTGTTAATGCTCTGTTAATGTCCCCTCACAATGACAGCAAACTAATTATTAGTCACGTTACATAGGCCTATTTTCAGTTCAAAATGGCGAAATTCGACAAAAGTATATTCGTTTGTCTGATAATTTTTGTCATTCGTTTCACATTTATGACCTAAAAAACTGTCAAATATGAAATGTTTAGTTTAGCTACTCACATCTTATCTCGCACTTGACCGTAAACTGAAGCGTCAGTCGCTCTGCTCAAATTCGCGCTCAGAAGCTTCTGTGTATATAAAGCCCGCCTACTTTGATTTGATTGGTCATCTCAAATATTCTGACATTGACAGACCAATGAGACTCAGATGAACACACACACACACACACACACCCTGTCCTCTGTTTCTGACGTGCGCTCTGCTCGGAGCCACTGCGGATTGAAGATGAAGAACGCGCTGAATCTGATTATAACAAGACTTAAGCGAACAGTATTTCAGATAGCCCGTCGGGCAGGCCGGTTATACATTTTGGTAGCCCGAATGGAAAACAATATAGCCCCGGGACGTCGGGCAGGCGATTTTGCGAGCCCTGTCAATGTTTCTTTTTTTAAATCAGAGAAATCTACCCAGACAGCAACATAGAGATCCGGCCCACATCTGGCATGGGTGGAATCCACATGTACTGTACCAGGTGTGGCCCAGATCTGGGCCGACACTATGTTGCTGTCTGGGTAGGTAAAAGTTTTAAGTACTTGGAGTTACCACAGTTATAGTTGACAGGATTGCTTCGTGTAAACAATTTATTAATGAATATACCATCATTTATCAGTCTTATATTCATTGTTCATCATTTTCATTTAAGTGAAAGTAAAGTAAGTACATATCAAATGATCTGTAACAAAGCAATAGTGACACATGGCAAAAACATAGTTACTCACACTCTTGTGATGTGTCATTACTGTCAGATCTAATATAGTCGGCCCTGTATCATTTGTTTTCAGTTTTTCTGAAAATCCTACGTCGAACTGTGTCTTGTTTAAAAACTAATCTGAAAGCCAGTCAGTATCTGGTGTGACCACCATTTGCCTCACACAGTGCAACACATCTCCTTCGCATAGAGTTGCCCAGGTTGTTGATTGTGGCCTGTGGAATGTTGGTCCACTGCTCTTCAATGGCTGTGCGGAGTTGCTGGATATTGGCAGGACCTGGAACATGCTGTCGTATACGCCAATCCAGAGCATCCCAAACATGCTCAATGGGTGACATGTCCGGTGAGTATGCTGGCCATGCAAGAACTGGGATGATTTCAGCTTCCAGGAATTGTGTACAGATCCTTGCAACATGGGGCCGTGCATTATCATGCTGCAACATGAGGTGATGGTCGTGGATGAATGGCACAACAATGGGCCTCAGGATCTCGTTACAAGTATCTCTGTGCATTCAAAATGCCATCAATAAACTGCACCTGTGTTCGTTGTCCATAACATTAGGGGTGTAAATATGAATCGATTCGCATCGATGCATCGATTATACAGCCGGCGATTCGATGCATCGATGCGTCCGCAAGAGTATCGATTCATGTGTTTATTTTGCCGCCTGTCTATTTTCAGCATCTGCTCCGACATATGCGTACAACCTACTAAGCTGCGGGTGGCGCTAACCTCATTATTGTCTTCTACTTTACACGCGTTACTTACGTTTCACAGTCTATCTATGTTCACACACATTGTTGAGTCTGACTTTCAAGAGCGATGGATCCCTCAGAGCGAGCTGGCAATGACAGTGAAATGTTACACACTCCAGTCGGCATCAAGTCATGGGTGTGGATGTATTTTGGCTTCAGGAAAACAGATTCAGAGCAGAATAAGAGATGTTGCTGTTTGTCTGATTGCGCCCGTTTCACACATACTCCGTTTGAAGTGCGTATGCGGTGCGTATTTTTTTCAGTACCCATGTTAACAGGTTAGAGCTTTCACACTGCACGCGGTTGCGGTCCATTTATCCGTTCCAGTTGCGGTGCGTATACAGCAGTGCAGAGATCGTTTCCGCACTGAGTCTATTTCTGCTGTGCTGCACGCGCTGAATTAAAGTGACAGCGCATGTTTTGTGGTCAAAATGAACACAGATTGACATGAAAATGTAGTAATTTCACCATAAATGCGTTTAATTAAATAAATTGTTGTAATCTCACCATAAATGTATTTAATTTAATTCTACTATTTTTCACAGTCATCTTTTTTACTTTAAGACCGGGGTAAAGCAAGGAAAACTACAATTTACCTCAACAAGGCGACATAATGAACAACATTCATTCGTGGAGGTGGAAAAACAATTTCTTTGTGACATGCAATTGTATTCTGTATTCTCAATAAAAGGCAAATTATAAATTATTTTTGTTGATTTATTTGAAACTTAATAGATATCATGTAAAAATCTAGTATTGAATCGTATCGAATCGAATCGAATCGTATCGCGGGGAATTCTGAAGTATCGAAAATAATCGAATCGTTGGCTTAAGAAATCGGTATCGTATCGAATCGTCATGTAGGCTCCGATTTACACCCCTACATAACATACGCCTGCCCATACCATAACCCCACCACCACCATGGGAAACTCGATCCACACCGTTGACATCAGCAAACCGCACACCCACACGACGCCATACATGCTGTCTGCAATCTTCCCTGTACAGTGAAAACTAGGATTCATCCGTGAAGAGAACACCTCTCCAAAGTGCCAGACGCCATCGAATGTGAGAATTTGCCCACTCAAGCCGGTTACGACGACGAACTGCAGTCAGGTCGAGACCCCGATGAGGACGACGAGCATGCAGATGAGCTTCACTGAGACAGTTTCTGACAGTTTGTGCAGAAATTCTTTGGTTATGCAAACCGATTGTTACAGCAGCTGTCCGGGTGGCTGGTCTCAGACGATCTTGGAGGTGAAGATGCTGGATGTGGAGGTCCTGGGCTGGTGTGGTTATACGTGGTCTTCGGTTGTGAGGCCGGTTGGATGTACTGCAAAATTCTCTGAAACGCCTTTGGAGACTGCTTATGGTAGAGAAATGAACATTCAATTCACGGGCAACAGCTCTGGTGGACATTCCTGCAGTCAACATGCCAATTGCTCCCTCAAAACTTGCGACATCTGTGGCATTGTGCTGTGTGATTAAACTGCACATTTTAAAGTGGCCTTTTATTGTGGCCAGCCGGAAGCCCCCATTTCCACTGTACACGACATTCGCATACAATTGTTGCATTTCGCCCCCTAGTGTCAGTTGCTCGGAACTTTGAAATTGGTCGTACCGTTACCCTCAGCAATTCGCAATGGTAAAATTAATGCTTTTAATGAATGTAATGCATGCATGAATATATCCACACAAAACAAATGACCCTCAATACATCTAAAATAAAAACAAAGTAGATTTTATAGAGCTAATCAATATAAATATTGATTTAATAATGATAAAATATTTTTTTTCTGCCATAATTATTAAAGTCCCTGTAAAGTCAAAATTAAGTATGTGTTCTGAGTTTGTCACACCACAGAAAAATGTTTATTAGCCAACCAGACAAATTTCAATGATAAAAAAAGCCGGCAAGTACATAAAATAAGCTATCAAAATCTTGAAAATATGAGCAGTTGTCTCTGCTCTCAAACGCTGGGGGCGTGTCCGCTGGCTGCGCTGAAACCACGCCCACTCGCGGGAAAGCTGCTGTCGCCACACTCAACTGTCACCGCTACAGCCGGAATGGATGCTCCTAGCAGCTTAATTGGTTTTACAAAGCCATACATGTTCGAGCCTGGACTACTATAATTATAACATAAGCACACAAGGCAACTTACACTCATTGGTGGGCACGCACTGCTGATGATGGCACCAGTTGTCGGCGTGACAGGAGTATGAACACCGAGGCGGGAGATAGTCGGTTCGGCTCCATTCACCAGTAACAGTGAATCCCAGTTGTCTCCGACGAAAGTTTATAAAACTATCCCGTGTAAAATGATCACTACAGAGGCGGGTTTTGGCGGTGATCCTCAGCTCTCCATCAAGGTGGCTCACCTATTCACTCATTTATTCACAAAATTAATCCACATCTTCTTGATGTGATCGTTTTTCGGAAATTTTAATAAGGACACCGATCTGTTTTGTATGTGATCGCATCCAGGTAGTATGCATTTCCGTGACGAAGGCATAGCTAGCTAGCAAACTGTAGGCTGTAGTAACTAATAATACTGACAGTAACTCGCGATCGGCAAACTGATGTGATTGTGCTCTATTTATATTGTTAGGGGAGGGGCCAGCGTCAGGGGCTCCAGTGCGTCATCAAGTAGGGGCGTGTCCATGAGCTCAGGGGCTCAGGTGCGTCATCGAGCCCCCGTTTTAGCCCCGCCCAAAAAATCCGGAACACAGCAATGGTGAAAAACTGTTTAACGGTGTAACTCCACAATTCAGTACTTCACAGTTCACAGTCTTCGTAATATGTTTTAGCAATACATTTCTAACATTTATAATGTGTTTAGAATTTTTTTGTAGAATTGCCTTTACAGGGACTTTAATAACTGCCATTTTGCAGAAATAGCGTTTACAGAAAGACGTTAAAAACTTAAAATATTGGTAATTCTAGCTTCGCGCTCATAGTTTTGATTAGAATACATTACATCCGGTCGACCGGTAGCATACAGTCTAACCGCAGAAGTTCAGATATTTCAATGCATCCGAAGCTCAAATCGGATCCAAAATTTCCGCATACGCATATTAACTCGGAACTCCACGCAGCTCCCGTATTACTATCCGTTGCAAATGAAGGATTTCCGGTCCAACGGCTGTCGTTTGTCATGTGCAGTGGAAAGGCGGCTTAAGGCACAGCACACATGTGCAATAATCATGCTGTCTAATCAGCATCTTGATATGCATACCTGTGAGGTGGAAAGATTATCTTGGCAAAGGAGAAGTGCTCACTAACACATATTTAGACAGATTTGTGAACAATATCTGAGAGAAATAGGCCTTTTGTGTACATAGAAAAGTCTTAGATCTTTGAGTTCAGCTCATGAAAAATGGGGGCAAAAACAAAAGTGTTGCGTTTATAGTTTTGTTCAGTGTAGTTCAATGACCTCTTATATGTCAAAAGATCAGGGAATTCTGTCAGGTGCTTTATATATAAACACTTTTAGAGATTACCTTCATGGGATCATTTGATGGATTTAATTTTAATTAATTAATTTAGTTTTAAGTCATTTTTAATTTGACATTTTATTAATTAACGTAAATATATTTTAGCCCTAGAAAAAAATTAAATAACCCATTAAACATGAAAGTGTAACAACCATTTAAGACATTCCTCCTTATATAGAACCTTTTTGGCAAAAAGAGTTCTCTAAAATTGAGTCAAGAACCCAGGTGTCATAATGGGTTGCAGCAAATGAAGTTTCGTTAAACAAAGTTAACCAAATATGCATACCATTTATTCTATCCGACTTATTTGCAAGTGTGAACTCGTGAAACAGACGATGAAGAGTAAGATCAGGTTAAAAGACTTAAATAACACACCCAGAGAATACAGACAACCGAAGCATTAACACGAACGGACAAATTAACTCTAAAAAGACTGCAACTTAAATACAAAGCAAATGAGGGAAATAATGACTAACACCTGTGATGATTAATGAATCTCCATAGTAACTAATAAGTGGTGGGAAACGAAACAGAGGACAGCAGGAACGAATGAAAGCAAACTAAGAGTCCATGAAAATGTAACTTTGGTGCTTTCACACCTGAGCGTTTGTTTCGGAACCGGGTGCGTTTTGTCACTTGGTTCGGTTCGTTACGGCAATCACACGGAGCCGCACTGAAACAATCGCTCCGAGATCGCCTGAACAAGGTGGTCTCGGCCCGATTACAAACGGACTCTGGGGCGGTTCGCTTGAGGTTTGAAAGCAATCCGACCCAACGGACCAACAAACCAAATTGTATTATATTTCATATCTGGAAACGTGCCATATAAATAGCAGTAGTGTCTGATTGAGCACATTACTTATCACGGTTGAAAACCAAAAGAGCACCTCTTCATCTTAAAATGTTGTGTTATTGCGCTTCTCCATGCAAGAATGCTGTCCAGATGAAGCCTTGATTCCTGCTCTAGCTGTGTTATAACATTCGTACAGTGTTTGTATGCATCTTGACACTGATAACCTCTAGACAGCACTAGGAGATCCAGAGAGAGCGTGTTTGAATTTACTGTAGTATTAATACGAATGTAGAATATCATTTAACAGCGGGAATTTAATATACTGTACAATTCAACTGATGTGCATTCACAGGTTTCTTGTATATTGCCTCATGCAATCAGATTTATAATGTATTTCTTTTCTGTTTTTAATTCAAGTGTTTCAGAATGTAAAGCTGTTTTTGGACTGTCAAGCTTGTTATTCATTTGTTGTGATCATTTATATTTTGATATGCAGTTCCAAATAATAAAATAAATTGGATGGAGCACCTGTTATTTGTAAACAAGCTATTTTATTTACTGGACTATACACAAATGGGCATTACTCCATGGAACACATACTATGAATCATGTAATTATGACAAATAGAGACTGAAATGTAGGTGACACTGATACGACTGATATTAATTCAGATTATAAAACTAGGTCATGTTGTATATCTTTATGTGTGTGTTTCTGTATGGATATATGCTATATAGTTTAGCATTGAAGCTTTGAAGTAATTGTACTAAATGATCTTGATTTCTTAAGACACAAGATCCAAACACACACATTCACTACCACAATACAAATACATATGATGAGAGTTAAGTCCTCTTTAGACATCAGTATTCTTTAATAATATATTATAATAAGATATAATGCTATTCTTTATCAAAAGTAGGGTAGGGACACAAGTAGGGACACAATCTCTTGATTAAATTTGAGTTCTCGATTAAAAAAAAAATGTGAGAATTTGCTATTGCAATTTACTTGTGTCAATTAACCAGCAATATACCGGAAGGGGCGCATTCCACAGACGAGAATCCATGAACCACATTATTAGCATGTTTTCTAAGGCTGCACAATATATTTAAACCATTTAAAATGAACATATACTGCTATTGTGAAATCTTGAAGGCTGTGATTAAATAAAATAAATATATGTGTTGCGGGTTTCAAATGAAGCGCGACGCTTTGAATATTTACATGCGTGCACAGTTTCTTTCGGCATCTCAGAGCGGCTCTGTTCGCAGTAAACGCTGCTCCACACAAACTCAGTTTCTGCATGTGCTGGTTTTTGGGTTTTCAATAATGTACATTTGAGAACGCATACGTTCACACATAAATGAGACGTTAAACCGAGGTCCTGACTCTCTGTGGTCACAAAAAATCCAAAATTTGCCCAGTGGCCTCTGTCCATCATGGCCTCCTAATCATCCCCATATATATATATATATATATATATATACTGTGTATATATATATATATATATATACACACTCACCTAAAGGATTATTAGGAACACCATACTAATACTGTGTTTGACCCCTTTCGCCTTCAGAACTGCCTTAATTCTACGTGGCATTGATTCAACAAGGTGCTGAAAGCATTCTTTAGAAATGTTGGCCCATATTGATAGGATAGCATCTTGCAGTTGATGGAGATTTGTGGGATGCACATCCAGGGCACGAAGCTCCCCTTCCACCACATCCCAAAGATGCTCAATTGGGTTGAGATCTGGTGACTGTGGGGGCCATTTTAGTACAGTGAACTCATTGTCATGTTCAAGAAACCAATTTGAAATGATTCGAGCTTTGTGACATGGTGCATTATCCTGCTGGAAGTAGCCATCAGAGGATGGGTACATGGTGGTCATAAAGGGATGGACATGGTCAGAAACAATGCTCAGGTAGGCCTAAAGTGTGCCAAGAAAACATCCCCCACACCATTACACCACCACCACCAGCCTGCACAGTGGTAACAAGGCATGATGGATCCATGTTCTCATTCAGTTTACTCCAAATTCTGACTCTACCATCTGAATGTCTCAACAGAAATCGAGACTCATCAGACCAGGCAACATTTTTCCAGTCTTCAACTGTCCAATTTTGGTGAGCTTGTGCAAATTGTAGCCTCTTTTTCCTATTTGTAGTGGAGATGAGTGGTACCCGGTGGGGTCTTCTGCTGTTGTAGCCAATCCGCCTCAAGGTTGTGTGTGTTGTGGCTTCACAAATGCTTTGCTGCATACCTCGGTTGTAATGAGTGGTTATTTCAGTCAAAGTTGCTCTTCTATCAGCTTGAATCAGTCGGCCCATTCTCCTCTGACCTCTAGCATCAACAAGGCATTTTCGCCCACAGGACTGCCGCATACTGGATGTTTTTCCCTTTTCACACCATTCTTTGTAAACCCTAGAAATGGTTGTGCGTGAAAATCCCAGTAACTGAGCAGATTGTGAAATACTCAGACCGGCCCGTCTGGCACCAACAACCATGCCACGCTCAAAATTGCTTAAATCACCTTTCTGTCCCATTCTGACATTCAGTTTGGAGTTCAGGAGATTGTCTTGACCAGGACCACACCCCTAAATGCATTGAAGCAACTGCCATGTGATTGGTTGATTAGATGATTGCATTAATGAGAAATTGAACAGGTGTTCCTAATAATCCTTTAGGTGAGTGTATATATATACTATTTGGCTTCATCACTCAGTCTCCTCTCCACCAATAAGCTGGTGTGTGGTGGGCATTCTGGTGCAATATGGCTGCTGTCGCATCATCCAGGTGGATGCTACACATTGGTGGTGGTTGAGGAGATTCCCCCTTCTATGTAAAGCGCTTTGATTGCAGAGAAAAGCGCTATATAAATGTAATCAATTAGTATTATACATGTAAATAATTAATTTGATCATTCATTTACTTGTTTAGTTACTAATTTAGTTCATAATTTACTTAATTTATTACAGGAAATGACGCGCACAAAACATGAATTATTGTCCAACATTTTCTGAGTAATTGGTGATAAAGAAAAATCACAAGGCGAGCCAGTGGATATCACAAAAGCAATGTGCAAACTTTGCGTGAGAGTTATGCCAGTGATGAAGTCTCAAACACCAGTAAATTCACTACAGAAAGCAAATTTGCAAATTAGCCCCACCTCCACTCAATCACAACATCTCAGAATACCTGATCCACTTGGTCAACTTTACTGTAGTAAATGCTGCACAATGGCAATTAGAAATACTGGTTTACGTCACCAATATATGTTTGAACCAGAAACCGATTCAGAAGGCTTGTCTACAAGTCTACAGGCTTGTCTACAAGTCGATGTATCAGAATGGTAATGTGTTTTATGTATCGTTCTCTATAACGTTGGACACATAACTATAATTAATATGTATGATATGATAAAAACATATTTGGGACGTAGAGAACAACTACAATTTCAAACTGCGTCTTTTTTTTCACTGCAGTTTTAAGGAGAAAATACTCAGCAATGGTATTGACTTATGAATTTGCACAAATGGTTTGTCTTAAAGCATATTAAAAAAACACCACATAGACATATAAACAACATTAAAAACCTGATTTTCACCACAGGGTGGCTGTTTTTGAAAGTCAGTGTTTGAAGTAGGCCTAAAGTTGCTCTTCATTTTCATTGATGACTGATTCTTTCAGTGTTCGGGAATAATATAGACTGTTAATAATTTTAATTAT
Organism: Leuciscus idus; assembly: GCA_021554675.1. Lineage (NCBI taxonomy): Eukaryota > Metazoa > Chordata > Actinopteri > Cypriniformes > Leuciscidae > Leuciscus > Leuciscus idus. The sequence goes on along the minus strand of CM038622.1, from coordinate 53,390,231 downwards.
AATTCATTGTATAATAGACCAAAATGTTTTTAAAACACTTTCTATCATTTGTAAGCTAATCTATCTAGTATTTCATTATCCTCAAAGCACGTCAGTCATGCGGTGATGCGCTATGAAATTATTGTGGGGCAAATTAATTGTTATATTAATTTAATAATAAAAGTAGCCTAATAATAATAATTTAATATATTAATCCTCTTGATATTGCCGATAGATTATGCTTTTGACGATTTCTCTGGCCATTGTTGATAACAATATCATTGTCTATCGCCGCTATGCAGCACGGGGGGTTATCGTGTGCCGCGCCTATTAGGCCTACTCATATGCTGATTGGGTAGATTAACTGAATGTGTTCCTCCCTAACTTTTTTAATAAAGCATCATAAAGTTTTGTTTCATAGCAAATTGTTGAACTGTAATCAGTGCCGCTGCTAGCCATTTTGGTGCCCTAAGCATAATTCCTTTATGATGCCCCCCACCCTGACCCCGAGAAAAAAAACAGTTTGTTTTTGCCAGTTTAACTTTTTATTACCAAACATATAACTCGATATCAATAACACAATAGCAGCATCACAGTATAAAACTTAAGAACACTAAAAAGAGAAAGTAAAATCTTCACAGCTTTGCTGACTTTGTAAACATATGTAGAATAGCCAACACACACTACACATTTGAAAGTGCAAACTTTTCTTCAGTAAACAGAATAGCAAAATAAAAAATGTATCAAAATAATCCAGACATGTTTTTCCCAAATTCAGTGTCACTTTGAATAAATTACATTTATTAGACAAAATATTCAAACAAAGAATCTCATACCGGAAAAAATTATAAACATTTAAAACTGAAAGCATGGCAGCCAATGAGTTCTCCCCCTTTATTCCTTATTTATCAACTATTTGATAAATCTAATCTAATCTAATATAAAAGCATAATAGAATGAGGTGCAATAATGCACACATTAACAGTATTGTTTGCTTCATATCATTCATAATGACATTTTATATTTTTTATATATTTAACAGGAATTGTTAGCCTACCATGTGCACTGCACTAACTGCTAAAGTTAACTGTTACTGAGAAAGTATTAACCACCGTCACGTCAAAATAAACCATAAACTACTGCTCAATATCTAAAGAAAGAAAGAAAGTAACAGCTAGCTGGCGTCAGTTATTTGTGAAATAGGTAATGTTTAACAGTAAAATCTCAATTTAGCTTGCACCGAAGTTATAAGTTATAATAACATAGTTTGCTAACATTAACGTCAGCAAGTTCGAGGCGCGTTACGATTAGCAGCAGCACCTTGCAGCACACTTTCCCGTATTTAAGAATGATTAAACATGGACTTACCTGCAAGTGATGCACGGGCATCATCTCGCAGTTTCTTCTTCTTTCTTTTCTCAGATCCTAACTCCTGCTGTCTTTTGGGGGCCATTTCCAAAAAAGTTACCTACTGCCTGTCTGTCTGTCAAGCTTCGTCCGCGCAAACGCGAACGCGTCCCTCGCGAACAACCGGCACGGACCATCCAACGTGGGGGGGCGGTGCTATCTAGACTAGAGCAATTAAATTATCTTGTTCCCCCGTTTTTGTTACATATACATGGCTAAAATGTGCCTAATAATATTTATATAGGCTAATGAAATAATATCGGCATTATAATTTTTTTTTTTCATTAGGCTATTTTTGGTGCCCCCTCAGCACTTGGTGCCCTATGCACAGCGCGTGATGCGCGTGGTGGGAGCGGCGGCGCTGACTGTAATCATTTACATGGATGGAGCAGCTCGGTTAACAAACTCCATCTCTGCATATGCTACGAGTTTGGATTGACATTATGATCGAGTCATGGCATTGGCTGGATGCACTGCACATTTTATGTATATACTTCTTCAAGAGTTGGCAAACAACTCCAACACAATCTGATGTATCTGAAAAAACTGCATTTTACTGTCAAGACATTAAAAGTTGAAAAACAAACCAGTAAGAAATGTACACCTCAACATCAGCAACTCAAGATGTTTGAGTCACATGCATTTGATTTGTTGAATAGAAACATTGCATAGCTGCAATTTTAACTTTACAATTGCAGTTATATGCATATGCAATATGAAAAGTAGCAGTTATCATTCCATTAACTGTAGCACATATTTTGCAGTAGAGCTGTTATACAAAGCTGTAATACTACTGCAGTTCAGTTCTGTAATTGATACTTGTATTACACAAAAATTTGGTTGTAAATAATGCCCTATATACTACACTAAACTATAGTTGCACTGTAGTCAACTGCATATCCTGGGGAAGGCAACTGGCTGTACTGCATTTACACTACAGCAGACACAATTTTTAAATCCATGTACGCACTGCAGTACAGTTTGTGATTGTGCAGTAAAGCATCATTGTGCGACACAAAACTACACTTTTTACGGCATAAATTGCAATAATACTGCAATCATACTGATTGTACTTATAATCAACTTATAAGTACAAGCTTCTTTATCAGCATAACACTGCCAGTGAAGCACAACTTTGTGGGACTGTATGCGCACACATCCACTGAATCATTAATGGTGTTTTTTGTCTTTTTAAAAGTTTGACATCCTCTGGTCTCTGCATGTTACAGTATATGAAAAAGAGCAGCTTCAGTCACATGGGTTTAAAATTACATAACGGTGAATAAATGATGGCAGAGTTTTCAATTTAGGGTGAACATCCTCCACGGATGGTTTGCAATCAAATTATTGATTGTATGTAAAAATATTTTGCAGGACCTACATCATTATTGAGCAAAGGGCAACACTTACGAGTGTTCGCTGTTGTGATCTCAATCAACCGTGTGTAGCCCAAAGCAGACAGTATATCGCCGGCGTGTGTCTGACCTCTCTCTCTCTCTTTTCCCTCCAGCGTGGACACACAGGGGAGGCCAACAGCAGCCAAACATCCTCCACAGACAACAAAGGTCTGTCTGCGTCTCTACGCATCTCTTCATACAACCTCTCTCACAATGAAACACTGGGACAGTGTATCTCACATAATCTCATTGTGCATTCCAGCTGTAATTTAGACACTCTTTACTTTGCAACTATCAAGCGATGCATTATTTGTGGGGTTCAGAAAGCAAGCCACCTAGCATCCATCCACAAACACCCCAGCATTACAGCAGAAAGTTTTGCATGGGCACATTAGAAAATGTACAAATCTAGTGTCATTTGTGTCCTTTTTGAAAAGTGCACTTAATTGTATTGAATGTGCACTTGTAGTGTAAAAATTATATTAAAAAAACACATTTACACTTTCATGACTTTCCTAACACACTTAAGTACACTTAAAAAGTACATTTTGTAATTAGAAATTAAAAGTTTTACTTACAAGTACATTTTAAATATTGTTTTAATATAGTTTTTTGTCATACTTTAAAGAAGTACACTTGTTTTGACGTGTTGGCTATCATATTAAAATATGTCAAGTACTTTTATTTTAATTTTAACTGTAGTATGTTGTTCGATATTAATACATTTTAAATGTACCTAAATTGTAACTTCATCATTACAAATGTGTGATTACAAACAATAATTTGAATACATGATATACAAGCTTCAATATAAATATTTATATTATTAGAATATTTAATTTACCACAAATCGTTACAGTGCATTCGGCAGTATGCTTATTTCAAAAGACAATAGAGGTCATTTTGAAATTGCATATAAAGATGCACTTAAGTCCTACTTAAGTGAGTCAAAATGCACCCTAAAATTCAGCTAATTACATTTAATATGAATTTAAACTTACATTTAAAATACATTTCCATTTTACTGCAGTTAACATGGAATTAAGTGCCTTCAAATATTACATTCAGTTTGTACTTAAAGGGATAGTTCACCCAAAAATGAAAATTATATCATTACTCACCCTCAAGTCGTTCCAAACCCGTAAGACTTTCGTTCATCTTCGGAACACAAATGAAGATCTTTTTTAAGAAATCTGAGAGCTTTCTGTACTCTACCTTTCTGTACAACTACTTTGATGCCTTAAAAAGTTCATGAGAGATTGTAAAACTAATCCAAATGAATTGGGTTTAATACACATTTTCTGAAGATACACGATTGCTTTATATGATGAACAGATTTAATTTAGGCTTTTATTCACATATCAACTCACACATCAGTTATGGCAAACGCTAGAGGTGTAAATTGGACAGTTCATCACAATATGGTACGATATCGATTCTCTCAGCCAGCGATACGATATTTGCCAATACCGAGTCAAAACATTTTACGATTCAATTCGATTCAGGGCTCTATCGATTAATTTATCGATATTTAGATATTATGTGCCAAGTTTACACAACCAGTTACGTTTATTAACTCACAAATGAAACCAAAATATATAACATGAACATTTAATTAAACTTTTTGAAAATTGCACACCCTCTCCCAATTGGGACATTTACAACAGAAGAGTTAATTTGCAAAAACAGATAACTCCGTTCTTGTTCATTTTCATAAATCATGTTTATTTTATTTTATTGTGCATTCCAAGTAATATCAATCAAACTGCAGCTGGGTTGTTTTGAGTAAGTAATAATAACTCTAAAAAATACAGGTTACTTACAAAATTAAAGTTAATTGAAAGTATGTTTTTTATATATTAAAAGTTAGTTTTTTTAGCAAAAGCAGATAACTCCAACAATCGTTTTTTTTTTTTTTTTGCAAAAGCAGATTACTCCACATTTCATGTTTCAGAGTTTAAAAAAACCAAGTAATTGCTGTGCTAAATAATAAAACACTCAGTTAATCTTTGTAACGTTAATATCCTCAACTGACATAGACGCCTGACAAACTTTGTTGTTGTGATTAGATGCAATACAGGGAGCTTTTTCCTTTTCCCGTGCTGCTTTAACAAGTTTCCGTGAAAAAGTTTCAGCTTTTATTTTCCTTTTTGAAGATATCACAGGTTCATCAAGTTCGTTGAAATTATCCATCCTCGATTACTTTTAGGCCCCGATCACACCTGACGCGTTTTTTGCAGTGAGAGGTGCCTTTTTTAAATTGGTTTCCTATGGCAGTGAGCATTCTGCGCACTGTTTATGCGCCTGCTGCGCCTCGCGTTTTTGCAGTTGAAAAAAAAAGCAACTCTGAGCGGAAAAAGTGCCCCACGTCATCGCGTTTTTTTCCACTGTCCAATCAAATGAATGGAGAGGCGGGCCTTCCGTTGTAGTGATGAAAGCTACAGTTGCTTGAACATTGCTGGTTCTGTGTGATGGGGCAGTGCTGTTTTTCGAACCTGAAAAACGCATTAGGTGTGATCGGGGCCTAAAACTGAGTTTTCGGGTTGTGTTCACAAATAACAAGGGTGCTGGCTGCTTGTCGGTTTCTTCTGTAAAACACGAACTCGCGATGCCTTTACAGTGGACAATACCGGCTTTTGTTACAAAACGTGTTTAGGGTTCAGTCAATCTTGTCGGGCGTCTAGTTCAGCTGAGAAAAGTTACGTGAGGACGTGGAGTGTCAAAATAAAGGTACCATATATCAATATTTTATGTGTGGCATCAATGCATCGATCCATATCGATGTATTGTTACACCCCTAGTAAACGGTAGCATCCAGCAGGTTCGTTTGAGCTTCTGTTTTATGTTTGCTGATCAATGTTTAAATGTGAATAAAAGCCCAAAATCTGTTCACCATAAAAATCAATCAAATCTCTTTAGAAAAATTTGACTAAAATGCTCAATTCATATGGATTCGTTTTACGATCTCTTTATGAACTTTTTTTAAGCATGGTAGGTGTGTAGCTTTATTACAGAAAACTCTCAGATTTCATCAAAACAATCTTCATTTGTGTTCCGAAGTTGAACAAAAGTCCTATAAACAAAAGTTTGAATGACATGAGGGTAATTAATTACAGCATTTTCTTTTTTAGGTGAAATATCCCTTTATTCTTTTAAAGACTATTATTTCCTTAACACTTTACAATAAAGTTCCAATTAATAGTTTAAATGAATGCATTAACCAACAATCAGTAATACTTTTGTTGCAGTATTTATTCATCTTTGTTAATGTTAATTAATAAAAGTACAACTGTTCATTGATTGTTCATGCAGCTCAGGCCATCCTTAAAAATATTTTGGTTTGCAGTAACAGAAAAAAAAAAAAAAAAAAAAAGTTGGTAGGTAGGTCTATTTTTATTTTATTTTTTCAAGATTCAATGTAAAAAAAAAAAAAGTATAATTTTGGTCATGGTGATTACGTAGGTAGGAATTTAAACAAATTTACATATTGTGACGCCACTGACAGTTTTTCCAGAACTTCGTGCCAAGTTAAAGCGGTGTCGAGAGAAAAAAGAGAGAGATTTTGAATTTTTTTTATTGTTTTTTATTAAATAACATTTGAAAAACCTGTAAATTGAACACCAAAGAACAATATTAACTGTTGCTGGTGATGCGTTCATGTAACATGTAAGGGTGGCGCTGCCAATAACGCACCTAAAAGCTGTTGTTTGAAGAGTAAAAAAAAAAATCGGTCGGTCTTAACGCAAGTTTACAACCGGCAAGTCGGTCAGACTAAAAGGAAAAAAATAATAATAACTGGGTCGGTCCTAAATTGACAGTGTCGGTTGGGTTACGGCACACAATAATATTTTAAAGGATTTTAAAGATGATAAAATGCATTTTAATTATTTTTCATTGGTAACTCATGTGAACAAATGCGATTAACTAATGTTAGCAAATGGAAATTATTGTAAAGTGTTGCCATTATTTCTGTAATAAGTATTCTTTTTAAAAGCATGCTAAAGTGTGCTTTTTTTTCACAACGGTGAACTGGTGTCCTGATGAGTTGATTCACTCTGTGGTTTGGTCATTGTGTTCTAGAGAAGGCATCTGACTCTGCAGGAAAACCTGAGCAGGAGGAAGAGGTCGATATCGACCTGGAAGCCCCAGAGACGGAGAAAGCAGCCCTCGCCATCCAGAACCAGTTCAGACGCTTTCAAAAGAAGAAGAAGTAGAGATACTTGAACAATTAGGACATCTTACACATGCTTTAGGAAGAAAATGTGAGGAGGGAAAGAAAGCAAGAGAAAGAGAGAGAAGCATAACTTAATCGAGCATGAAACATATCTAGTCTCCTCTCTGCTGCTCCTAAAGCCACATATCTACCCCATGAACCCCTGCCCCAAAAATCTCCTCTTTAACGTCCCGCTTTATCTCTGTCCTATATGAGAAGCCATTCTGAGAAAAACGATCTCCTTCTTTCACACATAGAGTAAGCACAGCACATGACAGTCGCATCAGAAAAGCACATTTTAAAAGTCCACTGCACATCTTCTCTTGTCTCTTCTTTCCGTTTCTCACTGTGGTTTTGAGTGTAGCATGGGACAGAATCTCAGGTTTAGTTCCATTTCAGTCAATGGAAACCGTGACTAATGGTCACCACAGTGACAACTTACAATCACTAGCATAGTTGAGTAGTCCAGACAAGCACCTAGTGCCCAGTTCTTGTCAAAAGAACCTTAACCTAAAAGGTATGCAATTTCTTTACCAACCTGAATTATTGATGCACTGCGAAGCAAGAAACAACAAGAGCCAAGAGGACCTGGGAGGAAACAGGATCCACTGCTTTGAAAAGTGGATAAACGTTGCAGCCAATAGAAGAGATGTCAAAACGCAATATAGTCGTTTGACAAGAAACCTCGTGACATCTGATTAGAATAGAACGTAGAGCGTGTGCTGATGGCCCCTCAAATGAAATCATTGATCAGTTTTAGCCAGTCATCAGACAGGATCAGAATACGTTATAGCGTTACAACTGTGGTAACATGAGCTGAGGCGCATACACAGTATTGACTGACTGCGCTTCCCAACACACAAACACAGATTTAAAGATGCTGGAGAGATCAGACAAGAGAAACACGTGTAAAATGTGAGGAGGAAACAAAAACGCACAAGATCGTTTTACATTAATAGTAACTCCAAATCCTCAATGCACAAATAAATCTGGGCATTCACACTTTTCCTCACATTAAATTTTGCATGTGGCACACTGACCTGCTCTGAAAAGCCAGGCCTCTATCTACACTTTAGTCTCTTGTCTCAAACTAATTAATGCTCTATTAATTATTATTGGAATGTAACCTATTTTCTCTATCTAAAGGAGAAAATCTCTTTGCTAAGACTCAGCTTTGTATGAAAGTTACCTTCATAACCCAGTGGGCCAATTTACATAGTGAAATTTCCAAGGTGCGGTTACAGTCAGACTGCTGCACCTTTTAAGATAAAATGCAAAAGGGTTAAAAAACAAACAAACAATTTCAACCACATCGCCTTGGTTTTTCCTTTTGTTTCTGCCTCTCATTAACTCTTTTTACCCACAAGACCGCTTTCATTTATCGTTCTTTATGGCCCATTTTAAGCATGGCCTCATTTTGCATCCCCTGAAGGATTTTCAATCCTCAATCTCTCTTGTGTGGTATGTCAACTACACTGGGATTTCAAAGCCTGTTTTAGAGTTTGATGGAATATATGACTGAGCAGCTGTGGTCCGTACTGATGTCATAGATACTGTATAACAACTAGAACATAATATTATTCAGCATAGAAAATGAGTAGGGTACTGTATATTGAAAGCATGCAGCTGTATATCTTAAATGCCCTGCTTTCCATTCAATTCAACTGCCTTGATTCTATCCCGCACTCAAGTGATTGACATCGGTCTTGTTCCAATTCTTCAGCTGCCTGCTTTCTCCTTCCCGCCCTTCATCGCAAGCTAATCCAGTTAAGGGCTCAGAAATGAGCCGTAATAGAATTTGGCTCACAGAGAAAAGAACCTCAACATTCATTGAGTGTGTAGTACTACAGCCACATTTCGCATGTGTCTAAACCTTTCCAGCCAGCTGAGGGTTAGAGAAGGGCTTGCAGGAGAAACGTTTTCATGAAAAATGCTGGAACCTTTAGCAATAACGGTGATGCTACAAGAGACGAGAGCATTTCCAAGTGCCGGAGACACAGACAGACCTCCGCATTCACTGCAGGGAATCCAACGAAGTTAAGAATTTCCATTGAATGCATCCCTAACCCAGCCTTGCTCATCTGCTAACCTCTTTAAACAAATCAGGTTGCATCATTCTCTGTCTTTTATTGCTTGTGTTCTTTCTTACTGGGCTGATCAGATTGAACAAGATAGATGTCAGTCACGCTGTAATCTATCCTTGTTAGTCATGTTTGAATTTGACTGAGAATCCATAATTTTGTTATTTTATCTTGGTTTACATTGAGGTGACGCAATAGTGTGGATTGGGACGCATGGGGTAGTACTGGGGTTTACAGTATGTTGCTGCTTTTTATGTGTCCTAGAGAGAAATGTGGAAATGCTTGTGACAAATCATCTTTTTGAGGTGAAGAACCCTGTATTTTCTGTTTCCAGCCACTGTACTCTATGTGTGGAGAAGTGAGATATATGGCACTTAAACAGCCCTCTGTTCTTTTAACTCTGCACAATTAAAACTTGCTGCAACTTGCTTAAGAAAACCTCTTCCATGGTTGTTTTGTGTTCTTCTTGCAGTATTATTCGTCTGTTTTAATTCCATTTAATTGAAATGTCACATAATCAAACTACACTTTCACTGACCTGTTGACTGCATTAAAGGAATAGTTCACTTAAAAAATGGAAATTCTGTCATCATTTACAGGTTGTTTCAAATCTGTATGAATTTCTTTCTTCTGATGAACACAAAGGAAGGTATTTTGAAGAATGTTGGTAACCAGACAGTTGATGTACCCCATTGACTTAATATCTTATTTTTTGTTCAACAAAAGAAATTCATACAGGTTTGAAACAACTTGAGGGTGAGTAAATGATGACAGCATTTTGATTTTTAAGTGACCTTTTCCTTTAAGTCTCCCCTGTTAAATAGGGTACAGTCCAAGTTTGTGACACTTAAGAAGTCACATCATTGGATCATGCATAGATCTGCACAGAGCAAAGACGTTAATAGTTAATAGTCTTGTTTCAGCTTCTTCATCCACTCCACACTGCTTGTCCAAACTACCAGCCTAACTAATATAAAAGCCAAAAATAAAGTAGCCAGTAATAAAATAAGAACAAATAATCAAATTATAAGCAATAACACAAATAAATACAATAGAACAACTATACAAATGAAATAAACAGTGCTTTCCAGGTTGGTTTTTCAGGAAGGTCTAAAAGTAGTTTTCAGGTACAGAAATTGAATAAAGTAGGCTAATCAAATGTAAAATAACACTGCATAGTCTTCACTGCATATTACGTACTGCTGTAATATATCATGCGGCGTCGCGTTATCAACCAGGCAGAACAATCCTCCCATCCACCATAGATAATTTCTCAAATTGCTTATCTAATCTGTCTCAGCTGCTGCCTGAACCCAAACAAACAGATGAACTAGAAGAACTAACTAGCACTATGAGCACCATTCTCTCTAGAACATTGGATGTGGTTGCACCTATTAAATTAAAAAAGGTCAGAGAGAAAAATAAAGCACCATGGTATAACAATACTACGCATGTTTTAAAGAGAGAAACCCGTATTTTAGAGCGTAAATGGAAACAAACTAATTTAGAGGTCTTTAGAATCGCGTGGAAAGACAGTATGTCACGTTATAAAAAGGCCCTAAAAGCGGCCAGGGCTGAGCACCTCCGCAAACTAATAGAAAACAACCAAAACAATCCAAGGTTTTTATTTAACACCGTGGCTAGACTAACAAATAAACAGACGTCACCCGAACAAAATATCCCGTTACAGTTCAGTAGTAATGATTTCATGAACTTCTTCACTGAGAAAATAGAAAGCATCAGAACCACAATTGTAAACGTTCAATCTTCAATCGCGCCTTATAATTCAGCTTCAATTATCACCCCGCAAGAACAATTACAGTGCTTTACAACTATAGAACAAAAATAGTTAAATAAACTTATCACTTCATCTAAAACAACAACATGTTTATTAGATCCTATACCAACTAAACTACTGAAAGAAGTGTTACCTGTAGTGGAAGAGCCTCTCCTCAATATTATTAACTCGTCTTTATCTTTAGGTCATGTTCCAAGAACATTTAAACTGGCAGTTATAAAACCTCTCATTAAGAAACCACAATTAGATCATAATAATCTAGCAAATTATAGACCCATTTCAAATCTTCCATTTATGTCTAAAATATTAGAAAAAGTGGTGTCCGCTCAACTGGGCTCTTTCTTGCAACAAAATGATATCTATGAAAAGTTTCAGTCTGGATTCAGACCGTATCATAGCACTGAAACTGCGCTCGTTAAAATCACAAATGATTTACTTTTAGCTTCTGACCAAGGCTGTATCTCAATACTAGTTTTACTTGATCTTAGTGCTGCGTTCGACACTATAGATCATACATTACTCTTAGATCGACTACAAAATTATACTGGTGTTCAAGGACAAGCACTAAGCTGGTTCAAATCATACCTATCTGACCACTACCATTTTGTCTATTTAAATGGAGAAAAATCGATCATAACTCCAGTAAACTATGGAGGGCCGCAGGGATCTGTGTTAGGCCCTCTGTTATTCTCAATATATATGATGCCACTTGGAAATATTATAAGGAAACATGGAATTAGTTTCCATTGTTATGCTGATGATACTCAAATATATATTTCATCACGGCCGGATGAAAACGCTAAATTTTCCAAATTGACAGAGTGTGTTAAAGATATAAAAGATTGGATGACGCGTAATTTTATTTTATTAAATCCAGACAAGACAGAGGTAATACTTATCGGTTCAAAAAACCGCCCACAAAACCTCGCACAATACAACTTTAACATCATAGGATGTCCTGTTACTTTATCCTCTACAGTAAAAGACCTGGGTGTTATACTCGATTGCAACCTGTCTTTTGAAAATCATATTTCATATGTTACAAAAACAGCCTTTTTCCACCTTAGAAACATTGCTAAGCTACGTAATATGCTATCAGTTTCTGATGCAGAAAAGTTAGTTAATGCATTCATGACCTCGAGACTGGATTACTGTAATGCTTTATTAGCTGGTTGTCCTGCATCCTCAATAAACAAGCTACAGTTAGTCCAAAATGCCGCCGCTAGAGTTCTTACGAGATCAAGAAAATATGATCATATAACACAGATTTTATCATCACTGCATTGGTTACCTATAAAGCTCCGTATTAATTATAAGATATTGCTACTGACTTATAAAGCCCTAAACGGCTTAGCTCCAGTCTATTTAACGGATCTTCTATCACCCTATAATCCATCGCGCTCTTTAAGATCACTAAATTCAAGGCTTTTGGTCATACCTAGGATATCCAGAACCACCAAAGGAGGGAGAGCTTTTTCACATTTGGCTCCAAAACTCTGGAATAGTCTTCCTGATACTGTTCGTTGCTCAGACTCGCTCTCCCAGTTTAAAACTAGATTAAAGTCGCATCTCTTCAGCCAGGCATTCATATAATCCTACAGTTCAAACTACAATCCGGCCTCTAGCTCATAAATGCCAGAGGAGAACTGGCCCCCGACTGAGCCTGGGTTCTCCCAAGGTTTTTTTTTTTTCTCCATTAGGTCACCTGATGGAGTTTTAGGACACCATTAGGTCACTTGATGGAGTTTTTCGGTTCCTTGCCACTGTTGCCTTTGGCTTGCTCAGTTGGGGATATTTTGGGGATATTTAATTTAATTTTATCAATCAATAAATTCCTCTTGAAACAAACTTTGTTGTATTATTTTAATTTAATACTGTGAAGCTGCTTTGATACAATCTGTATTGTGAAAAGCGCTATACAAATAAACTTGACTTGACTTGACTTGACTATATAAATTAAACATAGATATATTCATCTTTAATTAAAGTCACAAAAGTTATTCAGTCAAGAGCAGTGAGTGTTTTTAAAGTCCCCATAAATTAACATTTTTGGCTTTTAGTATGAATTTGTTAGCCTTTCTGTTATCTATAAGGTATGTAGTGTGTTCCAAAACAATGGCAAAATTCACATTTAGAATATATAACTATTCAAAACATACAGTTTTTCACTTCCGCTAATTTGGATCAATGATTTTGAGGACATGATTTTGTACTTTATCTTCTCATCAGCTCTCTAGAATCTAAAGCGTACAGCCCCCCCTACATTATAAATAGATGCTGAAGCTGCGGCTAAAATCAGTTACTTGTTCACACAATCATTTACTATTTTCTACATTGTGAATGATTACCAACAGTGTAAATACACTTTCCAGTGGGGCGAATGAAGCCTGGTTCTCTTTTAAATGAGAACTTGGACTGCCCCTTATACGAAAAAAAAAGTATACTTCACGTTCATTTTATGAAGTATACTTGAGTAATGTTCAAGTATATTTTTAAGTATACTTTATGTAGTAAGTATACTAATGTCAATATGTACTAGTAGTAAACTTGTAAGTGTACTATTTTAATACCGCTTGGGACTAAATTGGCCCACTTGAAGTATATAAAAGTATATGTTTAAGTGTACTTTAAGTGTAACAGTAGTAAACTTTAAGTGCACAACTAGTTCATAATTATGTTTCTCATTTGTACTGCAAGTGAACTTATGAGTATACTAGTAGTTTACTATTTTAATACTTGTAGCAACTTTGAAGTATACTCTCAGTAAACTACTAGTTTAGTAGTTTTATACTACAAGTTTTATTTTAATGTACTCTCAGTAAACTACTAGTTTAGTAGTTTTATTCTACAAGTTTTCTTTAAGTGAACTTAACATTATACTTATAGTTTACTATTTATATAAAATTTTTGCAGTTGCAGTAGGCCTATACTACTATGTTCAAATGTTATTTTTTTATACTTGAAAAATACCTTTAACTCTACTTTAATTTTAAAAACATTTTATTAGCTTCATGCATCCTTTTTTATCAACACTTGAATGTCAGTAAGTTTCATAAAGGCAACATTTTAAACAAAATAGTTGAGAAAATCACATTTTTGTCAAAGACTACGCCTTGATCAGATCCAGAACGATGATCAAAACACAGGTGGAGTAGATCGAGTCCAACACCCCCAAAGCTTCACAGTCGTTTTCTCTTCATGGGTTAGGCCTACGAAACATTAAGCAGTTTTGATTTACAAGCTGTTTAATGTTTGATATTACATTATTTTACATTTGAGTGAGCAATCTTCTATCACTTGTTTCAGCTACTTCTTCTCCTGTGTTTTGATCCAGAGATTCTGTACTAGAAGATGTGTCATAGCGCCCCCTACCGTATACCAGTGAAAACATGGATAGCTGGAAAATTCAGTCAATGGTGGGGAAAAGTTAAATTAAAGTAAATATGTACACTACCAGTGGACTAGCCTACACAAAAATTCAGATACGCAGAATTAGAAACATATCTGTTTTATATCAATATTTTAATCAATATTTTCAAACAAAGTTTCATAAGACTGTATATGAAAAACGATGAAAAAAAAAAAGTATATTTAATAGGCTACTCGATCAAAAGAGTTAACACAACTACAAGCCAAGTATACTTTGAATAATTCAAATTTTAAGTATATCTCGATCAAAAGATTGAGTACAAGTATAGGCCAAATATACTTGGACTTTTCTCTCAGTATAAGTCAAGTACACTTAAGTGTAATTAAGTATATTTTTGAGAAGTATATAAAATGTAGACTGAAAGTATGCTTTCTTCTTTTTAGTTGAAAAGAAGTATACTAATAGAACACTTGAATAAACTTATTTTCCATGCTTATTTTATTTACTCTATAAGCTATTCCACCCGAAAGTTTGTTACTATATAAAGCTGAACATGTTAGTTTATAAGACGGTGTGTAATATTATGTTTTTAAAAAAGTATTTAATAAGCTACTCAATCAAAATAGTAAACACAAGTACAAGCCAAGAATACTTACAATACTTAATTATACTTTTAAGTATATCTCGATCAACAAGTATAGGCCAAATATACTTAGACTTTTCTGTCAGTATAAGTCAAGTATACTTAAGTGCAATTTGAAGTATATTTCTGAGAAGTACATAAAGTATATTTCTGAGAAGTATATAAAAAGTAGACTGAAAGTATACTTTCTTATTTTTAGTTTAAAAGAAGTATACTAATAGAACACTTGAATAAACTTCTTTTTCGTAAGGGGCGTCCTAAGATGATAATAGGGGAACGCCTCAGCGTGGCTGGTGTCTGAAGCGCATGTTTAATTGCGACAATTGAATTGGCGACAGCCTATGACGTCACTGCTAGTACGACTGTGAGGTATAAAAGAAGGGCCTAGAGAACATGTCATCCTCTTCTTCGTCTTCAGCGACTGTTTGTTTGCAGTACGCAGCAACGTAATGGCATGTGACAAGTGTTTCAGGAAGTGTGTGGATCCGTGTGGATTATTGCTTACATCTTCCGATCCAACAGCCAGTGCTCTGCTGGTGTCAAGCCAGAAAGAGCAGGAGGTGGCTGATGAGGGAAAATATGCTGAAATGACTGAGCCCTCTGTGCCTCCCTGCCTTGCTTATGCTGAGTTGCTGGAGGTCATGAAACGTGCCGTGGCCAGACTTGAGCTGCCGTGGAAACGCGAAAAGGAGGAAACCACTTGTGAAAGATGAGCAGTTTAACCGCACAGATCCTGTGAGCCTTCAATTCCTTCCTGATCTTTATTCTGAGATCAAGAAGGCACAGAAGAATCCCTATTCAGCCCGCATCCAAGGTCATCAGCATGTAAACTATGCAAATGTCGAGGGGATGCGTGAGCCTGTATACGTTTCATACGCCCCCTATTAAAGAGACGTTAAGGAGCTATCTCTCGCTAGGGGAAGCATCAACTCTGAAAGCTTAAGACAACATCTCGTTTGAATGGCAGGGAAAACGTGTCAGCAGGTCAGGCTGGTGCCTCACTGCACACTATGGCAGTGCTCCAAGCTTATCAGGCCGACCTGCTGAAAGACTTGGACAGGGTCTTTCACCTGAGGTGGTCGCCGAGCTGCGCCATACCACAGACCTGTCTCTCCGGGCCACCAAACAAACCGCTTCCACAATTGGTAGATCGATGGTGGCAATGGTGGCCACAGAAAGGCACCTGTGGGTGAACCTGGTTAGCATCGGGGAGAAAGAGAAGGGCTTTCTTCTCAATGCACCGGTTTCCCCTTTCAAATTGTTCGGCACATGCATTGAGGCGGTAGTCTGCAATTTCAAGGAGGTGAAGGCGCACACGGCTGCTTTTAAAACTTTTATACCGCGCCGGTCCGAGTCTGCGCCCAGACAGTCAAGGGGTCTTGGCCCGTCTCGGTTTGAAGACCAAAGGCAAGGCCAGAGGGCCAGCGTTGCCGCTTGGTGTGGTAGGCTCTTAGTTTACTGCCTCTGGCATTGAGTGTTGTTAGGCTTGCTTTCGCTATAAAGAGTCATTCTGTTGAGGCCTCCGCTCTCTAGAGTCTGGGACAGCAGTGTTTCAATACTCTGAAATGAGAGTCGTTACGATCTGAACTGCTGGACCCTTGTTTGACGACAGTTTTTTGAGTGACATAGGCCCTGTGAAGCCTCTTCTGCTTCTGTTGTGGAGATAAACTGATAGGCCTCCTTTCGCTTAGAGAGTTGTTCTGCTGAGGCTTTTCCCCCACAAGCTTTTATCCCTAGGTGCATAAAGTAAGCAGGCTCTCTCCTTTGAGCAAAAAAAAAAAAAAAAAAAAAGCAAAAGAAACCATAACTCTGAGTGTTGTAAGGCTTCCTCTCATTTAGAGAGTCATCCTGCTGAGGCCTCCGCTCCCCAGAGCTCTGCACAGACAGTCTCTGTCTTTGAAGCAAAGAGTATGCCCTTACGAAAAAAAAGTATACTTCAAGTTAATTTTATGAAGTATATTTGAGTAATGTTCAAGTATATTTTTAAGTATACTTTATGTAGTAAGTATACTAATGTCAATATGTACTAGTAGTAAACTTGTAAGTGTACTATTTTAATACCGCTTGGGACTAAATTGGCCCACTTGAAGTATATAAAAGTATATGTTTAAGTGTACTATAAGTGTAACAGTAGTAAACTTTAAGTGCACACCTAGTTCATAATTATGTTTCTCATTTGTACTGCAAATGAACTTATGAGTATACTAGTAGTTTACTATTTTAATACTTGTAGCAACTTTGAAGTATACTCTCAGTAAACTACTAGTTTAGTAGTTTTATACTACAAGTTTTCTTTAAGTGAACTTAACATCATACTTATAGTTTACCATTTATATATTATTTTTACTCTTTTAGTGTACTCTCAGTAAACTACTAGTTTAGTAGTTTTATACTACAAGTTTTCTTTAAGTGAACTTAACATCATACTTATAGTTTTTTATACTTGAAAAATACCTTTAACTCTACTTCAATTTTAAAAACATTTTATTAGCTTCATGCATCCTTTTTTATCAACACTTGAATGTCAGTAAGTTTCATAAAGAAAGGCAACATTTTGTTAAAATGTTGAGAAAATAGTTGAGAAAATCACATTTTTGTCAAAGACTACGCCTTGATCAGATCCAGAACGATGATCAAAACACAGGTGGAGTAGATTGAGTCCAACACCCCCAAAGCTTCACAGTCGTTTTCTCTTCATGGGTTAGGCCTACGCTTCATTTCATTTGGAAACATTAAGCAGTTTTGATTTACAAGCTGTTTAATGTTTGATGATCACGTTATTTTACATTTGAGTGAGCAATCTTCTATCACTTGTTTCAGCTTCTTCTTCTCCTGTGTTTTGATCCGGAGATTCTGTACTAGAAGATGTGTCATAGCGCCCCCTACCGTATACCAGTGAAAACATGGATAGCTGGAAAATTCAGTCAATGGTGGGAAAAAGTAGAGTTAGAGTAAATTCCTTTGTAAACCAGGGGACTAGCCTACACAAAAATTCAGATACGCAGAATTAGAAACATATCTGTTTTATATCAATATTTTAATCAATATTTTCAAACAAAGTTTCATAAGACTGTATATGAAAAACGATGTAAAAAAAGTATATTTAATAGGCTACTCGATCAAAAGAATTAACACAACTACAAGCCAAGTATACTTTGAATGATTAAAATTTTAAGTATATCTCGATCAAAAGATTGAGTACAAGTATAGGCCAAATATACTTGGACTTTTCTCTCAGTATAAGTCAAGTACACTTAAGTGTAATTAAGTATATTTTTGAGAAGTATATACAATGTAGACTGAAAGTATGCTTTCTTCTTTTTAGTTGAAAAGAAGTATAATAGAACACTTGAATAAACTTATTTTCCATGCTTATTTTATTTACTCTATAAGCTATTCCACCCGGAAGTTTGTTACTATATAAAGCTGAACATGTTAGTTTATAAGACGGTGTGTAATATTATGTTTTTAAAAAAGTATTTAATAAGCTACTCAATCAAAATAGTAAACACAAGTACAAGCCAAGAATACTTACAATACTTAATTATACTTTTAAGTATATCTCGATCAACAAGTATAGGCCAAATATACTTAGACTTTTCTGTCAGTATAAGTCAAGTATACTTAAGTGCAATTTGAAGTATATTTCTGAGAAGTACATAAAGTATATTTCTGAGAAGTATATAAAAAGTAGACTGAAAGTATACTTTCTTATTTTTAGTTTAAAAAAAGTATAGAACACTTGAATAAACTTCTTTTTCGTAAGGGTGGTGTGAATATGTTTTTTGTTCAGGCTCCTCACTCTTTGAGCTCAGTCTTGTGTGTAGAGTCAAGCGCAGCATACTTTCCTTGTTTTTAGGGTCATCCTAGAGAGTAATGTGCTTCTTAGAGCTCTGTGCCACAGGGTTTGTTAAATTATACTCAGGCGAGTTGAATTGTTACTCCCCTCGCTTAGAGGATCATGGTGTAGAGCCTAGAGTGTCAATTACAAACCCCGAACACAGGCCTATGGCAATTCTCAAATAGTAGTAGGCTTTATCTATAGTCTCCTTGATTGTCTGGCTACTTGAATACATAATTAAGTGCTCCCCTTGTTTAAAGGGTTGTTATGTTGAGTACTTTGATATTTGGGACTATGTACAGTTGGTAGTCAACCAGAATGCCTATTACCCCCGCGTTTGCCGCCGTGGCAAAAATAAACCAGTCACATTTCAAAGTCGTTCTCGAAATGACCGCCAGGTGGCGCAAAGGGACATTTTGCAAAACAGCAGCAATTGCAGCATTTTGAAATGAAAGTGGAGCTACTGTCAATTAACAGTAAGGATGAAATTTGGCAATTTCCAAATAAGCCTACAACAAACATGAAAAATCAAAACTAGAGCTATTGACATTTGCTGTACAATAATGAAACAAACAAAGATTCGGTGGAGTTGTAACTGCATGTTATAAAGTAATAGTTTTATTATTCAATAAAGAAAGAAAATTTGGTTAATGTTGTTTAAACAAACAATCATATACAAGTTCTACCAGAAAGACTCGGGAGGCAAAATAACGTTACAAGTATGCATTTATTAACAGCTCAGCAAGCAAGTATTATGATATAAAGTTCTTTGGCGTAGGCCCCGTCCGTAGCTCGCAATCCGACGGTACGGAATCTGCATTTCCTGCCTGAAGACGAAGGCAGGGGCGCAGCCAACCCCCTGGGAGGTATGGGAAGGGACCATCCTGGTGGTGGTGGGGAGGATGGAGGTGAATGTAGGCATCAGCATATGTGAACTCAGACATGTGTAAGTACCGATCTTTTATACTACAAGTATTAGAACACGATTGGATAGATGAGAAGGTAATAAGTGACGTAACAATTGATTCTTCCTGGCAGAACTTATGCTAAAGCTTATATTTCTACCAGAAAGACTTGGGAGGCAAAATAACGTAACAAGTATGCATTTATTAACAGCCCAGCAAGCAGGTATTATGATATAAAGTTATTTGGCGTAGGTGTCTGTAGCTCGCAATCCGAGGGTACGGAATCTGCATTTCCTGCCTGAAGACGAAGGCAGGGGTGCAGCCGACCCCCAATAATAGGTGGAGGAAATAATTCCACCAGGACGGAGCCCACCCCCAAAGAACTGTGAAGAAAAAGTATACCCACCAGTCGTGTATCCTGTGGTTCCTTAAACATAGAATGTAAAATGAGTTAAAATAAAATGAGCATGACAAACATAGCAACGTGGAAGGCCTCATAGACCAATAGCTTAATTAGTAAAAAGGGCCAATTTCATCATTGTGAGAAACAGTGAACCTGTAAGGTTCTACATGAAGACATGTTGAAAGGAAAGCAAGGGAGCTGGGGAAGAGATGAACGTTAAACCAAGAATAAGAGGCTAACATAGCTACATAGAGACAAGGCCACTATAAGCCACGAGCCATGATAGGCCACACAGAGACAAGGCCGTGATAGACCACACAGAGCAAGGCCACGAGGGTCACACAGAGCCAGGCCACGGTGGGCCACACCAGAGACAATTTATATAAGAGAAATGCCACTTCCTCAATCCTCAATACAACTATATAAGGAAAACCCGTAACGGCAAAGATGGCGGTTGTATGCACATGTCCCGCCCCTCCCGCTGGAAAGCCAATCATCTGCTTTTAACAGTCAAGCCGGGAAACATTTAAGCCTATCATCTGGTTCCACTGACGCATGCGCACAGTTGAGGTTTTGCGACAGCGGAGACGATTTGGCGACAGCGAGTTGTGGTGTGTACAAGATCAGATGGAATCCACATGGAAGAGGGTGATAACAACGCGAAGGCACCGGACTACCAAGGTAGTTAAAGCATTTTATATCGACCACAAATACGTTACCTTACATTCTAAGTAAAAGACACAAAATATGTCTTATTTGATCGGTGAGTAATTTAGATGAACTGCTGCGCTTGTGACAGGGCGCATATTTAACTGAAAGAACAAGCAGAGAGAGAGAGAGATCCCCAGTCGCGCGCGCGCACTCTCTCTCTCTCTTCGGTACACTGATAAAACAAATGACATTATTGAGCATTTTGTTTAAGTGCTTGGCACAACACTGGCATTCTGGATAGAGACGTAAATGAAGTTGGTGTCGTGAACCCTTGCGCATGCGTAGTAAAAGTGTAACCTGTGGGGAAAAAGGCGTTTTAAACCTTATTTGGGGGCAAAGTCATCAAACTTTTTCAGCGATGTTTATTATAATTTACTGCTGTTTCTATACATGCAGTTTTTATGTCCCGATGACCAGTGAAAGTGCAGTTCTGACTCTCTGCCCATTCATTTAGATAGGAGCCTGGTCTTGTTAGTCCGAAATAGCTGCCCGGAGGCGTTGCCAAGATGGTGGCCGAGTGGCACGACTTGCCTAAAAGGACTTTGGCCACACAGAGACAAGGCTGCGATCAGCCACAAGGCCTTGAAAGCCACAAAAAGCCACACTGAGACAAGGCCGCTAGGCCACACAGAACCTATGCCCCGAAGGGCCATACTGCCATGATAGGCACAGAGGACAAGGCAACAATATGCCACAAGGCCGTGATAGACCACAAAGAACAAAGGCCATGATGGGCCATGAGGCCATGATAGGCCACACAGACAAGGCCACGAAGCCACACAGAGACAAGGCCAAACAGAGGCGAGGCCAATAGGCCACACAGAACCAATGTCCCAAAGGGCCACACTGCCACTATAGGCACAAAGGAAAAGGCAACTATATGCCACAAGACCTAGAAGACCCACACAGAGACAAGGCCACGATTGGCCACAAGGTCACTAATGCCACACAAAGACAAACCACTCAGAGACAAGGCCGCTAGGCCACATGGAACCTATGCCCCGAAGGGCCACACTGCCATGATAGGCACAAAGGAAGAGGCAACGATATGCCACAAGGCCATGGTAGACCACACAGAACCAAAGCCACAAGGCCATGATAGGCCACACAGGACAAGACCACAATAGGCCACACAGAGATGAGGTCACACAGAGACAATGACCACTAGGCCACACAGAACCAATGCCGCTAACGGCCACAAGGCCACAATGGGCCACACACAGAACCAGGCAACGATATGCCACAAGGCCTAGAAGACCCACACAGAGACAAGGTCACGATAGGCCACAAGGCTGCTATTACCACACAGAGACAAACCACTCAGAGACCAGGCTGCTAGGCCACGCAGAACCTATGCCCCGAAGGGCCAGACTGCCACAATAGGCACAAAGGACAAGGCAACGATATGCCACAAGGCCATGATAGACCACGGGCAAGATCGGAGTGTTTAGATTCTGAAGTAAATTCCCCTGGATGTGTGAGCCATGAAACACTGTTAAAAACGCTGTTAAAAACACGGCTACAATCTGAATATGAAAATAGGAAGAGAAGAGACCATTGCGGACAGGAGGTGATTAAAGGGATGGTTGAATGGATTTCACTTTTCTAACTTTAGTTAGTGTGTAATGTTGCTGTTTAAGCATAAACAACATCTGCAAAGTTACAACGCTCAACGTTCAAGCAATGGGAGATTTTCATTTAAAGAAATTGCTTTTTAAGGACTACAACAAACGCTGAGAAGGGACTACGCGACATTCCTCCCGGGTTAGAGACATCACAAACCCTAAAATTTACATAAATCCTGCCCCCGGAACATGATTTATAGATTTTTGAGACAGAATATGCTAATCAATGACTAGAAGATAACTACGCATAAGATACATAATTCATCAAATAACCATTCAGAAATGTTGTCTACATGGTGACACTTCTTCAGTCTCTCCATCTTTGTCTGACTCCGGTTTGAACATAAAAGCTTAAAAGTTTTGAAATTTGTCTGTGAGAGGTAATCGAAGCTGCAAAACGAGCTGTTGAAACTCCACTCTCTGTGCCGGGAGCAGCAGCCCATCTGCATCCAAAGGGACAGACAAAAAATGCGTTTTACTCACCTTCATATATGACAATGTTAGCATACTATATAAAAATATCTGTGGGGTATTCTGAGCCAAACCTCGCATACATACCCTGGGGACATTGGAGACCCATTACGCATCCTGCGAAAAGGGCACAATAACACACCTTTTATCTTTGTAATATATACAATGTGATTGGCAGGCGTTTATCTGAGGTTTACTAGAGGACTTGGCTATGCCTTTGAGTAGCAAGCGAACAGAAAGTACGGTGAAAAGACTTGGATAACTAGGATTAAAATACTTGCGTAAATTTGAATGCCTGCAAGCAATCTACGAATGGAAAAAAATATTTAATTACGATTTTCGTAATTGTAGACGATTAAGGAACAACCGGTCATGATCAGGATGGGAAATAGAGGAATCTGAAAAGAAAGGCAAAACATTATAAACAAAGACTGCAGAAATATAAGCTTTTAAGGTGTAGGGAGCCACGCCTTCAGTGATGTATGGTCTAGCTGGATTGAGCAGAGCGACTAATTTAACATTATCTCTGTTAGAGGAGGCCAGGGTGATGGATCCGGGTTGATGAAAGGCAAAGCGTCTGAAAGCCTGAAAACAAAAGCCTGAAAACGCGTAGCTATGGCATTGCAGTGGCCAGGAATGAGCGCGACCTTCATTATAAAATTAAAGACGACTGATAGCCAGATTAACGTCTCAGGAATGGCATGATTGCCTGACAATAAGATCTGCCTTAATGATGGCAACCATGCTTCGTTAGTACAAAAAATATAATATGTTTTGCGACCACGTCAAACCCCAAGGACGCAAGCGACCGCTATAGGATCATTCGTGAAGCGCGGATGAAACGAAGCCCGAGCGAGCTTGGGAAATTCATCTGGCCTTTGCCATTCCAAGTATCCAAAATCTGAGATTGGACATGCACCCTTCGTTTAGCTGGATCGGGTCGCTTAAATTAGACACGGAGTGGGCCATTGTTAACAGACGAGAGATAAATGCCCTGCCTTGAGAAATAATACTCATAGCAAAATGTAGGTGTCCGAGCAGAGAAGCATATCACGCTTAGATACAACCTTTATTTATGTATATATATATTTTTTTGTCATTTTAATTCTTTTTAAATTGTTTATAATTGTAATATTTCAGAATATTACTGTTTACTGTGTTTGATAAAAAAATTCAGGCGAGCATAAAACTGATCAAATCATTTCACATTATCTTGCAGACCCCAATTTATGAACGGTAGTGAATCAACCAGGCCAGTTAGTTCATTTTGGACAATATTTGGGCCCTTTTTTAAAGTTCTAAAACATATCAGGGATTAAGTATAGGCCATCAGGAAAGGTTGTGTGTTACAGTGATTGTACTACGTTTCCTATTATTGTAGATCTTAATTTTAAGTATCAAAAATATCTTAATCATACAAATTTAAGTAAATGTGTAAAATAGTTGTTTATGTAATTTCAGCACTTTTGTAAATGAGTAATTTACTGCCATTATATTATACTATACATCTACTACAGCATAAGCATAGCAGCCAATGACTAACTTGCTCTCTTTTGGCTCAGCTTCTTTCCTTTTTCAGATATGATCCATATATTCACATGTAACATTTACAAACTGTTTTTGTCGATCGTTTGTATTTTTCATTAATTTCGTTTATTTTGTAAACTTTTGCCGGTTTAATATTTCTGTTGCTCTTATGCTTGTTTTATTTCTATACAGTAACGCAGTTGTTAGTAAAGTATTTGCAAACTGCCCATGTATGCGTGAGATCGACGACGCTGAAAATAAATTACCACTGCACTGTGGAATATCAGTTACGTGAATCTTTGCTTACACTTTGCTACAACCATTCAGGCAAGCTATCCGGCCCTACTGTTTAAAGCGTTACAGTTAAACGTACAGTTATGTTGCAGTCTGTATCAGCAGTTTTTAAGAAAACATCAACGTCACCACAGTCACCAATTTGAACTCTACCAGTGGTGAAGGTAGCAGCAGAGTAGCCAAGTTAATATACTTACCTGAATGAAGTTTGATCATAGTAGAGGGGACATGTTATGCTGGGTACCGGTACACACCAAAATATTTTTTACATCTTATAAGATTTTCAAAATGTGATAGACCACAAACATGAGGACAAAAAATTCTAGATTTAACCGTTTTGCTCCTATAGTGTGTGGTGTGCCATGATGTGACAAAGACAGATTTTCAACCAGAGTCTCGACTGTGAACACAGGAAATCTCACAAAATCTTGCGAGACCTCAGAATAAGCATTGCGGATGATATGCAGGAAGAAATTGCGATGATAGTGTACACTCACACGCGTACGTACACTCACACACAATCTACTCAGCCTGAAAAAAAAACAGTCAACCGAGCAATAGCCCTCAACCTCCTTCTCAGAATAAAGTCCCCGCAGGACTCCGCTTCGGCCATCACCCACAGACCCAGGTGGGCAGTCCTTGTATACTTCAGTGCAGTGCAAGCACAGAGTCAGCGAGTAGGGCACCCGGAACTCTTGCCTATATTGTCTGGAAAATGCACTCCAGTTCACAACACCTAATTTAGATAAAATACAGAACAAACAATATTGAATAATTTTAAAGAGAGGCATTAACATAGTACAGAGTCATACAAGGAATTTATTTTTTTATACATTTTAAACATATTATAGGAAAATGTTAGACAAGATATGCTTGAGTGTTATTGGCTTTGTCTGTAAAGTACCTAAGAGACTTACTTTGTATATGAACAACAAACTAGTTAAAAAAGTTTGTCAACACAAACTTTAATTTGGCTTGAGAAAGCCTATCCTAAAAGTTTGAAATAGTTTTAAAAGCTTGAAGGTTATTTTTATATATATATTTTTTTATATATACCTTATATTTATATATATTTATATATATTAATAACAATAATATCAAAATACATTTAATCAATGTATTCATAGAAAAAGAATATCCTACAATATATCTTTGTATATTAATATAGGGTGTTTCTGCAACTACGGGCACTTTTAAGTCCCAGGAGTGAAATTTTAGATTTATGTTAAAATTTGTCATTTGATGTTTCATAAATATAAACGTAGTGTCAATACACACCTTGACATAAATAATTATGAATAAATAATATGATTTAATGTAAAATTATGAAGCATTTATAGGTCCAAACACCATTTTTGCTCATGTCCCACACCCGTGGTTTCAATGTTGAGATACTTAAAATTAGCTCATTCTTTTACAATATGACATTATTTCAAATGGAATTGTTTAATATACAGATTCATTTACAGAATCTTAAAATTCTTTGTATTATTTACTGATCATTTTTATGATTTTTTTAACTAAATGTGCCTGTCCCACACTTTTGAGTCCTTACCGCAACAATGAAAAAAAGCTTTTATTATGAAATTTTATCGAACACAAACAAGTCTAGTTTCTATGGAAACAGAAACTATCACTTGAGCACATTGCTGACAGACTGGACCACCACACTACCTCACTCACAAGATAACAAAAAAATAAGGTAAACATCATCTTTTCTGCTCTAGTATTTATTGTGCGTCCTTACCATTCAGCTTAATAATTGTGTATTTATAACTACATTTTAAAAATAAATGTATTTTACTGTTGAATTCATGTATATTAAGATGTTAAGATTCAAAACTAATGTGGTAGGCCTTGATAGCTGCCAATTAGCTAAAATATTAGCAAAAATGTCATTTCCGCAACATGTCTTTACCGCAGCAAATGTAGGTGTTGCGGTAAAGACCTTGTGTTGCGGTAGAGACAAATTCAAGGTGTACTGTATATTAAATGACAAATATTCAGTATATTATTAGTACTGAAGTATATATTTGTATATTTATTAGTATATATATATAAACATGCCATTTTTTACATTAAAAATAAAATTTTGTCCTTACCGACTCAAGATGTCATTACCGCAGCACTGCTCTATTTTCATTTTTTTTCACATTTTGATTTGCAAAAAAAATATTTTTACACTTAAGTTGAGATGATTAACACATTGAAATTGCAACATCTGTCATAAAAAGTTAATTATGTTATCTTTTGTGTGTATGGAAACAATTGACATCTAAGGTTACTGTACATTTTTTACATGGCATAGAAAAAAACATGAAATTCCCTATTTTGTATATTATTTTTTTATATCAGTATTTACAAAACTGCATCAAATTTGAAAAAGCTATTTAAATATGTAAAAAAATTATAGAAATTACTAAAGAAACATTTATAAAATGAACGTTATTGTAACATTTCTCAATAAATAAATTATTGTGATTATACATGTCTGTCTGTTGTTTTCCTTTATAATTGTAGCCTACGTAGTTTTAAGAAATGGTTAGGTTTAGGGGTAACTTTGGGGTAGGATTAGTGGCTCAAACTATGTTTTAATGCTATATTGTTAATAAAACTGCCATTTCCCTAACGTTACACATATCTGTCCATTACGTTTTATCCTTTTAATATTGTCTATAAAATGGGTAAGTTATGTTTAGGTGTGGGAGTAGGTTATAAAATGGTAAAAGGGAAATTATACAATTATCTTTATGATATGAAATATTCGTAAATAGTTTACGTTTTTTAGCTGTAAAATCGTAATAATGTTACGTTTAAACATTGCAGATACGTCCATATTATACGTTTCAGCATATATCGAAACGTATGTAAAGCCTATCAATGGTGCACATTAAGATGTCTAACCCAGTTGTCATTTCAATTCATTTTATTGACAACAATCACATAAATAGGCTTAGATGGTAGCAAGTTGATAAGTTAAAAAGGGTTCATACACATAAATAAGTGCAGACGTTCAATAATTTGACTTGATTTCAGTCATTCAAAACAGTGACAAAGACTAGCTCCTGGATACAGCTTACAACAACTGTTTTTCAAACCAGGAACAAAAAACCATCATTACAACCTCCAAGAAAGAAAATTACTGCCACCTATCTGGCGTTGTATCTTGCAACAGCTACAGCTTACAACAACTGTTTTGCAATTTAGGCACATACTCACAGTCTCAAAGACAAATCTCAGCAGCCTATCTGGCGTTGTCTATTCAGCGTGCGCGCCACCATTACCACTGAACTAACGCTACTTCATTCATAAAGGGGACATCGGACCGGAAACTACCGTATTCACCCTACCACACAGGACTACCGTAAATACTACAGTGGTTACAGCTATCACCTTATCACACGTACAAAAAAGTACGTTTTCTATCTTTGAAAATGACGTATTAATACCTAACGTTACGTATTGACAATGAGACCAGGCCACACTAGTTCCTGCGGGATGACAAGGTAACGCTTGAGTAATTAGTGAGGAGTTAACATGTTTTTCACTTTAAAATAATGGGTCACATCACTAGTAGTTCCTGCGGGATGACAAGGTAACGCTTGAGTAATTAGTGAGGAGTTAACATGTTTTTCACTTTAAAATAATGGGCCACATCACTAGTAGTTCCTGCGGGATGACAAGGTAACGCTTGAGTAATTACTGAGGCGTTAACATGTTTTTCACAAGTAATACAATTAAGCCAATTTCTTCATTAAGGATGCAAATTGTTTTTGACAAGAGAACATCAATGTTTATATTCATATCCTAAAGAGAAGTCCTCCTCAGGTGGCTACTGTAACATAAAGGTAGGTCTTTGGAGTCTGAGACATATTGAACTGACACTCAATAGAGCTCAAAATAGTGAACTAATCCAATCATGAGTGTCAGCATCACTTCCTAATTATTTAAAATTGTAAACAAATTATCATTATTAGTATTATTCTATGTTTAAGTTTGAAATAAACATACGTCCATCTTTTGGCAAGAGTAGTAGTCACAGTCTCAACATGTAGCTAATGTATTTGGGGGAATATAATATTCATAAACTGGTTTCCACAAATAACCCATTTGAGGCACAAGCTTCTGAAATGTTATGACCATGTTAAGAGTAAAAAAAAACAAAAAAAACAATTGTTCACTTTTTTAGACATGTTACTTTTGTGATTAGTAATTAATTGGTTATTCTTTCTTAGTTCACAAGTAGTTCTCAATGAGGATATATTTCTTTAGTAATAATCAAATACCTACCAAGGAACTACCTTTGTACTAAATTTGATATTACTTACTGCTTAGTTAATATTGCTTCCATATTAGTTAATAGTATTAAGTTCGGTGTTAATGCAGTACTACCTATTACTTCCTGCATAGCTACTTGTTAACTACGGACCATTATTCTAAAGTGTTACCGATTATTGCACAACACCGGAATTCTGGATAGAGACGTAAATGAAGTTGGTGTCGTGAACCCTTGCGCATGCGTAGTAAAGTATAACCTGTGGGGGAAAGGCGTTTTAAACCTTATTTTAGGGCAAAGTCATCAAACTTTTTCAGCGATTTTTATCATATTTTACTGCTGTTTCTATACATGCAGTTTTTATGTCCTGGTGACCAGTGAAAGTGCAGTTCTGACTCTCTGCCCATTCATTTAGATAGGAGCCTGGTCTTGTTAGTCCGAAATGGCTGCCCGGAGGCGTTGCCAAGATGGCGGCCGAGTGGCACGACTTGCCTAAAAGGACTTTGATGTAGTGTAATGACGCCCAGTTCCAGGAATGCACTAATATTTTGTTGGTAGTACCAGTTTGCAACAATTATTAGTTAACACTAAGTTGTTAACACTTAGGAAAAAATAATTCGTCGTTACACTACATCCTTATGCATCGCTTTCTGCCAGGACTTTTACGTGCTTTTCCCAAACCACTGAAGTGACGTCGACGTCTGGGTTGGCAAAGGAAAAACAGTAGCATGAGCCGTCAGGCAAGTGTTATTTAAATAAACTCCTGATGTACTTACAAACTTTCCAATGCCACGTTTTATGAGTACAGAACCTATTTGTACTACTGTATAAGTTTGGTACCATTCTGGGCATTATTAGGAGAGTGCCCCGGCCTTGATAGCATTTACTATTTTGAAAGCAGTCTGCAACACGTCGTTTAACTCCGGGTGCAGTGGCTTCTTGATGTAAAAAACAGTGGGTAAAAGTAACTAATGGGGCAATCTCCCTTACTTGAGCAACAATTCTCTTTGCGCATCTGTCAGCTGTGTTTGTTTGTTGGTTTTAGTAATTGTTTTACAATCCATCAGAATATTGACGACTAAATTAAGTTTTTTAGACAGATGAACATTTAGGGCTCAGAATGAAGCCGAACCCAGTTATTTTGCTGGTGATTTTGATCACTTTCTTAACCAATCATGCCAAACATGCCGCCGGCTACAACCACTACATGTATAGTGGCCAGGAAGTCAGAATCACCTACACACAAGACTTTCTGCTAAACCTTAAATCCCCTGCAATGCGTCTTTCGCCACTACCACCGGAATGTGTCAGGGGCAACAACGCCAAAGCAAGGAAACATGGCAGGAAAAGAGGAATCTGGGAACAAGTGAAAAGACAGCCCTACAGTCAATCACTTCCATCTGTTATGCTTGGCAATGTCCAAAGCCTAAGGAATAAGGCAGATGAATTGCGGGCCTGCACTCAGTATCTCACCGACTACCGGCAATCCTGCCTTATCTGCTTGACAGAAAGCTGGCTCACTGAGGCGGACCTTGGTTGACCTAGAGGGCTAAACGCTGGTCAGGATGGACCACAACCTGAACTCCGGGAAAAGGAAAAGTGGAGGGGTGTGCGTGTTTATCAACAATAAATACTGTAACCCTGGTCATATTACGACGAAGCATCAGATCTGCACGAAGGACATTGAACTATTAGCGCTCTGCCTAAGGCCTTACCATTTGCCTAGGGAAATACACCAAATCAGACTATTTTTTGTGTATATAGCGCCCTCCACCGACACATTGGCCACTGCCACTACGATTCATGAACTTGTAACTAAAGCAGAGGAAGAGGCCCCCGACGCAGCCAATTTCGTGTTGGGTGACTTAAATTTATACAGTCTAAAGGAACATTTACCTACTTACCAACAATATGTCACCTGTTCTACGCGCAATAAAGCTTGCCTCGACCATTGCTATGGAAACATCCAGGACGCCTTTTATTCTAAGGCCCTGCCCGGTCTGGGGAACTCGGACCATGATATGATTAAACTGATGCCTACCAATGTGTCCCGACTACGGCGCGAAAAAACAAAAAAGGTGGAGGTTAAGTACTGGACTGCTGCTGCGACTGAGGCACTTCAGGATTGCCTGGAGTGCACAGACTGGAATGTAGTGACTGACGGGACTGACAACGTCAATGAAGCAGCGTTTGCTATCTCGGGGTACGTACAATTCTTTGATGACACAATCATCCCCAAAAAGACTATTAAGATGTTCCCTAATAACAAGCCCTTGGTCACTCCAGAGTTAAAGCAACTCCTTAATGAGAAAAAGCATCTGTTTAAATCAGGAGTAAGTAGAGAAGAGAAAAAGACAGTGCAGAAAAAGATTACAAGCAAGATCAATGATTGTAAAGCAGCATAAGTTAGAATTTTTTTTTTTTTCAAAAATGATGTTAGGAGAGCTTGGCAGGGAGTCCAATCTATCACAGGATACAAGCCCAAGAAGCACCCTATGTAGGCCGGGAGCCAGGTCCACTCCTCAGGATGTTTTCTGACCTATTATCTTATTATCTTATTATCTTCCTATTATCTTATACCTTGGTACATCACAAGTTGATAATGACTACCCCCAACTCGGCCCCGTTTGGTCTCAGGGGCCAAAAAACACCCTTTTTGGGAAAAGCTTTTGGCGGAATGATGTAATTGTGAATATTAAGGTACTGCAGCTACATAAATGGCCATATAACCCTAACAATTTTGCATGGTGTATCCTGACACATAGGGGAAACTAGTAGAAAAATATTCTGGGGATTGCTGCCTTTTTGCTGTCAAATATCACCCTCAACATTCCCCAAAAGACAAAAAAATGTCTGTCCGCCTGACAAATTGTCATCAAAAGTAATAATTTTTAAGCATTTTATTATATATATCACTGCCTCAAATGTACATGAAAAACTTCCCAAGTTTATAAGCTTAAATTTAAGTCCAAGATGACCTTTCTATCTAGAGGATTATAGCTGGTATAACCAAAGTTTCTCACCATTGTCATTTTTGTTGTGTTTTCTTATTGAGAGGAAATCGTGAAGCACATACTGTATTTACATATTCATTTAAACATTGCTCTCAGCAGTGTGGGCGACGTTGCAAACTATTCTAACTCAAACTTTCAGGAAAAAATGTTTTTAAAATAAAGACAGAAAGAGTTAATCTTAGTGATGGTGACACTGAAGTCATGCAACCATGGTGTAATTTGTTTATTTATTAAATTAATGATCTTTACATTGGAACTGAATTAACACTGAACTGACACTTTTTTTTTTTTTTTTTTTAGCTGCTTTACAGCTGAATTAAACTGTGTTTGCATCATTGAATTATTATTTTCCTGTTGTTTAATGTAAAGCTGTTTTGAAGCTATCTGTATTGTATAAAGCGCTATGAAAAAATAAAAGTGACTTAACTTATAGCTCAAGTTTAGCTTTTAAGTTCTGCTTTTTGTATTTAGGCTTCAAAATTCATAAAAGTCATGATGAACAAAACATGTGTAACAAGGCGGACCTCCGCCGTCTATAATTAGTGGGGAATT
Organism: Leuciscus idus; assembly: GCA_021554675.1. Taxonomy (NCBI): domain Eukaryota; kingdom Metazoa; phylum Chordata; class Actinopteri; order Cypriniformes; family Leuciscidae; genus Leuciscus; species Leuciscus idus. The sequence goes on along the minus strand of CM038622.1, from coordinate 53,357,724 downwards.
AAACTCGCTCAAGTTGTTCAATTGAATGAAAGTATAGGCAATAGTGAGGTACACGGTCTTTATTTCTTTACAATGACTCTTAAAACATTTACTGGGAGCAAATACTAAACATCATAATCATACACCCAATACAAACAAATGGAATGGCCATAATAAGGAGGGCGACCAGATTGAATCAGGTATACAAGTCTTGAACTGGAAGCAACGATCTCCACTTATTTAAGTGCAACCCGGGAAAATTGTAACACACGTGTTGAATGAAATATACAACCACAGCAATCCAAAAATAGTGTTATCACTGCATCACACCACCTCCTAAGATGGAAAATATAGCCGCTTCCAGTAGCCTACCCAGCCCCCTAAAATGGCCAAACAAAGTTAAATAAAAGAAACAAAAAAAAAGAAATAATAATCACAATATACAATACAACAATCAACCAAAGAAAACGAAGTTTACAATACTTCTAAACAAAGTTAGATAAAGGAACAAAAAAATAAATAATAATCACAATATACAATACAACAATCAACCAAAGAAAACGAAGTTTCAGTACTTCTGATCCAAAACAAATACAAACAAAAAAACTCAATTAAAAACAAACTTTAAGTACTGGGAAAAAGCAGTGGTCTAGTGCCATCGGCTGCCGGATAATCTGTCAACACATAATACATGTTTAACACACCTACATTGGTATAACATTGGAATATACAAATAACATCTAGACTATACCTTTCATTTATATATCTCTATACAAAATATAAAACCACATAAAACATTTCACTACCTGCACCATGTGTCACAAATCACGAACACGATGCTGCTTAATATGAGACGTACAGCTCCACGTGCATGACCGTGGTTTCAGGTTTGTTACTATAACACATACAACACATGCTCAACACAATACTCTATTTTCTCTTGTACGTAATAAAAATCGAACAACCTACCCCTCCCTCCTCACCAGCAGCATGGACAGAAAGCTGATTAATATGAGGCGTACAACTCCACGTGAATGACCGGGATTTCAGGTTTGTTACTATAACACATATAACACATGCTTAAAACAATGCTCATTTTCCCTTATACGTAATAAAATAAAACAACCTACCCCTCCCTCGTCACCAGCAACATGGACAGGAAAGCTGATTAGTATGAGGCGTGCACTCCACGTGAATGACCGTGATTTCAGGTTTGTTACTATAACACATGCAACACGGATACTCAGGAACAAACAATACTCCGCTTTTATCATACATAATAAATCGCATGACCTACCCGGGGATTATTGGCAACATAAACTAGCAGGCGATAACTTCGGCATGCAGATTCAAAAGCTCTTCCCGCGTACAGCAATGCCACGCCAAACAACCATGTGCGAGACCCACAATAATGTGCCACGCCTCTTAACTTCCTTAAGCGGAAATTACGCTAAACGCATTCTGCCATGACGTCAATCAAACTAAAAGAAAAAACACATATACATCCCCACTACCAACCCACTACACACACCCCCACTTTATAACAATTTGCCGTCCCGGTGAATTCCTCATAATACTCCTATAACCATGGTCTAAATGCTGTTAAATGTGAACTCACTACTGCATCACTAGGACCCAACTCTTGAGATACAGGCTGAGGTAATCGAAATGGATTTGGGTGACATCCAGCAGTGGGACGTGTAGTTCGCCTAACTGAGGGAGGAACTATATCCTCTCTGCCTAATCCATTACCACTTAGAGCAGACGGACCACCACACCCTGCATTTTCAGGTGAAGCCAAACTTTCACTTGGTGTAACACTCTGGTCCCCCGTCCCCCTAAAACAATCTACCTGACCTCCAGAACAAGAATATGGACGCAACTGTATTCCTGTTTCAATTTGCCCCTCACTTACTTGACCTAAAGTACTTGGGTGGGAGACAGTAACTTCCACCACCAATCCATCACCTTCCTCCAATTCAATCTCCTCCTCCACTCCTTCACCACTCTCTACTCCTCCCTCTACCACCGGGACCATGCTGATATGTGAAGTCGGGACCGGTTTTAACTCAGATCTATGAAGGCACTTAGAAAGACCTGTGCCATCTCGACGTCGCACTTCGTAAACATTTCCAAGGCCATCCTTACATTCTACTACTTCAAACATGCTAGGAGACCATGCATCTTGGATCTTATTGCGCCCCAAAGGGTGACTCCTACAATAAACCAACGTGCCTGGAGCAAGTATAGATGCATCATTTGGTAGCACTACTCCCTGGTATGGGGCCTTCTCCTCCAGATACCTCCGTGCACGATCATAAACTAAAGACAAATGCTCTTTATGTTGGAGAATCCAGTCGCTCACATGGCCTCCTACCAACTCTTCCTCCGCTGCACCCAAGAGGAAATCAATCGGCAACTGTGGCTTCTGACCAAACATAAGTTCGTAAGGGGAGTGCTGTGTGGACTGATGAACAGTGGTGTTATACGCAAACAACAGTTGCGGAAGGAAGTGTGGCCACTTCCCTTTCTTATCTGGAGGCAAAGTCCTCAACAAATCATGCAACGTTCGATTGAAACGTTCGCACTGCCCGTTCCCCTGAGGGTGATATGGGGTAGTACGACTCTTTTGAATCCCATAAAGGTCACAAAGATGTTTAAACAACTCACTCTCAAAGCTACGGCCTTGATCCGAATGTATACGCTTAGGTACGCCATACACACAAAACCACTTTTCCACCAGTATTTTAGCCACGGTCCTTGCTCTCTGATCTGAGGTTGCAAAGGCTTGAGTAAACTTGGAAAACACGTCGGTCACCACCAGAACATTCTCTTGACCGTTGCTAGCTCGTTCCATGAGAGTGAAATCAATTGCAAGGATTTCTAAAGGTCGGGATGCAGTTAGACTTCCCATAAAGGTGCGGAATTTAGGCTGTGTGGCCTTAGCCAGTACACACCGCTCACATGCACTGCACCACTGTTTAACATCCTTCCACATTCCTGGCCAATAGCATCTTTCCCTTAGCAAGGTCATGGTTCGCTCGACACCCTGATGGCCATGGTTATCGTGCACATTGTTAAGAACCTCAGTCCGTAAAGCAATAGGGAGTAATAACTGCAAGACGGTCTCTCCTGCCGGTGGAAGCTGTACTTGACGATATAACACTCCTTTATCCTCCCTAATCCGAGGCCACTGCCTAACCAACTCCCTAAGGCCTACCTGGCTCTGATCTACTTCTCCCTTTGAGGGCAGTGTTCCCCTCCTCCAGTGTCTCAGGAAACTTCCAATCACCGGATCGGAGGCCTGCAATGCAAAGAGATCACATTTCTCTCGCACTGGTACAGCATTTATAGCTGAGGCATTAGCGACATGGGGGTTTGACTTAACAGCCGGCTGATGTAAAATAACCTCAACTGGAACTACAGTCCCGGCACTGCTCATCATCTGACTACTCATAGTGGGGGAGGGAAGACGTGATAATGCGTCCGCGTTACGATTAGCCGCCCCTGGTCGATACCGAAGGTCAAAATCAAAAAGAGCCAGCTGAGAAGCCCAACGCTGTTCTACGGCTGCCAATTTTGCAGTTTGCAAATAACTCAAGGGGTTATTATCGGTATACACAATGAACCTGTTGCCCATTAGGTATTCCCTGAACTTCTCCGTTATTGACCATTTTAAAGCCAAAAGCTCCAATTTCATCGAGCTATAATTTGACATATTCGTTTCAGGGGGCCGCAAACCTCTACTGGCAAATGCGATAGGCCTAGTCTGTCCCCCCTGGTCTTGAGACAAAACTGCTCCGAGACCACGGTGACTCGCATCAATTTCCAAAATAAAAGGTTTAGAAAAGTCTGCATACCCCAACACCGGAGTATGCACCAACTTCTCTTTAAGGATCACAAAAGCTCTCTCACAATTATCACTCCAATGTTGTTCAAAGGAGCCTGTAGTTCTACGAACCACCCTCTTACCACCTTGCAGTGCTCCCACCAACTTATGCAAGGGTGCAGCAACCGAAGCAAACCCTTCAACAAATCGGCGATAATATGAAGCAAAGCCCAAAAAGGAACGCAATTCTGTCACACTACTAGGCCTTCGCCACTGGGCAACAACACTAACCTTTTCGGGGTCAGTAGCTACTCCCTCTGCCGAAATAATGTGCCCTAAATATTTCACTTCAGTCTGGAACAGATGGCACTTTTGTAGCCTCAATTTCAAGTGATATTGCTGGAGACGTCTCAGCACCATTTCTAACCTCTCCAAATGCTGCTGGAAAGAAGTTGAAAAGACCACTATATCGTCAAGATATAAAAGCAAAGCATGAAATCGTTGGTCACCAAATATCCTTTCCATGAGGCGCTGGAAGGTACTCGGCGCATTGCACAACCCAAAGGGCATCCTAGTAAACTCGAAGAACCCAAAGGGAGTGCAAAACGCAGTCTTCTCTTGATCTTGACTGGCTACAGGAACCTGGTTGTATCCGCTAGCTAGATCTAAGGTACTAAACAACCTAGCCCCAGCCAAAGCATCCAAGGACTCCTCAATCCGTGGGAGAGGGAAGGCGTCCTTACGAGTTCTTAAATTCAGTTGTCTATAGTCTACACACAGCCTAATTGAACCATCCTTCTTTTGTACAACAACAATTGGAGATGCATATGGACTGCAACTCTGCTTTACCACTCCTTGATCTATCAGCTCTTGGATATGCCTCTTTACCTGATCGTACTGAGAAGGAGGTAACCTACGATAACGCTGTCGCACTGGAGTCTCGTCTATCAAAGGTATTGTATGCTCAACCAAGGTAGCACAGCCCAAATCACCTTCCCCACGACTAAAGATGTCACTATACCTCTCCAGAAGAGTACGGGCCTCCAATACTTCCTGAGAAGACAGATTAGGGCAAACTAACTGTGAAAAATCCACAGAGGGGAGTTCTTCCACTGCCACCGCTTGGACTACAGCTACCTGCTCTCCAGTGGAACTCTGGGAATTGAACTCTACTTGTGTTGTAGACTGCACTGAAACTAGATGAAAGTCTCCAAGAACTACCTTAGGTTGGATCCACCGATCCTGAGTCCCTAAGTTTACGACAGGTACCTCCAGCCTCCCCTGAGCTACTGACAGAAATGCAGCAGATATGATCAAATCACAAGGTAAGTGACAATTCTCCAAAGGCAAAGGCTCCAACAAACCTGAAGAAAATGTAGATCCTAATCCAGTGTGACAAATAGCAGAAACAAACTTTAAAGTACCAGCTGGAACCAGAACAGCAGGTCCGGGACGAACCCGAACGCGGCCAACTAACCCTGTGTCCAGGACACGATCAAGCTGTCTGCATTCCGCCATTGCCTTCTTCCATTCTTTTCCTGAAGCTTGTACCCCTAGGTGCTGAAACAAAGAATCTCCATGCTGGATAAATAACTCTTGATAACACTGATTGATTACGTTCATTCCTAACAAGCCGGCGATATGGCCATGCTGCCCCTGACCCCGCACTCCCTCTGGATTCTTCACTACTAGAATTCCCATACCAGGAAGTAATCTGCCCAATACTTGGACATCCACCTCCAAGTAGCCCAAATATGGGATAGCGAGACCATTAGCAGCCTTTAACTTTAGCCAGTTGCAAGACTGCAACTCTGTTCCCAAAGACGGCTGAAGATGTTCAAAAAAAAATTGTTCGGTAATCGTGGTCACCATAGAACCGGTGTCTAACAAACAAGCTACAGGTAACCCCCCAATTATCATTTCTACCGTAGGACAGTTCCCTATAAGCTTAATACCATCCTGTCCTTTAAAACCCGAAAACTCCCCTTCCGATGCCTGGGCACCAGCACCGGAGGGTTCTAGTTTTCCGAGTGATCAACAGTGGCTCTAGATGTAACGTTGGACTGACTTGAACTTCGTGGGCCATCCCCTCCAGCAACATGCTGAGATGACTTCAGATCTACCTTGCAAAACCTAGCAATATGACCTGCTTTATTGCAACGAATACATATGGGTTTACCATCTGGCTGGTAGGGAAAATTAGCACCACGTGGACGCCCATCATACCTCTTAGGAAACACTGGTGGTTCAAGATGTCTCATAATAGAGTCTAATTGTGCTTGTTGCTTACGCAAGCATTCCTTTAATTCTATTAGCTCATCTACTGGCTGTACTGCAGCTACATTTGTTTGAATCTCCGCAGCCCTGCCCTGAGCACTATATGAATAAGCACGGGGCCTCTGACTAGCCATGCGTTCTCCTTCTTCTACCCATTGGATAGCTTCAGTACGAATATCCAAAAAGGAGGCAGAAGGTTCCATACGTACCCTTCTCTTTAACTCTCGTCTCAACATGCTATCCCTAACATGCTCGATAAACTGGTCCCTAAGAACAGAATCAGGATTAGCAAAACATTGTGGGTCTCGTCGCTTAACTGACTCAATAAGAGACATAAGGGCATGAGAATATTCCCTCAGCGATTCTCCCTCCATCTGTTTTCGTTGAAAGAACTGAGTCTGCAGACCTATGTAAGATTTAGAACAACCATAGGTCTCCCGAAGGATGGAAAAAATCTTTTCTGCAGTATTTCTTTCTGCAGGGGTCCTAAACTTCATCTCAGCCTTTGCCTCACCTTCCAGTAAATTGAAAACAAAAAAAGCTTGTTCATTTTCTGACATATGACGTAAAGTCAAAGAGCTACGCACCTCCTCTATCCAGTCCTCAACTCCCAAAGAATCCTGGGAAGCCTTTCCTGAGAAATGCGGACACTTTCTTTCCCTTGGGACATAAACATACCGCTCTGTTACCACTGGAAGAGATGGTCCAGACACAGGAATTGGTAAAGAATTAGTAACAGGAATAGTCACAGAGGAAGGGCCCTCCAACGAATCACTAGCCGGGATAGCTATCACTCTCTGGGTGGTTTCTTCTCTAAGCCTAGCATTTTCTGACTGCAATTGTTGTACCAATTCAGTTAATGCCTGCAATTGTATTGCCATTTCTTCTGCCATACTGTGAAGAAAAAAAAAAAAAGGGGAAAAAAAGAAGAAAAAAAAATTAACATATGTCTATCACTCAGCACATGAACAATCTACTGTTCCCAACCGGTGCTCCCAGCCCTTTAGCGATGATCCAGGTCTTCAACCACTGCTTTTCCCAGTACACAACACCATTTAAAAAAAAAAGAAAAGGAGAAGGAAAAAAAAAAAAACCGTGCACCATACACCCACAGCCTTAATACGAAAACCCTGCACGACTACGCCAATTGTAACAAGGCGGACCTCCGCCGTCTATAATTAGTGGGGAATTAAACTCGCTCAAGTTGTTCAATTGAATGAAAGTATAGGCAATAGTGAGGTACACGGTCTTTATTTCTTTACAATGACTCTTAAAACATTTACTGGGAGCAAATACTAAACATCATAATCATACACCCAATACAAACAAATGGAATGGCCATAATAAGGAGGGCGACCAGATTGAATCAGGTATACAAGTCTTGAACTGGAAGCAACGATCTCCACTTATTTAAGTGCAACCCGGGAAAATTGTAACACACGTGTTGAATGAAATATACAACCACAGCAATCCAAAAATAGTGTTATCACTGCATCACACCACCTCCTAAGATGGAAAATATAGCCGCTTCCAGTAGCCTACCCAGCCCCCTAAAATGGCCAAACAAAGTTAAATAAAAGAAACAAAAAAAAAGAAATAATAATCACAATATACAATACAACAATCAACCAAAGAAAACGAAGTTTACAATACTTCTAAACAAAGTTAGATAAAGGAACAAAAAAATAAATAATAATCACAATATACAATACAACAATCAACCAAAGAAAACGAAGTTTCAGTACTTCTGATCCAAAACAAATACAAACAAAAAAACTCAATTAAAAACAAACTTTAAGTACTGGGAAAAAGCAGTGGTCTAGTGCCATCGGCTGCCGGATAATCTGTCAACACATAATACATGTTTAACACACCTACATTGGTATAACATTGGAATATACAAATAACATCTAGACTATACCTTTCATTTATATATCTCTATACAAAATATAAAACCACATAAAACATTTCACTACCTGCACCATGTGTCACAAATCACGAACACGATGCTGCTTAATATGAGACGTACAGCTCCACGTGCATGACCGTGGTTTCAGGTTTGTTACTATAACACATACAACACATGCTCAACACAATACTCTATTTTCTCTTGTACGTAATAAAAATCGAACAACCTACCCCTCCCTCCTCACCAGCAGCATGGACAGAAAGCTGATTAATATGAGGCGTACAACTCCACGTGAATGACCGGGATTTCAGGTTTGTTACTATAACACATATAACACATGCTTAAAACAATGCTCATTTTCCCTTATACGTAATAAAATAAAACAACCTACCCCTCCCTCGTCACCAGCAACATGGACAGGAAAGCTGATTAGTATGAGGCGTGCACTCCACGTGAATGACCGTGATTTCAGGTTTGTTACTATAACACATGCAACACGGATACTCAGGAACAAACAATACTCCGCTTTTATCATACATAATAAATCGCATGACCTACCCGGGGATTATTGGCAACATAAACTAGCAGGCGATAACTTCGGCATGCAGATTCAAAAGCTCTTCCCGCGTACAGCAATGCCACGCCAAACAACCATGTGCGAGACCCACAATAATGTGCCACGCCTCTTAACTTCCTTAAGCGGAAATTACGCTAAACGCATTCTGCCATGACGTCAATCAAACTAAAAGAAAAAACACATATACATCCCCACTACCAACCCACTACACATGTAATAATCAAACTTGTGTTGGTTACATAGGCCTTGTTCCAAATGGAACTCTAAATGCTCATTCACACCAAGAACAAAAGCTATAACGATAACTATATTAGCGTCCACACCAGCGGATAACGTTACATTTATTCTAAGCGAATGCTGCAGTTATGTCGTCTGCCGCTTGAAATGCTCAAGCTCTCTAAAGTCTAGTGGATTCTGATTGGGCATGCTTCTGAAACCTAAAATGACAAATGGGACACCCACCTAAGGTCATGTGAACTTAACATAAACACACACGTGCATATGCACATGAAGTATGCCTCAAAACAGGGCCATTGCAATTCGTATACTTCAGGAGGTCATCCACCTGCCATTGAGATTAACAGAAATGCCAACCGATAGCTCTTTTCAGGCCTTATAATGAAAACTCAATCTGAATTGAGTTAATTTGCACATCTGTTTCCATTTTCTCTCCGTCACTGATCACAATACAGTAAACATGGGCAGTTCTCCACCAGAGCTTCATGTGCTAATCGTACCATATTTGTGACCCTGGATCACAAAACCAGTCACAAGTATACTGCCCTACAAAGCAAAAAGGCAGTAACTGCATTTTTGGTCAAAAATGAGTTATTATCATTTTCATGACATTCAAGGCATCCTTTGTTATGTGACAAAACATCTTATCTCAAATGTGTGTCGTTTTGGAGAAAAATGGTAGTCGTTTGTACAGTAACTGCAAAAAGCCCTAGTGAAACAAAGCATGAGTACAGTAACATCCATTACTGTATTCTTGTTATGTTTTACCTAACAAAAAATAACCGTGTTGCTGCGCAGTGAAGTTACTGTTTCCATGGTGAACACACACAGCTGATTTCACGGCATCCTCACGGGTAGTGTTGTCACCGGTACTTCGGTACCAAGTCGGTACTGACATTTTTAAAATGTGAAGATACCAGCATTTCAGTAGTAGCAGCTACCGGTACCCACTAATAGGAGCTTGTTTCAGTTGCTTCTGTGTTTATCTAAGCATATCGACGTAGCCGACATACCACGATATTTATATATATATATATACTGTCTGTGTATATTAAACCGCAAAAAGACTATTTAAATATTAACCCTGCATGTTCTGTTGGTCTCTTTGTGAATGAATGGCGCAGACGCGCGATTTCATTTACCTCACACACACACAGAGAGAGAAGCATGAGTGACGCTCGCGCTGTTTTCAGTCTCTGCTGCCTCACGATATGATGACATGATGAAATTCATCTCCAGAGCCGCTCTGAGAGTCACTTCATGAGCATTTTACCGTTTCATTTGAGAAAAACTATCGTCATATCATACACACACAGAAACTCAAAGGTCTTCACGGCAACCCGTCAAAACAAAAGTTCGGTTTAACTTGAATAAACTGACAGAAATAATTATATTAGGCTACTGTACAGTAGATTTAGCCACCTCTCCATGTATTAAAAATACTACTACTAATAATAATAATGTGTGTATAGAAGGTTGCCTAATTTTCACTTGATTTTTTTTATAAGCAATATTTAAGTTTAAACAGCATGTAGCCTTCAATGCTTATGTATTATTTATTTATGATTACCGTCATAAATACATTTTTTTTCAAACAGTTAAATAAAATAGAAAAATAGTTTCAACAGATTTTGCTGTGGTACCGAAATTGGTACCGAGAACTGTAAAATTTGAATGGTATCGGTACCGACTACTGGAATTTTTGTATCGTGACATCCCTACTCACGGGACGGTTTTAACATTTGCGATTTCACCCTTCTAACTTCACACAAATTAGAAACACTTAGGCAAAATGATTTTATTTTGCTCTGTTAAATTGGAGTTTAACTTGCCTATATTGCTCCAAAGAAAAATTGTTTTGCAGTGCTTTAACATTAATGTGATTTGTAGGTATAGCAGATACTACATTACAGATACAGAAACACACCCAGACACACATTAATCTAATACTCACATATAATAATGTGGTCCTATTCAAAATAAATTGTCCCCATTTGGGCCTTGATACAGCTTAGCAATGTGAGACTTTAAGCAGCCCGTTTCAGCACCAGAACAGCTTCCGGGTGGAAAATATTGACCTAAAATCGTCAAATTAGTTTGGGTTTGGTATATCCATGTTCAGGAAAACAAATGGTTCCAATTATTTCAAATACAGTGTATCTAACACACCCAGAGCCCAAGTTGTGGCAAAAATAGTTTTTGGAGAATCTGTAGTTACTGCTTTTTTCCTTGGTATGGTGCCACGTTTTTGGTAAGTAATACAAAGCAAGAATACAGTAACTGCAAAATAGGGGTAAAATATCAAATTAAATATGAGGATTGATATGTACAAAGAATAAGCTAATATAAAGTAACAAAACAGCCACATGTCCAATAATCTACCTACAACTACTTAGGCTGGATGACAGGATAACTTTAAAGTCATTTTTCTCAGTTCTGCACTCTGCGTAGTTACTGCCTTTTTGCTTTGTAGGGCAGTATATTTCACGGGTATATTTGTGGCAATAGCATACATTGTATGGGTCAAAATTATCTATTTTTCTTTTATGCCAAAAATCATTTGAATATTAAGTAAAGGTCATGTTCCATTAAGATATTTTGTACATTTCCTACCGTAAATATATAAAACATTTATTTTTGTGAGTGAATGCAGCACAATCGCGAACATAAATGGACAACTTTAAAGGCGATTTTCTCAATGTTTCGATTTTTTTTGCACCCTCAGATTCCAGATTTTCAAATAGTTGTATCTCGGCGATATCTTGCCCTATCCTATCAAACATCAATGGAAAGCTTATTTATTCAGCTTTCAGACGATGTATACATCTCAATAAATAAATAAAAATACCCATGTGACAGGTTTTGTGGTCCAGGGTCACATTTAACCTTTCAAACAGCCTGTCTCACTGCATTGACGCTGTGCTTTCTCTTCACACCGCGAGTGCTCGTTGTACAAGAGCAGCTCCGGAAATGTTTCTGAACAGAGTGTGATATGGTGTTACGGCACGTTTAATTTCAGTGTGATAGCTTGAAGGGCCGTCTGGAGGGGTCTCATGGCTCATTTTACTGCATCATCATTTTGATGCATGTTTTTCCCTTTTAGAGCAAGTCTTTCAAAACACTATTATGTTAAACTGAAGCTGCAGACATCTGCACTCTACTGGCATCTTTTTTATCCCATTTGATCATATGTTTATGGAAGCCCAATTCTGCCACATAAAAAAGAACATGCTTTAATACAAATGAATTATGATATGAAAAGTCATAATTATGACATACGAAGTCATGAGATGAAAACTAATTGAGAAAATGATTATGAGATTAAAAAGTTGTAATTTTGACTTTTGTCATAATTGTGAATTAGTGTCATAACTTCAACATTTAAGTTATAATTTTGATTTACAAAAACATTTTTTAATTTTGCTGAAATGGACTTTCATATATTTTCAAGGGTTCAAATCTAGTTTTTGATTGAATTGTGTGCTTTAAAGAAAAGACAGACACCAGTTTAATTTTGTTTACAGCTATCAGCTTCCAGGAAATTGTAACTGCTCTGTTTATCCCCTGCTTCATAGGTGTTGCACATCAGTTACCCTGCTCTGTCTCTTCCCGTGTGCTGCTTTTGGGAGATTACACAAAGGCCCAAGGCGGTTGCTCTTGGGCTTTTGCACTCTAGAGACAGTGGCTAATGAAGCTGAAGTCTATACTCATCAGCCGTGAAGCCAAACAGCCTGACTCAGGGGACAGAGAGACTGAAACAAGCCTCCTGTGGGAATAACTACACGAACTGGGAGGAAGTTTTCCTTCAGCGCTGATCTTGAACCAACTTGCCCTGTTCAGATCACACACAGGTAACCATGATAGGGAACAAAACACTGGCCTCCTATCAGTAGGAAAACATTACACAGAAGGGCTATAACGGAGGGGAAAATTTTAGCACAAGGACGTCATAACATGGATTAATGAGGTCAACGTTCTAACGTGTGAGTATCATGGTTAATAGTTGTATTATCCTCTAGCCTGTAATTTTCTTTACAGCCACCTTAATTATCTGTAGTTGGCATGAAATCACATGAAATCATGAAATCACATACACAAAACTAACTCACACATAACAAACTCTCTATCTCTCTCGCTCTCTTTTCATCCTCTCCTCGGCCACCGGAAATTCTTATTCTTTTAATTTTTCAAAATTGAGTTGTGGCGAGGGGGGCGTGGTTCTGCAGAGTCTGTAACGGGAGAGAGAGGAGGGAGCCAAGCGGTGAGTAAGTAGGTCAAGTGCAGATGATGAACACCTGTGTCTGATTGCAGTAATTGGCGTGGAGAGACCGGATATAAGCGGAGCGAGCGAGAGAGAGAGAGAGAGAGAGAGAGAGAGGAACTGGGACCTCGTGTCCTGCTTACCTGCTGAGATTGTCAATTGATATTCTGAATTATTGACTTTGTTTGTGCTGTGCCTCCACACGGTGAACGCGCTACGTGCGCACCTTTTTGTTTATATTTTCCTGAACACGTGAATAAACGAGAATCCCAGTTACACCGACCCCTGTCTTCTTCCTTCCCTGCCTATAAACGAACTGAACCTCATCACACTGGTGCCGAAACCCGGGAGGGAAGAAGATAGCCGCCGCCATGCAGACCCCGCCAGCCACGCCATTTGCGGATATCATCCAGTCGCTCGCCGGTCTTCATCAGGAGCAACATCAACACCGGCTGGCGATAAAGGAGGAGCAAGACAAGCGGTTCGAGGCGCTCCTCCGATCCCAGCATGAAGACCGCGAGCTGTTCCGGAGCTTCCGGAGCTTCCAGAGCCCCCCGGCTGATCCCTCTGCTGTCCGGGGAGGCGCAGGTAGCCGCACACCAACTGCCAGTCCAGAATCTCCTGGTCTACAAAGATCTCAAGCGTGCCATCCAGCGGGTCGGTCGGACTTCGGAACAACATCGACAGAGATTCAGGACACTGACCCTGGAAGAGTCTGGCCGACCCTTCGTCATGGCACAGCAGCTCCGGGACTCCTGCTGCAAATGGCTGATGGCCGACCGAAGCGACGTCGAGGGAGTGATCGATCGTGTGGTACTGGAGCAGTTCGTGGCTAGGCTGCCGAGGAAGACTGCCCAGTGGGTCCAGTGCCACCGCCCGACATCGCTGAACCAGGCCATCCAGCTGGCGGAGGACCAGATGGTGGCATGCCCAGGGGTCGGCGAACCCCTTCCATCTGCTTCTCTCTCTCTCTCTCTCTCTCCCTCTCTCTCCTCCCTCTCACTCTATCTCTCCTAAACCTGTTCCACTTCCCAGGTCACGTGGAGCGCTTCCGCCGAAACCGATGCCGAGGTGGAGGACGGGGACTTTGACTGAACCGACGGCCGCGCCTAGGGCTCCTCCCAGGGGAGGAAGCTCGAACAGTGGGTTCTTCGCTCCACCAGGTGTACCGCCGCTCTCTCCACGCCAATCGCTTGACCTGCTTCCTGCCGCCAGGGCGGCGGTAAAGTCCAGGCCGGCCTGTTGGCGTTGCGGGGACCCAGGACATTTCATCGACCGGTGTCCAGTGATGGAGGTGGGGACACTGATCCGGGTCCCCGATCAAGCTGGCCTATACCAAATACCAGTGAGTATCAAGGGGGGTACATATCAGGCTTTGGTGGATTCAGGATGTAACCAATCCTCCATACATCAAAGCCTGATTCAACCTAGGGCATTGGATAATAGCCGCATGGTTAAGGTGCGGTGTGTGCACGGGGAAGTGGTGAATTATCCTATATTGCCGGTGGAAATTCAATTTAGGGGACAAAAGCATAGTGTAGAGGTGGCAGTTAATCCGCACCTCCGGCATCCGATTATTTTGGGGACCAATTGGCCTGCCTTTAATCAATTATTGGGATATTTATGTGCGGATGCCTCTTGGAGGAAAAGAGATGAGAGTAGAATAGCGGTTGCCCAGTTGGGAGAGGCTGAGCCGGAACCTCTGGGATCTGTTTCAGGGGAACAGAGTGCTCTGAAGAGAACCATCCTCACAGAGCACTATGATTTTCCCCTGGAACAGTCCCAGGATGAAACGCTGAAACATGCATTTGATCAGGTTCGCCCTATCGACGGTCAGCTTCTCCATCCTGATCAACCGCTCTCCTATCCTTATTTTTCAATATTAAAAGATAAGTTGTATCGGGTGACCCAAGACGCCCAGACAAAACAGGATACAACTCAGTTGTTGGTACCTAAAAGCCGCCGGGAAATGCTTTTCCAGGCGGCTCATTGTAATCCAATGGCCGGGCATTTAGGACAAACGGCTACACTTAACCGTCTCATGGCCCGGTTCTTCTGGCCGGGCATTCACGAGAATGTGCGCAGGTGGTGCGCGTCTTGTCGTGAATGTCAGTTGGTGAATCCACCGGCCAATCCAAAAGCACCTTTGTGCCCACTCCCATTAACCCTCTGGGGACCAAGCTGTTTTTGGGGCCCTTGAGATGTTCTGACATGCTCTGACATTTGTGCTTTTTTCAGTTATTTATAAACATGTTAATGGCAAAGGTGTAAATTCACTCTATATAGCACAAACAGGCCTACCATAATATGCGAGCAACATGTATGTAGATGTTTGTATTTTTAAGAGAATAATGTTTATGCGTGGTTATTTAAAAAAATAAAAATGAAAGTTGCTGAAATAAGACCACAAAACTCATACAAAATATGTGCCCACAAGACTTTTGACTAATGGATGTTTTCTCTTGGAGTTCTAGCTTCAAAATTATGTGAAAATAGTCTTGCTTTATCGTTCACAAAAAAAAAATACATTGATTTAAATGGTGTAAAACAGGTTTTGCTTGGAAAGCCAATATGCGAGGGGGAGGAGTAGTTTACACCTTAGATTACCCAGTCCCACCCACTCTGCATAATGACTCTGCATAATTAGCCATTCATTCAGGTGTGACACTGACTGAGCCACAATGCAAGGACAAAATAGCCTATATATTTAGAAGAAGACTTATATTGACCATTTAAGATTTTGCTTACATCTATCTTGTAAATATGTTTTGCTATTTTATTAAAAAGGTTACAATTACAACAATAATTACAATTTCAGCAATATTTCTGCAAAAAAAGTACTCTTTCTTTGTAAAAAAAAAAAAAAAAGATTATAGGCCTACATTTTATCATATGTATTCATTAGTTTGAATATAGCCAACATTGGAACATCTTAGTCTATGACTTTATTTTTGACAAAATAGTATTTTATATATATGAGCAGAAAAGCTTATTTGATGTGACAGTATATTCTACAGTAAAAACTGTACCCAAATCTAGTCAACAAAATGTTGTCTTTCATACTTCGCCTGACTGTAACGCAGTAACTGTAACTGTAAAAGCAGTTTATTCTTTCACACACAGACGCGCGATTCATATTTAGGCTAAACAGTCTTTACAAATATGTACCCTTCATTCATCTCACAGAAACGCTATTCATATTATAGAAACGCGATTCATCTTTTTGTTTACATAAGCCTACAACGTTATTCCATAACGTTATTCCACATTAACACTTGAGAAAGGATAACTTAGCCTACCTCACTCCTCAGCGGGATCTGCTCCTCATATCAGCACGGAAAATTTTCTCCATAAGGTAGGCTATATTATGCCTCTTTGTTTACAGCTGATGTGGGGGCGTTTCACAGACTGAAATGGTTCTCAGAATTTGCGTTTGAATAGCACGCGCTCTCCGGGGCGTGGTCAAATTACTTTTGAATGGCTCCTAATGAGCTCGACTGGAGTCGCTCTCTTTTTATACAGATTACAGAAGCTGATAATATTTGTTTTTTATATAAATTACTTCATTTAAAAGCTGCGATCTCAAGCTTTATGCCCGTGGGTCTGTTTGCCTGTTTGACTGAATTTTCGCGGAGTTATAGATAATTTTCGAACGCGTTTCAAATGGGAGTTTACTGACAGAGAGAAGGCAGAAATAGCATCATGTTAGTTTTTCTTTATTTGTCAAAAAGCAAAACACTTTATTTGTATTGTGAGTATACAGAAAAAAAATAGAAACTGAACAGGATCGATTGATGTATTACACGAAAATGAAAGATCAAAATTAACAGAGCATTTTGTGTTTATTTTTCATTGCTAAAAAAAAAAACGAGCAAAACGCGCGGGCGCGTTTTTGGTCCCCAGAGGGTTAATGCAGGTCCCCTTCGAGCGAATTGGTATGGACCTCATCGGGCCATTAGAACGGTCAGCACGGGGACATCGCTTTGCTTTAGTCCTGGTGGATTATGCAACGCGGTATCCTGAAGCAGTCCCGCTCCGTAGTATTTCCGCTAAGAGCGTGGCGAGTGCACTGTTTCAACTAATCTCCCGGGTGGGAATCCCGAAAGAGATTCTCACCGATCAAGGCACGGCGTTTATGTCACGCACTATTCGCAAACTTTACGAATTATTGGGCATTAAATCGATTCGAACCAGCGTCTATCACCCACAAACTGACGGACTGGTAGAACGGTTTAACCGCACGTTGAAAACCATGATTCGAAAGTTCGTACAAGAAGACGCCAAAAATTGGGATAAATGGTTGGATCCCCTCTTGTTCGCTGTACGTGAGGTCCTGCAAGCCTCCACAGGGTTTTCCCCCTTTGAGCTTCTCTATGGACGTCAGCCCCGTGGGGTGTTGGATGTCCTTAGAGAGACTTGGGAGGACGGACCTTCAGATAGTAAAAACGAAATTCAGTATGTCCTGGATCTGAGAACAAAACTCCACACTTTGGGGCGGCTGTCAATGGAGAATTTGTTACAGGCACAGGACAAACAGAGTCGGCTGTACAACAGGGGGGCTAGACTTCGTCAATTTGCACCGGGAGATAAAGTGCTTGTATTACTCCCTACTTCTAGCTCAAAATTACTCACAAAGTGGCAAGGGCCCTTCGAGGTCACACGGCGAATTGGGGATCTCAACTATGAGGTAGCTCGAACAGATAGGGGCGGAGCATATCAAATATATCACCTCAACCTATTAAAAAAATGGTCTGAGGCAGAATCAGTGATGCTGGCGACGGTAGTGAGCGGAGAGGAGGATCTCGGTCCAGAAGTGAGTTCAAAGTCCCAATCTCTCGCTCTGGGCCCTGGGGGAGACCACCTCTCAACCTCCCAGCTCATTGATATTAAAACAATACAAGCAGAATTTGCCGATGTGTTCTCGCCCCTGCCTGGTCGAACGAATCTCATTCAGCACCATGTTGAGACAGAGCTGGGCATGGTTGTTCGCAGCCGGCCATATCGATTGCCAGAACACAAGAAAAAAGTGGTTCAGAGCGAATTAGAGGCAATGCTAGAAATGGGAGTGATAGAAGAATCCAACAGTGACTGGGCGAGCCCGATAGTTTTAGTTCCTAAAACGGACGGCACGGTACGGTTCTGTGTGGATTATAGAAAAGTGAATGCTGTGTCGAAATTCGACGCTTATCCAATGCCCAGAGTTGACGAATTGCTTGATCGACTGGGTACTGCTCGCTTTTATTCGACACTGGACTTAACAAAGGGTTATTGGCAGATCCCCTTGTCTCCCATGACCAAAGAAAAAAACAGCTTTCACAACGCCGTTCGGATTACACCAATTTGTTACTCTTCCGTTCGGGTTGTTCGGGGCTCCAGCGACCTTTCAGCGTCTGATGGACAGAATTCTCCGGCCGCATGCTGCATATGCCGCTGCATATCTGGATGATATCATCATCTATAGTGGTGATTGGCAGCGACATATGCAGCATTTGCGGGCTGTTCTGAAGACGCTGAGAAGGGCTGGACTCACGGCCAATCCGAAGAAGTGTGCAGTTGGGCGTGTGGAAGTTAGATATCTAGGTTTCCACTTGGGTCATGGACAAGTGCGTCCCCAAATTGACAAGACGGCAGCGGTTGCGACTTGTCCAAGACCCAAGACCAAAAAGGAGGTTAGGCAGTTCCTGGGGCTGGCGGGATATTACAGGAGATTTGTACCTAATTATTCGGACCTCGCCAGCCCGCTGACTGATCTAACTAAAAAGGAAGCACCAGATACGGTTCAGTGGATGGAGCAGTGTCAGCAGGCTTTTACCCAGATAAAGGCTGCTCTGTGTGGCGGACCGCTCTTACATGCTCCTGACTTTTCTCTCCCCTTTATTCTACAGACAGACGCGTCAGACGGGGGCTGGGCGCTGTCCTGTCCCAGGAGGTGGAGGGTGAAGAGCGGCCGGTGCTGTACATCAGTCGTAAGCTCTCTAAGAGAGAGACGATGTACAGCACCATAGAAAAGGAGTGTTTGGCCATCAGATGGGCCGTTCTAACCCTCCGTTATTATCTCCTGGGGCGGAGTTCACCCTCTGTTCGGACCACGCTCCCCTGCAATGGCTCCACCGCATGAAAGATACCAACGCGCAGATCACCCGTTGGTATCTGGCTTTACAACCCTTTAAATTTCAGGTGATCCACAGGCCGGGTGTACAGATGGCTGTAGCCGACTTCCTCTCCAGGAGGAGGGGGGGGGGGGAGGCTGCAGGCCGGATGACTCCCCGGCCTGAGTCAGGCGGTGGGGGTATGTGGCGAGGGGGGCGTGGTTCTGCAGAGTCTGTAGCGGGAGAGAGAGGAGGGAGCCGAGCGGTGAGTAAGTAGGTCAAGTGCAGATGATGAACACCTGTGTCTGATTGCAGTAATTGGCGTGGAGAGACCGGATATAAGCGGAGCGAGTGAGAGAGAGAGAGAGAGAGAGAGAGAGAGAGAGAGAGAGAGAGGAACTGGGACCTCGTGTCCTGCTTTCCCGCTGAGATCGTCAATTGATATTCTGAATTATTGACTTTGTTTGTGCTGTGCTTCTGCACGGTGAACACGCTACGTGCGCACCTTTTTGTTTATATTTTCTTGAACACGTGAATAAACGAGAATCCCAGTTACGCCGACCCCTGTCTTCTTCCTTCCCTGCCTATAAACGAACTGAACCTCATCACACGAGTGTTCACTGGAATATGGTACAAGAACTTTTCACTTTTGTCACACATGAAATTGGAATACACACAAAAAAAAAAAAAAAAAAAAAAAAGATTACTGGATTCAAGTTTTTGTGGCTATGTGGTTGACCCCTATAGGAATGAATAGAAAAATAAAATAAAACATTTTCTTTGTATTATTATTATTATTCACATAAAAATCAATCAGTGACAATGCAAATCACACACAGTTATGAATGGTAATGGTAGTTTTTTTTCTCCTGATGTCCACCTTACTTGAATTATTGCAACATCTGACACATCAACATGTATACAAAACTACAAAAAGCTAAAAAAAAAAAAATAAATGCTCAAAAAAAAAAAAAAGATTTTGTAATGTCTAAAAACATACCTGAATGCAAAAAGACACAATTGACTGACTTTAGGACCGAGCAGAACAGTTAATTTTCTCCATATAGAGCTTGAGGGCCACCTAGTGGCCATAGTGGCAATGACATGTTATATTATTTTCCACAAGAGGTCGGCAGAGACACCAAATGCATTATTTTTTTAATATATTATTTTACATGTATTGCGGAGTTATTTTGTATTTAAAGCTGCAGTCCGTAGTTTTTCCTCTTCGTCGCCATCTCTGTTTGAAATCTGCAATTGCAGTTATTCACGGAATTATCAACTTTACGTGGGTAAAGAAGATTTGCCTCGACACGGCAAATCGCGGATGAATCCAATGTTTTGAGGAGAATGTGCAGCTGTCAGTCACTGCGCCGGTGTGGATACTGTCATTCGGAATCACAGATTCTACTTTTTGGAAGTATGACCAATATAATAATTTTCACCGGAAAATGTAATCTGAACAAGTAAGTAACATCCACTTTTGTTCTGACCAACTAAGGAAAAAAGCATTCCATTTCTGTGCAGTCTAAAATCTAATTGTCATACCAACAAATTAATGTTCCTTAGAACTGGTTCTCTTTGAAATACAAACATGCATATCTGTAATCAGATGCATATTTACTGCATTATTCAATATTCTGATGCAAACAAAAACTCTGCGTCCGTTTTGAACCGCTTCAAAACACGGAGTTCACGCCACCTTTCAAAAGCCCTTCCGATATTTATACTTGTTTTCGCGTGGGCCCGGTTGCAGTCTGTTTTTTTCTGTAGCCACTCCGAAGTCCGAAGTCTTTTGCATTTTACAACGGGTGAATCTCCAGTTGTCACTGGTGATTGCCGTTTGAACCTTTCTGGATCCGCCATCAAATTGATAAGTTTAATTATATCAAGTGCTGTGAGAAAAGGCTATAAATCTCCACCTCCAACATCCTCACACGCAATATAGCCTACTAGCCGGGAAACATTCTTTATGTGTACAGATGTGACGTAATGACGCAAAGACATGCTCGAATTTCCCGCGGAAATCCACCACTACCACTGGAATTAAAAACATTATTACAAGTTAACCGTTTTGAATTGAGCTAAGGCAAGCAAATAGTTTTGAACACTGGCTGGTTATGTTCTTGCTCAAAAATGTATTTTTTATCATTTTTAACCCCAAAAAGTTATGGACTGCTAGCCTGGCAAGCCAGACCTACATCAAGATGTTAGGTCTGGAAACTCACCATAGACACGCTCACTCCGAGAGGCGGGATAAACGGCTGTCTTTCAAATTCCCTCTGCATGCAATAGGACAGCGCTTCAACCAACCAGAGCGTTTTCCCAACAGCGGAGCTACTTGATAGATTCAACTTTTGCCATATCTGGCCGGCAAAACGACGAACACATCTTCCTTTTTTTAAGAATGACTTAAGTGCCGTTCTTTGCTCTTTTCTCAAAGAAAAGCTTAACTCCAAGCCCTTCAGAGTCGCAGCCAAAGCCGATTCGAAAGGCTGTTCTCCAGCAGTAGCCGTCATTCTTTGTTTTCAAGTGGCAGGGGGAACCGTCGCAACTCTGTCGTCATATGTTAAGCCCGCCCCGCCTACTCTATACGCGACGTGATTGGCCTGACCCAATTTAGGTTTTTGCAGCTCGAAAGTCTATGGAGAGTTGCTAGACTACCCTGGCTGCAAAATACATTTTGCTGCCGCTAGGGTGCGTCTAGATTTCTAGGCTAATGGACTGCAGCTTTAAGTGAAAGAATGTGAATAATGTGCTTATTTTTATTGTTATAAATTCATTATTGTTGAAATCTAGTAATTTAGAGGTAAATAAAATAAATAACAAAACATCTCCCAAAAATTGGAATTAAATAGAATAAGCTTTCTGGACCCACACGGAAAGGATGTGTAACTCACATGCGATTGTGTATATATATATACAGTGGGGAGAACAAGTATTTGATACACTGCAGATTTTGCAGGTTTTCCTACTTACAAAGCATGTAGAGGTCTGTCATTTTTATCATAGGTACACTTCAACTGTGAGAGACGGAATCTAAAACAAAAATCCAGAAAATCACATTGTATGATTTTTAAATAATTAATTTGCATTTTATTTCATGACATAAGTATTTGATCACCTACCAACCAGTAAGAATTCCGGCTCTCACAGGCTTGTTAGTTTTTCTTTAAGAAGCTCTCCTGTTGTCCACTCATTACCTGTATTAACTGCACCTGTTTGAACTCGTTACCTGTATAAAAGACACCTGTCCACACACTCAATCAAACAGACTCCAACCTCTCCACAATGGCCAAGACCAGAGAACTGTGTAAGGACATCAGGGATAAAATTGTAGACCTGCACAAGGCTGGGATGGGCTACAGAGCAATAGGCAAGCAGCTTGGTGAGAAGGCAACAACTGTTGGCGCAATTATTAGAAAATGGAAGAAGTTCAAGATGACAGTCAATCTCCCTCGGTCTGGGGCACCATGTAAGATCTCACCTCGTGGGGCATCAATGATCATGAGGAAGGTGAGGGATCAGCCCAGAACTACACAGCAGGACCTGGTCAATGACCTGAAGAGAGCTGGGACCACAGTCTCAAAGAAAACCATTAGTAACACACTACGTACTAGTAATACTAGTAATTTACTATGGTTTGGGCAGAAATGTGGAATATTTATACTGAATAATTCATATTTTTGTACATAGCTGTAAATAAGTCATTTATTAAAGACTCATAAATCTGCATACTGTTGGGTACCACATTTCCAAGTAAATACAATACTTTTTTAGGTTTACTTTAGCTTATTTATTGATACTGTTATGTTTCAATAAGTAATAAATAATGTTTCAATAAGCTAAACCCACCGGCCCTCCTCAAAATTCCGATTTAATAATCCGGCCCTCGAATTAAGCTAATTGAATAGCCCTGACCTAGGGGCATAACATTACTCACTTTTCATGCAATTCACTTCATATAGTATAGCAGTACATAAGTCAAGTCTCAACTCTTGTTTAAGACGTTGTTCATATGCAAAAAATATACTTAATCCAATATGGAATGGTAATGCTTGACCAGTTCTGTTTTCTCTGATTTGAGGTACAGTGGAGAAACAGCAGTTAAGAAACCCTCTGGTGCACTTAGTAATTTTTGACCAAAAAATCTGACTTTTTTTTTTCTTTTTCGGAATGGTACGAAACTTGGTAAAGGTTTTGGCACTTGCTGTGTGAACACACACACACAAAAGAAAATCATGGACATGTTCGAACAGGTTAAATGGTCCTGAAAAAAATTGTCACACTTAAATTTTTTGAGATATCAGGCTCAAATTTTGAACACAACATGTTTAGATTTATGGCTTTGATTTTCTCAGTTTGAGTAAAACATGTTTTTGAAATATATATGTCACGTAAACATTTAAAATAGTATTTTTTGCTCATTTTTCATAACAATAAATGTAAAATTTTGTAACTTTTTAAAAATAATAGAATATAAAAAATAAAAAACAGACACGCGAAGAGGACCAGAGGGAAAGCATCTGATTATAGTGATATTTTTGCACCAGCCCTGCAAATCACGTTTGATTATATAGCACTTTATACAATAGATTGCTTTAAAGTGGGTAGCTTTGCAGTATTAAAGCAACACCAAGTAACTTTTGCTCTCGGGGTCACCCTACAGTTGGGAAACAGTATTGTCTTCTACTAGGCTACTGTCGTAAAATCTGTCATGGTTACACCAGGGGATACACGTGCATTTGTTGACAAGCCGATATCCCCGAACTCTGCAGAAGGAGTTCTCACGTCTTGGGCAGTCTGCCTGCGTTGTGTGTGAAGTAGGGGAGAGCGGGGCACAACCTAACGCTTTTTGACTTTCTCAGTTTGTGTAAATCTACTTATGGTTCAGAGTATTTATTTTTTCCCACATTAATTTCCCACATGTCTAGTACAATTATGTGGTTTTGTTTTATTAATACAGTATATACTTTTTTCTTGACATACCCCGAAAGAATGGAAGTGAAATGTGACAACATGCCCCATAGGTGGGGTACATTGTAACATGTGTGGGGCACATTGTAACATAACATATGACAGCTTAAAATGTTATCTGATCTAATAAAAAAATATATACAAAACAAACTAAAATATTTTCTAAATAAAATACAATTAAAAAACTTTTTCATATAAAATAATGGCAATTTTTTGGAGTTTTGACTACGAACACAGGAAAACACAGCTATACAACATCAAAACAAATAAATAATTAGTCATTTCTGAACATTGACTCTCAGTCTTTATTCACCTTTTTCTCACGTTTTCCCAATAAAATTAATAAAAGTATAGAATATAATAGCATATTTCTAATAGGGGCACATTGTAACGCAGTGTTACAACATGCCCCCGCCTGCACAACTGGGGTTTAAACCCTGCTAGTGTCTTCTGCTAGTTAGCGAAGCATTAAAGAACTATCTCAACTGTTAAATAACATCTTGGAGATTAAAATAATATCAGATTTGTCTTATTTTAAATAAACACAAAAAATAGAGATGAAAAATTAACTTAAGTAAGAAATTTACTTTTGCTATGGTTTAATAAATGTCTATGGATAGCCTATCTTCCAAAAAAAAAAAAATGTTGGCGGAATTTTTTTTTATATATAGTGTTGATATGGCAACTAGTAAATACACAAAGTTTCGTCATCCATGCATATTTAAAACAAGCGTGTTACAACTAGCCCCGCGTTAGGTTGTGCCCCGCGCTCCCCTATGTCTTCACCCCAGGTACAGTGGCATATATTTCAGCATGTCATATGAATATAATTTCATGGGTTTTATTTTTTCAATCGCCAAAAGATCGCGTAGCTCGTTTACAAGTCAGCCGCAGCGTCATTTAGGGCTGGTCAGAATACCATTTTTTGAGCTTCGAAGCTTCGGTAGTAATGAACATCGAATATTCGAAGCTTTGGAAAGAGGGGTTGATTGAACATATTCTTCTCTCTAATAAAGGCAGTATTCTCTATGTGTCTGTCTGTCCGTATGCATTTTGATTATTTCGAGAACCGTTCGAATCGACTTAACAAGGGAGTGCAGTGTCGCATTTGGTGATAGACACGCAAGAAGCGACACGTTAAGAATTAATAAACTTTTAATAAACTACAGAACAACGCGAGCGGGAAGCAGCGCGCCTCACACGGGCAGGGCTTATGCTCCGAGAATGGACACTGCACTAGTGATATTAAACACATCTTCCCCATGAACAACACAAAGTAAATACACCCGCACTTAACACACACAGGTTAACTTAAAGTCCCTGTAAAGTCAAAATTAAGTATGTGTTCTGAGTTTGTCATACCACCGAAAAATGTGTTATTAGCCACCCAGCCAAATTTGAATGATTAAAAAAGCCGCCAAGTAAATAAAATAAGCTATCAAAATCTCGAAAAAATGAGCAGTAGTCTCAGCTCTCAAACGCTGGGGGCGTGTCCGCTGGCTGCGCTGAAACCACGCCCACTTGCGGGAAATATGACTCGCGCACAGCTCGTGCATGTCGGCGCGACGGGAGGATGAAGGCCGAGGCGGACAGCGGGAGATAGTCGGTTCGGCCCCATTCACCAGTAACAGCGGATTATCAGTGAATTCCAGTTGTCTCCGACGAAAGTAAACTATCCTGATCTCTACAGAGGCGGGTGTGGTGGTGATCATCAGCTCTCCATCAAGGTAACGTTAGCTCTTCACAAGATTAATCCACCTCTTCTTGATATGATAATTTTTCGGAAATTTAAATAAGGACACCGATCTGTTTTCTAAGTGATTGCATCCAGGAAATACACATTTACATGACGAAGGCATAGCCAGAGCCGTCATAGTAGCTAGCAAACTGTAGGCTGTCTATAGTAACTCGCGATTGAGCGGCGATAGGCTTAGTGACTCCGTGTGTCATCAAGTAGGGGCCCAATCAAGCTCAGGGGTCTCAGTGCGTCATCAATCCCCCGTTTTAGCCCCGCCCATAAAATCCGGCTCACAGCAATGGTGAAAAACGGTCTAACTCCACAATTTAGTACTTCACAGTTCTCAGTCTTTGTAATATGTTTTAGCAATACATTTCTAGCACTTATAATGTGTTTAGAATTTTTTTGTAGAATTGCCTTTACAGGGACTTTAAGCAATAATTTTAATAAGGTAGTCTAATATTTTTCTGACTAACAAATTACTGACACAGTAAAGGGTAGATTTAAATAAAGAAAAACGAAATTTAAAAAAAGAAAAAAACGAAATTTAAATAAAGAAAAAACTAAATTTAAATAAAGAAAAAAACGAAATTTAAATAAAGAAAAACGAAATTTATTTAAATAAAGAAAAACTAAATTTAAATAAAGAAAAAACGAAATTTAAATAAAGAAAACCGAAATTTAAATAAAGAAAAAAACGAAATTTAAATAGGCCTAAAGAAAAACGAAATTAAAATAAAATAAAGAAAAACGAAATTAAGTTAAATTAAAAACGAGATTAATTTAGATTGATAATAACGGGTAAAAAGCTTAATGCATTTTGTTTCTATTATTCTATTTTCCACAATGTCAAAGCAATGCAGCTTGCCCAAAATACAAGCTCAGGCATGCACTTCTGTCCATACAAACTCCGCTGTTCTGCGCTCTAGTCAGAGAACACTCCCGTTGCAGGAACACTTTAGTAGGCCAAGAAGAAGCAAATATATTTATTAAGTATAACGAGGTTGGGTTCCTTCAACTGTCCATCCTATTAAAAATGGCTAGGCTATATGAGATAATTGTAAAAAAAAAAAAAAAAGAAAAAAAAAGTATTGTATTTCGTCAGATTTTATAGTGTTGAATATATTCAAGCGCGAATGAGAACCATTTCGAGGGGGATGCCAGGTGTGCAAAAAAAAAAAAAAAAAAAAAAAATTTGCTTGCAAGAATGTAGCCTCTACCAAACTTGTACACCTTTTAGACATAGGCTTACTTCTGACTTTTTTTTTTTTTTTTTTTTTTGTCCGTTGTTGCTTTGGCCATGACAAAAACGCACGAAAGCCGGAAAAGAAAAGCTGGTTGGCCTCTCACGTCCGAATTTGAGGAAGTGGTGGGGGAAGTGACATATGCCATAAAGCAGTCGAATTTTGTAGTTCTTTTTGTGCTCGGGTTACTACCCGAACCCCGAAGTTACGTAGTGCCATGCAGTAAAAGCGATACAAACCCCGTCATTCAACCTATTGTAAGTCGATGTACCATCACAAGGGTCTTGGAAATATATTATGAAGGTTGAAAAAATACATAGTGTTGCTTTAAAAAAAACAACAAAAAAAAACAGTGTATGTCTCATTCATTTAAAATTACAACTTTAATTTCTACAATAAAGCAGCTCTCCAATAAGTTGTTACTAGTGTCCGGACCGAACAGTAGAAAGAAGGTGGAGCCTTTCAGAGCCACAACCACCTATGGCATCATCACCACGGCCCAATGGTAGTTTGAGGGTGTTTACCAGCAGCAAACTTTTCCTGAGAGTTTTTTTTTTTTTTGAAAAGCTGTTTCGAACTCCAGAAACAAACTCCAAACGAACTACATTTGACCTGATTTTGTTCAAAATTACATCACATCAGTTTGTTCTTCGACTTTGCTTAAAGTGTATTGAGGCCTCTGTGGTTAGGTTTTACTTTTTTCTATGTTTATGTATGAATAAAAAAATAAATAAAATAAAAACATAATTTACCACTTTATTTACAAAAAATGTATCTCCAACACGTGTTCACATAACGTCTGCTCTCGTGTCAACACCACAAATGCGCGCGTTCACGAGAGCACCACGCCACATGCGTGTTGTGTTGATGCAAGAGCAGACGTTGTTGTAAGTAATTATTGAAATATTTTTAGTTTTTGGGTGAACTAACCCTTTGATAGATGCCATAGGAGTGTGTTGTCATATCAGTATATTAATAAAAGTCTATCAAGCTTTTAAAAGCCTTCCAAAATATGGCCACATGCAGAGAACTGACGATAATAATTGTGATGTCATTTGGCCAAAAAAATGAATTTAGTCAGAATGAATTGCAAATTTTAAATGGCATCCAACACACTCTCATAACAATTCTTAACTATTTAACATTTTGGCTTTTGTATGCTTTTGTATAATCTACTTATACACCACTTATGGTTAGGTTTAAGGATATACCTTATTGCTTACTTTTTTTCCTGGATTTAAAGTCGCCACATTGTTAAATAGTCACGTTTTCTCATGAGATCGAGTTTGACTATGAATTAAGATGCTTTTTGTCTACATAATGGTGTAGTCAGGGTTAACAGCTGGCCAGAAATGCTCAGTGAAAGCTGCGGGTGGTCACAAGAGAGCGGGCATTTTTCAGGAGTTGACGCCCCACACCTAACCAGCAAAACTGTGGCCCAGTGTAATTGCAAAATGTGACGAGATTTCTTGTCAAGTGAAAATCTGTCTCATGATATCGCCATGATGGAGCATGAGGGTGAAATTAGCATAGAAAATGTCACCACTATATTCACATTACATTCACTGTTGTTTTGCTGTTTTTATAAAAACATGTATCCAGCCCGACATCAAGTGGATCTGATCCCAATGTTTGCTGTTGGCAGGCAAGTCGGAACACCTCTTACACATTTCCATCCTCTACACTGTGTACTTGTACTTGTGTACAGTTCAGAATAAGGCTCTGACAAAAGCTGCTGACTCACTGGCCTGACAAACGGGTCCCTATTAAGCGTGTCTGCCACCACATTCAGTTTTCCAGGAACGCATTTGATCTCAAAAGAGTATGGGCCAAGTATTGAGACCCAGCACTGCTCACATTCATCCAATTTTCAGCTTGATAATAATGTATGTTAGCAGTTTATTATCTCTCCACACTGTAAACTCATGGCCTTTAAGCCAGTGACTGAACTTGTCACACACCCCCCACTTTAGAGGCAATAATACTGTGTGCAGGATATTTAGTTTGGCTACGGCTCAAAGTCTTGCTAGCAAACACTTACTGGTCTCGCCTTGTCCTCACCAGCAGGTATCTGAGAGAGTACTGCACCTAAGCTATCTAATGACGCATCGGTATAGAGAAGAAAAGGACACTCAAAATCTAAATGAGCCAGCACCACTGTCAACAAGGGCCCTTTTCAACTCTTCAAAGGCCAACATCAAAGTCTGGGGTCCAGTCCTGGGGTGTCAACTCCTGAAAAATGCCCGCTCTCTTGTGACCACCCACAGCTTTCACTGAGCATTTCTGGCCAGCTGTTAAGTTGAATATGTGTGCAACTTGGAATAAAGGCCTGGTAGTACAGAACCATTCCAAGAAACAATGTTTTTTTTTTGTTTTGTTTTTTGTGAAGGTGTGGTTCCGTATTCCTTCATTAGATCCTACTTTTGAAAAGCAGAGATGACTTTCACCTTCTCCTCATCAACTAAAACACCAGTACCATCAATTACAAGGCCCAGTAAAGTCAAGTGAGTTCAAGTCACCTTCATTTATATAGTGCTTTTTACAATACAGATTGTTTTAAAGCAACTTTACAGTGATAACAGGAAATGAATGCAACAAAGATTGTTTCGGCTTTACAGCAGCTCTAGAAGAAAGTCATTGTCCAGTTTAGTAAGTTCAGTGCTGATTCAGTTGATTAATTTCCATTGTTAAAATTTAGGGGCCGTTTACACAACACCGTCTGTTTTTCAACCTAAAACAGAAAATTTTTCTGGGCGTTCATTTACATGACAACAGCATTTTGGTTGCCTGAAAACGCAAACTTTGAGACAGCTAAGTGCAACTTTTTGAAAACGAGATTTGAAAACAATACTGTTATCATCTCCTTCATTCACTTCTGATGTGGGAACGCTGTGCGCGAATGGCTCCCTCTCCACGCTGTGTTGTTTGTTGTTTGAGTACGTCTATGTTCGTTATTTGGTCTGCTCTTTGGCCTGCAATGAACCCGTGTAGGTTTTTTTTTGGATCATACTCTGCTTTCCTCTACAAACTGGATTCAGTTTCTCTGCTTGGCTTGATGGACTTTGGCAAACTGGACTTTACTTTTTCTTCCTGGCTTGGCCTATTCTTCTGTAACGATGGGAACTCTCTGTGGTCGGCCTGCTGCAAGCCCTCTCATCCTTCTATCCTGCTGACAGTTGGACTGACTGTGAGGTGAGTTAACACTCTTCTTACCAGTCGTTCTACTAGCTTACTGTCTGGTTAGGTATCTTTCATCTCATTAAGCTTTTTATAGATGTTGCGATGGTTGTCGTCCTGGCTAACGTGACTTTGCTGATAACTGGCTTTCTAATGGCTATTGCCAACACGTCAAAGGCCTCAGCACTTGTGTTGTCTCTGGTTCCCCTTATTATTATTGGATTACCCAGCCCGATCTCATCCCAAGGCGTCATATATTGACGATTTTGACATTTCGTCTACATCGAACGCACATGGCACCCTTTAGCGTCAATATGAGACGCAGATAGAAATGGGCCAGAAGGCGCCTCCTAGCGGTCTAACCCTATCCCTACACTAGACCTAAACCTACCCATAACCGAACAAAGCTATGTGCGTCTCATATTGACGCTAAAGGGTGCCATGTGCATTCGATGTAGACGAAATGTCAAAAGCGTCAGTATTATGACGCCCAAGGATGAGAATGCGTTGGATTACCTTCCAACATGGAAATTGGGTTCCAGACATGCGAACTCAGGACGCTTAACGGGCACCCACGCCTTGACTCTGCAACGTACAAGCACTGCCGCTCGCTCGGGATCATCCAGTGTTCGCATTACCTGCTTTGTTCGGTCTGAAGGATTTTTAACATTCAGCAGCCAGCACCTACTGTTATTCCATGAGTGTGGTCAAGTAACAGAGCTCTGGTCAAACTGAAACGCCTACTAAGAAACTGTCGTCCACCGCAATTACTTGTCAACTTGACTGGAAATACAGGTGTATTGCAAAACCCCTTTGCACTTCGATCTTGGGCAAGGGCCCCAATCTAAATGAAATAATTGCTAACACCAACCTGGATATGATATTTTTTACTGAGACCTGGCAAACGCCTAATGATTTCATGCATTCCATTACACCGAATGGATATCAGTGCTTGTCTAAGTCGCGTTTATCTGATAAAGTGAGTGGCCTTACAGTCATCTATCGCAACTCCAAAACACTTAACTCGATTTTCATAATACTTAGACTTTTGAATACATGTTTTGAAGGGTGCCTTGAACTGTCCCCTCACAATTATACTAATTTATAGACCACCCAAGCAGCAAAACTTTTTTTTCTCAGAACTAAGTGAACTGCTAACATTGGATTGTGCTCCATCGTCCCAGGACATCTTGCTCGTTGACTTTAACATCCACATTGACACTCCCTGTTCTAATAGTACTCAATTAAAGACTGTTTTGGACTGCTCTGACCTTTTCAGAATGTTACTTTTCCAACTCACACTCATAGTCATACGCTTGACTTAGTTTGTACGTCTGGTTTGAATGATATCTCCATCAGTGGGCTGGTTACTCCTACTCCATCAGTGGTCTGGTTTTACATTAACTTTTCCAACTAAATGCACTGACAATATAACCATCTTTTGTCGTAAGATCAGTGCTATCAACGCTGAATAGTTTACTGCTTCTATTGCTTCGTCTGCTATTTCTGATGTTTTTGATTTCACCAAGATATTTGATTTGTATCACTCTGCTATTGCTGACGTTTTAGATGAGCATGCTCCATTTAGGACTAGATTTGTTCACTTGTCCTACTCCTCTCCTGAGCTATGTGCTATGAAAGCAAGAGGCAGACAACTTACACATCTTTAGGAAAACCTGTTTAACTGTACATTTCCAAGCATTTTCGGACCATGTTAAGCATTATAAAAAAGCCTTGAATGCAGTTCACCTTTCCTATATTTCCAAAATCAGTAATAATGCGACATTTCCAAAATCACCAATGCATAATGCCAGTCAACAAGAATCTAATGATTTATGATGTTCTTTTTTGCACCACTTTCAGGGTAAGCTGGATGCTTTATGTGGGACTTTTGGTGATGAACCGACCACTTCTACTTATGAGCAAGCTCAGTCTATCCAAACGCTTAATAGCTTTACTTTGACCAACCCCATCTTAATTAGTGAAATGATACAGAAATCCAATTCTTCTCCATGCCGGTTAGATCCTGCACCAACTTTACTTTTGAAACACTCTAACTGTCATTTCTTCTCCTTTCATACATCTTGTAAATATGTCACTTATCTCTAACTCAGTTCCAGTTTCACTAAAGATGGCTGCTGTTACTCCTATTCTTAAAAAAAAAAAAAATCTGGACCCAACTGACTTAGCTATTTATCGCCCAATCTCCAATCTCCAATCTACTGTTTGTTTAAAAAATCATGGAAAGGTTGTCGTAACTCAATTGCTTTCATTACTAGCTCTCAATGGTATCTTATGAGCTGTGTTATCCTGGTTTGGATATATCTGACAGACAGACAATACTATATCACCATACACAATTATAAATCTCTCACTGTCTTCCTCAAACAGGGTGTTCCACAGAGGGCCCAGTTCTCAGCCCACTACTATTTATTATTTACATTATGCCTCTTGGACAAATTATTCGCCGCCATGGTTTTTAATACCACTGTTATGCCGATGATATTCAGATATAAACTTATAAACTGCTTGCCGACCGGACTATTCACCAGACTGCATCACTATCATCATGAATCAATGAGTTAAAGACCTGGCTAAACTCCAGTTTGAATCTGATTAAAACAGAACTTTTAATTATCGGTCCCCCAACTCTTAACAATGCTCCCAGACTAATGCTCCCAGACTTGACCTTGAAGCTACATCAATTATTCCATCTGCCACCGTCAAAAACTTGGGTATCATTCTTGACTCTTCATTGACTAACTTATATTAGTCAACTCTGTAAAGCTGCATTCTTTCAACTTCGCCGTATTGCCAAACTCTGTCCCTATGTCAACCCAATAGATGCTGAATCATTAGTACATGCGTTTATCACATCTCGCCTCGATTACTGTAATGCTCTTTTTCTGGACTACCAGCACACTCTATCTTCCGCTTGCAATATATTCAAAACTCTGCCGCAAGAATGTTAACTTACACTAAACGCTCTGCTCATATGACTCCTATTCCATTGGCTACCTGCTTGGCTTAATTTACTAATTTATTCTGCTTACCTTTAAGTCACTCAATGGTCTTGCTCCTTCCTACCTCTCTGACTTACTTTCTCCTTATATTCCCTTATATTCTGGCTGAGAACTTCTTTATGTACCAAGATTTCGTCTATCGTCTATGGATGGCATGTCTTTTTCCATTATAGTCAAGTCAAGTCACATTTATTTATATAGCGCTTTTTACAATACAGATTGTTTTAAAGCAGCTTTACAGAGATAACAGGAAAATAATGCAAAAAAGTTTGTTTCCAGAAGAAAATAGCATCACAGTTCAGCTGAATTAAGTTCAGCGATGTTTCATTTTTGTTTTAAAAAAGTTATTCATTTAGTTAATTTATATAGCTGTTCTGAACCGTGATGTCATCGTCCAGGGCTGCGTTTCCCAAAAGCATCGTAAGCCTAAGTAGTTCGTAAAAACGATCGTACGACTGATCTTAATATTACGGTCTGTTTCCCAAAAGCATCGCAACTTAAGTAGCACTTAAAAATCATCGTAGATCTACGAGTGCTCTGGAGTAATCGTAAATCCCCAAGTGCATCGTAAGAAGACAGATTTATGAGGTCACCTGCAGGACAACCGGCAGATTACACTTTTATCTAGATTTAACAGATTACACTGCAAAGTGAGTACAAATATAAGGTTTTTATTGTACTTTTTTTATTGTACACTTTATTGTACTTGTTTTTTTTTGTTTAAATGAATGTATAAATTAAATAATAAAAAAGGGAAGAAAAATACACATCTAAATTAAATGAATGAAAAAAAAATCATAAAAGAATAAAAAAAAGTAATGTGGGAAATATGCTTCAAAGACTGGGCAAAATATGGATGAATAATAAAAAAAAAATCTGTCAATGACTTGCTGACGTGCACGAAAACCAGCCATGTATTGGGCATTTCTTGTAGACCACCTTCCCTGATCTTTGAACACCCCGGGTTGCAGTTAGTTTGCAATGTCCACCCAGATGTTTTGTTTTTCCTTATTTGTATGGTATCCTTTAAATCTGTTAAAAATAACATCTTTGTTTCGCTCTATCTCCTCTAAAATTAGGCCTACATTAATTTCATCTTTTTTGAAAGGTATCTTTTCTTGTTTGTTTTTTTTGTTCATTTTGTCAGTAGGCTATCTCCGCCTGAATGTAGACTTTAGACTTGTCTTGATTGCTAATCCACAGATGACGATTGTTAGGTTAAATCTAATAATTAAGGCTAAACGTTCAGAATACGATTCCATATAAGGTTATATTTCAGCACTTCGCGAATGGACAGCGGCTCTTAAGTAGCACGTAAAACGCGTTCTCGCGCGTTCATGTTAAGTGCATTTTTGGGAAACGCCCGTGGAATTGCTGCGGGCGTTCATAACCTTGCACGTAGAGAGCGCTCTTAAGAGCCAAGATACATCGTTATCAGGAAACCCGGCCCAGCTCAGTTCAGTTATTGTATAATAGTTCTACCAGAAAGACTCGGGAGAATACTGTGACAATTAAACATTTATTAACAGCCCAGTAAGCAATCAATTTATTTGGCGTAGCTTGCAATCCGAGGGTCCGGACTCTGCATATCCTGCCTGAAGACGAAGGCAGGGGCACAGCCGACCCCCTGTGAGGTATAGGAAGGGACCATCCTGGTGGTGGTGGGGTGGATGGAGGGAAGAGACCATACTGGTGGTGTTGGGGAGGATGGAGGGAAAGACCCGTCTTGGTGGTGGGGAGGATGGAGGTGAATGAAAGCGTCAGCATCTGCAAACTCAGACGTGTGTAAGTACCAATCTTTTATACCACAAGTATAGTTTCAAAGTTTTATTTGCCATTTGCAGAGCACAAAAAGAATTGTACACATACATAGGAATTGTACTGCATCACCCTTAGAGTAAAAAAAAAAATATATATATAAATAAATAAATTAATGAATAAATAAACACAGTGCACCAGTGCTTGCTAGCCATATATACCATATATACCATATATACCCTATTTATATGAGTTAGCCATTAGTCTCACCACT
Organism: Leuciscus idus; assembly: GCA_021554675.1. Classification (NCBI taxonomy): domain Eukaryota; kingdom Metazoa; phylum Chordata; class Actinopteri; order Cypriniformes; family Leuciscidae; genus Leuciscus; species Leuciscus idus. Next base: position 53,322,375 of record CM038622.1, on the reverse strand, counting down.
GCTGGATAAAAGCTGTTATAGAAGCGAGTTTTATGTGTAATGATACTGTCCGCTCTTATATGTCTCAGGCTGTAGGTTTTGTGTCTGGCCTTCAAAAGTGAGTGAGCTGGGTGATGAATGTCACCAAGTATGGACTGAGCTTTCTTCTTACAGCGCTCTGTGTACAGTTTGGTCATGGGTGTGAGGTTTGTCCCAATGATTCTCTCTGCAGTCTTTATGACTCTTTGGAGAGACTTCTTCTCTGCCTGTGTTGCATTTCCAAACCACACAGTAATGCCATAAGACAGTCTCTACAAGTCCACTGTAGGCATGAGTAAGAGGGCACATCCCAAGCCCAGCCTTCTTCAAAAGCCTGATCAAATACAGTCGTTTTTGAGCTTTCTTCACTGTGGTGACAGTGTTTGTAGTCCAGCTCAAATTAGATGTCAAATGCAGGCCCAGGAATTTGTGGCTGTTGGCCCTCTCCACCACAGTGCCCTTGATAGTGCTTTTCTTCCTAAAGTCTATAACGAGCTCTCTGGTCTTGTCTACATTGAAGAACAGGTCATTTTCCTCTCCATAGACCATGATGTCATTGACCAGTTCCCTATACCCTGTCTCATCTCCCCCCTTAATAAGGCCCAAGATGGTTGTGTCATCTGCCCAAGTATAGGAATATGATTGGATAGATGAGAAGGTAATAAGTGACGTAACAATTGAGTTTTCCTGGCAGAACTTATGCTAGAGCTTCATTGTCAATGCAGGCAGATCAAAAATATTGTTCAATATTAAATTAAATGCTAAATTGAATGTCCCCAACTAAGCAAGCCAAGCCGATGGCAACAAAGGTGGAAAATGGCGACAGTGGCAAGGAACCAAAACTACATCAGGTGGCAGAATGGAGAACCTTGGGAGAACCCAGGCTCAGTTGGGGGACCAGTCCTCATCTGGCCAATGAACGAACAGTGTATGATTATGATTCAGGCAGCATTATAGCTCCTAAGGCTATGGAACTCTCTGCACCTGGCTCTTAGGACAATAACCACACTGCGTGAATTTAAGTCTAAACTCAAAACCTATTTATTTAACCAATATTACCAGCCATAATGTGTTTTCTTAAACATTTTCCATAACTCTGTATCCCAGTCATAACGCTTCCATAGGTACCATTAGTCATATGCACCTGACTTATGCTTCAACTGCCCACATTTCTTTGCAGTCTGTAATTACAATGTAATAGTTTCTGTTTTTAACCGACTGTTTGCACTATGGACTGAGCAAATGTCTACTGATTGTGTTTGAAATGACTGTCTGTTCCTTACTGTTATTGTGAAGCATCCTTGAGCTTGGGAAAGATGCTATACAAATGAAACATATTATTATTATTATTATTATTATTATTTATCTCCGTGTAAACTTGAAAAATGTGAATCTGTGAAAACGGTGATGGCATGCACATGCGTATTACTTGTTTAGTCTATAGGGATGCAAGTTTGAATTCGTATGTGCGCAGGTGTGTATTCTTTCTTTAAAAAGTGACATTGCCAATTACTTGTCTGGCATGCATGATACAGCATTTTAGTCATTTTCATGGCTCCGTGTGAATGGGAATCATTTTGATAATGTTGTCATCTGTACAGAGGAAAAAATATTTTTAGTACATTGTTGTCGTGTAAAAGTACCCTTAGTTCATTTATCGATACATCGGCTCTGGAGAATACATTGATGTCATCATCTAGCTCAGTTCAGTTTTCATACAATGTTGTCAAAGCAGGCAGATAAAAAACATTAAGAATAATAAGTGTCCCCAAGAAGTGACACTTTGTAGGTGCTAGCTTCAGGTTGCTGTTTATCAATTGAGAGAACATGATCTCCAAGCACTTAAATTCTTCCTCTTTAGAAGTTGCAAAGACCAACAAGTCATCAAGATAGCAGAGAATACTGCCCATTGGTGTTGTGAAGGTAGTGTATCGTCGGTCAGACACATGGATGGGGATGTTGTAAAATCCTGAAGTTAAGTCCAGGGTTCTGAAAAGGGCATTTCTTCCAAAGACTGCGAGACAGTCATCTTGAAGGGGTAGAGGGTAGGCATCTTTGATGGTTTTGGCTTTGAGCCAGCGAGAATCTTTTTTCCTGACCATTACTAAGGGTGATGCATACTCACTGACAGATTCACTGATAATTCCTTTCTCTTCCATCTCCTACAACACTTCTCTCAATTTGTTGTAGTGCAGGAGGGATGCGGCGATAGGGCAGATGGAATGGGTGCTCATCATAAAGATGGATCCTGTGCACAAAACTCTTTGCCTCTCCACAATCCAGCTTATCCTGTTAGAAAACCACATGGTAGGACACAATATAAGGCCGTCCACACCTCCTTCCACACCTCTTCATTGGTACCCATCAATTGCCCCACAATGGTGTTACTACTCGTCTGACAATGATGGCTCAACAATGATAGTGCTTCCTGGAGAAACAGGTACATTACTTGGCAATTTGCCACAAACAAGATACTCACATTTGGGAAGTAGAGTTATTGTCGGAGAGTTCACAGTACCAAGTTTATCAGGCTGCTGAGGCACAGATCATCTGGAGATGCAGATCAGAGGCTCAAGGAATTGCTCACACTCAAGTTTGCTTCTATTGCAGGAAACAAGCTCCAAATACCTTCCATGTGATTTCATCTTCTGCAGAACACATTTGATCACATTGCTTCCAATTATGAACTCGTCTCTTAATCCAGGCACCACAAGAGTTGGAACGACAAACTTAAATCCATATACTTAAATCTCCAAGTCGTATGTACACTTTGGCTGAATTGTAAGGCCACCCCAGTCAACCAGAACCACATTACTTGGAATCGCTTAAGGATGTGGAAGAAGACCATTAGCTTGCAGCATTGGACTCACCCTCTCCACTAGGTGTGCAGGACATACTACCAGAATCCAGTAACCCCTTTAATGTGTAATGGTCACAAACTGTCACAGGAGCATAAAACAACTCTCTTGCCCTATCAACTCTCTGAGACCCCACACATAACACCGTTTTGTCTTCTGGCAATAGCTTGCAGCTGTTAACAAAAACATTTTGCACATGTGCTGCTTCTGTGATGATGGTTTTATTAAATTTGGACAGTCATTTAGCATTTAGGACAGTCCTGCTTTAGGACAGTCACTCTTAAAGTGGACAGGACTGAGACAGTAACGACATAGCCTCTGACGTCAAAATGTGTGTACGTAGTGTGTTCCTTGGATCTACAGACCCTACATGCCAGCTGCATTTGCCTGCATTAACCTGACTGGATGAAGTTAAAGAGGCAGTGCACAATGTCAGGACTCCATCATGGATCCATCAGGTATCCATCATGCCAATATCCATGTGCTGAAGACTGGTGTCTGGAGAGAATGGAACAGCATTAGGATTAATATGACTTACAGGAGGGAGCGACTGGGCTGGCATGGAAGCAGTCTGCTGAGGAGAACTGGGCACAGAACTGGGGCATGCTATAACATTGCACTGGTTGCAAGCTGACAAAGACATTGTGTGCTGCGTCCTCAAAGAGACTCTCTTTAGATCCCTCTGAAGACTATCCAAACGCTCCTGGACCTCAGCGGCGCTCCACTTCACAGCTGGCTTAAACTGAAAAGACATAGCAAGACTTGGGTCTGGACAATGTGTAATAAACATCTTGACAGCTACTTCAGCAGGATCCTGTGCACTCATATTACGTCTGCGCAAGTACTCATCAGCAACATCTATGGTCTTGTTAAGCAGTATCCAGGAATCCATGGGACTTTCATCTGCTTTTGGGACAGTATATAGAAGTCTGCCATTGCATTTTGGCAGTGCCATTGCATTTTGGCAGTGCCATTGCCACTACCATTGCATTTGAGTAAGCCAACTCAATGAAGGTGCATTTCAGTATGTCAAACACTGCATTTGGAAATTCACTGACTTCGCAGGGACACCTTAAAGGTTGGGTAAGCGTTGTTTCAAAAATGCTGTTGGACATTGTTGATATTAGAAATCAACCACACCCCTCTCTTCATTGCTCCGCCTCCAAAACTCAATCCTAACCGCCCTGCTCCGAGTCAGTTTCAAACACCAATTGCCGGCATGCGAGGCGAGTGCACTAACAATGACGCTAAACACCCCATTCTGTAAAAGTCGTCATCGCGACTCTCACTAGCTGGACTCTGTTACGCAATCCAAAAGTGGATGTCTGTTTATCATAGCAGAAGCGCAACAAAATAATGCTTCACAAAAATAAAGCGCAGATGATGAATGAATGACAAGGAAGCACAAAAAAATGTACGTACATTACACAATAGTAATTACAAACAAACTTTGTTGTTAGTTGCCAACAGCACAGCAGCTCCAGACAAACAATGACACTCAAACTCAGTGTTATTCACGTGTGAAGCGGAATTAAAGCAACCTCCGTGTCTGTTATCAGGCCTTCCTGCTTAGCTCTCTCTTTAAGCTTTTCTAATATTAACGCAGGTCCTAAAGCTCTTTCCTTATCATAACCCTTTATTTTCCAGTGATATTCTTATTAGCTTTTCTCTTTTGTATTGTGTTTCTAATCTCTATTTCTGCAGTTTTTCTTCAAAATCTCCCTCTTGCTCGTTCTCTCTCCTCCACCGTCATACGCCCCCCTAATGCTGATTGGCTACACACGTTTGTTGTTGTTGTTGTTTGCTTGTGTGTCGGTCCGACTAACTTCCAAACAGCGTTTTTCAAATATTGCTTACCCCACCTTTAAAGGAACATGCCGACTTTTTGGGACTTTAGCTTATTCACCGTATCCCCCAGAGTTAGATAAGTCCATACATACCCTTTTCATCTCCGTGCGTGCCGTAACTCTGTCTGACGCACCGACCGCTAGCCTAGCTTAGCACAAAGACTGGAGGTAAACGGCTCCAGCTAGCATACTGCTCCCAATAAGTGACAAAATAACACCAACATTTCCCTATTTACATGTTGTGATTTGTAGTCACAGCGTGTACAAATAACAAAGTCACTCACATGAGACACAGCCATCTTCTAACCATATACATACTGGGAACTATATTTTCAGGAGGCGAAGCACTGCTACTTGGGCGGAGTGATTTGCTCGCAGCACCTGAGAAGCCCAGTGGTGAGGAGCAGAGAGTTCGCTCAGAGTTGGAGTAAATCACTCCGCAGAAGTAGCAGTGCTTCGCCTTCTGAGAATATAGTTCCCAGTATGTAAATGGTTAGAAGATGGCTGTGTCTCATGTGACCTTGTTATTTGTACACGCTGTGACTATACAAATCACAACATGTAAATAGGAAAATGTTGGCATTATTTTGTCACTTATTGGGAGCAGTATGCTAGCTGGAGCCATTTACCTCCAGTCTTTGTGCTAGGCTAGCAGTGAGACAGCGTTACAGCACGCACAGAGATGAAATGGACTATGAAAAGGGTATGTATGGACTTATTTAACTCTGGGGGATACGGTGAATAAGCTAAAGTCCCATCAGTTTGCATTCTGAATTTCATTCTGTTTAAATAACTGTACATCATATATTCCCACTCATGCACAGTAAATTAATCACTGTTATCACCCCTGAAGAATGGTGGAGGTGCCAAATCTTGTTGTACTATCACCTTCAGGCTTGATGCATCAATGCGCTCACTGGAGTGCTGAGACTGGCAAGGTGGATTAGGCTGTACTGCCCACCCCTGCCCAATGGAAAAGTGAAATTAATTGTTTCACAGGGCTAACATTATTTGCTATAACCTCAAACATGTCCCAAATGTAAAGTAAAAACACATAAAATATGTTAAATTACTGAAAATTAATATACCCCAAACAGCAAAACCTTAACCAGTGGACACATGTTCAGGTAAACTTCATATGTGCAGGAAAATATATGAAATCAAATCAACTCAAACAGGTAATATCAGAATGAAGATTTGCATTTTATTTGTATTTATTTTTTGCCAGTTTTCTTGACAAAAATAAAATATTTTCTTACTCAAAATCAGTTATTAGCAGGCGTGCAAATAACCTTTTTTTGGTCTGGTTCTCAAGGGAGCACCTGGAGATGCTGCTTTGTACTCACTCTTTACACTGCACACTTAACCTACAAACTACCTAAATGTAAACTCTGTTTGTTCTCTGTAGAAATTAAATATAGGTTCAGATTTGTTAAAGCTGTATTTATGTATTTACTTAACATTAAATGACTCAGACAACAGAAGGAATATTAGGCTGCTGTCACTTTAAGACCGAATACACAGACCGAATATTCTGACACACATATGGTTTCTTTCACAACTATAGTTCACGTATGACATAACCGTGAGAATAGTCGACGAGACAGGTATTTTGACATAATTTTGTGTGTATGTGTCTGTTCAAGTGCAAGTAAACACAAAAGAGGAATAAATTCGGTGTTCGAGCGCTGTCTGAAATGCGCCTCTCTCTCTCTCTGAGTGTACATGCTTTGAGTGTGTGTGGATGTGCACACAGAAAAACAGTGCACAAGTCCCGATTTTCACCTCTTCTTCCGCTTTTAAAATCATTTGAATCTGTAAATTGGCAAGAAAAAGACAAACCATGGAGCCTGGTCCATACGGATCAACTGCGATCAGTTGCACCCCTTATAATTAACAAAAACACTTATCATCATGATTTCTATCTTACCAGAGATGGACAAAAAACCTACTCCAGTAAGTAAATGTGACCCTGTTCCCAAAAATGCCAAAAAATGTGGTACTTAAAAGTGCTTATCTCAAAATCTCTCTCGTTTAATATGCACCAACAACGAACAAAATAAAAACATTTACTCCGGAGAAAAAAAAAAGTTGCCTAAGAAGTCAATTTAACTCTTTACAGTTCCTTTAAGATTCAACAGTTTCTATCATGATGTCACACGCTGTTCATCTCTATGATGTCCCTATGTGCTCTCATTACCACATATAAAATATAACAAAAAAAAAAGGTAAAATAACAAAAATAATCACACAGGTAAGTAAAATAACATTATACACTTGAATCGGAGTGAATGTATAAATATAAATGCAATAATTACAATAAAGATTAAATAAGATTATCAGAAGTCGAAAGGAATCTACTTCTCCCTTTCAGTTACAATGCCGAAGGGAAGAGGAGGAGACAGAACAGGAAGTTAAGTTGGCTCATGACATGGCAATAATCAAAGGGGAAAGCATAGATATGGGGAAAGCACTTGCATTTCAATCAGGAAGCTACATCAGGTATATTATGTAAATGAACAATTTTGTGTGAATTCTACTTAATTATACATATGTTTAACAGTGTAATGTTTTATAACCTATACCTGTCCTACTCTTAAAATAGTTACATTTTCTTATGAGAACCTGATTTTGGCCTTAAGGTTTCATAATAAAACTGAATACATTTTGTCCGTATTATGTTCGGAATCCCTATTTTTACTTGCAGGTTTTCTGTAAAGTTTAAAGCAACTGTTTGATTCAACATGATGTAATGAGAAATCTATTCTGTATGTTCTTTTCTGGGCTCATAGTGGGTGGGAGTGAAAACGAAATAGGGAAAGAGAGAGGGGGAGGAAAATGAGGTGACATAATGGGTTGTGTGTAAGTGTACACTTAAAGAATACATCGACACGGGATCTGAGGGGAAGAAATTGAGCGCGCGCTCGCAGCAGCGGCGTAAAAGCGCTGTTACGCGGGGGTGGAGAAACAGAGGTAGAAAATAAAAGAGAGAGAGAGAGAGAGAGAGAGAGAGAGAGAGAGAGAGAGAACAGTGCTTCTAATAATAACCCTGAGAGGGAACACAATGATTGAGGCACAGAGCACACGGAGAGAAGAGTAAAAGACTGATAGAAACAGTCAAATGAAACACAGACTGGTGCAGCTCGAGAGTGACTTTAAATTTAAATAGAATCAAATATCGCTGATTAGGAAAAATCAAGGAAAGAGGATTAGATGTGGAATTATGTTTATGAAACATTAAGACACAAATGTGTATTTCAGAGCTGTTCTGTTCATGTTCACATCCCCACAGTAGCCTATCATTTCTAGCAAATACAGTTCAATGCTGTATTTGACCATCAACACTTTATTTGTATACATGTGCAATGATTAAAGACGTCTCAAAACAGCACAAACTGAAATGACTCCAGATGAGGATGTGAACACTGGTCAGGTGTTTGCGTCAGGGCACTAAAACAGGATTGCGGGCAATGCTGTGACAGGAATAAAGATGGCTGAGTGCTGCCCTCCTCTGGTGTGATGAAGGTAAAATAATATTCCTCTCAAGACTGCAGGAACGCCTGAAATGTATGTGAATGTTTGCGACATACATCTGCAGCTGAATGTTATGGAAGCTTGTTTCCGCCACAGAATAAAACATTTTAAAAGATAATTGCGACTTTTTATCTCACAATTGCGAGTTTACATCTCGCAATTCTGACTTTATTTCTCAGAATTGCGAGATATAAAGTCACAATTGCGTGAAATAAAGTCGCAATTGCGTGTTATAAAGTCAGAATTGTGAGTTTATATCTCACAATTCTGAGAAAATATGTCAGAATTGAGAGATATAAACTCGCAATTATGTGTTATAACAAGTCAGAATTGCGTGATATAAAGTCGCAATTGCGAGAAAAAAAGTCCGAATTCTGACTTTATAAGACGCAATTGCGACTTTATATCTCGCAATTCTGACTTTATAACACGCAATTCCGACTTTATTTCACGCAATTCTGACTTTATATTTCGCAATTCTGAGAAATAAAGTAAGAATTGCGAGATGTAAACTCGCAATTGTGAGATAAAAAGTCGCAATTATCTTTTAAAATGTTTTATTATGTGGCGGAAACAAGCTTCCATAGAATGTTGTGTACCCTGAGTGTTCAACTGAATGTAAAACTAATCCCTAAAACAATTTTATACTTTGGTCATATTTGAAATAGCCTACAGTTAAAAATAATAAAACGAAAGTTAAGATTAAATAAGTTAAGACACAATATAAACTTTATGTACTGCCATTCAAAAGTTTGGGGTCAATAATTAATACTTTTTCTTCATCAATAATGCATTAAATTGATCAAAAGTGGCAGTAAAGACACTTATAATTTAAAATAAATGCAATTATTTTGAACTTTCTATTCATCAAAGAATCCTGAACAAAAAGTAACATGGTAACAAGTAGCACAACTGTTTTCAATCAGCTGGAATCAGCTTCCAGAAGAAAAGATGTGCTCCAACAGATGTGTTCCAACAGTAGCCACATTCAAATCCAGACAAACACATCTGTTTAGCTGTGCATTTAATGAATGAGCACTGTGCTACGTCTGACTGATTTCACTGTATCATGTATCCTTTTTTATTCGTTTTATTACTGCTTTTGTAAATACATTTGTAATAATTTATTTGTATTTTATTTATTTTATTGTTATTTTTATTTCTTATGCATTTTTTTTAATCCGTTTTTGTAAATCACTTTAAATTACCTTTGTGTATGAAATGTGCTATATAAATAATCTTGCCCTGCCTTGCTGTTCTTACTGTATTTTTGTATAAATGCAGCTGGGTGAGCATAAGAGACCAACTCAACCTTTTGAATGGCAGTGTGTTTATGCATGGCTTTTTCTCTTGATTTTTCAACTACAAATACATACATTTGACTGATTAATGTGCTAATGTTTCACAAATACTACTGTGCATTTAAATACATTAATACGGGGTGCAGATCGAACATTAAATAGGAATAATTAAATTCAGATAACTTTATTGGAATAATACATTTTGTATTGCCAAAGCATTAAAACAACATAGAAAATGGTTTAGAATATCTGAATATTTAGCAAGTAGCCTATTTAAAGATAATAATAATAATAATATAAAAACTAAATCAATAAAAACAATAAAATATTATATATACACATAGATATAGTTAAAAAATATATTATAACACAAAAGTCATATAATAGCTTCTGTACTTAGAATTCGAATATTATATGCAGTCGTGCTCAGACGTTTACATACTTACATACCTTGCAGAATCTTATTTTATTTTAAATAAAAGATGTTTACAGTTCACAAGACAAAAAAAGTAGCTGAATTTATAAAAATTACCCCCTTCAAAAGTTTATGTACCTTTGATTCTTAATAATGTGTCCTTACCAGGATGATCCACGACTGTGTTGTTGTGTTGTGATGGTTGTTCTTTAGTCCCTTGTTTGTCTTGAGCAGTTAAACTGCCCAATGTTCTTCAGAAAAATCCTTCAGGTCCTGCAAAGTCTTCACAATACATTAAGAGCTGGGGAGTGAAAACTTTTTGAATTTAAAGATCAAGGTAAATTGTTCTTAATTTGTATTTTATAATCTCTCTCTCTCTCTCTCTCTCTCTCTCTCTCTCTCTCTCTCTCTCTATATATATATATATATATATATATATGGGTGTTTCGGCACTTTTGAATCTCCCAAATAAAAAGTAAAAAAAAACAAAACAATGAATTTCAATTTTAACCATCAGAGTCACATCACATTAATACATAAACAGATGTACACAAAATTGAATGTAGTCGTTAAGATTTTAATCTGGAACATGTTTATTTTTTTATGGTTTTCATCTCTTCTTTTTATAAAATGTCCTTACCGCAACATTACAATAATGTTAAATTTAAACACTTTTCTTTTTTAATTTCTATAAAAAATGTATACATTTACATAGTTACTTTCAAGATTTGTCCATTTTTGTAAAAACTAATGTAAAAAAGTAATTTAGGGGGTTTTATGATTTTCTTTATGGCGTGGAAAATGTTGATGTAACCTTAGATATCAATTGCTTTCATACATGCCAAAGATAAAACATTTAGCTTTTTATGACAAACATTATCATTTTAATGTGTAGATCATCTCTACTGAAGCGTTAAAATAATTTTTACAAACAAAAATCTGATTAATAATTAAAATAAATCATTGCTGCGGTAATGACAGTTTGTATCGGTAAGGACTAATGGCACATGTTAATAATGTAACCTTAACAATAGGTTACTGTAGAGAAAAACACTAACATATAAAAACAGAAGGTATTTTGTCAAAGATAGTAGAGGTTTTGCAGAAAAGACTGGGACAAAATTATTTTCTTGTTTCAAATATTAATACATGTATGAATTTCTATTGTTACAGCAAACTTAATTTGAGGCCTTCAGTATTTTGTTTTATCCTCTGGTTTCTTTTGTTTATCCTCCACTGTCTTTCTTTTTCTTTTTTGTAATGCTCTTTTTCCATAACTCTTCATATCTGTTTAGGTCTTTTCTCATTACTCTTCTGTCATCTTATTGTAGGTTAATCTGGTATCATCTAGGGTTGCAAAAATGACATGTTTATATTTAGTTTACAATAGATTTAATATTTGCAATATACACTGATCAGCCACAGCATTAAAATGACCTGCCTAATATCATGTAGTTTCCCCTCATGCTGCCAAAACAGCTCTGATATGTCAAGGCAAGGACTCTACAAGACCTCCGTATGTGTCCTGTGGTATCAGGTTGTGAGGTGGTGCCTCCATGGATCAGATTTGTTCATCAAGCACATCCCATAGATGCTCAATCGGATTGAGATATGGGGAATTTTTAAGCCAAGGCTACGCCTAGAACTCTTTGTCATGTCCCTCAAACCCTTCCTGAACAATTTTTGCATTGTGGCAGGGTGCATTATCCTGCTGAAACAGGCCACTGCCATCAGGGAACACCATTGCCATGGTCTGCAACAATCTTAGGTAGGTGATACGTGTCAAAGTAACATCCACACGAATGCCAGGACCCAGAGTTTCCCAGCAGAACATTTCCCTGTGCATCACACTCCCTCCAGAAGAAGGCAGAAAGACTTCTTCCCATAGTGCATCTTGCTGCTGTCTCTTGGTCCAGTGGTCCAGTTCTGACACTCACATGCCCATTGTAGGCACTTTCGGTGGTGAACAGGGGTCATATATATTTGTCTGGTCTTCTGCAAACCAGCAAACTGCTATGCACTGTGTGTTAAGTTTTTCAGCAATTTTTTGAGCAACAGTAGCTCTCTTGTGTGATCGGACCAGGTAAGCGAGCCTTTGCTCCCCGTGTGCATGTGTGAGTCATGGGCGTCCATGAACCTGTTCACCGGTTGTCCTTCCTTGCACCTCTTTTGGTAGGTACTAACCACTACAGACCGTAAACACCCCACAAGACCTGCTGTTTTGGAGATGCTCTGATGCAATTGTCTTGCCATCACCATTTGGCCCTTGTCAAAGTCACTCAGATCTTTTCACTTACTCTTTTCTCTGCTTCCAACTCATGAAATTCAAGAACTGACAGTTCAGTTGCTGCCTATATCCTCTTGACAGGTGCCACTGTACTGATATAATCAATTATATTCACCACACCTATTAGCGGTTTAAATGTTGTGGCTGATCAATGTAAAATACAGTATAAACCTTGAATTTGTCTCTACAGCAACACCTACAAATGCTGTGGTAAAGACGTGCTGCAGAAGTGACATTTTTGCTAATATTGCAGATAACTGGCAGCTAGCAAGGTCTGATACATAATTTTTTATTTTTAGCAACAAATTTATATGTATTCAACAGTAATGTAAATTAATTTTTAAAATATGATTCAAAATACTCAATCACTAAGCTGAACGGGAAGGACGCACAATAAATACTTCAGAAGAAAAGATGATCTTTATCTTATTTTTTCTGGATCTTGTGAGTAACCTAATGGAGGTGGACCAATCTGTCAGACATGTGCTCACTGCTAATTTCTGTTTCCATAGAAACTAGATTTGTTTGGCTTTGAACAAATGTCATATTAAGAGTCTTTTTCAATGTTGCGGTAAGGACTCAAAAGTGTGGGACAGGTTTATTTAGATGAAAAAAATCATATAAACAATCAGTAAACAAAAAAAAACAAAAATACTTTAAGATGGTGTAAAGTCATATGTATATCAAACTAATTCATTTGAAATAATGTCATATTGTAAAAGAAAGAGCTAATGTTAAGTATCTCAACATTGAAACCAGGGGTGTGGGACATGAGCAAACATGGTGTTTGGACCTAAATGCTTCATAATTTTACATGAAATCATATTATTCATTCATTATGTTTTATGTCAATGTGTGTATTGACACTACGTTTATATTTATGAAATGACAAATTTTAACATAAATCTAAAATTTCAGTACTGGGATTTAAAAGTGCCCGTAGTTGCAGAAACACCCATACACACACACACACACACACACACACACACACACATATATATATATATATATATATATATATATATATATATATATATATATATATATATATATATATATATATATATATATATATATATTATTATTATTATTATTATTATTATTATTATTTTTATTAAATTTTTATTTATTTATTTATTTTTTCAAGGCTTGCACCTTGGAAGCTATTTCAAGGTTTGCGTTCTCGAGCCACCAGGCACTGTTGTTGTGCGAATGAGCAGGCCGTAGCGCGTTAAGGGTTTTCTGTTAGAACGGTGTCGTGTAAGCGCCCCCTAAGTTAATAACTAATGATATTTGCAACGGAAGTGAATCGATCAAAACTAACTTTAGCTGGACAATAACTTTATTCTAGAGCTGCTGTAAAGCCAAAACAATATCTGTTACCTTAATTTCCTATTATCACTGTAAAGCTGCTTTGAAACAGTCCACATTGTTAAAAGTGCTATATAAATGAAGGTCACTTGACTTCCTGGAAACACTGAAGTATCTTCTGTTGCTTCCGACTAAATTCAAATCAATTATATTTAAACAAAATTGGACATTCATTTTGAAAAAAAAATAAATCACAATTGGACAAAATTAGGAGATGCTTCAATTATTGCGGCTATACACCACATCACTGGGACACATCATACAGGCACATGGTTTCTCCTACCACTGCTATGCTGATGACACACAGCTCTTCCTCTCATTTCAACCAGATGATCCCACAGTAGCTGCACGGATCTCAAGCTGTCTGGCGGACATCTCGACATGGATGAAGGAACATCACCTGCAGCTCAACCTGGCAAAGACTGAGCTTCTCGTCCTCCCTGCCAATCCGTCTCTGCAACACGACTTCACTATCCAGCTAGACTCATCATCAATCACCCCATCAAGGTCGGTCAGAAATCTTGGAGTAACAGTTGATGACCAGCTGACCTTCACAGATCACATTTCAAAGACAGCTCGATCATGCAGGTTTGCACTGCACAACATCAGGAAGATCAGGCCTTTCCTAACTGAGCATGCAACACAACTTCTCGTCCAGGCCCTGGTCATTACTAGGCATCACAGGCTCAGCTCCCTCCTACTTTCACTCACTCCTACAAGTCTACATCCCTACCAGAAGCCTTCGGTCGGTCAACGAGCGACGTCTCGCGGTCCCATCACAGAGAGCCAAAAAATCACTTTCTAGAACATTCTCATTCACAGTTCCATGCTGGTGGAATGATCTCCCCACCGGCATCCGGAATGCAGAATCCATGACAACATTCAAAAAAGAGCTGAAAACTCTTCTCTTCCATGAGCACTTAACCTCATAAAAAAAAAAAAAAAAAAAAATATATATATATATATTTTCCTGTAAATTCTCGCTTATCGGGCTTATGCTACTCTGAATAATGCCTGAACTTCGTATTTTGAGCACTTCTTGCGTTGTTTTTTTGCCTCTTCACGATGACTTGCTTAATTTAGTCCCAATTTGTAAGTCGCTTTGGACAAAAGCGTCTGCTAAATGACTAAATGTAAATGTAAATATTGCACATTTGGCTTTTTCACCAAGAATGAAGCAAAGTTTTTCAGTTGGGCTACAAATGTTAAATTGAGGGAATATTGGATTAATTTTGGTCTCTGTGTTTTTCTAAAGTCTCTGTGATTTGATATTTTGGGCATTCTGTGAGGAAGTGCAGCTTAAGCCCTACTCGCACTGGATTAGTATTATCTGGGGACCTCGTGTGATCTAGAAATGTAGTTTCCGTCACTCCCAGACTGCACTGGAAGCAGAGTCTGTCCTCACGGGAGAGCCAGGTCTGTCTGCGCCGGCCAGACTGTGCTTGCTGTACATCGCCTATGTTTTCCTGAGTTTCACATCAGTCATGTGCTCAGGTAGTTTGCAACAGTGTACTCTCGACTCTACAGTAGTGCCCTTGGTGTTTTAGGGCTTTATAATGCTATGTGCTGCAGGTGGGTTGTCTTTGTGTGTTTAGCTGACTACTGCTATTAGTGGTCACAGATTTTTTTTTTTTTTTTGTTCTACAGCAAACCCAAATATGCAATTGTACTCTGGAAATAAGCCACGGTGGTCAGAGTGGAACAGTTGTAATGCTGTGTGTGATGGTTTGTATTTTGTATAATTAGGCACTGAATAGAGCAGCCATTAAAAGATCCTTCGGCCAATAGTAGGCTACTGCTTTGACCTTCCTGAGTATTTTTTTACAAAATTGTTAGATTTTCTCTGCTTTGTATAACAAACATTATTTCTTAAGTTGCTCACTTACCCTCATTCTCCAAAGAAAAACCACTTCTTGTGGTACCAATTTACACCACTAGGCGGCCCAAACGCCAAACCTAAGATACAACTGTTTGCATTTCACACCCTGCATGAACCTCAACCCATAATCATAAAAAAAAAAACTTACATCATGACACGTCATTTCAATTACCAGTATAATCATATAGTTTCAATAATCATAATAACTTGCACAAAGTGTTCTGTGCTGATTAGATTTCATCAAAGATGTTAAGACCTTTTAAAAACAAAATGTGAATTCAAAATACAAGGTTCATTTTCAGGTCAGCAATTCAAACTGTTGATTCCTAAACCTCGCTCCGAGGACACACCCACACAGCAAACAGATGAGAGAGAATGAGTGAGAGAACAGGTTTTGTTCAGGTTTCATTCTCACGCACCCTTCACAAGCCAGGAGAGCATTGAAAGAAAATACAACAAGATCCTTCATCATGCAGTGTAAGTCACAATCTCTGTTTATTCAACATACGCATAGTCTATTCTTGGTTTATTATTCTATTTTAAATGACTGAAAATTAATGAAAAATTTATGAAAAGTTAAAAATTAAAATATGGTGGCTGTTTTAAGAAGCACATTTACTGTAAATTTTGATTAACATTAAGCAAATCAAAACAGTTAATGTATGATTCGGCTATTGTTTGTTGCTTACTTTGATGAAGCCAAATGCACTTGTTGTGTAGGCTACTTCAAATCTTAAAAGCATTTTAAAAAACGACTTGCTGATAATATGCTATAATAATAAAATAACACTTAAATTACACTTACATGACTATGTTTCTTAACACATTTAAGTACACTTTTAAAATATGCAATTCGTAATAATAAAAAAACAAATGTGAAATTAAAAAAATATATATAAATACATGACATGCAAGTTTGCAATAGAAATGACATATTTTTGTTTATTATAAATGCTTATAAAGACACGAAGATGTACTAAATTATATCAACAGTTTTTATATTTATTTGGACACAAGTAAAAGAGCAAACAGGAACAGACATTTGTTTGGATTTGAATGTTGTTGAAGTTGAAAACCCAGTTGTACAACATTCCTGGGATGACACTGTGACGTCTGCGCTTTGCTATTTGAACGTCCTTCACACGTCTGATAAGAATCTGTGACTGAGTTTGTGCTTATATAAGCCGTAAATCTGGTCTCTCACTTGTTGCTGTTAGTGACTGTCTGTTGAATCCATTGGGCTTGCAAATCTGTTGCAGTTTTGTGCATTATAAAGTGCTTGAAATAAGAGCTGAGTACCTTGTTCAATAATACTGTATGTAAACACATCGCTTTCCAATATTCCTTTCATTGGTAGAACAATATGGGGTTTTCAGTGGCTGGTTCCTAAAATGTTGCATTTCCCCTTCCATTAAAGACTATAACTCTCAAATGAACCTCAACTTTGTTTCATTGTTTCAGTCTTTATTAATACACAGCAATTGCAAAAATCTTCTCACCATTTGAAAGCTTAAGTAATTTGCTCAAGGACACAATAGCGACCAAGGGCTTCAGCAACTCTTCGAATAATGGGCCACCTTAACCTGAAACTAAACCTGTGACCTTTGTGTTAACAGCTCACATGCTTAACGCCTACACTAACACTCCCAGTTTAATGCCAGGCCTTTCCTCTGATACTGTTGAAATTGCCTAGAGAGCTGTTTCTATTCACTTTATTCAATAATCAGTATTATGTATATCTTTGTTTGTTTTTGTGAATGTTATAATAATTTACTGCTATTTTCTTTTATGTTTTTTTCAGTATCTGTGTCTTGCATTTTGTTTGCTTTCATCAATATGGGTGTCCCCGAAAGTCATTTGAATAGGAGGGGGGACCTGAAAGTCTTGGGTTCAATAGCGGTTTCCATCCACGTATTTTTTTTATTTTTTTTATAATTTAAAAAAATAAAAACACTGGGTAGAAACTTTAAAATGCAAATAAAATGTGCACTTAATTGAGGCAGATATTTGTTTTATTTGGTAAGAAAACATGCACTTAAACTATGATGGAAACGCACTTACTGAATAAATTCCCAGATGCTCGAAAAATAGCCTCAACAGATCCTGTGATTGGACAATATCATTTCACACCATCTCATTTTAGTCTTTCTGAAATGCCTGATCAAAAGTCTGCCATTATACTTACCTACCAGAACCGCAATTTTTTTTTTGCAGAAACTTTTTAATTATTTTATTACTGATAATTTAAGCCAGGTTGCCATAAAGTCTAGATTTTGTTCTCCTGAACCCTGGGATGGAAACAGTGCTTTATTTCCCATTTTTTATGCGATATTCAGATTTCCTGTTTCATTCACACCTTCAGATGGAAACATAGCTAATCGTTTAATAG
Organism: Leuciscus idus; assembly: GCA_021554675.1. Classification (NCBI taxonomy): domain Eukaryota; kingdom Metazoa; phylum Chordata; class Actinopteri; order Cypriniformes; family Leuciscidae; genus Leuciscus; species Leuciscus idus. The sequence continues at coordinate 53,304,476 of CM038622.1, read as the reverse complement.
AGATGTTGTAAAAGCAAATGGAAATAATTTTGTTTACCTATATATATATATTAAAATCAAAGGTAATGTCTAAATTTGCATATGTATGAACTGAAAGCATGCACTTTGATAGTGATGGGAAACATGACCCCAAATAATACGTTAGTAATCAGATTAATGGCTCAGAAAGACTGAAAAGGCTGTAAACTGTAAACACCGCAATTAATCCGACAGAGGTGTTTACATGTGATCCGAATGAAATGTTGATCTGATTGGAAGGGACGGTGGAGGCCTGACATAATCTAATCAACAGAAAAAAATTAAGCATGTAAATGCTTGAGTCAGACTATCTTCTCAATCGAATTACAAAATACCTAGATTAAATTTATTTTGTTTGCCTGCAAGTTTCAAAATCCTAGGTAATCCTTAATTTGCTAACAGCATGTATTTCCATAGCGATGGGATTCATGGGAAAGTATTGAGTAGCGATACGTTTACATGCATCTAAATAATCCGTTAGTAATCAGAATTATGGCTCGATTGGACTGAAAAGCCTTCATGTAAACAATGATCTAAACTGGATCTGAATTCAATTTGAAAGGATTTGCAAGGGGTGGTGTATATCTGAAATAATCTGATCAACAGGAAATTAATGAAGCATGTAAATGCTTCAATCTGACTATCTTTTCAATCGGATACATTTTTTTACCTTGCATACATGAGCAGTGCTGTACTGTGCATGTTTTCTTTTTAGACATATCATCAAAAACAACAATTATATTTGCAGCGACATTATAGTCGCTTTTGTTTGGAATACATGTAATGCACATGTAAACTAATATGGATCAGACTGCAATGTTTAGGGTTCACATAAACAGAACCTTCAGAATAAGAAATCGATTTATTCCAATCGAGGAAAATTAGTGCATGTAAACATGCCTACTGTATTAAGACATAATTGTGTCTTGATACCATGGCCTTCCATCGTCCTACTCTTTCCTCTTCCACTTTTTACTGCCACCCATCTAATTCCATCTCCTTCACCCTAACCTTTGCAGGCCCACAATCTCCAGGACGAATCCTGTCAGAGGAGCAGTTCTCCTGCTCCATCTGTCTGGAGGTCTTCGTCGAGCCCGTCTCAACTCCTTGTGGCCATACTTTCTGCAAGGCATGTCTGCAGGGCTTCTGGAATCACAGCAAGAAGTTTGTGTGCCCCATGTGCAAGAAAGCTTTCTCCAGAAAACCAGAGCTCAGCATCAACTGTGTGCTAGCTGAGATAGCCGAGCAGTTCCAGGGTCTATCCACACTGTCCTCCAACAGAAGTGACAAGGGCAACGTTGAGTTAACACATTCCCCAAGCTTACAGAAAGAAGACGACTGGGGAGACTTTGCTAAAGCGGGAGAGGTGCCCTGTGACGCCTGCATTGGCAGGAAGATGAAGGCCAAGAAGTCATGCCTGAATTGCCCTGGTTCATTTTGTGAAGCTCACCTGCGGCACCATAAGAAGGGAAAGGCGATGACCTCGCACAAGCTGGTGGAGCCCATTCACAACCTGGAGGACAAGATGTGCAAGGTACACAAACGTCTACTGGATGCCTACTGCCGAAACGAACACGTGTGCGTGTGTAAGGAGTGCGCAGAGTCCTCACACAAAGCGCATGATGTTGTCTCCACCGAACGAGAGTGGAAGAAAAAAACGGTGAGTTAAAACTAGTATTATGTTTTTAAAAAATGTATACGGTCTTTATGGTACTGACCATAACTGGATTCAGTACAATTGACCAAAAGTCAGACTATGAAAGAATCAGGTAAAACAGTAAACTCTTCCTGCTATTTTTTTTTTATTTTTATTTTTTTTACAATCGCTAGGACACATTTCTCAATAATTTCTCAGTTATTTTTCTCGATATAAAATATGCTGAAATGTTTGAAAAAAGTGCACTTTTGAAGATTTTTTGTGATATTAGTAGTACTAAGAATTTTGTAAATGCACCACTTGCTTGTAAAAATTGCACCAAAGCTATTATATATATATATATATTTTTTTTTATAAACCTTGCTCAAACTGTAGAGAATAGAACTAGAAATACCAAGGAGGGAATGTGTGAACTGGGGGAAAAAAATAATAATGTATGCATTTAATGCAATGTAAGTTGCTTTGGAAAGAAGCATTTGCCAAATGCATGAATGCAAATATAAAACCCTCTTAGGGTAGTTGAGAAACAGCATAGCAAAATATATCAAATAAATGTAACTGTTCCTTAAATGTCAAATTAACCTTCAAATATTATAATTATGAATTATGTATGCACATTGCACAACAGTGCATGCTCATGACCCAAATGAGGAATAGTCAAGGTGAACATCATTGGTTGTTACCCAGTAGTTCAGACATCTCAAAAATCAAAATGAGTCAAATCGACCGGCAGTATTATTACTGAGCTTGACAATTCTGGAAATGTGACTGGATCTTGTTTTTTGGTTCACAGAGTCAACTGGGAAAGAAAAGGTCAGAATTAAAACATCTGATTAAGGAGCGAGAAAAGAAACTCGAGGAGATCAAGCAGTCTATCAAAGTCCTGAAAGTAAGTCTATTTATACTTTGTGATGCTTCTTTTCTTGAAGGAGTGATCTTTGATCGTATTTTTTTTTTTTTTTTTCAGTTCTAAATGGAAGGCCATTTTGAATTTAGCCAAAAGGCCACTTTTTCAAAGTCTCCAAATTTCAGTCAGAAAATCTTGAAACCATTCTATTGAAAAGTAATTGGCAACGCTTTAGATTACAGCCCACAAAGTACTGCTTAATGAAAACGAACTTACAGTGTAACTTTCGATAATTATAGTGCACCTATAAAGTATGTACGTTCAAGTATAAGGGAACATTATGTAAAGGTTTGGGGATAAAGAGGTATCAACCAGGAAAATTAACTAATTATTTATACTATAAGTATTTTAGAACCAACTCATTCAACTATTATAATAGGCAACAATCTTACATTTGGGAGCAATTTAGCAAGAACATACACTGTGTACCTTTTTGTAACAATAACATACCAAGGTTATACATAGGTACATATCTGTGCATTTATACAGTCATTTTTTTGTTAACAAAAGTGCACTGATTAAGTTTGTTCTTCTGTGTTTTAAGGCAAGTAAAACTAAAACTATTGCAACTTTTGTTTAAATACTGGGGAAATATACTCTTGTTCTATGATGTTACAGGGTAAGCATGACATCTGCGGGCTGTAAATTAAAATTATGCTTGTTACCCTCTTGTTCCATGTAGTTACAGGGTAAGTGTGACATTGTGGCAGTAAATTAAAGTGGTGCTTGTTACCCTCTTGTTCCATGAACAGGGTAAGTACAATACAAATTCATGCACACAATCTTATCACTGACTCGGAAACCTGTATTTGAAAAAACAACTTAATTCAAAACAGATTTACAACACTTCGTTTACAGCCTGCCGATGTCACACTTACCCTGTAACTTCATGGAACAAGAGGGTAAATGACATTATGAAATAAATGTTTTTCTCCAAAACACATTGGGAACAATTATTTGCCCCCTTTTATAAAAAGCTTTTTGCAACCTCCTTTTTCCAAGATAACAGCTCTGAGTCTTCTCCTATAATGCCTGATGAGTTTGGAGAACACCTGACAAGAGATCAGAGACCATTCCTCCATACAGAATCTCTCCAGATCCTTCAGATTCCCAGATCCATGTTGGTGCTTCTTCTCTTCAGTTCAGCCCACTCATTTTCTATAGGGTTCAGATCTGGGGACTGGGATGGCCATTGCAGATGCTTGGTTTTGTGCTCAGTGACCCATTTTTGTTTTGATTTTGATGTTTGTTTTTGGACCACAGTCCTGTTGGAAGATCCAAACATGGCCCGTCATAAGATTTCTAGCACAGGCTGTCAGGTTCAGATTTTTTATCTGTTGGTATTTGATCAAATCCATGATGCCATGTGTCTGAAAAAGATGTCCAGGACCTCTGGCAGAAAATTAGGCCCACAGCATTAAAGATACAGCAGAGTATTTCATTTTACACATGGGGTACTTTTTATCCCTGTATGAACCAAACCCATATTAAGTGTTTGCTGCCAAAAAAAAAAAAAATATATATATATATATATTTTTTTTTTATTTTTTTTATTTTTTTTATCTGTCCATAGAACGTTAGAAAAATAACTGACACTACTGGAACTTCAAACAGGATGGGTTCTATGATCAGATGAAACTTTTTTGTCAGCAAACCCTTAAGATGGGTTTGGTGCACACAGGGATAAAAAAGTATCCAATGTGTAAAATGAAATACTCTGCTGTATCTTTAATGCTGTGGGCCTAATTTTCTGCCAGAGGTCCTGGACATCTTGTTCAGATACATGGCATCATGGATTTGATCAAATACCAATAGATAAAAAAATCAAAACCTGACAACCTCTTCTCGAAATCTTATAATGGTCTTTGTTTGGATCTTCCAACAGGACAGTGATCCAAAAACAAACATCAAAATCAAAACAAAAATGGGTCACTGATCACAAAATCAAGCATCTGCAATGGCCATCCCAGTCTCCAGTCCTGAACCCTATAGAAAATGAGTGGGCTGAACTGAAGAGAAGAAGCACCAACATGGATCTGGGAATCTGAAGGATCTGGAGAGATTCTGTATGGAGGAATGGTCTCTGATCTCTTGTCAGGTGTTCTCCGAACTCTTCAGGCATTATAGGAGAAGACTCAGAACTGTTATCTTGGAAAAAGGAGGTTGCAAAATGTATTTAAAGGTCCCATGACATGGATTATTTTATTATTTTATAATGTTTCCTGGGGTGCCCTTATAATGTTAGTATGTTTTTAAGATATATATATATATATATATATATATATATATATATATTTAATAATTTAGAAATAAAAGGCATTTTTCCTAGCCTGATTTTAGCCTCTGATTTGAACACTCTGTTTGAAGGGGCGTGTCTGCTGTGAGACTTCAGTGTAAACGCCCACTGCTGTGACTGGCTGAGATGCTTGCATATGAAATAGCTAGCATTACATGTGGAACTCTCTCGAATACTTTTACTATTACAGCTATAATACGTTTTTACTATTACAGCTATCGAGGTTAACGAATCGTGAGAAGTTTAAGTATTTAGATCTATTCCCATCACATAAAAGGTTGCAGTGATGAGCATTGAGCAGATGACAGCCTGTTGATCGCGTGAATGAAGATCTTATTGCAACGCAGTTTCTGCACTCTCACTAATGATTTCACCAATGCAAACATGAGGCAAGTACAGTAAGAGCTTCGTTGTGCAGCGTAACAGCGTCATTGAATTCATAACGAGTTTTGGCAAGTGTCCAGATAAACTCGCACTGTGTGATTGACAGCTTGGGCGATTGGAAAGGGATTGTTCTTTGATCGCGATTATTTACGATTATTTTCATCCTACCAAGAGAAATGATGTGAAGTTGATATTTTAGTCATTTACTGATGCATAAACAGTATTGAACGATTTTGAGAGAAAGATTATCTGTCTGAACTTGAACAATTACACATCAGAAATTCACATAACCCACTGGTTCTTCAGAGGCTAGGATGAAGGAACTAAAAAAATACTTTTGTGTTCATTTGTACATCCAAACACTGAGCAACTGCCATGCTTCGCTCGTTTGCAAGCCATGATGTCTCTGGAGGAAAAACCAATATCACGCTCACGCAGCTCATTTTCTCATGGGCGGGCAAAATTCTCTTTGCGGGCAAAGAAGAGAAAGGGGAGGTGACCTTTCCCCTTATGACGACATAAAGGGAAGATTCTAGATTCGCCCGTCTGAGCTTTCATTTTCTCAAAAATACCCAGGGCTTGGTTTACACCTATCAAAATGTCTAGCCACTGGGGGACCATAGGCAGGCTAGGGGAACTCATATTAATGTTCCTCATAAAGTGAAATTTTCATGTCATGGGACCTTTAATAAAAAGGGGGAAAATAATTGTTCCCAACGTGTTTTGGAGAAAAATATTTATTTCATAATGTGATTTTCCCCCCACTTTCAATTATTTTACTTTAATGAAAGGTTAGATTTTTGCTTTTTTTTAAAATAAAATATCAAAAGGATTAACAATGCAGATTTATTTTTTACAGCCATCTTGGATCATATTTACCAAGGGGGCAAATAATTCTGACCAGCACTGTACATTGGAACCTTTCGTGTTCGTGCCTCCATCTGCAGACCAATTTTTACACCTTAATCTCAGACCCCTGTAAGGGTACAGCCCGTGGCAAGTTAATGAGTTCAGCAGGGCTCAGTTTTTTTTTTTTTTTTCTCAAAGTTATGCTTAGCTCTTTTTTTTTTCTTTTTTTTTTTCTTATCCAGTAACCTAACAACTAGAAAATTCCCAGTACAGACACATGCTGGTAACTGCTTCTACTTTAGCTTGTTTTGTTGAGAATATCTGTTTACCATTTGTTAAATCTGACAAAACCAGTCCTGACAAACATTTGCACATGTTGTCACACCCCTCTTTAACTGAGACAACTTTCCAGCAAATGCTGAACAACACAAGCACTACCCCACTTTAAATGAGACAACTTTCTAGCAAATGCTGAACAGCACAAGCACTTCCGGATAACATTATACAAACTCACGGCTCCTCTCTGGTTTCTGTCCTGGAACTGTATATACAGTATACAGCGTGCCAGTGTTTTGCTTGTTCATTAACTGTAAATAGAGCACAGGGCCACCATGAGTCACATTTATAAATACATATGGGTCCAATTACATAGTGGTTGGAGAGAGAGAGAAAGAGACAATACAAATATCTGCAGGCAGAAATAACTCAGATTAGACTTATTAGAACCTTAATCATTACAGTAAATACTTTATACAGAGATAAAAATGTCTGAGCAGATAGTAGGTGATTGGTATTATATGATGGCAGATGAGCTGAACTGGTGGTGAAACAACACAGTTCTTCAGTATAAGTTTAAGCTGTTCAACCGGTCTGTCCTGTTAAAACACACAGTGACATTCTGCATGCTGCTGTTAACATGAAATCTCATGAGTTATACTGCATGTGTTTGTGTCAGGGCTCCTCTCTGGTCTCTGTCCTGAAAGAGTTCTGTGCATTTCCAAAAAAAAGAAAAAAAAAAAAGAAAAGGAAATTTCTTCCCCATTCTGGTCTCAAAATCAGTCACCATCCTGTGTGTGTGTGTGTGTGTGTGTGTGTGTGTGTGTGTGTGTGTGTGTGTGTGTGTTTCTGAATGGATGACCCTGCAAATATCACCTGTAGCATGAGAGTTAGGGTTGAGTTTTGGTTCAAGAAAATCAAAGATGCATTGCTAGAAAATTTGGTAACACTTTATTTTAGCTTTCAATTCTCGCTATTAACTAGTTGATTATTAGCATGCATATAACTTGGATCTTGGCTGTTTATTAGTACTTATAAAGCACATATTAATGCCTTATTCTGCATGACCATATTCTACATCCCTTAATCCTACCAAATATCTAAACTTAAGCCTACAAAAACGACCTTACTACTATTAATAAGCAATAAATTAGCAGTATGAGGCAAACGTCGTACTTAATAGTGAATTTGTGTTCCCAATATTTAAGTGTTACCCAAAGTTTGAATCTTTGAGGAATGGCCTATTATTCACACCAAAAGCAAAACAAATTTTCATCAGGCTGCATGAAAAATAAATTCATGCCATACAAAAGATAGCATAAAACTTCAGCTTCTCTGCCATCCTAAAGCATATTCAAATTTAAAATTAAATAAAAAAGAAATACAGAATAAACATTGCAGATAATTTGTGGTTATTTGTATGGTTGAATTTGATCGTTGAAGGTCAGCAGTGAAAACATTGGCAAATAAAGTGAGATTAATTCCATAAAGTGTATTTGAAGACTTCAGATGCAAAAGCCGCTAAATGACACCTCCGTTAAAAAATTAGATAACGATATTGAGCGAATGCTCTCCGCACATAGTGTACGTTCATCAAATACATTCGCTTCCATCCTGCTAGATCCCAGTCTCAGCCAATTCAGACATAACTGACTAATAACCTTTTCATTGCAGTGAAATTACTAAACGTAAACATCGTAGCCTGATTAAAACAAAGCTCATTTAAAAGAAAGATGTCAGATGGACTTAAAGGTTTTTGCATCTGAAGTTTTTACATTCCTGAGCATATGAATATGGGAGCAGAATAACTGTCTAGAAAGGCTGTGACACACAGGCAATGGAAATTCCACCCCGAGGTAGTGAAACAGATTGATCCCTCCTCCCAGCACTGCCTGAAAAGCTTGTCCAAGTTGGGTATGAGTGCTGCTTTCCCGTACTGGATCACCTCTGCTGGGGTGCCATGGGCTTTGCTGAGTTCTTTCTTTGTTGGGGATAGATTCAGTTCTGCCATTACAGACAGATCAGAGAGCAATGACTGAGTCAGTAACTATGTTCTCTTTAGTATACAGGTCCTGGTAGTGTTCAGCCCACCTTTCCATCTGTTTATCCCAGTCTTTGATGCCGGTACTTTTTTTATAGTGAATTAGGGCTTCTCGTTTGGCAGCGATGATAGCAACAAACCAAACCAGTCTTGGTTGTTTCTCTCCTTGTTACCCAGGAATGCTGTGGCTGTGTCATGGATGTTGTCCCACAAATATTGGCACCTTTCTTCAATGGTTGTAGAAGTGCTGTTTTTAAGGGCCGTTTCTTCTTTTGTGCAGAAGCCTGCACGCAGCTGTGTATTCGCTGCCCTAGCGATGTTAACGTGGGGGCAGCTCTCCAACTTGAACTGTTGGATCTTTTTGGGTCATAGCCAAACTTTGCTACACACTAGTGAATGGTCAGTGTCGCAATCAGCACTGTGAAAGCTACGAGTAACAAGCATACTTTTGATGGCAGCCTGGTTATTACCAAACCAAGTTGGTGCCAGTGTCCAGACCTTGGATGCTGCCAAGAGACTTTATGCAGATGCCTAGTTTGGAAAAAAAGTGTTTGTGATGCACAATTTGTGATAGGGGCAGAGCTTTAAGAGTCGTTGTCCATTGATGTTCATCCTGCCGACCGTAAAATGTTCAAAGCAGTCTGGCCAAGAGATGCGATCAGAACCGACTCTTACATTAAAGTCAATAAGCAAAAGTATATTTTCAGACTCCTCTTGATCAACCTTGTCTTTTGTTTCCTGGGCTGAGCACAGTGTTGGGGTGTAGACACTTAGGATGTTCAACTTTTCAGAGGATGTCGACAGGCAAGTTGAGAGGTGACATTCATAACCACCATTGGGAGGCATATCCATATGCAACAAACTGTTTCTAACTGCAAAACATACATCGTATAACCAGGGATTTCTGTGTGGTCATGCCAGAAGAACGTGTAGACTTTCGCCCGCCACATGCCATCTTCAGCCAGTCTGGACTCTTGCAGTGCTGTTATATCAATGCCCAGCTTGCTTAGCTCGAGATCAATGATGGCTGCTTTCCTGCTGTCACTGATTTGTTGTGGGTCGTTTGTGTGGCCAGGACACATTGACCTGACATTTCATGTAGTCAGTTACTTAGTTGTTGTTTTCTTATTTCTCTTTGTTTTGCCTGGTGTATGTTTAACCGCCTGCTTTTTTTTAAATCCAAATCTAAGCTCCAAGCACCCAGTGGAGCAGGCAGACAGTGGTGGATCATCACACTACTGAACAGGGGGCTGCATGGTTTAGGGTGGGCAGTAGCTGATCAGAGAAATATAATGACCTCTCCTACCGATGGAGGCCACCTGTAGTTGTTGCCCCCCATGTTGGTTTTACTGCTTTTCAACGGCACAGGGCAGAGACCTGGGCAACAATTTATGGAGATCTTGAGCTGCCTAGACATCAAGATCCCCCCTCTCGGCCGCACTGGTGTGATCCAAAGTTATGCAGTGCACTATATTTTACATAAGTTTGGCTGTAGGAGCTGCCGGTACGGCGATAGTAATTGCACCATACCGCCTTTTGGGGTTCCACTTCAGATTTTCTTTTTGGTTTACTCCCATAGAAAGGAAAGCCCAAACAGGATTTTGAACTTCATCTGTCCAGCTATTTAACCCATAGCTGGCGCTTGGTTGTTGAGTGGACAGCCTGAAGCATTCACCTCTGGGGGCCAAGCAGCTTCAAGATCCACTGTTATTTAGTCTGGAGCAGCAGGATGTCCGGTTTCTATGTAGAGGCACAACAACAGTCTTGGTGATGGAGAGGCTTTGTACTGCCAGGGGGTGGCTTACATGCTTTTTTATCACCCAGGCTAGACAGCAGCAACATTTATAGTGCTATTTACTGAACATCTTTTTCATTTGCTATAGCTCTCTAATCTCACTCTCAGTGCCACATACTTTAATTTGACTTCAGCATCACTGAGGTCAATGCTCACGCAACACGTCTTCACCAGGAACATTAGATTGTGAATGAGAGTATGATTTCAGAACGGCTGTATGGTTGATTTGAGAGTTGTAACGTGTTAAAGATTAGCAAATAATTGGTCGATTATTTGAGAGTGGTAGCTTGTTAAAGTCAGTCAAATGCAATCAGAATTAATTGCTGTATGATAATACATAAAGCATGGCATCCTGTCTGCATTCAGGAGAACAGTCAGAAGGAGATCGAGGAGAGCTGGGCTGTTTACGCAGAGCTGCAGCGGCTGTTAGAGCAGTCGCAGGCTGAGCTGCTGGAGCACATCACGTCGCGGCAGAAACAAGTGGAGCAGCAGGCCAGAGATCTCGCCAATGGCCTGGAGCATGAGCTCAGCACACTAAGGAAGAGGAGCAGCGAGCTGGATGCACTGGCTCAAACACAGGACAGGGTGCTCTTTCTACAGGTCAGTGTACACTACCATTCAAAAGTCTTTGATTTGTTTTCTTTGAAAGAAATTAATACTTTTTTTATTCAGTAAGAATGCATGAAATTGATTTAAAGTGAGAGTAAATGCATTTGTAATGTTACTAAAGATTTCTATTTCAAATAATTGCTGTTCTTTTGAACTTTCGATTCATCAAATAATCCTTTTGAAAGCTTGTCAGTAAAAATAGCTGGTTTTACTGTATTTTTGATCAAATTAATGTAGCTTTGGTTTTATTTAGTAAAGAGATTTGAGTAAAAAAACATTACAAAATCTTCCTGACCCCAAATTTTTGAATGGTAGCATTATGTAATATTATTAAAGGCACACTATGCAAGATTTGTACCTTAATATAACAGCTTCGAAATAATTTCGATGGCAAACGAACTCATAGTAGGGCGAATCATCCCACCGCTGGCAAAACCAGCAATGCAAGTTTGAGAGGTGGCGCCCCGCCAAATGTCGAGAATCACAACTTGCTTTACGGCACAACGTCACATACATCAACAACACATGAAGCAGCCTCTATGGAAGACACTAGCGTGCATTTCAGATGTGAATCATGGCAGAGTCGACGAACAAAACATAGAAAGCGCAGTCGGAAGAGTGGAGAGACGGCTCTGCGTGAGTGGTATTTTTACGACAGTAACGTTAAATACAAGTACTCGTCCCTGGTCCCTAGCATGACACAAACAAGTGTGTGCATTTGAGTTGTCTTCTCTAATATTTCACCTAATATTTCATCCCTCATAGTTCCTCCCATCTCTCCCTCCTCCACCGGAGCCATCTGATTGGTCAGTGGTGTCTGTGAACACAGATCTGTACCTCAACACCATCAGGAAGTCAGTCTGCTCTCTGGTTGACAAATTCCAACAAGAGGTCAAACAGCTTTATGGGAAAGGTGAAGAAACATGTCTAGTTCTTCCATGCACTGTACTATAGCCTAAACATTCATCAACTGCTAATTTACATGATCTTTGTAATCATGCAGTGTTTATTTCCCTTGCAGAGCTCAGGAAGCTGCAAAACTATGCAAGTAAGTGCTATTTATAAAAACATTAGATTTTAAGTTTATTTATTTTTTCAGTATTATTTTGACGAATATGCAGTCGAGCCATATCTCCAAATCAGAATATCAAAGGTTTTTGTCCAGAAAGCAACTACCCAAAACACTCCAACAGCTGCAAAACAATGCATTAAAAACACTCAGAAATACTAAGCAAATCCATTCCAGCACAATAGGAACTATTCATTAACAAGCAGAGCTCACATTTTCTTTACAAATAACAGATTTCACAGGTCATCATGATCAATATTGGTTCCCATTATACTCAGCTAACAAGACAAGTCATGCTCTCATATCTAGTTAATTCAGTTTTGTTTAAAGCAGTCAATGAAATCCATTACAGTGTAAAATGAAGGGCGTCTCAACAGCTATAAAAGCTGCATTCTCGATATCAAGAACACCAGGGACGTGCATAGTGTTCCTCAGGGGCAGGGGCTCAAATGTAAAAAGGGGCATATACAGTATATATATATATATATATATATACATATATATATGCCCCTTTTGACTCACACACACTCACACACACACACACACATATATATATATATTATATATATATATATACATACAGTATATATATATATATATATATATATATATATATATATATATATATATATATATATGCTTATCAAGGTTGCATTTATTTGATCAAAAATACAGAAAAAACTGTAATATTGTGAAATATTACTACAATTGAAATTTTTCTATTTTAATATACTTAGAACCTTTGATACTTTTTCAGGATTCTGAGTTTAAAAAGTAAAAAAAAGAACAGCATTTATTTAAAATAGAAATCTTTTTTTTTTTACAATACACAACCATTAAAACGTTTGCGGTCAATAATTTCTTTTTTTTTTTCGTTTTTTAAAAAAAAAAATATTAATACTTTTATTCAGCAAGGATTTGTTAAATTGATAAGAAGTGATAGTAAAGACTAAAGACTAAAGATAGTAAAAACTTTCTATTTTAATTAAATGCTGTTCTTTTTTACTTTTTAATGTCAATGAATCCTGAAAAAAGTATCACAGGTTCCAAAAAAACTAGGTTTGCACCGATACCACTTTTGCCAGAACGAGTCCGATACCGATACTTCCATTTTTGGTACTCGCCGAATTTCAAATTTTTAAATGTATTAGAAGATAAACCAAAAGAATATAAATCATATTAGTTGGCTTAATTTGTTCATCAAATATATATTTCCTTCAGTTATTTTCATGCTTAATTAAGCTTGCTAAAATGCATTGTATGAGCTTCTGTTACTTTCACTGTTCATTCTATTGCTCTATCATATTTTATCTTTTATTTAATAGCACATCACATATTTAGAGCAGCTCCAGAAGGGCTCAGTGCTGAGGACTGGGTCAGTGGCACAAATGTTTAGACACCAGTGAAATATCAATTCTTTATGCCAATTTTGATACTACAAAAACTACCAGCCTAATTAATGTGAATTTAAAACATTATTAAAGACAAGTAAACAGTCAGTAATAAAATAACATCAAATTACACATACTATTAGCCTACTATTGCTGCATAATTATCAAAAATGTTAAAATAATAACGTCCTTTCACGTCACCATTCGCGTGTTTTTGTCAGACACTTCACATAATAGGACTGTATAGGCTGGGCTTCATTTAACCAACAATGGCAGTTTGATCAATTGTAAAAGGTGTATCAACATACATAGACTAAATACAAGTGACTTGAATACTACTTATATTACCATTAATGCGACTTCAGGTGCTGGTTTTGTGCAGTGTTTTGTAGTCAATTAACATCCATTGTTTCACCGACGCAGATTCAGATCGCTTCATAAATGTAAATTCGTCTGTCCATGTAATTTTCAAAGGACTTGAAATTTGAACTTGTTGTGCCAGACGATGATTGGTCAGTGTATTATACATGAAAAACAGGGATCAATGAATTATGAAATATTTAAAAATATTTAATATGTGGATTTTTAATTGAATCGACTACCGTTGATTATTGAAAAAAAAAAGTTAAAAAATTGTTTCGTTTTTTGTTTTCCTGCCGTCGAGCCATACTCACTGAAAGAACCATATTTGGCTCAAGAGCATCGGTTCCCAAGCAGACTTTGGAATACGTTTACACTAGTGCATTTTCGTTTTAAAACGCATAACTTTAGCTACGGTTACGCCTGCCGTCCACACACACTACTCCGTGGTTGTAGACCCTCGAAAACGGAGACTCATCACTTCCGTCAAGTTTAATCATATGCATTTAGTTTTTTTGACCACAATATTATCATTGATATTTGTTTGAGAGGGGCACTTTTGATTAATTTTGAAAAAGGGCAGGGGCTCGAGCACCCAAAACACAGCGCAGGATAATGTTACAACCAAACGGGTGTCGACGCCTGATAAGGCAGAACATTCTCCCAGACGTTCTAACAACATACTGGTTCTATCACCTGCAGACGTGTAATAATCTTCGGAAACATACTACCATTTCTCTGTTCACGCTCCACTTCTTCTGCCAGTGAATTTAATGCTCGTATCATGCTCGCCGCCATGTTGATGTTTCCTTCAAACAACTCAAAATATGTAACATAGCCTGTTTACCTGTTGCCGAGCCCCGCCTTGATGCAGTGATTGACAGGGCGGGATGGGATGGGCACGTGGTCGGCTCAGAATGCATTTTCAATTTGCACATGCAGTCGCAAGTGTCTTAAAGGACAAGTTCGGTATTTTACACTTAAAGCCCTGTTTACAGATCATATCTGATGATAGAACAGTTAAGATTAAAATTTGGACACATGCTGCTGTCCCGAGAATTTTAGGTTTATTTCGCTCCCCCTCCCCCCCCACCCCCACAATGGTTGTCTATATGCACTGGAAGATTCCGTCCTAAAAACACATTAAACTTTCGTTTACAAAGACGTGAAACTCACCGAGTGGTCAGGGGTGTTCACTGATATGTTCCCTCAAAAATCGCTGAAAAAGATGCATTCCAACAGGTTTTATCGTAGTTTTTGTCCAACTCCATTGACTTAATAGGACGTGCTGTGAGACCGCAGCACCTTTACGGTATTACTCCGCCGCTTCTTCTTCTGCTTCTTCTGTGTATTCAATGAAATGCCCGTGGTTTGCTTGCAATTGGCAAAGGTGCATTATCGCCACCAACTGGGCTGGAGTGTCTATTATTCAAACTCTCAACGGAAGAATCACGGGTGTGACGCGTTTGGCAAAATAGGTCCACAAAAGCGAAATAAACCTAAAATTCTCGGGACAGGAGCATGTGTCCAAATTTTTATCTTAAAAGTTCTATTTCATCAGATACCATCTGTAAAAAGGGCTTTAAGTGTAAAATACCGAACTTGTCCTTTAACTGTGAGTGTAAATGCAATTAAGAAAAATAACATTTAAATGATAATTTTGCTACAGTTTTTGCTTGAACATGTTAAACATATCTAATCATTTTTGTAATACATTTTCATTTTAATTTTGCAACTTATAAAGTGTTAAAATATGTATTCAATTTACATATTAAAACTAGTATATAAAATGGCAAATGTAAATTATATAATTGAATTTTCATTTAATTTTGCACCAAACGTTGCACAAATGTAATGGAAAATGTAAATTTAAATACAGAAATGCATTTTCATTTTGCATTGAATATTGCTACCCATATGCTTCAGTTTCAACAGTTGTTTTATACCATCATCACTGTCCTCGTCAGAGCTCTTTTCCCAGTACATTTAGCATCTGGCTCAAATTCACAATCTCAAACATATTCTCAAAACTATCATTTTCAACATCTTCAAAAGCAATATTTTGATCAGCTTCTTCACCAGATCCACCATACAAGTGATAGTGATACTAATATTTGATTGTGTTTAGTTAGTACTTGCTCTGCAGTAATTCACTGATCCATTTCAAGTTTTCCTGTTCTTTTGTTTGCTTCCTGTGGTAAGCATGAGTGAAACGTCACTTCATCATTGTGTATCAGACATTGCCACCTTGTGGAATAAAGGTGAAATGCAATTATTCAATCATCTAAGATTCAATTCTATGCAATTATTACAAATTATTCAATTTTTGTTGCGCAGAAAAAAATATATACTTACATTGTTACACACACACACACACACACACACACACACACACACAAAAAATAATATATATATATATATATTATATAATTAAAAAAATGAATGAGGAGGAGGGTAGTGAATGATGTCCCGGGTCACTAAAAACCCGAGGTATGCATCGAAGGGTTAAAGAACTTTGAAGAACATGAGAGTTGAAAAATATGTTTTTTCATTCATGTATTTGTGGATCTATAGCTGAATCAAATCAACTGAAACACTTCTGTGTGTCTATTTTTGTGTTCAACACACATGATTTTGGTTTTCTCTGTAGGTGAGGTGATCTTGGATCCTGCCACAGCTCAGCGTGATCTTTGTCTTTCCGAGGACGGAAGGCAGGTGCACTATGAAGAGCAGCGCAAGAGCTCCACACATTCCGACACACCGCGACGCTTCAGCCCAGCACTGTTTGTCCTGGCGCGCGAGGGTCTTTCCACCGGAAGACACTACTGGGAGGTAGACATGGGACATAAGACAGCCTGGACCGTAGGAGTAGCCCGGGGGTCGGCACGACGCAAAGGAGAGATCCGTCTCAGTCCAGAGGGCGGCTTCTGGTGTTTATGGCTGAAAAACGGAGAAGTGAAAGCCCTTGCTGGGCACAGAGTTCCTCTCCATATCACCACTCTGCCTCAGAAGTTGGGCATCTTTCTGGACTATGAAGCTGGCCAGGTGTCCTTCTATGATGTGAAAATGCGCTCTCATCTCTACACGTTTAGTGATGCTTTCACTGAGAGTGTCTACCCTATCTTCAGCCCTTGCATCAACCAGGACGGAAAGAACCCAGAAGCACTGGTCATCACCGCCATCAAACACAGCTGAGACAGCATACTCACTTCAGGGCCTTTATCATGGGTTTCAGGGTTGGACAGAATACATTGCTGATTTTCACAAGAATGAAGACTTTCCTGGACAAATAATACACTTTTTTTATTTTTATTTTATTTTATAAGAGTTCACTTTGTAAATTTAGGCAGAGGAGCGTGATCTTAGAACACATGCATTTTGTGTAAAAAGACTGTACGTTACTTTCAAAGATGCATAAAAACAAAAATTTACAAAAAACAAATATACTACTAAATATACTTAAAAACTTTCAGGTCAGTAAACAAGAAATTAAGTCTTATTCCTCCAGGACACATTCAATTAAACCAAAAGATAAAGTAAATACTTTATGTTACAAAATATTTCTATTTCAAATAAATGCTGTTATTTTGAACTCTTTATTCATCAGTGAATCCTGAAAAAACAGTTTCCACAAAAAGTGAAGTTTCAACATTGATAATAAGAAATGTTTCTTGAGCAACAATTCAGCATATTAGAATGATGTCTGAAGAATCATGTGACACTGAAGACTGGAGTAATGGTTTTGACTTTGACATCACAGGAATAAATTACTCTTTAATATACATTAAAATACAAAATGGTTTAAATGTAATATTATTTCACAATATTAAAGTTTTTTACTGTATTTTTCATCAAATCAATGCAGCTTGTTGAGCATTAGAAACTTCAAAACATAAAAAAAACATAAAAAAAATTATATATGACCATTCCACTTTTGAATAGTTATTAATTGTAATAACTTGCTACAATCCAGATTATATCCCAAATGTTTATACATCTAGATTTGTTTTACTTTCAAATGGATGGATACTATTACAATTTACATAAGCTAAATGGAGAATATATCAACTTTATAGATCAGATCACTTGTATTTTCCTGTGTTAATCTTTATAACGGGGTGTCATAATGTTTGGATACAAGTTTTCTATGAGTTTTCCAGAACTTTTGAATAAAATTAATTAATTAATAACATTAATTTGTCATGTCATTAACTAATAGATAGTAGTTCTACATTCACTATGTGAATCAGAGTGATGTAGAAGTATTCACTATGAAGCTTACACTGGTGATGTACCTAAGAAAAATGATTTTTTGTTTTGTTTTAAAGCTTGTTGTTTTGCAGAACATCACAGTTATAGATGAAAAGAGTAAGGCCTGTAGTGAGGGAGTACGTGTTATTTAAGGAAAGTATAATTATATTTTTAGAATGACTATTTTTTTTCAAACCCAGTCTGTGGGGTAAAACGCCCCCAGGAGGCATCGCTTTCCAACTACTTACTGTAGTTGCCATGGTCTGAATAACACATCTTTTGTTATTCCATCAAATGTAATCTAACTAGGAGGCTGAATAAAAATATTTGGACTTAGTGTTTTAAATTTTATGGGACATTTTTTTTAAACAAAAATGAAACATCACTGAACTTACTTAAGCTGGACTGTGACGCTATTGTAAGCCTGTCTATTGGTCCAATGGAGGTTTCCAATAATACGGGGAAGGTTTCTCTGCGTATTACTTGTCTTTCCTTTTTGCAACACAACAAGATTAAATGCAATATATTTTCTCACATGTAAATAACTCGTTGTTTCATCTGACTCCATTAATGAAAAAGATTTTAATGATGTCTGTGCATCATGAAAGTGAACGAATATTTGAATATTCTTTTAAACTCTGATTATATTTTACCCGTTAGATCAGGAAACTATATCGCTTAGAGTTCCACACCAGGTCTCCGGCACAGTTGGTCAGTTTCGATTATCAAAACAGAGGTAATTGGCTAAATATCTGGGATTTGCCGCATTCGCACTCGCACAATCAAATATATATATACATAGCCCCCTTGAATGCCCCTCAGGAACTTAATTCAATCGTTTACTTTAGTAGAGGTCTTGACCACCATTAAAAGATATTAGTCAATCAACTTTACCTTTCTTAAAAAGGGCTTTGGTTTGGCCAATCTTGTGGCATCCCATGTGCACTTATCTAAAGTAAAGTAAATTAGAACAGAGGTAATTAGACACATCCAAATCTAGGTTGATCAAACATCATTTGCTGATTCTAGACGGAAAATAACTCGTCTCCTCATTCAAGCACACTTGAATCTGATATCAGGTATTAGTTGTCACTAATCTCTGACGCAAACTTGTGGAAATATACGAATCCGATAATCTACTTGGGAAAAACAAATCTCAGAGTCGGTCAGAATAAAATCAAACGTTTACAATTTATTGACCAGGTAATGAAGCAATAATTCAAAATCCAATTCATAAGAATAAAATCATCAGTTAAGCATATCATAACAACAATTCAGAAATAGAGAAATTTGTAGCAACTATTACCTGGCATCAAAAATTACACACAGCGGTTGTGTGGGAACTGGGAAGTCAACAGACTCCCCAAACTTTTCTGCACCTTTTCCTTACCCAGATAATTCAATATTCTTACAAAATGTAAATGTAATAATGTCTGTCATTATAATTAGATTTTGGTTCCCTATTGAGGGATTCACACTGTGAGATCAGAATTTGTACTTGAATGGGTTCTTGTTTTACATATAGGAGGTATAGTCTGAATGGAGGATCTGGGGGAGGGAAACACCTTTTAGAGACACATCACTTATCTCATATTTTATAACTTCTTTTAGCTTTTCATTATGGTTGGGAGAATGAGACAATTTTACCAGGCGCACAGAGACACTTTAAATAATATCAAACATGAAGTGTGAACTGCACTGTGTGCTGCGTCTCGGAAGTTCCTGTTACATATGCAGGCAAGTGTTAATTCTCAGGAGGGCCTTTTGTTTCATCGAGGGCGGGTCGATAAGACATACTGGCACCAGCCTTACATTATTTTCTTCTGGAAACAAACTTTTTTGCACTATTTTCCTGTTATCTCTGTAAAGCTGCTTTGAAACAATCTGTATTGTAAAAAGCGCTATATAAATAAACTTGACTTGACTTAATTATAAAATTACCTCAAGTTAGCATCATCTAGCTTTTTAGCTAGCCAGTTAGCATCAGCTAACAATATTTTTCACAAAGGCTGATTCTGCTGTAAATGTTGTATGTAAATGCTGTAAAACATCTAGAACATTTAACTTTTGTTTAACAAAAAAACATTACACAGTCTTTAAGGGGGGGTCCTTTCACCCACTCTACCCTAATTGCTAAACAAGACAAAAAACTACGGACCGTGAATGGTTAATATTTCCTGAGGCTAGAAGAGATCCCATGTAGTCTACGGTGTAAAAGTGAAACTGGGCTAAGGGGGAGGGGTAAGGGGGGATATTTCAGGGTAACAGGGGCTGTCAGCTGTGCCGCATGTCACTGCTGTCCAGTCCAGGACGGTCATTGTGGTCAGTGGCATTCAGCTGCAACAGACAGCCGGTGAGTCTCCTCTAAAAACACTGTGACTCTTCAAGTCAAAAATGCTTGGATGAATGAAGATGATTGAGGAAACTGCATGTTCTGCATGTCATTTCAGCAAATGCATAGCCAAAATGTATAGAAAAGGACACATTTGCTAATGAAAGCATGCTAAAATCAACTTGGAACTCTTCCAACTACTAATAATGAAAAATAATTTATCTGCAAAAATATGTTTGATAAACAGCTATTAAAAACTATATCACTATGGTGATATAGATCCAAAAATTGCATGCAGGTGTTGTTTATGAGACAGGAGCAGAAGCAAGAGTATGGGAAGCCTAGTATTTTTGGAGTGATGATAATCTTCTATGAATAGCCAGGCTTTACAAATTCCTGAAGTCTTTCTGTGTCAAAGACCACTGCATGTTGCTAAGAGCACAAGCCAACAGCCGGATTGCTAATCAAATCCAAATGACTCTGTATATTTAGCACACGGCATAGCTGTCTATAATGCCACCAAGTCAGTTTAAAAAAGACTGGTAATTTATCTGTTTGTGCTAGTTTTGTTCTAGTTTAATAGGATGACATTTCAACAGTTTAAAGTCAATGTGAGTTCAAAATTTATTATTACTGTGAGTTTCTTAATAATACACATTAGTCTTAATGTGCACCATTCATCATCAACGCTATTACATGGCAATCTTTGTAATGCTCTGAAACGACTTTCCTTTTCATCTGATTTAATAGGCATATCTAAGTTTTAGGGTATATGTAATGCAACCTTTCTAAAATCTTAGCAAATAATGAAAAAGTAATGAAAATAATTGTTTTCCATTAAAATATGTGACCCTGGACCACAAAACATGGGTAAAAAACAAATTGAATTGAGATTTATACATCATCTGAAAGCTGAATAAATAAGCCAATAATTCCATTGATGTATGGTTTGTTAGGATAGTACAATATTTGTAGCCTGGAAATCCAGACCTAAATCTGAAAGATTAATGGTCTGGCATCGACTAATGAAAATCGGCCAGCTCGAGGGCCGGCACCAAGCATGCATTTGAAAATCTCACTGCACGCAATTGGATAACACTACGACCAATCACAACAAGCCCCATACGCTTAGCTACCAGCGAAGCTAACTGGTAGATTAGACTCTTACCGTTTACGGATCGGCAAAACAGCAAAAACGCCCTTCTTGCAAAGGAAAGATTCGAGCGCCGTATTCTGTTCCTCTTTTAGTCTAACTCATTCATTGTAGCGGCCAAAGCAGTTTCAAACAACTGGTGTTCATCCATAGCCATCTTGCAATGTTTACTAATGACTTCGACGTCACAGCGCTGTCGTCATCTGTTTAGCTCGCCTCTGGTCGGCCTATATCAGATAACCCGATGTGATTGGTGCAGCTCGGATACAAGGGCATATTTAATGAGCATCATTACTCGACACCAGAGTAACTCGCTGAGCAAATTCAACTTGTGCTCTCGCGAGAACTCTGGATTTCCAGGGTACAATATTTGGTCTAGATACAATTATTTGAAAATCTGGAATCTGAGTGTCATAATTCCTGTCTTGTGTTCCCCTTGTCTTGTATGGACTTTTTGTCATTTCCTGTCCTGTGCCATGTTTTGTAGTCCTTTGTAGTTTTTCTTGTTTATTAGTCTTCCCAGGTGTTCCTGATTAACCACGCCCCCTTGTTATCTTGTTATGCTTGTTTGCCTATGTATTTAAGCCCTGTGTCTAGTTCAGTCTTTGTGAGTTCTTGATGTTGTCTGTTGGTTGTTCTGTTCCTGAGTTATGTTCCTGAGTTATGTTCCTGAGTTATGTTCCTGAGTTATGTTCCTGAGTTATGTTCCTGAGTTATGTTCCCGAGTTATGTTCCCGAGTCTGAGTCTGAGTCTGAGTCTGAGTCTGAGTCTGAGTCTGAGTCTGAGTCTGAGTCTGAGTCTGACAAGTTTTGGATTCTGCTTCCTCCTGTTTCAACCGCATCGTTACACTGAGGGTGCAAAAATTGAAACATTGAGAAAATCGCCTTTAAAGTTGTCCATTTATGTTCGCGACTGTGCTGCAAAAAAAAAAAAAAATGTTTTATATATTTACGGTAGGAAATTTACCAAATATCTTCATGGAATATGATATTTACTTAATATCCTAATGATTTTTGGCATAATAGAAAAATATATAATTTTGACCCATACAATGTATTGTTGGCTATTGCCACAAATATACCCGTGCGACTTGTGGCTGGTTTTGTGATCCAGGGTCACAAATGTTAAGATTAGCTCTCTAGAGCATGAAATTTACATTTAGGTCCTGATCCATTTTGCTACAGAATGTTTTTCTCATAAAACACATTACATTATGGAAGTAAAATTGGCTGTGAATGGTATTTCATGTTGACTTTAATAATCTAAGATGCTTTAAGATGCTATAAACTTTGTAACCTGTAAGATGATAAAAACATAATACAATACACTTTCTCAGATGCGGCCGGTCTAATTATTTTTTTTCATTTTTTTTCCCCCTCAAAAGTAGTTTTGGTATATAAACTTCAAAAAGCTTATTGTTTCAGGGAAAACAATATTGACAAGTTTAGAGAGAAGTTGTCCATTTTAAAGTTTCTTTTGATCAAAGCAGGAAGACTACAGCTTTTTTGAGGGCACATGCTTCTCCCTGTGTCTCTATAGGAATGGCATCTCCCACCAGCATGTTAGCCGAGGAGCAGGTGCACTGTTCCATCTGTCTGGATGTGTTTACAAACCCTGTCTCCATCCCTTGTGGACACAACTTCTGCATGGCCTGCATCGGCAGCTACTGGAAGTCCAGTGCCCTCTTTATGTGTCCGATGTGCAAAAAGACATTCTTCAAGCAGCCCGACATCAGCATCAACACAGTGCTGAGGGAAATCGCTGATAAATTTAAGGCAATGAAATCCAATCCAGTCGCAGACTTTCAGAAGACAATGCAGCTGGACCCAGGTCTCAGGACCCATGAGGAGCTCCCTACAGAAATGCCTGAACTGATTCCTCCTAATGGACCGTGGGCCCAGGAGGTGTCCTGCGATGTGTGCACTGGGCCTCAGCGACGGGCGGTGAAGTCCTGCTTGGTTTGTTTAACGTCTTACTGTGAGGAGCATCTGAAGACGCACACTGCCCGCTTCACCAAACACAAGCTGATCGAACCTGTGCAGAACCTTGAGGACCGTATGTGTAAGAAGCACGAGAGGTTGCTGGAGCTGTTCTGTAAGAAGGATCAGACCATTGTGTGTGTGCTGTGCACTGAGATGGACCACAGGGCACATTACACTGTTCCTGTCGAACGAGAGTGGACCGAGAAAAAGGTAAAAGTGGCACTTCTCATTGGTAAAGGGCCAATTCTATTGTTTTGTCCACTATAAATAACGAACTACTGGATCATGACAGTGAAACGCTTCGATTTACTAAAAATATTGCGGTGGACTGGATAGGAAGCTACACGCTCTGTATGTCACTGATAAGCATGACAAACACTGCAATACACATCATGCTCATAAATGCTACAATTATTCCAGTGCTGGCACACCTCTACACAAACCCACATTTCTCTCAACATGGGGGAAAAAGCAGTATTCGAGTAAAAAATTAAATTGTCAGAAAATAGATACATAATAAAATTAGAAGTTTACTTATTTGAAAAAGTAAACATTGCTTTACTCATTACTTGTTACTAGCTGAATAAAGTAATCAGATCATGTAAATAATGGATGGCCAACTTCAGTCTTGCAGGGCCACTATCCTGCAGAGTTTAGCTCCAACCCTAATCAAACACACCAGAACAAGCTAACCAATGTCTTCAGGATTAAGAAAACTACAGGTTTGCTAATGTTAGCTAATGTGTGATTTTGTAGCATAAGTATATAAAAGCAGTAATATTTCCTAAAAAAGTAAATACATAAAAAAGATTAATTCTATTATACAATTTGCAGTATTTTATGGAAATTAATGGCTTAATAGTCAAAATGAATTGGAAAAATACTTCAGGAACCAAGGATGCTTCACTTTGTAATTGTGCTTTACAAGGATTTACTAGGATACAGATAGACTACGTCACTAAAAAGAGCTACGCCAGAGCAGGTTTAAAAAGTTTAACACAATATATTGTGATTGACAGGCCTTGTTGAGGAAAACTGAAACTGAAGTTCAGCAGATGATTCAGGACCGACTGAAGAAAGTGGATGATATCAAACACTCCATAGAGTTGAACAAAGTAAGTTTAAGTGTGTATGTATGTCTATCAGATTAGTTTCACATTAGTTAACATGGGCAGATGCTATAGCCTTTCTCTTCTTCAATACTAATCCACAGAGATCCTCGGGCTGGTGTGAATTAAAGGTACACTTTGCAACTTTTGCAACTAGTGGTTGATGCTTAAAACTGCAAGTTACCCGCAAGGAACATTGGCTGCATCCAAAATTGTATACTTCCCTACTATATAGTTGGTGAAAACAGTATGCGACAAGAGTAGTATGTGCAAATTCACAGTGCTCATAAAAGAGTATGCAAAAAGTACCCAGATGAGGTTCTGAAGTGTGCATATGATGGACACTTTACTATCCATGAGGCCACGGGAGAGGATTTGTGAATTGCAGTGATGAGAGACAACTGACGCTGGTAGGTCATTTGATAATGACAACATGGTGAATGTAGTACGTCCAGATTACATCCATTCTACACATATTCGTACTATATAGCACATACAGTACATTATAGCACACACGCAGTAATTAATTACTTAATCAAAATAAGTCCCTACTCAAGAGAGTATGCAAATTCGGATGCAGCCAACTATTCAGCGCAAATAAATATGATGGTTTGAGGTAAAGCTGTCAGTGTAGCAGGGTCGTAACCACCATAGACAATGAGGGGGACAAGTCACGATGACGTCAAATCAATACACAACACCCCCCAATAATTAGAAATGGCCAAATTCCCCCCGATATTTTAATGCTGCTCTGCTGCACTCCATTACGCATGCTCTTTTTGTCTTTTGTTTGACAAAAAGTTTTAAAAGTTACGGCGCTAATCAGTGTCAAAATGATTGAGATGACCAATCAAATCAAAGAAGGCGGGGTTTACCATTCACAGAAGACAAGTGCGAATTTCAACGCAATGCTTACGTGGTGTAAGTAGCTAAACATGTAATATTTACAACAGAAATGTTCAACAACCGACATTAATATTCAATAATGCAAACTACTTTAATGAAATTTCGGAATTTTTAAATATGTCTCTGAGTTGTAGTCCGATGTTGATACGAGTTGTATTTCCGGACTTTTCTTTATTTAACAACATATCATTCCTCAGATGACCAATGCATTGTGTTGCGCAGTAACCCACCTTATTAACACGTTCATTTGAATAACCTGAATGTGCGAAGGTTCTGGTTTCATTCGCTTCCAGTTATTTTAGCTGTACTAAAAGCTTCAGGGTCTATTTATAGGGGGTGGGACACTTCAGATCTAGAAAGCATTGATTTGACAGAAAATCTGATTAGAAGCTGAAGTGCAGAGTGATCATTGTTCCTATTGGCGGAAGTGAGAGATTGTAAGGTTTGTACGCTTATGTGAATTGTACTCTCTTCTAAATGTGAATTTTGTAATTATTTTGGAGCACACTTTATAGATAACCTTAAGGATGACACATTTCACACTAAAAGCTTCAATTTTGATTTCATGGGTACTTTAAGTTGCTTGATATTGCACACTGTTATATTTGCTATCATATTATTTTAATTTCATTATCATAAACCTAAACACTGGTTTGTATCGCAAGTAGTTTTACAGTTTACTGCACTTTGTTATTTGTTACGAAGTAACATTTGCTTCTAGTTATTTAGACCTATCCAACTTATTTTGAAATGTGGAAGTAATTTCAATATTCTCTTCTATTTTAATATTCACACATTCAAAGAAAATATTCCTCCGTGTTGCAAAAAAGATGAATATCCGCAGAGATGGACACAAGTACACAAAGTACACAACTTCTTTACTTGAGTGAAAGTACAGATACTACTGGTCAAATATTACTCCGTTACAAGTAAAAGCTGTAAAGACCGATTTGTAAGTAAAAGTACAGAAGTACACATTTTTAAAAGTACTGAAGTATCAAAAGTAAAAAGTAAATGTCAATGCATTGTTTTATTATTGTTGCATTGTTGTATGTAATACATACAGTACCTTATGCCTCTGAATCTAGGCTGCCTACCCTCATATCAATATCAAATGTATTTCTAGAACACAGTTCCAGTATTGGGATTGAATGTGAGATTGAATAAGTTCACTCACTAGTGGACATTAAAGCAAAAAGTTAAAGCAAAAAGTTTCCAGAAAAAAATATACTCAAGTAAAGTACTCAAAAAGTTTACTTAAGTACAGTACTCAAGTAAATGTACTTTGTTACTGTCAACCTCTGGATATTTACTGTGAAATATAACTCAACAGCCCAAGTTATAAATCATTATTATAAGCTTGCTGTTTTGATTCTTAGCAAGGCAAGACAGTTTTAGAAACAGATAATTTGATTTATTATGTTCTTGCTCAATAACAGATTTTTAACCAAAAAAAAAACAACAACCTTCCATAGAGCTCATTCAAATGGTTAAAGAACTATATCCAAAGGTATTATTATTAATTAGGTCATGGTGATATATATGTGCTAAACATTTCAAACAAACGTTTTTATTTACTGTATGTCTGCACTGATTAGTGTGTATCTCCTCCCAAACATAGAGCAGCGCTCAGAGAGAAATTGAGGACAGCATGCAGGTATTCTTGGATCTGATCCGAGCAGTCCAGAAGGTCCAGGCCGAGCTGGTGCTGGACATCGAGGAGAAACAGAAGAAGACAGAGAGCTGGGCCAACAAACAAATACAAGAACTGGAGCAGGAAATAGATGTTCTGAAATTGAGAAACACAGAGTTAGGGTATCTCTCACACACTGAAGACCACATTCACTTCCTGCAGGTGAAGCATTTTTTTCATGTAATCTGTTCTTAATTTTTTACTAATGTAAAAAGTCTTCACTGTCAATTTTGTTGATGTGGATTATTTGATTCAAATTTAAGAATGATTAAACAAATCTAGAGACCCATGACTATTTAAAAACTCATAAGCAACTTGCATAATTGTACAGTGCTAAAAATGACCTCCAAAGTGTTTTGTGATCAATGATAGCAACAAACATTCAAAGGTTTAGTTTAGATATACAAAGATGGCACACTCATATTACTTGGGAGAAACTGCAATGCCCAATATGGTGTAATAAGTCTCACCTTCTAAATAAAAGAGCCAATTGCTGATTAGTAAAGTCATTGCATTACTGCAGCTGCCATTAGAAGCTCCGAAATATTGCAAATATGGACAGCGAGTGAACAGACTTTCCTTGACAGGGAATTTGCTGCTAATCTTTGTTGTATGCCACACAGCTTCTTTAAAATGTCCACTGTCTTCTCCTCCAGAACTTTACATCATTAATGGCTCATCCAATCACTAAAGACTGGTCTGAGACCTATGTGCATGCGGATCAGTGTGTTGGCACCACCAGAAGAGCAGTACTCAAACTAGAAGATACACTTACAGAAGAAGTAGAAAAACTTGTAGAAATGGGTAAGAACTTAACTGTTACAGTATTTTACTAATACACATCATTCTTTTTCTGCCCCTATACTTTATATTCACCTTAATAAGTGGCACAGTTTTAAGGCAGATTGGCTGTAACCATGAAGAATTAACTGTCAGGGTCTTCCTGGCCTTGTGAAGTAGTGCATCATTTTATAGAGTGGTGCAGGTATGAAGTCACTTTGTAGGCCAACTAGCAGTTAGCATCACACTGTTTCTCTTGACAAAAACCCAATAGGATTTCCCCATAGGCTTATTGCAAAAAACAAGCTTTTTGATCAACAAAAGTTTATGATACTTACACGTTTTGTCCATCAAGATAATTTCCCCAGATGTACCCAAGTCTAAATGCAGTAGTGAGAGGTAAAAAGCTAAAGGTCGGCTATAAACAAACTACACCACGGTCCCATGTCTTCAACGTCACCACCACTAAGCTTCCGACTACTCTTTCAGTTTTATCTAAAAACATTTTCCCAGAATGTTTGAGTTAGAATAGTTTATTAGAGCATGATTATAAAAATAACAAGGCTGTAAAAGCAGACTGAGCTGACCTGTTCGCCGTGATGACGTTTAATCTCCCTGACAGCCTCTGTAGTCCCATTTAGCCACTTGTTAGCAACTGCCTTTTTAAAGATGCATAAAACCTTCAAAAAATCACAATTTGGGTAATACTGATATTTATGTCAGTATTACAGTATTTGTCAGTACTTATATTAAAACTGACTTTTATGTTGGAGAATAAAATGTGAAAGTGTCTTGAGGTATATAAGGAAGTGCGTTGAGACCACTCAATGAACAGGTTCCACTTCAAAGCGTAGGCGTGTGGTTCTACGCGTCTCGTAGAGCAGTGTGTTCAACCCTGCTCCTGAAGGACCCCCAACACTGCACATTTTCTTTGCATTTACATTTTTTTTACATTTAGTCATTTAGCAGACGCCCTTATCCAAAGCGACTTACAAATTAGGACTAAGTTCAGCGAGTCATCATAAAGAGGCAAAAGCAACAACAACGCAGGAAGTGCTCAAAATACGAAGTTCAGGTATTATTCAGAGTAGCATAAGCCTGATAAGTGATGTTTCAAAGGGAAAATTTTTTTTTTTTTTTTTTTTTTCTATAAGGTTAAGTGCTCACGGAAGAGATTGGTTTTCAGCTGTTTTTTGAATGTTGTCAGGGATTCTGCATTCCGGATGAGGGTGGGGAGAGCGTTCCACCAGCATGGAACTGTAAATGAGAATGTTCTGGAAAGTGATTTTGTGGCTTTCTGTGATGGAACCACGAGACGTCGCTCGTTGACCGATCGTAGGTGTCTGGTAGGGATGTAGACTCGTAGGAGTGAGTGAAAGTAGGAGGGAGCTGAGCCTGTGATAGTTCTGTAAGCAAGCGTCAGTGCCTTGAACTTGATGCGAGCAGCTAGAGGTAGCCAGTGCAGAGAGATGAACAGAGGAGTGACGTGGGCCCTCTTGGGCTCGTTGAAGACAAGACGAGCTGCAGCATTCTGGATCATCTGTAGGGGTTTGGTCGCACATGCTGGGAGTCCAGCCAGAAGGGCATTGCAGTAGTCAAGCCTAGAGATGACCAGGGCCTGGACGATAAGTTGTGTTGCATGCTCAGTTAGGAAAGGCCTGATCTTCCTGATGTTGTGCAGTGCAAACCTGCATGATCGAGCTGTCTTTGAAATGTGATCTGTGAAGGTCAGCTGGTCATCAAACGTTACTCCAAGATTTCTGACCGATCTTGATGGGGTGATTAATGATGACTCTAGCTGGATGGTGAAGTCGTGCTGTAGAGACGGATTGGCAGGGAGGACGAGAAGCTCAGTCTTTGCCAGGTTGAGCTGCAGGTGGTGTTCCTTCATCCATGTGGAGTTGTCCGCCAGACAGCTTGAGACCCGTGCAGCTACTGTGGGATCATCTGGTTGAAAGGAGAGGAAGAGCTGTGTGTCATCAGCATAGCAGTGGTAGGAAAAACCGTGTGCCTGTATGATGTGTCCCAGTGATGTGGTGTAGATGGAGAAGAGGAGGGGACCAAGAACTGAACCCTGGGGAACCCCTGTGGTCAGCTGATGTGCTCTGGATACCTCGCCTCTCCATGCGACCTTGAAGGACCTACCTGTGAGATAGGACTCAAACCAGTGGAGTGAAGTTCCTGTGATGCCCAGCGATGAGAGGGTGGACAGAAGGATCTGATGATTCACCGTGTCGAAGGCAGCAGACAGATCCAGGAGAATGAGGACTGAAGATTTGGAAGCAGCTTTTGCGATCCGTAGGGCTTCTGTGACTGACAGTAATGCAGTCTCAGTTGAATGTCCTTTCTTGAAGCCAGATTGGTTGACATCCAGCTGGTTGTTTAGAGACAAGAAGGATGTTAGTTGGTTGAAGACAGCTCTTTCAAGTGTCTTCGCAATGAATGGTAGGAGAGAGATAGGTCTGTAATTCTCTACCAATGATGTGTTTAGCGTTGGTTTTTTGAGCAGTGGAGTAACCCGAGCCTGCTTGAATGCTGTAGGGAAGGTGCCAGTGTGGAGGGATGAGTTGATGATGTGTGTGAGTGATGGTAGAAGTGTGGGAGAGATGGCTTGTAGAAGGTGTGAGGGGATGGGGTCAAGCGTGCAGGTGGTAGGGTGACTGGAGAGGAGAAGTGTAGATACTTCTTCCTCGGTTAGCGAAGAAAAGGAGGACAGAGGGGTATTGGCTGTGGAAGGGGTCGGTCTGGGTTCCTGTGTGTGTGGAGCTGAGAACTGACTGCTGATAGCTGTTGTTTTGTTGGTGAAGAAGGTCGCAAAATCGTCAGCAGTTAAGGAGGAGGCGGGAGGTGGTGGAGGTGGACAGAGGAGAGAGTTGAATGTCTTGAAGAGTAATCGTGTGTTGGAGGAGCTGTTGATCTTGTTGTGGAAGTATGAAGATTTTGCAGCATGAACATCAACAGAAAAGGAGGAGAGGAGAGATTGATACATACTCAGGTCAGATGCGTCTTTTGATTTGTGCCATTTCCTCTCCGCTGCCCTGAGTTTGGTCCGGTGTTCCCGAAGAACCTCAGATAACCAGGGGTTAGAGGGAGTAGTGCGTGCTGGCCTGGAGGAGAGAGGGCAGATAATGTCTAGAGAAGAGATTAGAGTGGAGCATAAGGTGTCCGTTGCGGTATTCACATCCAGAGATGAGAATTGTGAGGGTGGGGGAAGAGAGGATGACACGGCAGAGGAGAGATGGGAGGGGGAAAGTGAGCGCAGGTTTCGTCTGAAAGTGACTGGTGGTGGGGGTGGGGGTGCAGGGGTAGAGAGTTGTAGACTGAAAGTAATGAGGAAATGATCTGAAACGTGGAGAGGTGTCACCAGGATGTTTTCTGTGGTGCAGTTGCGTGTGTAAACCAGGTCCAGTTGGTTGCCTGATTTGTGAGTAGCTGTGGTGATGAGTCGTTTGAGATCGAAAGAGGCTAGGAGAGAGGTGAAGTCTGTTGCATGTGGCTTTTCGAGATGAATGTTGAAGTCACCGAAGACTAGAAGTGGGGTGCCGTCCTCAGGGAAAGTGGACAGCAGCACATCCAGCTCATCTACAAAGTTACCCAGCTGACCTGGGGGGCGATAAATGACTACAATATGGATTTTAATGGGGGTTGTAAGTGTAATAGCATGATATTCAAATGAGTTGTTGTTGCATAGAGAAGAGAGCGTGGAGTATTTGCAATTGTTAGAAACGAGAAGCCCTGTACCCCCACCTCTCCCAGACTGGCGAGGGGAGTGGGAGAAGGAGAAATTGCTAGAGAGAGCAGCAGGGGTTGCTGAGTCTTCTGGACGAATCCAGGTCTCAGTCAGCCCCAAGATACTAAGAGTAGAATGAGATGCAAAGGCTGGAATGAAGTCAGCTTTATTGACTGCTGACTGACAATTCCATAGACCCACGGAAAGAGAGAGAGGAGTATGTGAGGATGTGAGGATGGGACGCAGATTGGCAGTATTGCGCTGCCTATTGCGCGTGATGAAAGGACGGTGCCGAGAGATAACAGGAATGTATTGAAAGCACATGTTGATGAAGGTGAACAATAAGATAAGTAGAGGGAAGAAAAAGGGGAAGAGGAGATACGCAAGTGCCTTTCTGGTGTCCTTGCTCGGTGGAGTCGCGCAGGTAGAGTCGCTGGTCTTTACCCGAGTCGGTCTTCACACGAGGAGGCTGAACGCTTCCGCTGACGCTTCCGCGACAGCGCGCAAATTACACAGATATACAGATAATGCTCTCACCGCTTGAGTGAGTACAGCTGTTTCGTTCTGCCAATTAAGTCAATAACGCGTGAATGTGTCAAATCGAAAGTGCTTAGGAGCAAGGGCTTAAGTTACGTGCAAATTAGATTGCTATAAAAATTTAAATTTGTTTCACTCGCGGCTATTTCTCTAAAGTGCCAATGCGTCTAACTGAAATACAGAATTATGTTAAGTTAAAATGAGAAAAATAAAAAGAGAATCGAAGATGGCCTTACCTGGACTAAAATACAATGCTGCAATAACGGGAGAACAGTGTATTCTAGAGAAAACCACTTGCGAGCTGCGTGCCTCTAGTATGCTGCCCGCTTGTCCTAATGAAGTGATCTGAAGCTCTTCTATTTATATCTATCAATTCTTACAATTCTTACAGATGCTGTTTCGTTCTGCCAATTAAGTCAATAACGCGTGAATGTGTCAAATCGAAAGTGCTTAGGAGCAAGGGCTTAAGTTACGTGCAAATTAGATTGCTATAAAAATTTTAATTTGTTTCACTCGCGGCTATTTCTCTAAAGTGCCAATGCGTCTAACTGAAATACAGAATTATGTTAAGTTAAAATGAGAAAAATAAAAAGAGAATCGAAGATGGCCTTACCTGGACTAAAATACAATGCTGCAATAACGGGAGAACAGTGTATTCTAGAGAAAACCACTTGCGAGCTGCGTGCCTCTAGTATGCTGCCCGCTTGTCCTAATGAAGTGATCTGAAGCTCTTCTATTTATATCTATCAATTCTTACAATTCTTACAGATGCTGTTTCGTTCTGCCAATTAAGTCAATAACGCGTGAATGTGTCAAATCGAAAGTGCTTAGGAGCAAGGGCTTAAGTTACGTGCAAATTAGATTGCTATAAAAATTTAAATTTGTTTCACTCGCGGCTATTTCTCTAAAGTGCCAATGCGTCTAACTGAAATACAGAATTATGTTAAGTTAAAATGAGAAAAATAAAAAGAGAATCGAAGATGGCCTTACCTGGACTAAAATACAATGCTGCAATAACGGGAGAACAGTGTATTCTAGAGAAAACCACTTGCGAGCTGCGTGCCTCTAGTATGCTGCCCGCTTGTCCTAATGAAGTGATCTGAAGCTCTTCTATTTATATCTATCAATTCTTACAATTCTTACAGATGCTGTTTCGTTCTGCCAATTAAGTCAATAACGCGTGAATGTGTCAAATCGAAAGTGCTTAGGAGCAAGGGCTTAAGTTACGTGCAAATTAGATTGCTATAAAAATTTAAATTTGTTTCACTCGCGGCTATTTCTCTAAAGTGCCAATGCGTTTAACTGAAATACAGAATTATGTTAAGTTAAAATGAGAAAAATAAAAAGAGAATCGAAGATGGCCTTACCTGGACTAAAATACAATGCTGCAATAACGGGAGAACAGTGTATTCTAGAGAAAACCACTTGCGAGCTGCGTGCCTCTAGTATGCTGCCCGCTTGTCCTAATGAAGTGATCTGAAGCTCTTCTATTTATATCTATCAATTCTTACAATTCTTACAGATGCTGTTTCGTTCTGCCAATTAAGTCAATAACGCGTGAATGTGTCAAATCGAAAGTGCTTAGGAGCAAGGGCTTAAGTTACGTGCAAATTAGATTGCTATAAAAATTTAAATTTGTTTCACTCGCGGCTATTTCTCTAAAGAGCCAATGCGTCTAACTGAAATACAGAATTATGTTAAGTTAAAATGAGAAAAATAAAAAGAGAATCGAAGATGGCCTTACCTGGACTAAAATACAATGCTGCAATAACGGGAGAACAGTGTATTCTAGAGAAAACCACTTGCGAGCTGCGTGCCTCTAGTATGCTGCCCGCTTGTCTTTGTCTCCCTAATCAAACACTCCTGATTCAACTCATCAGCTCATTAGAAGAAACTCCAGGACCTGAAATGGGTGTGTCAGAAAGAGGAAACTTTCAAAATGTGCAGTGTTGGGGGTCCTCCAGGACAGGGTTGAGAAACACTGTCGTAGAGGGTGCTCTCTCCGAAGTGATAGATCACTGGTAGTGGTGATCTCCCAGCAAGCCATACTGCTAGCAACTCATGGCAGTTGATGTGCCAGTGCAGCCGAGGTCCTGTCCAGGAGCCCGATGCTACACACCCGTAGCACATGGCACCCCAGCTGGTGGTAGAGGCATCTGTTGAGACAACAACATCCCTGGACACTTGTTATAGGGTATCTCCTGCCCACAGTAATGCAAGGTCTGACCACGGGCTGAAGGTTTGGCGACAGACTAGGGAGATTGCCACCCGGTGTGTGCCGCATTGCCATACCCATCTAGGGACTGGGTTATGAAGCCAGAGCTGAAGCAGTCTCATATGAAGCAACCCGAGCGGCGTGCCTGCAGCTGCGGATGCCATATGTTCCAGGAGCCTCTGAAAAAATTTCAATGGGACCGCCATCCTGCCTTTGAACGAATTCAAGCAGTTCAACACCAACTGAGCATGTTCCTCTGAGAGTCCACTGACCGAGTCCAACTGCACACAGAGAAAAGAGATTCTCTGCAAGGGGAGAGTTTGCTCTTTTCCCAGTTGACCCAAAATCCCAGATGGCTGAGGTGCTGGAGCACCAGGTCCCTGTGTTCGCACAACTGCTCTAGCGAGTGGGCCAGTATGAGCCAGTTGTGGAGATAGATGAACATTTGAATGGCATGTTCTCTCATAGGAACAAGGGCCACCTCCGCGACTTTCGTGAAGACACGAGGCGACAGGGACAGCCCGAAGGGGAGGACTTTGAACTGATATGCTCGATCCTCGAACGCAAAGCACAGGAACGATCTGTGTTGAGGGAGAATCGAGACATGAAAGGATGCATCCTTCAGGTAAAAAAAACAATCTTGGGGTTGAATGCATCCAAAAATGTGTCTCTGTGTCAACATTTTAAACGGGAGCTTGTGAAGGGCCCGATTCAAAACAATCGTTGGCCAGCGTGCACCACCCCGAGAGACCATTCGTCCTCGTCAAATAACGACTCACTTAAAACAACGCTACTCTCCCTAATGGGGGCAACTCAGCCGAAATCTTCATCCCCGGAGGACTCTAACCCACCCTCTGACGCAGCGATCGACGTCTGATCCTCCTCTTGAGCCCTCACAGCAATCTCACCCGGAAGCTCCACAGCTTGAGGAGTGGGGGGCCTACGGAGATGTACTCTCCGGGAGAGCTCAACTGTGATCCTCAGGTCACCCTGTGTATACACCGAAGTAGCCCTCTGCTAGACAGAGGAACTAGATCGGGGCATAGCAGAGGGGACTTTACCTCATTTGAGGTACTTGAGTCTTGCAGCACTGCGATGGTCATCTTCCCGCAATGGGTACATGACTCGTCCACAAAAGCACCTCAGCGTGCTTTAAGCCCAGACTTGTGAGGCAGCGATCGTCAGACGAAGCCAGGAAACTACCACATCCAGAAACACTGGTGGAATGACATCTTTAAAAAAACAACAACAACGTCACACTCTTGCTTGCTTATTAAGGGAAAAAAAGCTAAATAGCTATTTTTTTGAAAATCTATTGAAAGTCTACAGTGTGCACAGAAACTCTTTTAGTTCAACAGCAATGGATGCTGAGAAAATGCTCTTTTAAAGTGCAATGTCCCTTTAAATGGTGCCCACCGCTGCAGCGGTGTCACACCAGCTCTCTCTGGAGAGCTTCTTCCGGGTTCGTAGAACACTCGTACCAATGATTGCAGAGCAGAATCAACGAAACGCTCGGCTCCGAAGCGAAAGATGAATGTACGATTCAAGCGCGCTTCCTTGCAAATGTCGCTTGCCAATGTGTATTGGCTAGTTTAGTTTACACTCGAGGGTGATTGGGATCTTTGGCGAGATCCCAATTCGTCAGTTCAGTTCGGACGTAACGTTGAACATGAATGACTGATAGGGAATCTGTTTTCTCTGTCATGGTTTTAAATAATCCTAGACTTAGTCTAGTCTAGAGTCTAACCAAGAGGCAGGTTTAACTTCTGATTAACCCCCTGAGGTCGGATGACGCGCGGGCGTGTCAACTCGATGTTTACTAAATGTTTCTATTAAAGGGATACTTCAGGATTTAGCATTAAGCTTTGTGTTAGTAGAAAACCTGTAGTATTTTCTAATTACCGTGCTTTCCACCCTCATATCCCCCTGAGAGGAGAGATTTATGTATTTTTTGTCTGGAAAAAATCCTCCGATGACGCAAAAATCGTCATTTTGCGTCATCGGAGGATTTTTTGGCCAGAGGCTAAAGACTACAGCCAGTAGGAGGGGCTGTCCCGCATGTTTTCAGCCCACCCATAGAGGGAGGGATCTCACTCACAGAATGTACACAGTGTCTGCCGTCTTTCTTTGGAAGCTAAGCTAGCAGGCTCTTGTTCTGTGGAGAAAGCTAAATATTAGGAGAAAGCTGAGTAGTAGGGGTTACCATCCTCTTTTTCCCGGACATGTCCGGCCGTCAAGATCGTCCAAAATGTCCGGGATTTGGCTTTTGCTTTCTGCAGTCGCCATTCATTGTTTGAACTCATTGAATTCAACTGAACTGAATTCATTCCGATTGGTTTATCTGAATGTAGTGTTTACATGAACGCTAAACAAGTGATCGGTTGATGTGCGTTTTAACATTGCTAAAAAAAATCCCGCTCCTCCGTGAGAGATACGAGATCAGAGCGTCTCACAGACTTTGACTGGAGCGCGTCCTGCTCATCGGTAATCCCGCCACCGGCCTCGCGCTGTTCTCCCGCGCCCCTCAGCCTCGTCCTGCTCGCCACAGTAAACATAATGAATGGCGACTGTAGAACGCAAAAGCCGAATCCCGGACATTTTTGCCGATCGTGAAATCCCGGGCAGACTCTTCACGGAGCCTCACCAGTAGCCTTGTTGTTTAACTGCGCGCTCTCTTACCGGTAGGCGTGGCTTGGGAGTGGCCTCCTAGGGCAGCGAAGCAAGTGCATTCTGGGAGTTGTTGTCTTTCATCCACATAAGCCAAAAATAAATTTTCTGGCTTTTCTCAGTCTAGAAAACTCAAAATTCAAAAATAATTTCACATTTCTTCTACATAAATGACCCATTTTAAATACACATTCATCTTTCCAGAGGTGAAGTATCTCTTTAATATCTCCGCGATTGTGCAGCACACATAAATGGTTCTGATTTTGCCGTAATCGATAGATTTTCAGCTTCAACGTCCTTATTCTCGCAAGATCGTACGTGACTCACACAGAGAGCAAGAGGGAAGACAAGATGACCGTTCACCTTGCGTGATTGGTGGGCTAGCTTGCCTGTCTGCATTTTGTGTGAAACCAACCAATAGATGCGGTTGAAATCCCTAAGGAACCCTCCCATATCCTCACAGTGAGGAAAATACCAAGCTGAGTGACATGGAGAGAGAAAGAGTAAAAAAGTCTGTGAAAGAAACATGGCAAAAACATATATAGAGATGAGGAAAAGTAAGAAGAAGACGAGGAGAGATAATGGCGATGACATTGAAAGACGTACTTGCGGCGGTTTTTGAGAGCAGCGACGAGGATGAAAGGCGAGGTTCCGAGCCTGATGGATTTTCTTCTGATGAAGATGAGGCTTATGATCACAGAAGAGATCCAGTTGAAGACGGGTAAGCGTATTTATTTTATAAAAAACCTTGTTCGCATGGTGCACTTTGTGCTAGGCTAAAAATGCCCATCTTGGCTAAAATAAGTTGCGCTGTGCTGCTTGGTGTATCTGAACTTTGACAAATTGACTGCGCCTTTAGCAAAGTGTTTACTTTATGTAAAAGTTATTTTCTTGTGTAAAACTGGGGTACACTTAAAAATAGTAACGATGTAGGCTGTTCTTGGTGGCCTCCTTTTGATAACTAATGTAATCAAATTTATTCACCTCAATTCACAATTTGAATAACATTATCTCTTGTAGTGATGAATCGATATGTTTTGGCCATTTACTATTTTATCATATTGTTTATAGATGTGGCTTGATCTTCCATATCATTTTATTTATTTATGTTTAGTAGGCCTATATTTATACTGAATGT
Source organism: Leuciscus idus (assembly GCA_021554675.1). NCBI lineage: Eukaryota > Metazoa > Chordata > Actinopteri > Cypriniformes > Leuciscidae > Leuciscus > Leuciscus idus. Next base: position 53,266,330 of record CM038622.1, on the reverse strand, counting down.
AAAATTGTAAATCTCTGTAGAGTTTTGAAATGGAAGAGACAGTATTCCCACATCTCATTCGGGTGTTATTTGCTGTGATTTGGGGTGGACAGGACAGCTAGCACATGTGATAAATTGGAATAGATAAAGAGATGATTAGCTGAAGGATATGTCAAATCCTCACTCATCCTCCACATTCTTGTTAGGAGTAGATTGATGTGTGTGTGTCTCTGGGTGTGTGTGTGTGTGTGTGTGTGTGTGTGTGTGTGTGTGTGTCTGTGTGTGTGTGTGTGTATGTGTGTGTGTGTGTGTGAGCGAGATCTGGAATGAAGACAAGAGAGGAGGTGTAAACTTTATTTCAATGAAATTGATAATGCAAGTCCTAACTTCTTTGTATTTGTGTTTTTTTCAGAGAGGATTCACAGCTACCAGGGCCAAGTGTAACACAGGCAGCCTCACCTGTGCCACCAGGTCACCACCAGCCCCCACACCGCAGTCATCATCAACAACCCGGCCAGCCAAGAGGTTCCGTACCCCCCAGCATCAACCAGCACCCCCACCTACACAGCAACCATCATCACCAACCCGGCCAGCCAAGAGGTTCCGTACCCCCGAGCATCAACCAGCACCCCCACCTACACAGCAACCATCATCACCAACCCGGCCAGCCAAGAGGTCCCCGTAACCCCCAGCATCAACCAGCACCCCCACCTACACAGCAACCATCATCACCAACCCGGCCAGCCAAGAGGTCCCGTAGCCCCCAGCATCAACCAGCACCCCCACCTACACAGCAGCCAGCTCCAAAGACCCAGACATCGCTCCCCCTGTCTCTAGGTTTCAACCAGCTCGAACACCAGGGCCACAGCTCAGCTCCACTTCCACATATACACCCCTCGACCTCTTCAAACTTTTCTTCCCTGTACAAACCATACAAACACTGTGCCAAAACACAAACAAGCAGGCTGCTAAACAAATGGCACAGGGAAAGAAATATAAATGGTTAGATGTGAACATAGGGGAGTTTTACAAGTACATTGGACTGCTTCTGTACATGGCCATGGTGAAACCCGACAGCATTGCAGATTACTGGAGACAGAATCACTTCTTTTCTTTGCCACTTCCAGTACAGATAATGCCATGGGACAGATACAGAGCACTTTCTTGGAACCTTCACCTTAGCGACCCTGAAGAGGATGTCCAGAACGACAAAAAAAAAAAAGGGCACAGCCGACCATGGCAAACTTTTCAGACTGAAACCCCTGATGAACACCATCAAAAATGCCTGCAAATCATTTTTTCATCCTCACAGAGATGTGGCTGTGGATGAAAGAATGGTTGCATCAAAGGCCAAAACTGGGATGACGCAGTACATGAAGGCAAAACCGATAAAGTGGGGATTCAAGTTGTTTGTCTTGGCAGACTCACGGAATGGCTATACAGTGGACTTTTCCGTTTATACCGGCAAAAGTGACATCCCCTCTGGACATGGCCTTTCCTATGATGTTGTGATGTCCCTGGTACAACCAGGTTACCTTGGCACGGGCTACCACATTTACATGGACAATTTTTATTCTAGCCCCAAGCTCTTCAGGGCTCTCCATGAGCAAAAATTTGCTGCCCGTGGGACCTACAGGGAGAACCGCAAGGACTGCCCTCGGACAACAAATAACGCCCTCACAAAGAAGTCAGAAAGAGGCTCCATAAGATGGATCCGGGACGGCCCCCTCATCTATGTGAAATGGATGGACACGGGGGAAGTATCAGTCTGCTCCACACTTCACACAGCATACTCTGGTAACACTGTGCAGAGGAGGGTGAAACAACAAGATGACTCTTGGACAAAGACATCAATCCCATGTCCCACACCAGTTATGGAGTACAATGAACACATAGGGGGAGTTGATCATTCAGACCAGCTCATTCAGTATTACTCTGCACAACACAAAACAATGCGCTGGTACAGACACCTGTTTTACAATTTTCTGGACATTGCCACCACCAACAGCTACATCCTCCACAAGGAACTCTGTCTGGCCCAGCAAACAACACCCATGACACACAAAGCTTTCATGGAGGAGCTGACTGTTGAACTCTGTGGTAAGCCTCTCCACACTGCTCCGGTCCCGGTACATGCGGGTCATATTCCTGTGCCAATTGCCGTTCATGAAGCAGATTCTTCCACAAAAGCCACTACAGGTTGCAGCAGGTGTGAGCATTGCCAAAGCCAAGGCCAGAGAAAGGACACACCTTGGAAATGCAGGGAGTGTGATGTTGCGCTTTGCATGCAGCTGGACAGAAACTGTTTTGCAGCATGGCATGACAGCTGAAAAACTGAAACATGAAAACATGTACATTGTGTAAATATTGTAAATAGTGGTGGGTTTCTGTGTTATTTCTAATATATAGTTCATCTTTGGTTTGAAAAAAAAATGTTGAAAAGTTGACATGTAATGTAGACAAGAAAACATGAAAATTTGTACATTTTGTGAATATTGTTAGAAGTGAGTTTTTTTTTTCACAAAGTAAAAGTTTTGCTTGAAAGAAAGACCTGTTGTAATGCTACTTTTTCATTTGCACACATCCCATAAAGCTTGATATGTAGTAGGAAGTTATTTTAGTCCTATTTTATCTCAGTCCCTCTAACATTTGGTGAAGGTATAGTCACAGACAAAACTTCACTTTAGACAATTATTATTCATTATCTACCATTTTATTCATGTATTACACTACTTTTGTGACCCTAAGACTTTGGCAAACCCATATCAAGGACCAAAATAATTCATCCACATGTGTAATGGTATGTTTCCACAAGAGATTTGAAGAATTTCAAAAATCGGACTTATATTTTTCACCTTTTAGAGCCAAATTATCCCTCTCTCTCTCTTTATACAGTGCTCTAGGACAAGTGGTGAGCTCATCAGTAAGAGAGCTGGGTTTTCTCTGCACATTTTGATATAAAACACATGGGATTATGTTATGTAACTGCCTTTAAAAGGTGAATTTAATAAGATATGTAAAATCGAAGAAAAAGTGAAAAAATGCCCTTAGACCTCAGAGGGTTAATGTTGTGTTTCAAAAAAGATACATGGATTATTTGGACTAAGGATAAATGCAAACATGCACGCAAGCATGCACACACACACACACACACACACACACACACACACACACACACACACACTGTTTATACCTCGCCACATGATTTCAGATATTTCAAAGGTCCTTATAGCTAACAACAACAAAAGAACAAAAACCCAAAACGACACTGTTGCCCAAAACGGCAAGTAACTATAGTAAACAATAGGATAAAAACAGTTTTTATGCGACAAAATTACGTTTTATTATACGGAAAGCCTACTCTTTCTCCCGCTCTCTCTCTCACTCAAACGCACACACATACAGCAGGGACACACACTCGCACAGAAACATATTGTAAGCGCTACTCTGACGATTTTATCAGTAAAATAGTTTAGCAATTTAAAAGCTACAAGTTTTGTAGAGACGCTGCTGTCGAACACTTTTGAGAGACGCACAGATTCAGGTAGATTAATCTCTCTCTCTCTCTCTTTCTCTCTCTCTCTCTCTCTCTCTCTCTCTCTCTCTCTCTCTCTCTCTCTCTCTCTCTAATAACTGCATTAGTCTGCTATCAACGGCTCAAGCCTAGATTACTAGCTCTAAAACAACATTTTTGGAATTAGCAATGAAGGCTTAGGATTAGATGCATAAGAAATTATAAATGTCTTGAAATACATCATCTGAAATTTGTTTTTGAGGTGTGGTAAACATAGTGCAGGATAAGCTTAATAATTCAACACTCAACACTCACAATAAAAATAAAACATTGTGCTTTTGTAAAATAAAGAAAACAAACAGGATGCCACTTTCTGCCTTCCCACTTACGTGAAGTTAGTGGAGCGTGTCACAAAAATTAAGCAAAACTCAGCTATACTAGCAAGCTCTTCCGTGTCATCTGAATTCTTGTTTGGGGTTGGTGCATATATTGTTGTCTTCTCTTTTTTCTGTTGTGGCGGTTAGCAAACTGTTGCATTACTGCGCGCGGCCCCTTCTGGATTGCGGTGTGGATCAACTGCCCCTATGTTTCTTAGCACACTTTTAAAAAGTGCAGTTTGTAATAATGTCAAATTTTTTATTTTATTTTAGATTACATTTTAAAATATTGTGTTTTAATAATCTTTTGTTGTGCTTTAAAGTACACATTGTATGTGTTGACTAACAAACAAATGCACAAACAGATTATTATTCAATGTTACATTAAATGTATGTATATTTTAAACATATTTTAAATGTGTCAAATTGCAACTTCATCATTAAATATATTGTAATTGTGCAAATATATGACATGACATAAAAGGTTTTTCTGGAGTTCTAATAAAGTAAAATAATTATCAAAACCTCTCAAGTACACTCCAACCTATAAAACAATTACTTTATTTATAATTTTTTTTATTTTTGTCATCTTAAACAGAGCTGAGGAGAGTTCAGAAGTACTCAGGTAATGTTTCCTTGATCATTTAATCAGCCAAATATCACTAGACCACTTTGCATTCAAGTGGGTTTATCTCTGCCTGGTCTGTTTGATAATCTACTCATGTCTCTGTTGTATGTCCCCATGAAGTGGATGTAACCTTTGACCCGGACACGGCTAACCCTTGGCTGCAGCTATCCGAGGACAGGCGTCAGATGCGTCATCTCGGAGCATGGCAGGACCTGCCCGATACACCAGAGCGCTTTGATACGGTGGTTATTGCACTCGGTAGTGAAGGATTGTCCTCCGGACGCCATTACTGGGAAGTTCAGGTGGGCGAGAAGGACGACTGGTACCTAGGTGTCGCCCGGGCATCTGTTAACCGAAAAGGGAGGATTTCGGTGAGTACGGCTCACGGTTATTGGGCTTTAGCTATGAGAAAAGGACGAGAATATCGTGCTTCTTCCTCTCCACCCCTCCTGCTTTCCATCGAGCCCAAGCTGAAGAGAGTGGGCGTATATGTGGACTACGAAGAAGGACAGTTGTCATTCTATGATGTACAAAACAAAAGTCACATCTACACCTTTGTGGATTCGTTTAAAGAGAAACTCTTCCCGTTCTTCTACCTCTACTGCTGCGATAAGGCCTCTGACACTATGATGATCTGTCCCATGCAAGAGACGTCTCATACTAAACAGTGCTGAAACATGAGTTCCACAATGACTTGGTCTGGTGACATGATGTGCAGTACTGCTGTTTCTATCCTGTTTCTATGTGTGTTTGAGAACTGCTTTTTTTGCCTTTATTTCCTGACTGTTATATGGATATTTCTACAAAAAAGTAATCAGTTTTATTGCATGGCCATACAAAAGCAATTATGACAAAGAACCAAAGCATACAAAACAAAGTAATAAGTATAGTCCATGTTTACATATTTTTACTTATGCATTATGTGTATAATTGAATAACTGAATGTTGAAATAAACATGTAAATCAGTGTAAGTGCATTTATTAGACTTATTTCCACATATCAAACTATTAAAATACCACTGCAAGCTTCACCATTATTTTTGTTGGTGAGTTATTGGAAAATGGTGTACAGTATTAAAAGTATACATTTTCAAACATGTTAATTAAAATATACATTTTTGATATAACGTTTGATCAGCCTTTTGGGAAATGTGTTTACATGTTTACTGTTTACATGGACTAGTTAAAAAATATTCAATACAATTAAAAACACATTGTAATTTTTACAAAATACTATTGATTTTTTTTCTACTTCAAAATTTCATACTTAATTCAGTGTGTTACTTGAAATTTATTGTAATTTATGAGTGAAAATTGTTTTTACACTAATTTGTTTTTCCAGTTTAGGAGACAGGCAATATAGACTGCTAGACTAATATTACCGACCTTGGCAGGGGCGGATCTAGAAAATTATTTATTAGGTGGCAAAGGGGTAGCAACACCAAAGCAAGAGCTCATGCAAAGTTATTGGAAATTTATGGCCTGACATATGTACACATTCATGTACATGAATATGCAAAACAGTTGCATTACCACAAAGTAATCTTAAGTAATAAATTAAGATAAATTAAGATTAAAAAAGGTTCTAAATATTTCTGAGCTTGTATCATTACACTGTTATAAAAAAAAAAGAAAAAAAAAGAAGTTAATAACTGCATTACTTTCACAGCAATTAAACAGTATGACTTCTCTTGTATCTAACTACACTCTCAGACATTTCTTGTAAAATCAACAGTTGTCACATTTTTAAACCATAAAAATTACTGTAAACAAACAATATCATTATGTATTTCTATTTTTAAATGATGTAAATTATATCAAAAACAAATATTATCTGTTTAAGTAATCCGTATGAAAGCAACGAGAGGTAGGGGAGCGCGGGGCACAACCTAACGCGGGGCTAGATGTAACACGCTTGTTTTAAATACTTCCGCACATGCTTGGATGACGAAACTTTGTGTATTTACTAGTTGCCATATCAACACTATATATAAAAAAAAATCCCGCCAACATTTTTTTTTTTTTGGGAAGATATCCATAGACATTTATTAAACCATAGCAAAAGTAAATTTCTTACTTAAGTTAATTTTTCATCTCTATTTTTTGTGTTTATTTAAAATAAGACAAATCTGATATTATTTTAATCTCCAAGATGTTATTTAACAGTTGAGATAGTTATTTAATGCTTCGCTAACTAGCAGAAGACACTAGCAGGGTTTAAATCCCAGTTGTGCAGGCGGGGGCATGTTGTAACACTGCGTTACAATGTACCCCTATTAGAAATATGCTATTATATTCCATACTTTTATTAATTTTATTGGGAAAACGTGAGAAAAAGGTGAATAAAGACTGAGAGTCAATGTTCAGAAATGACTAATTATTTATTTGTTTTGAACTATGTTGTATAGCTGTGTTTTCATGTGTTCGTAGTCAAAACTCAAAAATGAGTTTATATTTAATTATTAAAAATTGCCATTATTTTATATGAAAAAGTTTTTTAATTGTATTTTATTTAGAAAATATTTCAGTTTGTTTTGTATATATTTTTTATTAGATCAGATAACATTTTAAGCTGTCATATGTTATGTTACAATGTGCCCCACACATGTTACAATGTACCCCACCTATGGGGCATGTTGTCACATATCACTTCCATTCTTTCGGGGTATGTCAAGAAAAAAGTATATACTGTATTAATAAAACAAAACCACATAATTGTACTAGACATGTGGGAAATTAATGTGGGAAAAAATAAATACTCTGAACCATAAGTAGATTTACACAAACTGAGAAAGTCAAAAAGCGTTAGGTTGTGCCCCGCTCTCCCCTACAGTTTCTCAAGCGCGTCCTCATTAACTCTAATGTGACCACACCCACATGTGTAAGAGCTGTTCACATGCAAATCGTCCACGTGAAGGAACGTGGACTTGTAAATGCCCTCATCACCTCTAAACAAAGCATTAGAATTCAACAGTCCTCTGCTTTCCATCGAGTTTGGAAGACACATTGTGTTTGTACTCTGCTGTGCTGTTTACCTTGGATTTACTTCAGAAGAATTAAAATAATGCAATTTGAAGATGAGATAAAAAAATAGATTTGATAAAAAAGATAAAAAAATCCTCCTACATAATGTAAAGAACATTCTGTGAAAATATAATCTTGATATATTTAATATTGATTGAGGAAGGCTATGTCAAAGATTTGCTGAATTTCGGGCTCAGAAAATCATGTTTTTGAGAAATTCCAATTTAAAAACAAGCTTATTTTTAAAACTGCAACACATTTAATACATAATTATCCTGCATTTGTGCCATATAACACATTCAAGCTGAGATTCTCCCATTTTCAGTGATATATAACACATTTATGGGAAAATTCTTTACGTTTTGTAAAACAGTCCTATTTATTATGATGCGCATGTCAAAAAAGCTAAAAGCATAAAAACATTGAAACGAATGGGGGTTCCACAAGTGCTTGATTGTAGCAACAAGAATGATTTGTATAACTTTATTAGCAAAATGCAATATCAGTGAAAAAAATGTCATTAATACATCAGTTAATTAACATATAACATTTCAGTATAAAATCTCATTCTCATTTCACTGTGTTACATTAAAAAAAAAATTCAAGGGATAGTTCACCCAAAAATTACAATTCTGTCATCATTTACTCACCCTCATGTTGTTCCAAACCTGTATGAGTCTTTCTTCTGTTAAACAATTTTTTTAAATGTTTTTTTATGTTTTTTTTTAAAAAAAGGCACCCACTGACTTCCATAGTAGGAAAAATATACTATGGAAGTCAATGGGTGCTGCCAACTGTCTGGATACCAACATTTAAAAATATATATATGTAGCGTTGCGAGAGCAAGAGGATTGAGAAAGGTTTACCACACTTTTAACATAAATAGCAATATATGATCGACTACGCCACCCCGGGAAACCGGGGAAATAGCCCTAAGGGCACACAGGTTCGTTTTGAGTGGGTGGGTGAGAGGACACGAGTCGTATATACAGAAGTAGAAAAGTTTTATTTTCTTTGTCAATGTTGACTAAATAGTTGGAAATTCAAAGTTAAAACTCTTACACTGGCATTATAATAACTGAACACCATCAATTAGCATCTACTCATACACACAGTAAATAACCTCAATTTATAGAAACTCAACCAGGAGCAGAGGTATCTGGAGGTCCGGGCCAGCTGCCAAATTGGAAAACAAACCCGCCCAAATAATCTACTACAAATACCCACACACACGTGAAGGGTTAAATGCCAGAAGACACACAGCACTAGGTGTGAACACACCACACAAATGGCAGCTTCGCCTTCACCCTCCAGAAACCCCCAGCTCCTGCAACAAAGACAAAATAAATAAAAACACAAAACATGAACAATCCAAATGAATAAAACAAGTCAAATAATTCAAAGATCTAAACTACTTGACATAATTAGGACTCAGTACCACATAAAAACAAGTTGACATTGAAATAAACCAAATAATCAAACATACATACAAGATGCTTCAAACCGATGAAATTCTATAGACGGGTAGACACTAGACTGGCAACCTCGAGTCAGGGGGGAGGGGGAGGGGATACACCGCTCTACAGTAATTTGAAAGTGATTGCAGTACCAGTTTTGGCCACAATCTTACATACGGCTCCTTTAAGTATATGCCTGTGTAGTGACTAATTACATGCTTGATTAGTGATATTAAAGTGTACTTTATTTGTGTTACAAGTACATTACAAATTCATTACGAGTTTCTTCAAAACATACAAAAAATATACCATAAGTATATTTATATATATATTAAATACTTTTATATAAGTATATACAGTATATTTTTATTTTTGCCTTTTATTAGGATAGGACAGTTGCTAGACAGGAATTGAGGTGGGATCAGGAAAGGTCCATGAGCCGGGACTCAAACTCCAGTCTCCCGAAGCACAACAGCGCTACATGTCGGCGCACTTGCCTACGAGGTTATTGGCGCTGACTACAAGTGTATACTACAAATTGCACACTTTGTAAACTTTATAAAAGCTTTCCAGGTTTTTGGTGAAGATGAGAACAACAATGTAGTCAAAAGTGGTGATGATGCATCTCAACCAGAAGAGGATGAAGAGGCGGGTGAAGAAGTGGAGTTTGTTGATGTGTCATCACTTCTGAATGAAGATGATGGCTTTGAGTTCTAGCTCCCAAAGGACTATTGCTGTGCTTGTCACCTGCTTAACCTAATAGCTACTGTTGATGCCATGAAAGCAACATCCAATGAGGCATACAAGAAAATGTACCGTTCAACATTTGGAAAATGTAATGCACTTTGGAACAAATGTGGAAGATCCACATTGTAGCTGAAACTGTTGAAGATGTTAGCTCCTTCCAGCTGTTGCACCCGAATCCAACCAGGTGGAACTCCTTGTTCATGGCAGTAGAAAGACTGCTGAGAATCATCAAAAACAAGGGTCAACATTGTCATCTGCCCAGATTTAAAGGTTCCAATGTAAGTAATAATTGTGAATGGCTTATGTAATCATAATTTAACAAAATGTCTTGAATGTCTTTAAAACTGTCCATGTGTTTCCCTACCCTTTCTTAGGCATTACCGGTATCAGAACTTCAACTTATTATTGGTCCATTTTAATTTTAAAGACCCTTATTCTTAGTCTGCGATAGTGTAGAGCCATCTGAAGCTGCACTGAAACTGCAATTTGGACCTTCAAACCGTTGATACCCGCTGATGTCCACTATATGGAGAAAAATCCTGGAATGTTTTACTCAAAAACCTTAATGTCTTTGCGACTGAAGAAAGACAGACATGAACATCTTGGATGACATGGGGGCGAGTAAATTATCAGGAAATTGTAATTCTGAAATGAACTACTCCTTTAAGTGGGCACACATTCACGCTCTCACTCACACACCCACCCTACGTTGCAGGCCTGGGCCCGTATTCATAAAGAATCTTAATGCAAAAAGTAGCTCCTAGTGACACAATTCTAAGAAAATTCTTAGAAATGTGGGCGTTTACTCTTAAAATTAAAGAAAAAATCCTAGTAAAGAAAAAAGTAATTCAGAAAGCATCTTAACCCTTAAAAGAGGTCTTAAGGTCAAAATTGTTAGGAGCACGGACGAGGACTTTTAAGAGGCTTAAGAGTTTCTTTAGCAGAGGAGAAAATGGCAGAAAGACGAAGAGGGAGAAGAAATGTGTTTCAGACAATGGATGACAGTGAGTTAATAAGACGCTATATATTAGATTGTGCAGGGATCATGTTTGTGACTGATCTTATTAGAGACACGCTAACATCTCCAACACAGCACAGAAATGCCATAGCGCCAGAAATGAAAGTAATCACTACATTACGATATTTGGCAGCTGTGAAAATTCCATGTTTGATACATTAAAACCAACATTCAAACCACCACTTAAATAGACATGCCAGCAATCAGTGGAAAATAATTGGAAAGAGTGGAACAATTTTTATCATTCTAAGCCAAGCAAATACCTTATAGGAAATTAACAGCATGCATGATACATTATTACCATACCATGGTAAATAAAAATAAAAAGGATTTATATACACATATATAATGTGTGTGTGAGTGTGTGTGTGTGTGAGAACGGTCAAATAGGAAAAATTACGCATGTAATTTCAAAGTGAAGGCTTAGAATAGACCCTATACTTAAAATCACTTTTTTTTCCCTTCTTGGACAACCAACCAATCACAGTCTTCAAAAGATTGTGTCATACATAGCAACGGGGTCAACCCCGCCTCCTCACTAAGATGAAAGTTTTTGTCTTTTCCTTACTCAGAGTTGCTCTCAGATCGGTCCCGAATTGCTCTTAAGCTAAGACTCCTACGTAAAAGTTTTTAAGCTAAATTAAGAGTTTTCTGAGAGGATTCTTAGAATCTTTATGAATACGGGCCCTGATGTTTTCCAGAATGCATTTTACTGCGATATGATAATGTCGTGGCTTCAGCTCACATGAGCGGCTGTCTTGCCCTCTCACGCTGCAACAGAGGAACTCCGGGCTTTTCCGGTCACCCGGAGCGCTACACCAGGTTTCCGAGCTCAGAGCCCTCCCTTGGACAGCACGCTAAATACACATAACCTTTACTCTATCTGATTATATGTAAGTGTGAACTCGTGAAATAATTTGTTGAGATCTGTCAAAGAAACAGTCATGATGATTAACCGATTTGTATAGAGGCATCTGATGACCAAACTAAATTGGAATTTGCGAATGAATAAAACATCAAGCGAGTCTGGAGCGATGTTCACAAAGCACATTTTAGTGAAAGGTACCAGTAGCTGAAAGCAAACCGCACTCAGACCACCACCTGAGATAGACAGCAACAAATATTACAGGAACTGTCCCATAAATGTTTCTTATGTTCAGATAGTTCTTATTTTAACTGGATCCAACTGATGATTTCTGCCAGTTTCATTGTGCAGGGAGCTCTGGAATGAGCATGGTCTCAACAACCTTAGTTGAGAGACCTTAGTCTATGAGATGGGCCCCCTCAGAGGCCAAATCCATACTTCCATAACCCTGCTTCCCAGAACTACCAAGAGTAGAACGATCAGGAAAACCATGTACAGATGTAACCACGGCCACATCTGCACCTCCATATGAGCTCCAACACCTCAGGGTGGAGTCTTCATTCCCCGGGCCTTAGCCCCTGCCTCGACAGGATGTCTGCTCCCTGAATTTGGTGCCCAGGGATGTAGAGCCTGAGCCATCATCATTAGGCAGTTAAATGCCAAAAGAGATGATGACTCCTCCACAGACCCCGAGCTGAGCGACCATCCATGATGACTCACCAGCCCGTGAGGGAAGCATCCGCCGTAAGCATTACGCAACGACAAGGAGCTGCCAGCACAGGACCATGGGACAAGAACCAAGGCTTCTTCCACATAACTAAAGTACAAAGCACCTGCGTGTAACCTTGATCACGTGGAACGGGTTGCCCCTCAGGTAAACCCATTGATCTTGAGCCACCACTGCAAAAGTCACATTGTCATCAATCTAGTGACTGGCCTAGCTTTATCTCGCTCACAGCTGTGAGGATTGAACTGATACGAACAGGAAACAGATGTGGCTGCATTGCCATTGAATCCCACACCACGCCTAATGGTCCACACCTACCACGGTCCTCTGTAATTAAAAAAAACAAACACTTTTCTTTCCGTTCAGCCTTAACATCCCCTACTTTCATATGGATGAGGACGACATCTCGATGCTGAACCACCATCTGCTCCACATTGAGCCAAAAATGACCAAATGTCGATGTAATAAAAATATGGGGTGACAAGACTAGGCCGAAAGGGGGGCGTTCTATGGCTTTTACCTCCTTGTTCCATAACTAGAGCCTGCTCGGGGCCTACCACAGTAGACAAGACCCTCCTGTGTGCAGGACCCATTGAGATATATTTGACAGTAGTTTTCATGATGCTAAAAAATCTACTAAGGGAACTACTTAGTACTACTACTCCTGGTGTTACTCGAGCGACAAATTCGGTGCCCTGAAGTGGTGAACCAGCAGGGGACAACCAAACTGATTGCTCTGAAACCCTCCTCAGGGTGCGAGCATCCCAGCGCCGCAATGTTTCCGGGCAGACACTGAGACTAGAACTCGCTGGAGACCGCTGTGGCCAAAAGCACACAAGGTGGCAGAGTAGGCAGAACGGCCCCCTGAGGGCGCTAAAGGGAAATGGGGGCCGTACAATAAGGTGTTGACCACTTCCCCCCAGAAGGGACTGCCCTCAGAGGTCTGGCACTGTTGGTGTCAGGGCCTCTTCGCCGAAACCGTCTCCGAGATAATGACAGTCCTCAGATCCGTCTTATCCTGAAAAGACTTCGGCTGAGACTACTGAAAGAACCAGCCTCTCAAGACCGGTCTCTAGCATAAATCGAGTAGCCAATCTGGGGCCCTGAAACGGATGATCGGCAGGAAGCAACCGAACAGAACCATTAAATTCCTCAGAATTAAATGCAGCCAAAGATCTATCAGACAAGGAAACACGGTCTGTATGAATAGTTTATTAATACAGACATCTAACTTTTAAAAAATCTGATGAGTATTTATCATTTAATTCCTCAAAATTAAATGCAGCCAAAGATCAGCCAGACAAGAAAAATAGCCTGTATGAAAATACTATTTTCAGCCTTTCATCCAGACCATCTAATTTCTCAAAGCCAGACAAATGTTCCATTTAATAATTCAAAATGTAATGCAGCCTTAAATGCAGCCAAGAAATATACAAAAATAATCACAAATCATTGCTTGCAAACACACATAATTAGTTTGCGATCACATGAACAAGAGAGAAAGGGAAATTCCTACCTGCTCAGTTCCCACCACATTATAAAAATATTTAATCTAAATAATCTAACCCAACGTGTGGCTCAAACGCGAGATCCGAGCCTCCAGATTCTTTATTGCAGACTAGTATTCTAGGTGTTGCCTCGGCAAACGCGAGATCTGAGCCACTTCACTCGAGAAGAAAGCCAACAGGAGCGGAGCTAAAAACTCCAGATAGTGCATGCTTCTTTACACGTTCGGAAATTTTCTAAATGACATACATGCTCATACATGCTCCACTCCCAAAAAACAACACATAAATTGCATTCAGTTGATTCAAAATGCTGTTTGCTCGTAATTATTGTTTGGTGTGCGCTTTATAGCTGATAAATGATTTTAGTGATAGTTTATGGTTAGGGTTGGTGACGATACTGTTAAAGGTGCTCTAAGTGATGCCGGGAGTGTTGACATTCGAATTGTTGTCAAACAAAACGGAGGCTAGCTAGACCCTCCCTCCTCCTCATCCCGTCTCCTCCCTCCTCCCTCCTCCCTCCTCCCTCCTCCCCTCCCTTCCGGCATAAAGGAAAGTCAAAGTAGTCACTAAAAACAAAGTTAAGTTTTACTGATACTTCATTCAATGTGTAATGTCACCAAGTTAGATAAATGCTTTTATATATTGCAGAACAGAATGCAGAAAAAGAGAAACATTGTCTTAAAATCGTTTCGCCACCTGAGGTTATAACTATAACTATAGCTCCCATACAAGGACGCAATAATAGCAAGATAACGTTAGCTTCGCGTTTCCCAGTCAGCATAAACAACGGCGGCGGCGTAAACAAATTTAGTCAAAGTTGTCAGTAGCCTATAAATGAACATTCAAATCCATAACAAACAGTGGGTGAAAACAATAATTCACACAAATTGTCGCCCTACTGTGAATTTGCTTGACCATTTACAATAGAGATTGATCGCTAGCTGCTAGAAACATATATGTTGTATTCACCAAAGCTAACGCTGACTGCATAGTTCTAGCTAATTACATCCTTGTGTTGGTTTGGCACATGAACGTCAATTTAGAAAGAAAAATGGATTTACCTGTTCTGCAAAAACAGAGCAACTGAATGTCTGATTGGAAGCCCTTCTGCCGGCGGAGTTCTCGCCACATTTCGAGGGTTTTTCCGATGTAAATTCGGGACTTCGCGCGTTCCTTATCCTTGTCCCTCTTCTTTACAATTTGTTCATCGGAACGTCGTCTCTTTAGTCGTGTGTCGGCCATAATTCAAACTTCCCTCTTCATGCTTCTCTCTCGTCTCTCCTCCACACCCCCTTCATGTCCACGCGCACTAACCCCCAAACCACACCCCTCAAATACTTCTTGTCGGTGATTGGCTGGAGCACTGTTTGTTGTGTTTCGTGGTGCGGGTGAGCCCAGTTTGTTTTTGTTGCCGTTTGTGGAGCCTGTGGTGTCTAGAGAGACCGCGTTTTTTTACAGTGTGTTCAGGGGACAGGCAGCTAGCGGATAGTGAGGAGATGTTTGCTGTATGTGACAAAAAATGTTTTGGCCTAAAAAACGCGTGACATCACTTAGAGCACCTTTAAATGTTTATTTGATAAGGAACAACAAAACATGTTTATCTAACTACGCAAAATCATGGTGACAATGTGAATGTGATAATATTGTCATGATGAACAGTCTCACCTAACCTGACCCTGATGCAGCTTCTACACAGAATCCATCATTCATTCGACTTGCATGGCTGCCAGAAAACCCAAAATAACTCTGTTAGGAGTGCCAAGGACTGGCTGACTCGTCATTTCTCAAAGTAGTTTGCTTCTTGAAGTCTTTAGACGCACTCAAATGCTGACACTTCAAATGCTTTCATCTTGAGACATTGTCAGGATTTTTCCTCAGCAGTCTTATCAAACCTGACACAGATTTTTCCTCATTCAAATGTTAAACTCAAGCACGCATTTCAGAAAGTGACTAATAAAAGTTTTCAAGTTAGAAATAAAAGAAATAATTTTCTTTCAGCACAACATTCAGCACTCTCAAAGCAAACACTTCCCTGTGGATTTGCATGTGTAATTCACTCACCTGCACTGCTTTTGCACAATTTATATGTACAACAAATCACAGTGTGAAAGATGTGAATATCTTGAGTTTCTTGCAAGCATTCAGCACTCTCAAAGCAAACACTTCGCTGTGGATTTGCATGTGTAATTCGCTCACCTGCCCTGCTTTTGCACGACTTACATGGACAACAATGCACAGTGTGAAAGATGTGAATATATTGATTTGTTCATGAGTGTGTGGATAGAAAATATCTTCCTCTTAGTACCTACAATTATTATTAATCATCAATTATGTCAATATAGAAAATGAGAAAGTAATCATAATAAATGAGTAATGAGAACAATTAACTTCAGTGTCACTTGCATGAACATTGGTCAATTCCATGATGATAATAATACCTGTTTAGCAATCATGTTTAACAAACAATCCTCTCTGGTGTTAACTGTACAACTTAGAACAAAAGTAATGTAGGTATAAATCATCTATCCTGTGCAGTTGGTTGACAATCAAAAAGCTGCAAAGCAAAAGGTAGCAATGCTATTGTGCCTCTTCATTTGCTAGATTGGAGATATTAATAGCAATATTTGGACAGAAAGCATAAAACATACACACACACACACACACACACACACACACACACACACACACACACACACACACACACACACACACACACACACACACACACACACATTCAAAACATCATTTAGAATGCTTTATTTATGTTGGGTTTGCATGGGGACTTTCCATAGAAAATCCAATGATTTTCATACTGTACAGACTGTATATTCTATCCACTAACCCTACAACCCTACCACTAAACACAACACCAAGAGAAATCTTTCTGCATTTTTTCATAAAAAACAAAACAAAACAAAAAACAATAAAACATAATGATTTATAAGCTGTTTTCCCCAAGGTCCCTACAAGATCAAAAAGCAAGTTTAATTTCCATTTAAAGTTACAGGTTAGATAGATAGATAGATAGATAGATAGATAGATAGATAGATAGATAGATAGATAGATAGATAGATAGATAGATAGATAGATAATTAGATAAATTACTATATCTGATTTCATTTGTTTCAAAATCAAGATTTGCCCTTTCTCTCACACAGAGACGTCAGTTTGATTGACAGCACAAATGACCAATGGACTTGAGTTGTTCCCGTCTTTGTTGGGATGAGGATTAAAGTATGGACGGATTGCACCATGAAAACTACACTTAGTAAATGTGTAAATATGTGACTGAGCCACCATATCATAGAAGGAGACCAGAGCCTCCTCACAGTCCACAAACACTCCCAGCTTCTGGGGTTTGGTGTTGAGATGCAGCAGGACTGGAGGGTCTTCAAAAGCTCCATACATGTTTTGACCGCAGAGCACAATGGACCAGTATCCCTCGCTGGGTTTGTAGGAGACTTTCCCTTTCCTGTTCGCGCCTTCTCTGATCACCCCGAGTTCCCAGCCCACCTTCTTCCCCACCTCCACGACCCAGAAAGCTCTTCCCGACGTGATGCAAGGCGTTCCCAGGACTCCTCCAACCAGGTCGAACTGTTGTGGACTGCCTGGGATGTCATGGTTTTTTCCAGTGTCTCTGACCACTTTGCCGTCTCTAGTCACCTCTAAGTGAGGATGTGCCGTTTCTGCATCCAGAGTCACGTCCACTGAGCAAATACAAGATTCTCAGATACTTGATGTTTGAGCTTCATTTCAATTGTTAACATTAGTTAACTGCATTAGTTAACATGAACTAACAATGAACATTACTTTTAAAGCATTTATTAATCATGTTAATTTCAACATTTACTTGTACATCATTTAAATCAAAAGTTTAATGGACCTGAGCTGACACAAACAAACAGTTGTATTTTTTATTAATGAATTTTAACAAAGATTAATAAATACTGCAACAAATGTATTGTACATTGTTAGTAAATGTTAGTTAATGCATTAAAGTTGACTAATGGGACCTTATTGTAAAGTGTTACCAATTATTCCTACACATACCTGAAAAGCTGTGAATTCTTCTAATTTCTGTAATGAGAACAGATAACATCACAAAAAAAATCATGACAACAGCTTTACATTTAAAGGATTAGTTCACTTCAGAATTAAAATTTCCTGATAATTTACTCACCCCTTTACTTTAATTTACTCTTTCTTTCTTCAGTCGAAAAGAAATTAAGGTTTCTGAGGAAAACATTCCAGAATTTTTCACCATATAGTGGACTTCAATGGCAACCAAAGGGTTGAAGGTCCAAATTGCAGTTTTAATGCAGGTTCAATGGGCTCTACACGATTCCAGCCGAGGAATAAGGGTCTTATCTAGAGAAACGATCAGTGATTTTCAAAAGAAATATTACATTTTATATACTTTTTAGCCACAAATCCTCATCTTGCAGAACTCTGCGATGCACCCCGCATTACGTCATCACTTAGGAAAGGTCACGTGTGATATGTGCAGAAGTACTGCGGTAGGGCAAAAAATCTTTTTGATTTGATTTGATTCAAAAAATCCTTCCAAAATCGTCCAACATCGTTGATTTACCTTTTTTTTTCTTTTTTTTTTTTTTGTAAAGGGCATTTGACTTAGGTTTTGCACATTCGCTTTGTAAATATTTGATGGTACTTTCGTCTACGTTGCTATTGACCTTTCCAACGTGATTACGTAATGCCTGGTGCATCGCAGAGTTCTGCAAGAAGAGCATTTGTGGTTAAAAAGTATATATATGTTTTTATTTGTTTAGAAAATGACGATCGTTTCTCTAGATAAGGATCCCTCGGCTGGGATCGTGTAGAGCCCTTTGAAGCTGCATTGAAACTGCAATTTGGACCTTCAACCCATTGGTTGCCATTGAAGTCCACTATATGTTGAAAAATCCTTGAATGTTTTCCTCAAAAACCTTAATTTCTTTTCGACTGAAGAAAGAAAGACATAAACATCTTGGATGACATGGGGGTGAGTAAATGATCAGGAAATTTTAATTCTGAAGTGAACAAATCCTTTAAAGGTACTGAGACAGACACACCATGAACAGATATCATATTTTTTACATATACATATTCATATGATACATAAATGTTACTCAAAAATACATTAAATAATACCATGGTATTACCATCATTATCACTATCCACCTCTCCTTAACTAAACACAAGATTTGAGGTGTCATTCATGACTGTACACCCATGTGAAAAAGAAGTGCACTTGTTTGTATTGTGCACTTGTAGTGTAGGCCTACTCCAAATCTTTAACCCTACGATGGTCTTCGTTTGGAGTGACACTCGTGGTCTTTGGGGTCTTCAGGGACCCCAGACAATAACATGTAATTTTGTAACAGAATTTTTTTTTTTTTTTTTTTTTTTTTACAAATGTAATTGTACTCTGTTTATTAATGTTTTACTCCACATTTGTGCAGTTTTGGGAGGATTTATGATATATTTTAAATTTATATAAATAAATTAAAAAATTATTATTATTATTATTATTTTTAAATAGGTTTTTATACAAAAACAGCTTTTTATGTAAAATTTACTTTATAAAAGACCCAAATTTCTAAATTGCATTTATGGGGATAACATGAATAATTTTACATGGTTTAGTGTAAAATTTTTGCCCATATTTTGGAAAATGTATTTTTAAAAGTAAAAAATTATAATTTTAGCCACTAGATAGAGCTCAACTATATGCTATTTGCTAGTTGACTAACTGAAAGATATCTTTTCACAAGTTTTTCCAGTTGGATTCATATCTAAATATTATGAAATCACAATAAAAATGACTTTTTTGTCTAAGTTTAGCATTGAGCATATTAGCAAATAGCATATAGTGGAGCTCTAATAGCCATCTAGTGGCTAAAATGATAATTTTTTACTTTTAAAACTACATTTTCCAAAATATGGCCAAAAATCAAAGACCACGAGTGTCACTATTTTTTTCACGCTAACATAAAAACAGATATCATTACAATTTATTTTTGTTGTTGTAGATCTAGAAAAGGTTGAGAGCCGTACAAAGTTTCATGGCATTTGGACAAAGATAACTTTTTTTTTTAATTCAGCAAAAGTAATTTGCGGGTTAAAAAGACCCCGAAGACCATCAGAGGAGGAGTCCTATTATGCATTTTCACTTTTTCAACTTAAGTTAGTCTGTAATGTTGCTGTTTGAGCATAAAAAATATCAAAAGGGAGACATTTTATTTAAAGGGCCCCCATTATGCAAAATTCACTTTTACATGGCGTTTGAACATACATTTGTGTTTGCAGTGTGTGTACACAACCACCCTATAATGATAAAACTCCACCCAGTGCTTTTTCTTTAAAGGGATAGTTCACTTTGAAATACATTTTTGGTATGGTTTAGCGACATCTAGTGTGTATATATCTATGCACCAGTCTGCGTACACGTCAGATCAGATCACTTGGACATGGCTGTGTATAAGTGGTAAAAACGATATAAATACTGTTCGTTTTCTCACACAAACCGCTCGTTTCGTGTCTTAGGCCATCAATGTGTACTTACGATGGGGAATTGTTTAATTTGGACGATGGGGAATTGTTTTAATTTGGACTCTGTGCATGCTCTTTGAGACAGTGACCATAGACCTGCATTATATGACTGACAGACAAGAACGGTTTGACCTAAAAATATCAAAATTGAAACTACTGCGGAAAAAAAGACACCTACATCTTGGATGCCCTTGAGGTAAGCTAAAACATACCAAAATTTAATTTCAAAGTGAACTATCCCTTTAACTCTATTTATCGGCAATAACAATAGGGAATGTTTGCTAATTATATCACAGCTCTCAGACATAATCACTCACCAACAGTGCAAAGTTTCTCCAAGTGAGTCTCAATCTCTGCCAATAAGGCTGCCTTTATATTTCTCATTGTGCCAAAGTTTAATTCAGTGTCAATGGAAATCATCCAGTCATCTCTGAACTCAGTTGGTACAGATGGGTAAGACTGAAAAGGGACATATAATAGTATTATTTGGGACACATAATAGTTTTATTTGGGGCATATAACAGTATTATTTCGTGTTTGTAAAATATTAGTCAGTATTTCATGATTAACTGACCAGCAGGAAGAAGATGCCATCTTCCTCATTCATAGTGCGATTCAAAGAGTCGATGGTCTCCTTATACTTGAGGATGTCTTTTTGTATTTGTTGTGTCTTCTCATCCATCTCCTTCTCCAAACACCTTCTTCCGTCCTCCAGAGGAGCCAGCATCACCTGCTCTGATCTCTTCACAGCCTCCATCACTGCAGCAAACACTTCCTTTATCTCCTGCTGCTCTTTTTCTATCAGAGCCTGCGAAGAGTGGAGGCATATAACAAAAAAATTAAAGGTCCCGTATTATGCCCCTTTTCACAAGATGTAAAATAAGTCTCTGGTGTCCCCAGAGTGTGTATGTGAAGTTTCAGCTCAAAATACCCAACAGATCATTTTGTACAGCATGTTTAAATTGTCATTTTTTGGGGCTCAGAAAAACGCGCTGTTTTAGTGTGTGCCCTTTAAATGCAAATAAGCTGCTGCTGGACGACCCAGGGGGCGGAGCTTCATGAGCTCGCGCTCAGAAGCCCAAGAGGCGAAACTCAATAGAACGCTCCATAGCAACAGTTGCCCCCATGACGTGACGCGCGGCCGCCATTATGGACTGAAAACTGAAGGAAAACGCCGAAAAATAATGGGAGTCAATGGCACTGAACCAACTTAACATAACAAAAACTTAACATAACTTAATTTTTTCTGGCCGTCATATCTAAATATGAAAACAATTTAAAATACATGAATGAGGATGACCGACGTTAAATGACAGAAAATGTTACGTTTATGTGTTGGTTATACATGGCCTAATTACCCTTAGGAAAATAGTATTTTGGGATAAAATATTACTATAGAAGGACTATAAGACTACTATAGAAATACTATAGCGGCTCGTATTCCTATAAGATTACTATAATATTTTGTCCCAAAATACTATAAGATTCCTATATACTTTTTCGTAAGGGTATGTCCCCCACCGAATCGGCTTCATTAGCCTACCACTTACGGTTTGCAAAGATACAATCATAAAATTACTGCAAACCTTTAATCTATCAATATTTATGTTCTATTATGCATTTTCCTTGTTATATGAATAACAGAAATTCATGAAATAATATATATGCAGACACACAATAATAAGATATTTATTCAAATGTTGATTTGAAATTAGTGAACACCATATGATTTGAAAAAAAAATTTTTTTTTATAAATGAACATTTCTAAAGACAGTTAATCTCTTACATAGAATATCACAAAAATATTAACAACTTGTTTTTTCAACATCTTCAGTGAAAGTGCACACAGTAAACGTTTCAATGGCAAGAATAAAAACAATCTATGAATGTCCTATTTGTTATTTGCAATACTATAATGTTCATTTGCACTGCTGACTGTTATTATAGTAACAACTGTTTACATATGCATCTTGCACTACTTACCTTGACTGGAATATGCTCAATTTGCACTGCCGACTGTTATTTACAGTACCAATTGTTTACATATACATTTGCAATACCGTACTTTAACTGTAATATGCAATTACTTTCCACTGCACTTTTACTCGGATAGCTTCTGTCCAAACTTTATTTGCACTACTTTAATTCCATTGTTATACTGCTCATCTTAGCCTAACTTATTACATATATCTATCTGTAAAACTCTGTTTATAGTAATAGCCATCTATATATTATGCTCACATTCTGTTTATAGTAACAGCCATCTGTATATATATTCATAGTACATATTCACCTGTATACTCTGTTTATAGTAATAACCATCTGTATATTATGTTCTTAGTACAGATCTATCTGTAAAAATTCTGTTTATAGTAATAGCCATCTGTATATTATATTCAGTACATATCTAGCTGTAAATTCTGTTCACAGTAATAGTTATCTGTATATTATATTATCTGTATATTATATTCATAGGACAAATCTATCTGTAAAATTCTGTTTATAATAGTATTTAACTCTATATTTATTCAGTACATATCCATGTCCTGCACTATGGAACCACTGTATATCCTGCACTTGCTGCTATTGCACTTCTGGACCTATACTGCATTTCGTTGCCTTGTACCTGTACTTGTGTAATGACAATAAAGTTGAATCTAATCTAATCTAATCTAATCTAATCTAATCTAATCTAATCTAATCTAATCTAATCTTTATCTATTACAGGCGGAAAGGTAGGCTACAAAAAATATGTGCAATCTAGCAAGTGCACACATGAACTATAAACAGTACTAAAATGGAAGTGGTGCCATAAGATCTCAGTAATTAATCAGACACCACCATCTATTGTGTGTGCATTTGTGTATGAGACGTTTTTTTGTATTTTTTTCTTTTTGTGAGAGAAGAGGCATTGATTTTGCCATTGACTGGCGCTAACGATTTCAGCAGCTTTCAGTCCATAATGGCGGACGCGCCTCCGCAGCGCCATCTACAGACTGTTACCCATAACACAACAGAGTTTCGCCTCTTGGGCTTCTATACTCTTTGGCTCAGTCTGTCAGGACAATTTCATCTCACAGAATGATGATAATATCAGAAACTCTCAGTAACGGTGTTCATTTCGAGTCGGACAATAATGCCTACAGAGTCAGAGTGCTGTATAGAGATGAAACAGGTATAGTTTAGTAATTTAATTACGGTTATTATAACGTATTTGTCATCTGCTTGTATGTATCCATTATTTATTAATAGCCTACAAGTCTGCTGTCTGAATGATGATCAAACATATACTGATGAGTTTAATAAAGTTTATTGTACATCACACAAAAGATGAAGTGTCAGTTTTACTTCAGAAAATCACCGTAAGAGCTGAGTAAACACAGTAAGTTATAAGAAGTGCGCAAGTACATAAACGAATTTCGGTAGAGTTGAGGGAGCATTCCTGTGGGCGGAGGTTAGTCAAAAAACGGTTCTAGTGACGTCATTAAAGAAGGAAGTAGATGGATGTAGAGTAGTCCAAACGAGCCGTTCGATGTAGGCGACTTCTGTTAAATAAAATATCTCGCTTGGCATTGAACTTTGAGCTTTATAATTTTACAGATATTATTTATGCTCTAACAGCAACATTACACACTAACTAAAGTTTGAAACATGGGATCACGAAGAACGGGACCTTTAAGCATATTCTTGATCTGGCAAGCTCTAAATCATTTCTTTGAGTCCAGGTCAGTGTTATTATTGTTTAATTTTTTTCACAAATATTTTCCGGGTCAAAATGACCCGAGGGAAGGATGAGGGTTTTAAAGGGTTAGTTCACCCAAAAATGAAAATTCTGTCAGTAATTACTCATCCTCATGTTGTTCCAACCCCGTAAGACTTTCGTTCATCTTCGGAACACAAATTAAGATATTTTTGATGAAATCTGAGTGCTGGATCACTCCTCCACAGGCTTATGGACACTATAACTTGCTGGCCCAGAAAATGTATTAAAGACATTGTTAATATAGTCCAAGTGACTCCAGTGGCTCAATCTTAAGTTTATAAAGCGACGAGAATACTTTTTGTGCGCAAAAACAAACAAAAATAACGACTTTATTCCACTTTTCATTTCCTTCTCTCTGGGTAGCGCGTCTGTGTTGCACATCACCACGTATCACACACATGACTAGCGTCGCCCAATAGTGAGCCTACGTGGTGACGTGCAACACAGACGCGCTACGCTATTACACTACGTGAAAAGAATTTTCATTTTTGGGTGAACTAACCCTTTAAGGATGCTGAAACAAAATAAAATATAAATATTAGATGAAAAACAAACGAAAATAAAAGTGATGTCTTAGCAACTAACTGAAATACATATGTATTAAGTAGGGCCTACAAAATTGCACAAACTTAAAGGGATAGTTCACCAAAAAATGAAAATTAGCCCATGATTTACTCACCCTTAAGCCATCCTAGGTGTATATGACATTCTTCTTTCAGACAAATACAATCAGAGTTATATTTAAAAATTCCCTGGTTCTTCCAAGCTTTATAATGGCATTGAATGGAGGATGAATTTTTGAAGTGATGCGTTTGTGTAAGAACAATGTCCAAAAGAGTAAAGTAAGGCCTTTATAAACCTTTAACCTTAAAATTTAAAAACAAAGTGAACTGTCATTGGACTGTGACAGTCTCTTTCTGTTTATATGGGCAGCCCAAAGTCAAATGTTTGTGAAACTAGTCTTTGCATGATCTTTGCATATTCTTCTTTACAAGGAACCTGGCTTAAAGATGAATGTAAATACTAACGTTGCCTATCGCATGTGGTTTGCTGAACGAGTTGGTGTTTGTATTGCCACTGAGCTCTTTCTCTTGTCCTTGTCTTGTGTCGAAAACATGATTCTTCAAATTTAGTGTCTCCAATTCACCATTGTGGCATGTCTTTGGAAACTCAAACAAACACATGGAGAGCATGCAGACTCCACACAGAACAGCTATATTACAATATCAAACTCTCATCAACTGTTTATACACAGTATACAATGTGCCAACCATTTAAATCTGCATGATTAATCTTTAAAAGATCACAATCTCGATTCAAACACCTATGCTATCTTATTCCTAAATGACAATTCACCTATGTCTTTTAAACATTTGACAAGCATTATGACAATGCAACATTCAAATATATGTTAGCACTGCCGTTGACCCAGAGAGAGCAGTTGTCATGTAGCTATAGGTATGAAACAGCTTTGCAGTCTTTTCAACCACACAGTATCATTATTTCTATGTTACAATAATTCAAATTATCACAGCGTGAGTCACTAAATAATTCATTCAAACCCATTTTTAAAAATAATAATTCAAATAAATTAAATGTTTTAAATAGAATGCAGCAATTAACATTTTATAGGAATATGTTATTTTGTTTAGTTGTCTATTCAGAATTGTGGGAGAATTGTGATCTCTATTTAATTAAAGAAAAAAAAAAAGAAAAAAGAAAAAAAAAATCTTGATTCTCAGTTTACCCAGAATCGTACAATTTCTTGAATGCTGCTGTTAAATGCTCTGGCGATGAGATAAACATGGCGGACTGTGTACAGCTCACTCACTGCTAATAGGGCAGAGTCTGTCAGCAGTCGTGGTTAGGGCCTAAGCATTACTAAGTGACGTCACAAAATCTAGAACTGAGAATTTTGCATAATAGGTCCCCTTTAATTTAGTGAGTGGTGTCAAGTTATACATTGTAATTTTTTTATACAGATTTGCATGTTTTGTAGAAAGATGTATGTACCTGGTATTTTTTGGCTGATTCCTTAAGCTCGTCGAGTTTGTTTTCCCTCTGATTGATCATCCTTTCCAGCTCTTCAATAGTTGTTTGCTGCTCAGCCTGTACGCTCACACACACACACACACACACACACACACACACACACACACACACACACACACACACACACACACACACACACACACACACACACACACAGCTTTGTGAGTACACTGAATTAATCTAAAGTCAATTAAAATTATATCAAAACCCGGTCTGATGGGCAACTATGTAAATCCAAATTTTGTATTTAAAAAGTTGTAAATTCAATGATTCAATAGTATTTTTTTCTTTCTCAATTATTTAAAAAACTTGCCAGTTTAAGTTTTGTTTATTCTTTTTGGGAAACAATTAAAACCTTATCTCAGGTGAAAAGATGAATCTGTGTTATTTCCCCATGAGCTTGATTTTCTCACCTGTCTCCTTTCTCTCTCTATCTCCACAGGTATCACATCTCCACCCAACTTCACACATAAGGTGCAGATGCAGCGCTCGTTCTGTCTGCAGTAGAGTTCCAGAGGCCTACCGTGCGAATTGCATGCTCTCTGATCCAACTTCTCCATGGGATTCACCAGTTTATGGCCTTTGAATCTCACCATAGACTGGTGCGGCTTCAGGTGTTGATCGCAGTACGAAAGAAGGCAGTTCAAGCAGGACTTCACGGCTCTGAAAGTGAGGTGCTCGTCACAGATGTCACATGGGACCACGCCTCTTTCTCCACAGAAGAGGCTCAGGTCGGGTAACTGCATCTGGTGAAATTCTCGCAGGAGGGCATCGAGCGCTGCGTTCACAGATGGCTTGGTGGACACAGGCTCCTGGCAAAGAGGGCACTGTGGCTCGGACATGCTTATGTGCTGGTCCAGACAACGCTTGCAGAAGGTGTGCCCACATGTGGTTGAGACCGGATCTGAGAATAGGTTTTTACAGATGGGGCAATGAAGGTGGCGAGAGACGTCTACGGCTGTAGTCATTTTGATTGTCTGTCAAAACTAAGGGGAAAACAGAACAGCTGCAACAACAACAGCAGCAACATTAATTATAATATTGATGGCCATGGATTAATTACACCTAAAAAAAACTGTTCTTGATAAGACTTTTTGCTCAAAGATCTTACATTTAAGATGAAGTAATAACTAGGGGCCAGTTCCAACAAGGCCCTTAAGTTATAAGAAACCTTAAAACCCTAAGTTATAAGGTTAAGGGTACCCTTAGTGAAACATCTGTTGCAATAAATAAATAAATAAAATACCTACAGGTCCTTAAGGGTCATAAAGGGCTTAAGGTACCTTAAGGCCATCATTAAGCCTTTCCCCTTAATTGCTTAAGTGTTCCTTAGGTGCTGTTATGTGTTGCATAAAAGTTCTTGGAGACCATTTGTTTTTGGTTGTTCCCTGTCGGTCATCCACTTCAGGGCATCGGACATACTTCTCGTAATGCACCAGATGTCAGTCTCGAGAGGACTATCTGGCAACATCGTGACTTCTGCCAAATGTGTCTCAATGGGTCCTGCAGATCATAGGCTACGTTCACACTCCAATTTATGTATCTGATTGGAATCTGATCTAAAATGATTGACGTCCACACTGTGTATCGCAACTGTTTTGTACGATTTGTGTGTCTATGCCTCTCTTTTGTTTTCCGGAATATCTGCATTGGTTTCTATGGTAATGACGTTGCGTTGGTAGGAATACAGCAAAAACAACAACAACAACTGCAACATGGAGGGGTTTGCAATAGAGACGTTGTCTTATTTAACCCTCCTATTACCTTTGGGGTCGATTTGACCCCATTCAGTGTTTAACGTCTCTAAATACATACTTTAAAAAAAAATGTTTGCTTCATATTTAAAGATTTTTCCTAATTTAATGGGGACAACTGGGTAAACATAAAATTAACATGATGATAGGTTTTCAATGTTCTGTACGTACTTTTGTAGCATCGGTGTTCTTTGGGGTCAATTTGACCCCAGGCTCATTTTGCTGTATCTAATGTTTTGTTGTTCACACATTGGTGATTAGGCACAAATCCCACATTTATTTTGGATGATATTGAGGTCATTATAAGTTGAGATTTTATGATCTTCAAAAACCTTCCCTCTGCTTTAGGGCCCTAACCTAACATTACCATATAGGCCTACTTGAAGTATTGCGAGAACCACTGATAGTTCACACGATATAGTGGAGGGGGAATCATAATTCTCACAAGAAATTTGATATTTCCAGTGCCAATTATATATTTCCAGGGAAGGGAAAACATAATTCTTGCAAGAACTTTGATATTTTGTTCTGTGGGGGAGGGGAAAACATAATATAGGGGAGGAGCAAATGTATGAAAGCTTCCACAGAAGCCTTATAAACCATTTCTCTTTGTGCTTTGTGAGCTCTCTCTTTATGCTCTTTCTCAATTGAAAATTACCTCTTAGCAAAGTTTTTTTGGGGGGGGGGTTTGGGTTCTATACGGACCTGTTCGCCAGCAAGACACCAGTCGACCCGCCCGAAATGCAGGACGATGTCATACCAGCCATCCCGTCAGTGTTGACCAGTGAGGTCAGGCATGCGATCCAGAACATCCAGAAAGACCGGGCGCCAGGACTGGACGGAATCGAGGCCGAGCTACTCAAAGAGGGTGGACTGATCCTTTGGGCAGCATTGGCCAGCCGTTTCAGCCGCTACATGGCGCAGAGAAGAACACCAGATCAATGGAAGACGTCCAAGACAGTGCTGTTGTACAAGAAGGGTGACCGCGAACAGCTGAGGAATTATCGGCCAATCTGGCTCCTGCCGACCGTGTACAAGGTTTTCACCAAGGTGCTGTACAACCGGCAGTTGGACGAACAACAGCCACCCGAACAGGCCGTCTTCCGGTCTGGCTACAGCACAATGGACCACATCCACGTGCTGAACCAACTGCTCGAACGCTGCCGGAAGTTCAAGATGCCCTTGGTACTGGCCTTCGTAGACTACGAGAAAGCCTTCGACAGCATAGAGATCAATGCTGTACTGCTCGCCCTACAACAACAGGGCATCTCCTACGAGTACGTGGACCTTTTGCGGGAGCTGAACAGCGGATGCGCCACCAACATCACCTTGTTCGACCGGACACTTCCCACTTGAGTGACGGGGTACAGCTGTGGCCAAATTTGACATTTTTGCTGCTTCAGTTGTTATGATGTTGATTCACATTTTTCTAGATTATTGTGCAGAGTGATCAGAGGCATTTTACATCATTTCAAAAAGCTTTATCACAAAACCCCAAATTTCACTGTTTTTGTCCTTGGCACCAAATTACCAGCTAACATCATTTTACTAATCATTTCATCAGCACATGATTGCTATAAGGAAGGAAGAAGTGCTTCCAATCATTGTGTTCTTCTGTTAGCAATGGTTTCCTCCAAAGAAAGATGGAGGATTATCTTTGCATCAAAATGGCCTCCATTTACCAGATCATCAAGAGCTTCAAGAATTGAGGTTCGGCTGCAGTGAAGAAGGCTTTAGGATGTCCCAGAGTGTCCAGCAAGTACCAGGAACTTCTCCTCCTGAGGAATCAGCTAGGGAATCGTGTCACCACCAGTGCAGAACTGCTCAATATTGGCAGCAGGTGGGTGTGAGAGCATCTGCACACACAGCGAGGCCAAGACTTTTGGACAACGACCTGTTGTTAAGAAGGGCAGCAAAGAAGCCACTTCTCTCCAATAAAAACATCAAATATTGGCTGAAATTCTGCAGGAAGTACAAGAATTGGACAGCAGAAGACTGGTGCAAAGTTAATGTATCTGATTAGAACATCTGGAAAATCGATTTTCCAGAGAAGAAAAGGTGAACGCTACCATGAGTCCTGTGTCGTGCCAACAGTGAGGCATCCTGAGACTATCAATGGGAGTGTCATATTGACCCCAAACCTATCCTTGATAAAAATATATTGTATAATATAATAAATAAAAAGCTATTAAAACACGAAAACATGAATTTTAGATAAATCAGTGACATTTTATAGTGATTTGCTAATTTGTCCATAGTCGTGCAATAGGTATTCTGGATGTATAAGGGGTGGGGGTGGGGTTGGGGGGTTGGTGGTGTTTTATTTAAAGGGCTATTTAAGTAGTCAACAAAGAAACATAAAGTACCTGACTTAAACCTTTGGGGAAAAAATCAAATTGTGGGGGTTTAAATTGCTGGGGTCAAATTGACCCCAGTGGGTAAAAGATGTTGGTAGATTTGAGGGTAACAGGAGGGTTAAATTTTACAACATGACAATGTGTAGCCGCCGCGTTGGTCTACTGCATCTTCTGAGGCAGCGGAAGAACCGTAGGAGGCTGGTATGCACAGCTTTTTTCCAAGCTGTCGTTTCGGCCGGTTTAAAAACATGTCTCCATTATATTGTCATTTTCTGCTCGTCATGCACTTTTAGCATGTTTCCTATAACAATGTCTGATGTGGAAGAAGCCTCAGTTCTTGGTTCTTGTATGTTAGCATTGGGGCCGTGATGGGTCCATAGTGGGCTCTAAGTGGGGCTCAGTTAGATGTTCATTATGGGCTCAGTTAGATCCCAAATGGGGGCTAATAATAATGTGGTCAAGGTGGGCTACACACAAAAATCTTATGGGACCTTTTTTTTTTTTTCAAACGAGAAGACGGGATTCGCTGGAAGGCACACACGCCAATAATTTAGGTTATCCTAAATTATTAGGATAATAGTTTAGGTTAATATTTTAGGTTAGATACAGACAGGGCTTGACTAACTTTTTTGCTCACCAGCCACTGTGGCTAGTGGTTTTCCAAAGTTACATTTTCACTGGCCAATTTTGACACCGATACCATGGGCAAAACTGCCACATATATATTTTTAATATTATCTATAATAATATTATTTTGTGTATTTGACTGTTTAAGGTCAAGAAGCAGCAAAAAAGAACTCAATTTAGCACTGAGGGGCAGCTTTATGTGCGCACACTTTGGGTGTGAGCAAAAAATCTGTGGGAATGAGTTATGCACAATGTGCGCAATCCCATGCAGAAATTCAAGCCCTGTAACACCAACAATATTCATCCGAAGCAAATTAAATGAGTGAGTGAGGGGAGGCGGGTTTGTGTGTCAACTCGCTGTCGGAAAGAGAGAGTGAGAAAGCGCAGCTGGTACCGTGTGTCTATTCTAAGTAAGATACACCAGTGTTTTGCCAGATGAGAAGTTTATTCTATGTATCATCTTTTTACTACTTTAGTTCATTTACTTTAATTCATTTTATAACTGTATCATTTATCTCTTTTAATTCCTTTTATAACTGTTTTAATTACCCTTGCTTTTATTTTGTGTTTATTTTCTATGCAAAGCACTTTGAATTGCCATAGTATGATTATTGTAATTCCTTTCTATGTAAAGCATATTGAATTGCCATAGTGTATGAAATGTGCTATACAAATAAACTTGCCTTGCCTTGCCTATTCAGCGGGAAATTAGTATTGGAAGCATTTCAGATATTTCAGTATCAATATCGAAAAATGTATATTTTTGAAAACACTACATTGCACTTAGTTTATTATTTCAAATGCCTTTTTAAATCACTACAACTGAAAAATGTATATATTATATAGCTTATAAAATTCAACCCGCCAAAGTGGCTAGTGTCACAGAGGAGGCTCCCGTACCACCTCCTCTCCGCCACCAGAGGGAGCCTTCTCCGGAATATTAACTATTGGCTTTTAACTCAAATTCCCATAATACCTCTTACCTGGGACTGATTGCGCTTCACACCTGCACTGCATTTACACACACACATAAAAGCCACTTCCACTCACCACTTCTCTGCGAAGTCTTGTTTTGCCTTGGTGATCATTTCTGAGCGTTTATACCGTGTTTTGTTTATCTGGTTTTTGATCTTGGACTGTTTCCTCATTTGTATGGTTGTTATCTGCCTGGCCTGACTTGGACTGTTCTTGGACTTTTGATTATTGCTGCCTGCCCTGAATTCTGCCTGTTATCTGGATTACCCCTGCTGTTTGTTCTACCTTGCTCTGTCTGCCCTGTTTGACCCCGCCTGTACGACCTTCCTTATTAAAAGCTGCAAATGGATTCTACTGAGTCTAGTGAATCATTACAGCTAGTAGGAGTGACTGCATTACACGCCACTGCTGAAATCCACCCGCATTTGGCAGTTTGGCAGATGTTAATGTCAAGCCTTGGATACATATAAATAAAAAGAAATGAGTCAAGGATCATGGATTGTTATTTGTATATTAAATTATTATATAATCATATAAAACCAATTAACCCTTTCATGCATGAATTATGATAACCTCAGTCAGGATTTTTTTCCTATGTGTTTTTATTGCTCTTAGGGCATGAAAAACAAGAATTGATTTTTATTTTTATTTTTTACAAATTTTTCAAAGAGATCTTCAGATGTCCACTTGAGTGGACAGCATGCGGTTATGGTTTAAACTTAAGATATACTATATTAAATATAAGACAATAATCAAACAGATAAAGTATGTTGATTTAACAAACCAATCAATACAATTATATCAAATCATGTGAAAACTATAAAATATATACAAAAAATATAAATGCAAAATATTGCAAAGGCTTCATACAACTTCATACAAGTTGCACTTCGCGTATCTTTGATATCAGAACATGAGGACGTGATTCCATCAGAATTTTCTACAGCCTGTCAAGGTACAACTGTGGAAACCACTCAGATGCTCCCTCCAGTGCACCAGAGTATGGAGATTTACCCTTATTAGCTGATAATTCTGATTATGTTCAAGATGGACATGCACATTTCTATCATAGCCCTCCTCTGAGAAAACCTAGCGATACGTTTTTTTTCAATCTCATCTGAAATGATCAGTGTTGGGGGTAATGCATTACAAGTAACATGCATAACGCATTCAGATTACTTTTTTGATGTTACAAGTAAAGTAATGTGTTACAAGTAACATGCATTACCTAATCAGATTACTTTTTTATCTAACAAGTAATTAACTACAAGTAATGTGCATTACCTAATCAGATTACTTTTTGATGTAACGAGTAAAGAAACGCATTACAAGTAACATGCATTACGTAATCAGATTACTTTTTGATGTTATGAGTAAAGAAACGCATTACAAGTAACATGCATTACGAAATCAGATTACTTTTTGATCCAACAAGTAAAGTAATGCATTACAAGTGTCATACATTATGTAATCACATGACTTTTTTCGATGTCAATGAAAATTACATTCTAATAATACAAGTACATTTATTTACAGTAAAAAAGTCACTGCATATTAAGTTTTTAAGTTTTAAATTTCAAAAACAATATTCACAATATAATTATGAACTGTAGCTGAAATATAGCAATTGATGCATGACGTCCACTACAGTGGACATGTGATTAATCAGAGTTTTCTCTCAATCTAAAATCAAAACTTGGAAAATTTTACTGTGATATGACTCATTAGATATTGCTTGATGCTGCAATATTTTTTTTACCTACAAGAGTCTCCTAGGATAGAAGGAATGGGTGGATATTCCGGAGCAACTTGGCATGTCTGACTGACCCTTGGCCATCTGGGCTTGGAGAGGGAAAAAATTTAAACACAAAGGCTTGCCACTTGGTTGCAATTTATAGGATGATGCACCAGGGTCCAATGAAGAGGCTGATGTGCAACTTTGCCATAAAAACCCGTGCAAATTCAAGAAAATACTTTTTTAATAGCTGTCCACTGTAGTGACCACTATGCGTGAAAGGGTTAAATACTTAAAATGTATTCAATTTAATTAACTGGTTTAAAATGTTTTTTATACAATTCTGGTAGTTACCCATATTGGTAAACCAAATCAGCTGCAAAAAAAGTACTTATAAATATAGCCCAATGTGGCCCATATGGAACCCTAAAATAAACGTGGCCCAAAACTTTAACCAAGCTGGAGCCCACATTCAGCCCATTAAAGTGCCCACTCTGACCCCATAACCAGATGAGGCCCATGTAACCCAGATAAAACCCATGTGGTCATGTTGGCTGGGACATTTCTAGGCGGTTGCTAGGGTCTTGATAAGCAATCCTAGGATGTTCTTTGTAGTTGTTAGAGCATTGCTAGTTGGTTGCTAGGATGTTGCTAAGCATATAATTACCATTTATATTACCATACCATTTATAGGGTGTTCTGTGTAGCTGTAAGGGCATTCCTAAGTGGTTGTAAGCCAGATTGAAAAGAATCAAGTCATTCTCAAGTCTCCATGATATACTGGTCTCTACACACGATATGTGTGTGCATAGTGACAAAAGATGCAATGCAGAGGTCTCATTTCTTGTAGAACTTGTTCTTTATACGGCAAGGCAATGCAACACATGGCGTGAGAGGCTAATAAAACAGCAAGACACAGATGCATCTCAAAGACATTTATAGCACATAAAGACAACCAAAAACTTAACCCTTAAACCCTGGTGCCATTGATGCTGCATTTTGGCAATCCAAGGGTTTTAAATAAAAAAGAATTGAAATTGATTCAACAAAAATGTTATTATCGAACAAGTGAACTGCATATTTAATATCTTATCTCTTAAGTCTGATGGCTTAGAAAAGTAATATCATGGATTCCTCAACAAGCTGCATGATTTGAGGAATCATTCCCAAGCTGCCAAATTTTAAAACATTTCAATATTTATTGTTTTGAAAAACAACAATACAAAAGTAGTATGATTAGCAAGTGTGATGGCTTAGAAAAGCAACATGCAGCGTGATTTCAGGAATAATTCACATATCAATACATATTAATACTTTTTAATTGTTTTGAAAAACAATAGAATGATGAGCAATAGTAGTGATCCTTTCGTTTGCAAACACCCTAATGATCATGAGAAATAAGCAGGAATTAGATTTACCTTAATCAGAAGTATGAATTCTTTATTCTTCTCTTGCAGTGACTCTGTTCTGTCTCTCTCTCTCTCTCCTATTTATGTACAGTAGAGTTTCGTTTCCTCACAATCTCTGTCACTTTCATTCCCAGAAAAAGAAGCTACACCCTCTGTTCCACTCCACATTTACCACACCCCGTTACTACACATTTACACACATTTTCATCATTACTTTGCATGTGCTTTTGACGTGCCTGCATTCAATAAATCAAAAGCAACGCACTAGTTATTACCAACATCAATCAATGACATTATACATCTTCACATTCTTTGTCCATAAATGTATTGTATTGCCTGTTGACTAAGTTATAAGGATATTTAGGTAACTGAGCACATTCCCCCCAGACTCTTGGGAGAGTCTAGGGAGTCAGATAAAATGTTTCCAATGAAAAATTATTTACCTGCATAAGGTAATCACATTACAGGATGTCGAGGAAGACCAGGCTGGATGAAGATGAATAGGAAGTGCATATATGGTTAAAGGAATTAGGAGACTTTATAATAATCTGTTCATTTGTTTATTCAATCAATTCTGAAAGTCTTAGTTTATTGATAAATTAATGTGCATAACAAGAAGAGTATAAACTGTGTATTTGACCAATTAACTTTAAAGGACCACAATGTGTGTCTCATACTTTATATGTGGGCTCATATGAAAAGAATCTGAAGTAACATGGATGGAATAGAGCAAAGTTTGTGGGAAAAGATTAACCAATCAATTCATTTTTCATATGTAAGTGTATGCCCAAAGTGTACCCCTATACTATTATTATACACACAATTATTGTGCTTTATTCTTATATTGAAAGAAACCTGACACCTGAAGCCCTCATTCACTTTTATTGGAAAAGAGCATCCATGATATTATTCAACATTTCTCCTTTTGTGTTGCAGAGAGGAACAAAGTCTTTGGAACAACACAATTATTACGACTGTGAGTTAAACTGAATGTGTTGCTTAACCTTTTTCCCAATCCATGATGTTAAAAAGCAGAAAGTGAAAGTGAAACCAAGTGAGCATGTTGCCAAGAAAAAGAAAGCTTGTGGTGAAATGAAACTAATATGCAGAATGTGAAAAAAAGTGAACTGACATTAAAACTAAAAAGGGAAATTTAATCTAAATAAATGTGAAATTTCCGTGAAGGAAGGTTATGATGAGTTGTTCTCAATCTGAGAATGTATCCTGTTAATAGAAAAACGACTCAATTATGAGCCCTGGTCTTAGATGTAAAAGGAAATTTAGAAATAAATCCAAAGGGTCTAAGATAGCTGAAGATAATTCGCTTTGGTTGGCGCTGAGCCAGAGACGGACGCGCTGTTATTTCAGGTTTCAGACATTTAAATACACACAAGTACTAGCAAAACAATACATTTGTAGTTTGTAAAATACACAGTGATTTCGGAAGCGGCAATAATAATCCTTGTATTAAAATTTGACGTACCTGTATAGTGTTTTATTCATATCAGATACACATTGTAAAGGTAACGTCTCGGGTTACGACTGTAACTCAGGAAACTCGACAGGGGACAGGGAACTCACACTGTGTCCTGAGACACTTTGGGGAACGCCTCAGCGTGACTGATTCTCAGGGAAAAAGGGTTACAGTCATAACCCGAGACGTTCCCTTTCCAAAGGGAACTCGCACTGCGTCCTGAGACACTTTGGGGAACGAAATACCCACACTGCCATGCTAAGGGGATGCCTGTCGATAACTGGCTGTGACAAGCAGAAAAATATTTAACTCCATGGTTACTGAGATACCAGAGTTAAGGCGAGACACTACAGGTGAATAGGTAGGGAGACCGGGGACAGTTGCAACAGGGGATGGTTGCAACATGTCATTTTTCTCCCATCAGAAACAAGCTAGAGTGATGACACTCATACTGCACATGCACAGTTAGACCCTCCACCCACCAAGAAGACAGTAGACATATTCAACATCTGCTGCTGCATTTATTGAACAAAACTTGTTTTGGAGGTATGAAAGTAAATTTTTTCATGAGATATATTTTTTGTCATACTGTCCTGAAATTTTGTATTAATTAATCAAAACTTACTTTGTTTGAATTATTGTTTTGTTGACTTCTAAGTGACATGGTTAGCATTTGTCAAAGTCAGTGTGTCTAGCAGGCATATGATGTTCTGTCATGGCTGATAGGGTTTGGGACAGTTGCAACATGTTATAAATTGCATGTTTAATAAAAGTTTGTTGCATTGCAAATTGTTAAATTCTTCCTGTCTGACACTGAAATATGGAGGGATTGAATAGCGTCTGTAACACCTGCACACTGAATCTATGTAGGACTATGTTCTACACATGAACAAACAAAACTCAATAACTGTTATTTGATACATATGACTAAATAAATAAATAATAGGCTACAATAATATTATTGAAATAAATAATACTATAATATTATAGTAGGCCTAAAACAGTTAATATTTTCAGAATTCTTTGCTCAATGAGACAAAAAGCTTAAGTTAATTAATGAAATTTAAGGTATTTTTAACATGTTGCAACCGTCCCTGTTGTGTTGCAACTGTCCCCTGGGTTGGGGTCAGTTGCAACATCTGACTTCTTCCATTCAAATAAATATTGTGAACGATATGTCATATATAATCATCTTTAAATGGTATGGGTAATTAGCAGACAGATGCAAGTTTAATATATACAAATTTGGTTGGTCTAGTCCAAATAGTCTAATTGAGAGAAATGCAAAAAGTGTTGCAACTGTCCCCGGTCTCCCCTACAATTTTTAACTAGCAGATATCACCATGAAACTTTCACAGTTGATTACCTACATTAAGATGAGAAAAAAATGTATTACAAGTTTTAACAATGCAGGCAAAAACATCGATTTTTCATGCAGTGGTCAGTTTTGAGATTTTGGGCTAGTTTACTCCTTCAATATGTGTTCTTTCAAGCTGCTATAAAGAAAACGTTGAAAATATACATTAAGATGTTTATTTTATTACATTTTGTTTACTTGCGGCAGTAAGTTTCTCCCGAATTTACCAGGAAGTTAGCATTCCAACGCGACATGCCGAGTTCCGTCTGTTTACTGAAGTCTGTCATGACCGGTATCGCTGTAACAGTCTAACCCAAATATGGGCATTTCCTTTCTATCAGTAACCAATCGTGAATGTCCAAAGGGGGATTTAAAGCTAACGACGATTTCTCATTTAGAGCTATAAATCTTTAACTG
The DNA here is from genome assembly GCA_021554675.1 of Leuciscus idus. Lineage (NCBI taxonomy): Eukaryota > Metazoa > Chordata > Actinopteri > Cypriniformes > Leuciscidae > Leuciscus > Leuciscus idus. The sequence goes on along the minus strand of CM038622.1, from coordinate 53,228,013 downwards.
CCGTTTTCTCAAAATGAGTTTTTTTGTCATTCTTCAGTATGATTGATTTATGTGACATTTTAATAAAGAAATATGGCGAAAATAAAAAATGTTATGGCTATGGACACTATATTTTGATTTCCTAGGTAATGAAAGCATATATCCTGAAATCCCTCTGAATTTGTATTTTCATCTTGTGTGTAAACAAAATGAAAAAAAGAATTTTGCACCTGGCTTTATCATATGTTCAGATCTATCTACCGAAAATATATGCAAAATCGTGCATATTTAATGAGATAATGCATAATTTGCATAATTAAACATATACATTTCTAAAACTTGTAATATATATATATATATATATATATATATATATATATATATATATATATACGTGTGTAAGTAATCAACTGAGGAAGTTTCATGGTGATATCTATTATTTAAAAACTTTAGCCTATTCACCTGTAGTGTCTCGCCTTAAATATGCAAATTAGGCATTATCTAATTAAATATGCACTAATTTGCATATATTTTAAAAAACGAAATCTGAGTATTGGATAAAGCCAGGTTCAAAATTATTTTTTCATTGTGTTCACATAGTAGATGGGGAAAAAATACAGAGGGATACAGATGCAGATCCTCAGCATGTCGGTTTCCCTGATGGTGGTGACGGTAATGACAGTGCTTTCCAGCCAAAGCTTATCCATAATGGCAAGCATGGCAGAGGCCCCCTCATTAAAAGTTGAAATGGCCATACTTGCTGCTGCCTCAACCCTACTCTTACCCACAAATACTGTTTTTGGACAGCGGACCCATATGACTGAGTTGAGGCACTCATTCGCATTTTGAGTGTCACCATGCTGCAGCAGGCTGTCACTTGACATGCGGTGGTACACAGGTATCAGCTTCTGGCCCACCTCCCAAGACAAAAAGTTTCCTGCATGGAGCCTGTGGCTCTCTGGAGTTTCTCCATTTTCCTCTGCCCTCCTATACCAACACCAGGACAGGTTGCACCTGGTGTGCAAGGGGACTTCGTCACAGGACATGCTATGGAGGAGACCAGCCCAGATCTCATTTTTCATTTTGTCTAGGGAACCCTGGTTATTTAGAATTACCCCCCTGTAATAATTTTGTAATGTTTTAAATTTTTTGGCCGTTAATTTTCGTAGTGCTGTGCCCATACGCTTATGGGCATGGTTGATACATTCTAATTTCACTACCTCATGCCCATGGTATGGGTTGAGGGATACCACCTCCCTGAATGCAGCACTGTCCACATCTGACAGCATCTGAATATATCTCAGCTGGTGGTGACTCACGGACCTGGCCCACATCCTCTTCGCTGCCTCTTGCTCCATAGCCTTGCTTGAGCCCCTAAAAAGTTGTGCACAGTCATGTGTTTCTCTTCAGCTGTCAATTTCCTCATCTGTAATCTTTCCTTCATGCCTGGCTGCTTCTTTAAGGGCACACGCATCGCAATAGGATGATATAACCTCAAAGTCGATCACCAGTCCCGTAAAAATATCGATGCACACCCCAATCCCATAATGTGATGTGAACCCTCTTTTCTGCCAAGTGCCATCAAAAGACACACTTACATTTATGACCGCATCTGCGTCCTCTCTCAGCAACTCTGCCACATCTGCATCAATATCCGCATAGGCCTGCCTGACCTGCTCCCTGGTCCTGTGAAGTGACTCCAGACCCCTCTCAATTTCTGCCGCTAAAATGAAATGTGTATTGTATACTGTTCAAGTGTTAATTTGTTTTGTTTTTATAGATACAGTACACACAAATCTGTACAGTAAAAGTAAAACTGACCACCGCAACACAACGTAATGAATGAGATGGCACTTTATTCTATTCTTATAAATCTTATAAATAAATATATCATCCATACAAAACAAATATTGTTACAGTAATGTTATAATATGTTACAAGGTGGTAACAGCCACACGTATTGGGCTATTTCTGACATTAGAAATTCTACAGACTGCTTCAACTTTTCTGATACAACCCTGTTTCCATAGCCTAGCTGTCACTCTCTTGCCATGCCTGTGATAAGTTTTAAGGTAAAGGCCAGGGAGCATCAACACCTTGCTGATTTTTCTGAGCTGCATATCCCAATCCTAACTCGTGTGCCAAGAGGACCATTTGCACATTCACATCAAATGCGACATTAACATTCACATCAAATGCACATTCACATCAAATGCGACAAGTCGTGTAGACGTGTACATTCTCCTGCGGTACTTGTCATCTTTACACAGAAAGCACTCGAGCAATAAACTGCTGCAACTGCTTTGTATCCCTGACATACCACAATTCGGACAAGTTAAATCAGCTCATTCAATCGCGCAACATGAACAAGCAGCCACTGTTGTGTAGCCTGCGCTTCACCTTTATTTATAGATTGGTTTATATCTAAAGCCAACTTTAGTTGAATTTATGAGAAATCTACACTGTAAATGATTTCTGTTGTTTTCACAGCATTATACTGTTTTTCTCAACAGTTTATTGCTGTATAACCTATGTACAGTATGTTACTGTAGATTTAGTTGCTTTCACAGTATTATTTTGTATTTTCAACAGTTATGTACTGTGCACACAGTTGACAGTATGCTACTGTAGATTTTCAATGCATTCTGGGAAATTATTAGTTACTGTAAATCTAAATACAGCAGTGCAAATTGACCGCGAAAAACACCACACACAATTCCACAGGACTACTAACGTTATCCTTACATAAAACATTTCCAGGACTGGGTCCTACAGTCTAACAGTCTTAATTTCTGTCAGTGGGGGGTGCAGGAGAGCGCGTTTGAAAGAGTTTTTCTGTTGTGACTCAGTGCATCGCCACGTCTTTTCTGCCGACCTGGAACTTCGTCATATGGTAAGTAATAAATCTTAATATTTGTATGTGTTCTAGCTAATAACTTTAAAGTTATTTAGAGAGCTGACCACGATTTCGATATTTAATTTAATTTATTCTCAACATTTTACTATAAGCTGTGTACAATATGATAGGCTACTCTGTTTCAATGTAGTTTGGGACATGTTAGCCTACTGTAAATTTAAATACAGTAATACGAAATGACCGCGAAAAATAACCACAAGCTGCCATTTTATGAAGAAATCTTCAGTTCCCTGAACTTTGAGAGCGCAGGCCTTTGCATCGCGTCGCTGTGTCTGTCGGCGAAGTTTTCGCCATAAATATCTGGTTAGTGATGAATCTTTATATTTTTTTATGCAAACTAAATAGTAGCACAGGTTAACGTTAGTTTAGAAGAACTGCCCGCGGCTTATGTTCTAAAGCCTCGTTTAAGTCAGAAACGTACTTCCTTCATGTTGATAGCTAGCCTTCATAAATGTGATTTTATTAACATAGATTGCATGTAGCCTCTTAAAAGGTCAGAATGATCTAATCATTTTGTTATTAACCATTTTAAGTCGGTGGAAGCGGCCGCGAGTTCATTTTATATCATACGGTTTATATCAAATCGATCAATGTATCCTGAAGTCGGATACCCAAGGTTAGGATTTGGATTTTTGTTATAAAATTACATTTTCGATTCCTCTTATTGATTTATTCGCGCTTATTTTCGTCTAAATCAGAATTTTCTTTTACACGTCTGTGAGGACCTGCCTGGCGATCTGCCAGGACCTTGTGCAGTTACCTCAGTCCATGTTCATTCATACACTTTTGTTACAAATTGGTTTCTATTAGTAACACCAATGGGTTTTTATTTTGCACAAGTGATGGTTTAGAGCTTATCCCCTATTGTGATGTGACTTATTACAGATGATGCACATTGTGATGCACATCACAGTTCCAGGTGAGCAGAAAGAGTGGGAAGGTTGTTCGGAGGAAGACCATGGCCTTGAATCCACACGTTGCATCTTACATCAGGGACTTTGCAGAATATGATTGGCAAAATCATTAAGGTAAGAGTAATATTAGGGATGTGCAGTGGAGTCCATATCTGTAGAAATTATTTGTGTCTGAATCTGTATTTAGAAAAATCCAAAAAGGGTGGAAATGACTTAAACCATACATTTTTCAAATTGATAGTCTGTTTTAAAATGTAATTATGTTCCCTTCACAGTTTCCATTTAACAAATATGCCTTGTATAAGTCAAAGAATTCATATTTTTATATTATAATTGTTTTTCACAATTATAAAACATTTCATGTTTTATAAGTTTTAATTAAAACATGAAATGGTAAAAATAGGGTTGAGTGATGGTCAAAAATCATCTTGATAAAATGTTTTATATCAGTCAGTGTTGATAATTATCACAATCAATGTCAAATATTTCTTTCTTTTAAGTTTTAAATGTTCTCAAACATACATTAAATAATGAAGACAACAGGTAAAGTAAAAATATAATGAAATGTAATAGGGGTGGGAATCTTTTTGATTCTACGATTCGATTCAAATCGATTCTTGGGGTCACGATTTGATTCAAAAGAGGCGGTACTTTTGAAATTGGGAATTCTCTTTTGAATCAAATTTCAATTTGATATATATGCATAGAATAGATTTAAAATATATGATCAAATCTAAAATCAAATCTATGCATATATCTAAATGAAATTTGATTCAAAATCGAGAATCGAACAGAAGAGAAATGATCAGCAGCTACTGTTAGCCCCAATCAAGCGGGAGTTATTTAGTTTAAATTATACACACCTCATATCTGCGTTAATTTAATCTAACCCGCTGCCGCTCAGCGTTCACATTAGCCTCTCACGGCATGAGCTCACGCACGTCTTTTTCATCATTAAAATGAGTAAGCATCAAATCGACAGACATATCTATGAAAGGAACTGACTATCGTAAGCATTGTAAGCCTAAATTGATCGTAGAGACCATTGGTGGTAATTGCTCTATAATCAATTTAAGGTTACAGTACTTTGGGGAAACGCAGCCCTGATCAGTGGCCGATTGTTTGGAGTCAGAGATATAGAATATGGGCCATTGCCTTCTCAATATTTATTACTTTAGCTTCTGATACAGGACATGTTCATTCTCTTTTATAGAGTATTTGTTCGATACCACAGAAAACCGCTTGTGTGTCAATGTTGAACGTGTTTCTTGTATGTAAAAACTAAAGTAGCCTACCTAAGCTATTTTCTGTGAATGTGCGAGACTTCCGGTTCATTACCCGCTATATGGAAATAACAAGATGAATAACAAAGTGCTGTAAATGATAAAAATATTTGTGCTATATAAACTACTGTTGACAATTATGACAAATTCAATACATCAAAATATCAAGAAGCATAGCAAGCTTTTTTGTACTGCTAGAAATAACTATAAGCGGATGACACCGGAAGCCAGACACATTTCATTTACAAATGGCCATGCCCACTGTAAAAATAAGGTGGATACCATAGGCAAAAAAAAAAATCTCCTAAAAAGGTGTTGATAATGTGAGTTAGTTTTTTTTTATTATTAATTGTATGTTTTGCCTCTGATTGATTTGTGCTTATCATTCCTTGCAGGATTATCAGAAATGCTGTCACTCTTCTACCACTTGACACCATCACTACCCTCCTCACCTGGCCTTCATCCTCACCTGTATTGCTTTCTTTCTAAGTTTCTTTTTTACCTGTTCAGGATAATTTTTGCATGAATTGAAATACATGAATTGTTCACTGATTTTAATTATTAATTATATATTGTTCATTAGTCTTCTTTTAAAGCAGATTTTTATTGTTGTGTTATATTACATTATTATTACTAATGTATTGTTTAAAAATACACAATAAACCTTGTTGTGCAGTTAAAGCTTCAATTGTTCTTTTTTCTATTTCCCATTAACAGTTAAAATAATATTCCTACGGATTTTCTACATATTCTACAGGTTACACAGTAGCACTATAAAAGTCATAAAATAACATTTCATAACTGTATAATACTATACAGTATTATTACAAATCAACGGTGTAATACTGTGCTTTAACATGGTAAAAAATTACAGTAAAATAATGTATTTCATTTTACAGAATGCTTAACAGTACTGTATTTAGTGTTACAGTAATTTTACTGTTGAATGAAATACAGCAACTACTGGATAATTGTTGCCAGTAAGTTACTGTTGATTTGACAATAATTTTTTTACAGTGTACAGATGCAAACAGACAAAGTGTAGTAAAATAAAGACCTAAATGTGTATTTCTGACTTTTTTTCACCACAAGTCTGAAAGAAGACATGTTATTTAAGACAAATATCCCAAAATCTCAAAATTGACCAGTAAAAAAAAAATAAAAAAATGTTTTTGCCTGCCGTGTCTCACCTTAAATTCCCCTATGAGTCCACACCAGGGTGGGAATTATGTTATTTTAGGGGCAAGGCCATTTGGCCTCCACCTTTTCTTTTCTTTTTAGGGGCACCAAGGCCATATGACAGGGCACAAAGGCCATTGAGTACAATTCGATGGTTTACATTCAATATAGGCTATAAACAAATTTTGTGTAAACATGTTATAATTTGCCTATATGTATATATACTTACATATACATATATATATAACATAAATTGTAAGAATATGACTAATAGTAAAGACTAGTACTAATAAATAAACATTAGGCCTATGCTAAAGTTATTAAATAGCAGTCCCAAACTAGTTTTTGTTAATACAATGTTGGTATGAGCCACTACAGTCATTTAAAAATATAAAAAATAGTGGCATTTTGGGGTTAATATGGAAAGGACAGTTACCATGGTGAATACACAATATTAACAATAACTGTTAATTAAACATGGAAACTGCTCCTGGTGAATAGAATAGAATGAAAATCATACCTGCATTACTTTTATTTCGTGTAATTTAAAACGTAACGGCGTTGCATGCTCGTAGTTTCTTTTGCACTTGATCAGTGAGGCGATACAGCGCGCGCGCCGCCGCATTTGCGCGTGCAATAGAAGAGTGTGCGCTACGAGAACAGGATAACGGCTGACAGGACAAGAAAGTCAGTTTTTCTGAGGTGAAAAACTTTATCTCAGCGTACACTTATGTCACTGCCTGGTAGTTCCTATTGTGCTGGGTTTTCTGAAGTAGTCATGATTCGCCTCTCATAACATAACATGCTCTAAACACGCACGCAGAGTGGAAAAGGAGGCACGGGGAGCAAGGATCACAGCGCAAATTTGAACTATATCGATATATGCGATATGGTCTAATTCCATATCGCATTTCAAAAATATATCGATATATTTTTTTTATCGATATATCGCCCAGCCCTACACTGCACCTGCGCGAATCCACGAACTAATTGAAGTTCAGAGACTACTTGGGTGGCTCGCTGTAATTCAAAGCAAGCCCACTATGCCGCACTGGCGCTTTATACATGGAACTTGGACAGGGCCAGGGCACACAGGCCACTGTGGCCGTACGATGATTTTTTTTTCACGGGGCATGAAGGCCAAAGTGTATGGCAACGGCGGCCATGGCCGCGTGGCCGCGGTATAATTCCCACCCTGGTACACACCATGCTGTTAGTAGCACTACACCCTACGGTAACTGCCTGAGCTTTCATGTCTCAATGAGGAAGTACCTTCCTGATTCACAAGGAGGACTTGACCCAGAGCCAAGCTCAAAAGCTTGGAAACCAAAACCCCTCTTTGAGGGTGGTTCCTTTAATTAAGGAAGTATGGACCAGGCCCTAGGGACCCTTGCAAGGGGGACCAAAGTCAACCCTTATACCAGGGAGGCTAAGGATAAGCCAACAACCTGATCTCTTTCTAAAGTGCTTACTGTAAAGGAGGCCCAAAGAGGCCAACGACTTAAAGAGCGCATTCAGACTCTTAAAAAACATGCACAAAGCTATCAGCTTGGCAGAGCTATCTAGCCCCAGCCGACGTACTCAACATGACGACCCTTACGCCAAGAGGAGTACTGAAGTCTGCATCTAGAGTAGCCCGACTAGCAAAGAGGCTCTAGCTGAGATCCAATCACTTAACGATATCTAGCTTGCTATATGTATAGAGGCTAAAGAAACCAATGAGTGCCTTCTACACTTTAGGTCCAGGGCGCAATGTGCTCTGCATATTGACCCCCTCACACGAGGGGAGTACTACTTAACCCTCTGGGGTCTGAGGTGTTTTCTGGGCCCTGGAGGTGTTCTGACATGCTCTGATATTTGTGCTTATTTCTGTTACTTGTAACATTTTCATGGCTAAAGTCTGATTACACTGTATTCAGCACAAACTCTGCTACAGTAATATGTGAGCAGTATGTATGTAAAAGTTTGTCGTTTTGAGAAAATGATGTTTATTCGTGGTTTGTGAAAAAACAAAAACAAAATTAGTCACTGAAATAAGGCCATACTGTCTATTTGTTCACAAGACTTTTGAAAATTGTATCACGTAGTCCAGAGTTTTTGCTTCAAAACGATGTGAAAAAATTAATCTAAAATCTAAAATTTGTAAGACATGTTTTGTGTAAGAAAGCTGTTTACGATGAATATTGATGTGTTTCACATCTGGGAAGGTGCATATATATAGCTCTGGAAAAAATTAAGAGATCACTGCAAAATTATCAGTTTCTCTGGTTTTACTATTTATAGGTATGTGTTTGGGTAAAATGAACATTTTTGTTTTATTCTATAAACTACTGACAACATTTATCCCAAATTCCAAATCAAAATATTCTAATTTAAAGCACTTATTTGCAGAAAACAACAACTGGTCAAAATAACAAAAAAGATGCAGTGTTGTCAGACCTTGAACAATGGAAAGAAAATAAGCTCATATTCATTAAACAACACAATACTAATGTTTTAACTGTTTTAAAGGGACAATGTGTAACTTTTTAGGTATTTTATTATCTAAAATGAATATTTTTATTCATAAATATGTCCTCAATGGTGTACAAATACCTCTGCTAATTATCTGACTTATCCTCGTAAACGAATAATTTATTATCTTTATATACATGGGATGGGTAGGTCCACGAAGGCTTCCATGTAGTTCCGCCATCTTGAAAAACTATAATAGCAGAGAGGGACAAAAAGTACTAGGCCAGCGCGTTTCCACAACGCGTTTTCGTTCAGAGCCAGCGTCACGTGACTGAAACCAGCAGAAGCGGAGGAGCAGAGCAGTGAGAGGCGCTTGTCACTGCCCTGGCAAGTTTAAAAGGCTGCACTGTACGGTTATTTATAATGGAGGACCATACAAATGCTGAGTCACAGGATAAGGAGTCCTCGTCGTCGAAAAAGTCCAAAATAGACCGTAAAAGGAAACGTGAACGGAGATTACAAAAAAAACAAGGGTTAATGTCGGGATAGCTTTTTCCAGGTGGACAGAGCTAATGCAGGAGAAAGCTTTCAAAAGAGACGCTGAAGTTGCCTGCTTTCTTCTCGACAGGCAAGTCAATGTTACGTTCTTAATTACAAGCTTTTTTTCATTGCTTGGTTGTGTACTTTATTATATAATACAGGGCCGCGGGAAGTGGGGTGCAGCACTCCCTGTTTTCACAGAATTGTAAATGCAACGCATATGTTTGTTCATTAACATTTATTAATTTTTAGCATTTAGTCATTTATTTGTAATTAACACTTTAAGTGGGCTATTTAAAAAGTGTGAATTTATATGTTAGATTATGTTTTTAAAACATACGCGCAGAGTGTTACATAATATTGTGTGTGCGTCGAAAGAATTTGTCCGCAGCTGCTAAAAAAAAATAAAAAAAACCCAGAGCTATGAGCACAAGTCCACTGCCAGCATTGTGTAAGCAGGGCTGGACTGGCCATCGGGCATACCGTGCATTTGCCCGGTGGGCCGACGTGCTTTTTGGGCCGATACATCTCATACTCATACATAATTTATTTATTTCTTTCTTTCTTTATTTATTTTTTAATGGCCCATAAAATGTGTACATCGGCGGCCCATTCGTTTTGTTTTGTTTTGCTTAATTGGCGGCGCTGGCTTTGTACCGGTGTAATGCAGTGGTAAAAAAAAGTCAGTGTTAGTTTTTTTTTTTTCTGACAGACCAGCCCATGAAACACGTAGATCAGCGGCCCATTGGTTCTTTTCTTGATTGACACTGGGCTGGCCCAATCACAACTTTAAACGAGTGAGCGAGCGTGCAGCAGTGTCAATGTGTATCTGTCAAAATAGTCTGCGAGATGGAGAAGAAACGCAAGGAATGTGCAGAGAAATAGCGTGAAAAAATAGAACCAGGCCCTTAAAGCAGACACTGTAAAATGTGTCAAAATATATGTTTGATGATGATGATCTCCAGTGATGATGATGATAGTGAGGAGGATCAGGAGAGAGATGAGAAAGTGTTGAGCCTGCGGTAAGCAGAACTACTTTCAAAACACTTAAGCTATGTCATGATCGAGTGTAGGAACCCATAACCCAGTTACAGATTATTTCCACATTGCATAGTTGACGATTACATAGACAGTATATAAAGACGATTACCGCAATTCACTAGAAATTGAATGAGAGGCGTTTGTAAACCATGTTTTCCGCCAAAATAAAAGCTTGATGCAGTTTGCGTCAAAATAAAAGATCATGTGCTTATCTCTTTCAAGTATAGAAATTGGTACAAAACTAATTATGAAAGTTTCCTTTATTTTTTAGTGCATTTGTTTTACAAAATATGGCTATTTGGTCATTGGATTAATATTATAACTATTATTATGTAGTAGGTGTAATGTAGACAGACACTGTAACTAAAAGAGGTTTGAATTTTTTCGTTTAATTTGCACACTGAATATGGGTTGGAGCTTTTAATTTTGAACTCTCAAAGTGCACCAGATTGATGAATTTAACATTAAAATGCACAAAATTTTCTCACGGGGGGGCATGCCCCCGGACCCCCCTACAAAAAACAAGGTCCACCCACCACAGTTTTACCAAAAATCCTGTGAGAAACACTGGTATTGCTATGCCATTGCAGCTTATAGCTTGTTTTAGGATTCATCACTGTGGAGTATAGTTCAACTGTATTAATTAATAAATGTCAAATTTTCACTCGTTCCTATACTCATTCATTACATGGCATTAGTGGTTTTAAGGAATATGAGTTGGTATGCATATAATTAAGGGCGTGCAAAGATGGGTGGTGTTTATGATCATATAGTGGGCCAGTCTGGGCCAAAATGCCCGGGCCGATTTTTTGTCCCAGTCCAGCCCTGTGTGTAAGGTTAGCACTAGGCAGTTTTTTTGTGTTCATTTCTATTTCCTGTCGCTGTGCAGCCTCTTTTATTGTAGGCTATATGACACTGTAAACAGCCCAATAACCCTTTTCTTTAAACTAAAGGATTAATTTATGTCCCGTTGACTGGTCCATTGCATTACGAATAAAAGCAGAATCAATAAAGTCAAAAAATGTGATGTGAAGTCCGGTTTGAGTGTGTGCGCTGTTTAAACAAGTGTTCTCACTGATAGGCTACGCTTGTGTGATTCGCGGAGTTTTGACGAGTTTTATAGTCTTGATATTGTTTCTTATTCAAAAGTGGTGATGACGAAAAAAAAAACTCAGCACCCCCAACCTAAAACCTCTTCCCGCGCCCCTAATATAATATACAAAAATATAACGAATAAAGAAGGCATCACTACTAATTACCATAGTTCATGTTTTTCACAGTCAATAATTCATACTGTAACATTCGTTGTGTCAAGTTGCAGTTTGTTTGAAATAACAAACCTGTTCACCCGAAGGAAAACTCGAAGTGCTATTAGAACATCCTGTCATAGCTTTTTGGTACATAACGGCTACCGTAGATGCAACACACATTTGAAAAAGCGAGGCGCTGAAGAGCACTATTTTTTTGAATGCAAAATACATTATCACCACTAGATGGGAGAAATTCCTACACAATGTCACTTTAATGTTTAAGAGTTCAGAAATCAATATTTGGTGGAATAGCCCTGATTTTCAATCACAGCTTTCATGCGTCTTGGCATGCTCTCCACCAGTGTTTCACATTGATGTTGGGTGAGTTTATGCCACTCCTGGTGCAAAAATTCAAGCAGCTCTGCTTTGTTTGATGGCTTGTGGACCATCCATCTTGATTGACCATCCATCTTCCTCTTGATCACATTCCAGAGGTTTTCAATGGGGTTCAGGTCTGGAGATTGGGCTGGCCATGACAGGGTCTTGATCTGGTGGTCCTCCATCCACACCGCATTTTATACTTGGTGATTTTAATACATGTAGTCTTAAGAAACCCCTCGGGCACTTTCATCAATATGTAAGCTGTCCTACTAGACATGGCAAAATTCTAGATCTGTGCTACGGTACAGTTAAAGAGGCCTATAAATCTTACGCAATGTCACCCCTGGGGTCTTCTGACCATAGCTGTGTCTTTCTGGCCCCAATCTATCAATCAGCCCTTAAGAGAGGCAAAGTTGAGTGTAAAGAGGTCTCTGTATGGACAGATGGCACTATTAAAGAATTAAATGGCTGCTTTCATAGTACCATTTGGGATGTCTTTAAGGACTCATGCACTGATTTAGACAAAATAACTTTCACTGTGTCAACCTACATCAGATTTTGTGAGCAAATGATTATTCCCACAAAGACGATTACATTATACCTCAATAATAAACCCTGGGTGAGCAGATCACTTAAGCACGTTCTTAATAAGAAATTTGTTTTCCAACAGAATGACATGCATCAAAAAAAAAAGAAGAAACTCAAAGGTTGGTGAAGATTGAAATAAAATTGGCCAAAATCCAGTTTACGGACAAAGTGGAAGATCAGCTGAAGAACGGCAATGCTTACTGTGCTTGTAGAGGGATTAAGGCTATGGTGGGAATGAGTGATGAGAAAAAATTGAGAGGAGTTTCATCAAAGATGACCAAAAGTGATCGAGGATGGATCATTTCAACGAACTTGATGAATCCGTCATATCTTCTTCGGGGTGTAAAAGGAAAATAAAAGCTGAAACTTTTTAACGGAACCTTGCTAAAGCAGCATGTTACAGTGGTGAGAGAAAAGCTCCCTGTATTATGTGTAATCACAACAACAAAGTTGGAGGACTCAGGACATATTATGTATCATAGCAATTACTTGGTTTTGTTTAACTCTGAAACATGAAATATGGAGTTATCTGCCTTTGTTAAAAAAAAAAAAAAAAAACGTTTAATTTATAAAAAAAAACATACAAACAACTTTCAATGAAGTTACCTGTATTTTTTTTTTTTGTTATTATTACTTAATCAAAACCTCCCAGCTGCAGTTTGATTGATATTACTTGGAATGCAAAATAAAAATAAAAATATGATATGAAAATGAGCAAGAACGGAGTTATCTATTTTTGCAAATGAACTCTTCTGTTGTAAATGTCCCAAATGGGAGAGGGTGTGCAATTTTCAAAGAGTTTAATTAAACGTTCATGTAATATATTTTGGTTGCATTTGTGAGTTAATAAAAACGTTACTGGTTGTGTAAACTTAGCACATAATATCTAAATATGATAATCAATCGATATAGCCCTGAATCTAATTGAATCGTAATCGTATCGCAGAATTTTTTTGAGGTATCGGCAAATATCGTATTGCTGGCTGAGAGAATCGATATTGTATCATAACGTGATGAACAGTCCGATTTACACCCCTAGTATATACAGTTGTGGTCAGAATTAATGGCACCCCTGGTAAATATGATAAAAAATGGCTGTAAAAATACATTTGCATTGTTTGTCCTTTTGATCTTTCATTCAAAAATTTTGCAAAAATCTACCCTTTTGTAGCCGCATTGATGCTGCATTAACATTAGCTCAAATGATATATAGGGAATTTTAATAATTAATCAGGAATATGATTAATATATATATCGCATATTACAGTTACATTAAATTATCGAAGCTGAAAATAGATCGATTGCATATATGAATGATTACCACAATGGGTTATGGTTCGTCATTAATATATCAATAGTCCTTTTACAGATCGATATGAGATAACCTTTAATGGAATTAATTTAGTTATCGAACAATCTGTTTGTCCAGCAAACAGCCGTAAGATTAACTTATCAACTTCTCAATAAAGTTATCACTTCTTATAATTTCAGGAAAAATTGTTTCTGGCCATGGAAGCTATTCTCCTGTCCTTATAAAATGTAGGTTACTGAAAAGTAACAAATCGTAAAGCTTTGTAGCTAGGATCAACAAATCATTGACTTTGTAATGTGAGCATTTAGACAGAAGCAATCAAGAATATAATGGATTTTAATACATGCAAAACTAAGGAATACATACTACGATTCACCCAGAGTAAATATGCGTATATAGCAATACAAACAGTAAAAACAATACATGACACAAATAACGAAAATGGGAGTGAGAGAAAGAGATGAAAGAGAGGGAGTGAGAGAAAATGATCGAGAGAAAATGAGAGTGAAAGAAAATCTCAGTATGGCAAGATCACAGACAAGTAACCTTTTGAAAGACAACAAGGACTCAAATCACCTTGAAAAAGGGAATAGACAACCTTAAGCAGCATTTAAATTTCGATACTTGCATGTGGCTTCGTTGTGACTGCGAAAGACAAGCGTGCGTGTGTCCGTTTGAGTTGGGCGCTCTGCTCGTGCTTCCGTAGGAGAACAGATTTTGCGGGAAGTTCAAAAGGGTCTTCTTCGAGTTAAAGTTGCCGGCCGTTCACTTCACTGAACGTAGGAAATGTCCGAAGACGAAAATAAAAACAGAGATTTAAGAAAAGAAAAACGGAGAAGAGCTCCCTAAGGAGCCATGGAACCAGAAACTCTCTCAGACGAAGTGCTCTAGAGAAACTTTCTGTGTCAGTCTCTTATGGAGAGGATGGGTTCACACCTCTGTTCGCACGAACAACCAATGAACGTCCAAAGATCTGAAGCGGGAAAAGTTCCTTTGTCTCTGGGGAAACACCCACTCGAATAAGTTATGGTGTTGTCAGAATTTGAGCCTTTATACTCTAGTAAGACGATTCATATAGTAATAATCATATCATTGCAATCTATTATCGAGATTCAACTCCGTTAGATCTCAAAATTTAAAATGATATAAAACACGTCATATGAAAGATTAAGGAATACAAAACTACGTAAGATATGCCCTATTATAAGCATTTAAAGTTCACTACATGGCTAGAAATAAGGTTTACCCAAACTGTGATGTACACTAGGCTACAAATGGAGATGAAGCTTGAAGGACTAAGCACGGTACACACCTGATTTGTCTAACCTTATTACCAAAGTTTACAAGAATACACAAACTACACCACGTAGAAGGAAAATTATGAGATGGGAAATTACATCCATGTTTACACATTTCTCAAGTGGTTGTATATATAGAATACATAAGACTGCAGGGTCTATTTCTCTTCCTTTACAAGAATTCAAGTGAGAGTTGTGGTTCCCTTGGAATTCCTGTTGGGGTCGTAAACTTTTATGACCTAGCAGAGGTAGGGTTACAGAATGTGATCCTGTTAGGGGAATCATTCTTTAGAAATACACTTAAAATTCGAAGTTACACACCAGTCTCAAATTACACCCATAGAATAAAACAAAACTAATCAGACGTGCATGCATACCGGGGTCAGATTATAAAATAAATGTTTTTCTCCAAAACACGTTGGCCACAATTATTGGCACCCCTAGAATTTTTTTATGAGTAAAAATATCTCTGAAGTAAATTCCCATTGAAATTTACCTTTTTTCATGACTAGGAACATGAAATTGTCTAGCTATGACTTCTTGTTTCACAGTAGTTTAAATATGAGGAAACACAAATGCCAAATTCCCTTAATCATCCATCACAATGAGTAAAACCAAAGAATATAGTTCAGATGTGCATCAAAAGATTGTTGAGCATCACAAAATAGAAAGTGGATGTAAGAAAATAGCCAAATAATTGAAAATCCCCATTTTCACCATCAGGGCAATAATTAAGAAGTTCCAATCAACTAAAGATGTTACGAATCTGCCAGGAAGAGGACATGTGTCTATATTGTGTTAATGCACGGTGAGGAGGAAAGTTTGAGTGGCCAAAGACTCTCCAAGGATCACAGATGGAGAATTGCAGAGATTACTTGAGTCTTGGGGGTCAGAAAGCCTAAAATTGTATCAAACAACCCCTACATCACCACATGTTGTTTGGGAGGGTTTCAAGAAAAATCCTCCTCGCTCCTCCAAAAATAAACTCCAGCATATTCAGTTGTCAGACATGACTGGAACTTCAAAAGGGACCGGATTCTTAGGTCAGATGAAACAAAAAAGGGCTTTTTGGCAGCAAAGCCACCAGATGTGTTTGGTGCAAACAGGGATAAAAAGTACCCCATGTCTATGGTTGCAGGAGGTCCTGGACATCTTGTTCAGATACATGGTATTATTCTAGCAAATACCAAAAGATAAAAAATTAAAACCTGACTGCCTCTGCTAGAAATCTTATAATGGGCCGTGGTTGGATCTTCCATCAGGACAACGGTCCAAAACAAACATCAAAATCAACACAAAAATAGGTAACTGAGCACAAAATGAAGCTTCTGCCATGACCGCCCCAGTTACCTAAACTGAACCCTATAAAAAATGAGTGGGGTGAACTGAACAGAAGAAGCACCAACATGAACTTGTGAATCTGAAGGATCTGGAGAGATTCTGTATGGAGGAATGGTCTCTGATCTCTTGTCAGTTATTCTCCAAACTCATCAGGCATTACAGAAGAAAACTCAGATCTGTTATCTTGGCAAAAGGAGGTTGCAAAAAGTATTTAATAAAAGGGAGTCAATAATTATGGCCAGCGTGTTTTGGAGAAAAGCATTTATTTCACAATGTGATTTACCCCCCACTTTCAATTATTTTACTTCAATGAAAGGTTAGATTTTTGCGAATTTATTGAATGAAAGATCAAAAGGATTAACAATGCAGATTTATTTTTTACAGCCATTTTTGATCATATTTACCAGGGGTGCCATTCATTCTGACCACAACTGTTTTGTTGAAGTTTTTGCATTAGTATTACTACAGTCAAACGAGAATACATTAAAATAATATTAAAATAACATTAAATTTGAATAAAAAAATGTAACACAAATGAACAGGAATCTCAACCTCTTATTTCAGTCTTCTGATTCAGTTTTGCTGCATGGTTATAGCCCTTCCAGTTCATTTGTGTGTTTATAATTGTGTCTGTGTCAGTAGGTGTGTCTGTTTTGCACTTGTTTTAGAGTGTAACCCCTACCTTGCTGTCCACCTTTTTTTACTGCATTGTGGTTAAATTATTGATTTTATTTTACATATTTGTTCTGTTGCAGTCATACCAGTTCATAGGGGTGTGTGTGTGTGTGTGTGTGTGTGTGTGTGTGTGTGTGTGTGTGTGTGTGTGTGTGTGTGTGTGTGTGTGTGTACATGAATGTGTATGTGTGTGTGAATGGGTGTGTCTGTTTTGTGCACTGCTTTTTAAATTTCAAAATGTAAAATGTTTTGGTCAAAAGTGACCAAAGATCACAAGAAGGTTAAATGGTAATTCCATGTTACAATTTACTGCTCTACCTTTCACTATTTTACAGTCTTTCTGTAATGAATTGTTAAGCTCTTAGGGCTAATTAATACCCGGTGGCAACCACCAAAGATTGTCCGATCAGAACAAATAAGTGATGTCCGTTTAGGAGGAGCCAGATGCACACACCACTCATAGACCACTCATTTCAAACTTGAACAGTATTTAATTAAGTGTGGTTCTAGAAAGAGAAACAAGAATAAAACAGTATAAATATACACACTGATGAAACATCAATATGCAAATTAATACAATCTGTATTTCGTATGCCATTAACACTGGAAATATGTCTATACAGCGATTGTATAATAGGATTATCTTACAGACACGTCGTGTGCTACTGCATATGTGTTAATCACGTCTTTAAAGACATATTCACGCACATTCACAGTGTAAATAACACAGTATAATGAAAGATTAACTTACTCTTTGATGCACGCACACATGTGATTACTCTTTATCGATCGCGGATGAACTGGCGTTCTCATCGCGTTAGGTCCGTCTTGCGCATATAGAGACAGAGCGTATTTAGGCCACGCCCACACCCGGGGGGAAAACAATCAAAACGTCTCGATTGACTTTGCATTGCGAGAGGCTGCCTCCTTGTCATTTCTTGCTTCTAACAAAAGACAGAAAAATGCCTAAAAGCTGCTGTGTGACAAGGTGTACAGCAAACAAGCTAAAAAACCCAGAAATACATTTTTATTAGCTCTCGACCCCAAAAAACGAGTGTTTAGGACATAAAAGTGGATACAGGCAGTTGAGACAGAGCGTCACGTGTCTCATTACTCTGAGAACTAACGTACGGCCGCTGGAGGAGACCGTAATCGGCAACACAGGATAGTTTATCTTACAGAAATATAATATATAAAACTGACATTTGGATATTTGACTCACCAGTGACCAAATGTTTAACTTACTGCACACGTGGTGTATTTTTAGTGCATACTGAGTGTCAGGATCTCACAATTTACCCATTCGTTCCAGCCTGTATCCACTTTTATGTCCTCAAACGCTCGTTTTTTGGGGTCGACAGCTTATGAAAACTTATTTCTGGGTTTCTTAGCTTGTTTGCTGTACACCTTGTCACATAGCAGCTTTTAGGCATTATTCTGTCTTTTGTTAGAAGCAAGAAATGACAAGGAGGCAGCCTCTCGCAATGCAAAGTCAATGGAGACCGCTGGACTGTTTTCCCCCCCGGTGGGCGTGGTCTTCAGATTATGACGCGTTGCGCTCTGTCTCTATAGTAACAATAGCGCTCGTACGTACCTCAAACTAAACTGCGTCAGCATCAGGGTCCTTAGTACCGTCGGGTCCTAACAATAGGCGAGTAACTTACTGCCTGACTACAAAGCAACAGGGAATTAAATATCACATATACATAGAACTATATAAATATATTAATGACTGTAAACATATGACTTTAAAACAGATTAATGACTGGCCCTCATTTTAGTACACTTTCACCGTCAAAACTATAGTTTTTTTTTTGTTTGTTTTTTTTGTATAAATGTAATGTGAACATACTAAATTCACCATGTTGTCACTATCATGTGACCTACCAGTATCAGTTGCGTCACTTCACTCATAAATCCTCTCCTGTGGCCTCATGGGATAGTAAAATGTCCATCATGCACATTCTTGCTGGAATAGGACATCCAGGTAGCCTACTTTTTTCTACTCTTTTATGAGTACTATGAATTTGGACATACTTCATTTGTCACATGCTGTTTTTCACCTACTATATAGGGAAGTATGTGATTTCGGATGCAGTCTTTGTCTGCTGTTGTCCTCAACCTTAATGGATGTTATGTGTGCATTTGTTTTAGTTCTATTTGTGTCTGGATTCTGGAATATCCTGTTTTCTGCCTGGATTTACTTTTGTTGGGTTTGTTTAAATAAATGTGTCTGCTGCACTTGGGTTTCATTACTAAATCAGCCACATTACAAACAGAAAATGTAAACATGTTTGTTGCTGTAAATAATAAATAATCATTATGTAAATAACTTATAGTGAAGAAATATAGCCTATACATAAATATTGAACAACAAAATCTGATTTCTTCTTTATTGGCAAAAAAGAAATAAAGAAATAAAGGGACTATCATCCTTTTTAAATGTATTTATATTTTTGATTAGCCTTTTTTTTTTTTTAAGATTGACACAATAGTCAAATAATAAAATGATGGGGTTTTTTAATTTATTTTTTTACATTTGACATGATATAAAATGTTATAAATATTATATTCATGTTATAAAATGATGCCTTTTACAAACAATTTTCAATATTGATGCACCAAGATTTTTTTTTATGTAGATTTTATATAGACGAAACCAAGAATAAAGTTTATTTAATAATCAATAAAATGTATTACATTTATTTAATAATCAATGATAATAAAACTGAGTTGTAATCTATATATAAAAAATAATTGCACAAGGCAGGGTTTTATATGAACTTTTTAATAATCTATTAATTTGTTGAGTAACACTTTATAATAACTGCATGCTATGAGTCATTAGTTAAGCATTAGTAAATAGTTAATTCATCAGTTATAAAGCATTAATAGACATTAATAAGCAGTTTACAAATGCAGCTATAAATTCGAGAGGTTAAGTGAGAAGTTATAGCAATGTTTGAAATTCAGCAGATCATCAGCCTTGAGCAAACCATCAGTTTTTAGTTCTAACATACCCTTCTTTAAAAGGGGTAGCGATACTTAATGTATCAAATAATGAGACTAAGTTTGATACTTGCATGTCTCGCCCCTTTGAATAAAACTGTCCTGATGCAATTTGTTGAGGCTCCAGTTGATCTTTGCTGATGCTGTCTTGATGAGAAAGAACCAGTTGAAGTCAGAGGATCTTTGGTGAATGGAAAGACAAAGCCGCAGCCTGGCAAAAACTTAGGGGTCCTTAGAAGTCATCTTCACATCAGAATTTCTCAGAATTCGAGGAAAAACCTGGGTGACCTTGTGATCAGTGATATTTTAACACTGACATTTAAAATTTACCCATGGCTGTTTTTCAAATGTAACAGATTTTCAATAAAATATCCAAGTCTCCCAGTCATTTACTTTTACTAAAATTGTGTTATTTACAATCCCCTGTTGTTAAAAATTCTTTAGATAAAACCAGATCAAAAATGGGGCATTTACACCTATAAGTGCCAGCAGGTCAAGTTTACCGCCTTTATTTTAGCCCCACTTATGTTTTAACGCTCTATGTTACTAGGCGACGCCGTTACTAATCCGTTTTAGTCACAATGGATAATATTACACCACCCAAATATGTATTTTTTTCCTTCTAATTCTCGCTGTCATTGCAGGTTTAGCCTATATTCACCGTTAAGAAAAGTGATAAGTGTAGCCTGCTTAAAATAGGCTTGAACATAAAACAACAGGACAAAAACATAGTTGATGACTAAAAATAATAATTTCATGACTCTAGACATTTCTTTGTGAAGACACTGAATACAGTGACATAAATAAGATTTTTTAGCCATATCAAAACAGTAGTCATGTGCATGGGTAGATTTTACCTGCTGGCGGTATTAGGTATACAATGACCCCCTGGCGGTTCTAGTATTAAAGTGTCATACCCTCTGGAGGTGAGCGAGTCAATAAGTTGTTCCTTTGGAGGGGAACTTGATGATCCTTTGTCCTTCTAGCGGGGCATTTGCATATGTAATTTGATTGTCACTTAGCATTCAATTAACAAATAGGGAACAAAAATTGGTCATAGATCCCAAACATGCTACATGTGATTTTAGTTAACCATAGTTTGCAATTCTGAAACATTAATCCAAAAGAGTTTGAATTAATATCTAGTCCAAACCCTATAAAAGGAAAATTAAGTTTTTTATAAAAAAAAAAAAAAAAAAAAAAAAAAAAGAAGTCGTCCCCATTAGGTCAAAGTTTAGTATCCTTGTGGACACACACACACACACACACACACACACACACACACACACACACACACACTGGGTTTTCATTGGGACATTCCTTGGACATGATGATTTTTTTTACTGCACAAACTATATATTATATCCCCTAACCCAACCCCCCATCACAGAAAACTTTCTGCACTTTTACATTTTCAAAAACATAATTTAGTATGATTCAGCTGTTTTCCTCATGGGGACCAAAACATGTCCCCACAAGGTCAAGGATTTCAGACATGTTGTCCCCTTAATGTGGGTATACCTGCACACAGGTTTGTTTTATGATATTAGTGAGGACATTGACTTCCACAGATTTGATCAACTCTTACCCCTATACCAATCACAGAAATATGTGCAAAACACTAGATTAAAAAAAATAATAATTTTGGCCAGATTTTTAACCCTTTTAAACTAGGACCAGTAAAACCATTCGGTTGTCATTATATTTCACTATATACTGTAAGTAAGGACATTTGGCCCCTTACAAGTATAGCCAAACACACGCGCAATCACACACACACACACACACACACACAGAGAGAGAGAGAGACACACATACACACACACACACAAATTAAGATTCTTAATCAGTGACAATTTCTTTCTGTCTCTTCTTGTTGCATTTATGTTGGACAAAAACAAAGAAAACATTTTTTCCTTTTAATTTTATTTGAGACATTCCAGATTATGGAAGGTTAAGATTTTCCAGTGAGCATTCTTTTTCTGCTCTAAAAAGTCAATAGAAATATCAAAATAGTTGTTACAAGGCTTTCCTATTGTTTAACAAACACATGCTTCTTTAGCACACACACATTCTCATTAGATGTTACATGGGCAGAAAAACAGGTGCAGTGATCCCCAAATACAATGTTTGTTTAGTTTTTTCTGAAGAATGAGTATACTGGTGCTGAGTAGTTAAACAACAAGACAAGACAAAATATGTCTCAAGTCATCCAGACTGCAAGACAGAACAACTCAGTTTGCAATGGCATGAATATGGAGAGACTGATGAGTTCTTAATGTCACAAAAATGCGTGTATGACAGTGAAGTGATGCCTGAGATAGAGGTAAGAATTTATTCATCATCCTCATCATCATCATCATCATCCTTGTCATCATCATCATTATCCTCATCCTCATCCTCATCTTCACCATCATCGTCATCGTCATTTTCATCATCAGGGTTGATTTTGCCAGTCATCACGTCTTCGATCCAGGTGTCGAGCTCATCAGCGGTGGGCATGTCCTCTTCATCATCCATCTCCAGCCACACACTGTCAGCCTGAGAACCAGACAGACAAGATGAATCTGTGACAGTTACTGAGAAAGAGACAGACAGACCTTTTCCTTTCAAATTATAGTGCTTTATGTCAAGTACGTCCCTCTTTGTAATGATGGGAAACAATACATAATTATTAATGATATCAAAGTGTTTTGTCGATTAGTGATGTTTCTCTTGTAGCAAGGCAAAAATGGCACCAAACTTTATAAAATGCCCTCAAAATTGATTAGGTGGGGAAATGCCACTAGTATGAGTACTTTTTTATAGTTAAATAAATATAACATAGTTAAGCAATTCCAAATGTGTTTTATACAACAGTTCAATAAAAAAAGTTAATATTAAGTGACATTTTAGACATAATATTGTCAGTATTGTCTGTTTTTGCTCTATTTCTCCAACTAAAATACTTCCAAACAAAGCAAAAAAGTTTGAACATCCTTTATTTTTAAGAGTCAGGATGTTTCCATACAGGTGATTATTATTAGTGGAGAGGTTGGAAAGAGGTAGTTGCCTCTTCGGCGGCACGGTAGAGGACTCTGCCCAACAGTTCTCGGCCGCCCAGAAGCAGACTGAGGCGATCAAACGTTCTGACCCCGCGGCCAGCTGCTGCCACCCAGCCGCCGGCTCAGACGCCTCAGTCCGCTCGCCGCCGAGGGCGCCCTTCTGCGACTTCCGCCCCTTCCACCCGGCCCCAGCAGCAGCCTTCACCTGGGCCGCGCCGTGGAGGTAGTTGCAGGAAGGCGCCCCAGCCCGGACCAGCCCCCGCAGCCTGCCGAACGCCAGGCGATGCGGCACTCCCGTTATGGGCAGCTCAGAGATGGGTTGTGGTCCTTTCCAGGAAATTACTGTGTTATTGATCGTTCAAGCGTGAAAGAGAACTGCCCAGCTAAACTGATTCTGGCGTGCTGTCTGTGCGCTCAATACTGGCGCGAGTCTTTCTGTGCATTGTGTGTGTGAGTGTGTGCGTCAGGACATTCACAGACAGCATGATACCTGCTCATTAGAACTTTGTGTTTTTAGTGTGTGCAAGCGACGTTCCTGGACGCGCTGCACACATTGACACAGGCAGGCTCTCTGTGTCCTGCTCGGTCCTGCTCCTCCGTGGTGATGACGGTGTGCGGTTAAAAAATCATAAACTAATTTGAAAGTGGGGGGGACACAAACGGGATTTTGAAAAGTGGGGGGGACATGTCCTCCCTGTCCCCATAGGATATTACGCCCGTGGTTGTATGTAAATGACTTCCCTGTTTCCCTTCCCTGCATCAAATGTTTTAAAATGAATTGCGTTGATTCATGTGTTAATGTCAAACATTAAAATTCATAACGATCTTTTAATAATTGTTCACTTGCTGTAGTGGTGTATGTTCGGGAGTGAAGAAATCGCGCGCCGACATGCCTATGCGTTTTTCGGGACGGGAGTGAAGACCTATCTCGCACCTAAATACAGATAGACTGGCTAGCCTAGCTAGCTTCTGCAACAGTTCAAACACACACATTTGAGCACGTTTCCATCCAACAACCTTGTCCATGAGATAATAAACAACTGCTTGCATTAATGCAACCATTTTTGGCTTAGATTCACCAAGATACGGACAATATTTGCTTGGTACAGAGAGCTTTAGGAGCTGCGTGAACTTTTAGCTAGCGAGCTAGCGAGACTATGACTTCATTATAGATGAGAGAAACACTATGAACAACCAAATTAAGACAGTTCTGAAAACCTGTTTAGATGACGAGCTGCTCACAACATTTACCACAAAGCACAACACATGATGATATACATGGCAGTCAAAACCATAGGCAGAGATTAAAGTTGACTCAGCCACTTACTCATTTTTCGTTGACACACCAGCGCCTGCACCTGTACCCGGTACGTACGTTTTGACAGCTAGTGAAGTGATATCAAAGAACCATAGCAAAGAGCATAGTCTGAACGTACCAGAGAAATGGTACAGCCCAATGGGGAGTGAGGGTTTGAAAATCGTATTTCATTCGATTATTTCCTGAATTGTTGGTATGTGATGGTAATACTGCATTTAAATACATACAAATACAATACAAATTTTGGATAGGCTAACATTATATATATATATATATTTTTTTTTTTTCAGTACCCCCCAAACTATTATTTTCATCCCTTTTGGGATGGTCCAATTCTCATCTAGGGGGGTCGGACCCCCCCAATATCCCCCGTAATTCGAACCCTGCTCCTGGGGCATATAACGTCCGCAGCGGCAGCCCCGCTCGAACTGCTTCATATGAGACCGCTTCAGTACTGGCTTCACGATCGAGTCCCGAGATGGTCATGGCAACCAGGCATGCTCCGAGTACCAGTTACTCGTGCCTGCCATCAGACCTTCACCCAGTGGTTGAACCTCTCTTTTCTACAGGCCAGACTACCCTTAGAACGAGTTTCCAGGCATGTTGTTGTCTCAACAGATGCCTCCACCACGGGCTGAGGTGCTGTGTGCAAGCGGCATACTGCCACGGACTCCTGGACAGGACCCCAGCGCCTTTGGCATGTCAATTGCCTCGAGTTGCTGGCAGTACGCTTGGCTCTGTACCGACTCTGGGCGTTGCTCAAGGACCAACACGTACTAGTCCGTTCAGACAAAACGGCCACAGTAGCGTACACCAACCGATAAGGTGGTCTACGTTCCCGCCATATTTCGCAACTCGCCCGCCATCTCCTCCTATGGAGTCAGAAGCATCTGAGGTCGCTTTGAGCCCTTCACCTCCCGGGAAACCTGAACCGCGCAGCCGACGAGCTCTCACGGTTTCAGCCACTTCCGGGGGAATGGAGACTCCATCCCCAGTCAATTCATCTGATTTGGGAACAGTTCGGCGATGCACAGGTAGATCTTTTTGCCTCCCACGACTCTTCCCATTGCCGCCTGTTTTACTCCCTGATCGAGGGTACGCTCTGCACGGATACACTGGCGCACAGCTGGCCACGGAGCCTCCGCAAGTATGCGTTTCCCCCAGTGAGCCATCTTGCACAGACACTGTGCAAGATCAGGGAGGACGAGAAGCAGGTCATTTTGGTTGCGCCTCTCTGGCCCACCCGGACCTGGTTCTCCGAACTTGTACTCCTCGCGACAACCCCTCCCTGGCCAATTCCTCTGAGGAAGGACCTCCTTTCTCAGAGACGGGGCACCCTCTGGCACCCTCGTACCGATCTATGGAACCTACATGTGTGGCTTCTGGACGGGACGAGGCAGGTTTGAGTACCCTACCACCTCAGGTGGTGGCTACTATCACTTCCGCTAGGGCCTTGTCAACTCGACACGCCTATGCGTTGAAGTGGAACCTCTTCGTCAGAGAAGACCCAAGAAAAAGAAAAAAAGAAAAAGAAAATGCCAGATCGGGTCTGTGCTCTCCTTCCTACAAGAAGGGTTGGAACGAAGGCTGTCTCCTTCCACCCACAAGGTTTACATGGCTGCTATCTCAGCTCACCATGACCTCCTGGAGTCGAAAACAGTAGGTCCTGAGGGGAGCCAGGAGATTAAATCCTCCTTGCGCTCCCCTTGTACCCTCTTGGGACCTCGTAGTGGTCTTACCTGCCCTGCAGAGAGCTCTCTTTGAGCCTTTTCAATCAGTTGATCTTAAGTTCCTGTCTAAGAAGACAGCGCTCCTGGTTGCATTGGCTTCCATCAAGAGGGTAGGGGACCTGCAGGCATTTTCGGTTGACGAAGCGTGCCTAGAATTTGGGCAGGCTAATGGAAACGTGACCAAGGTTCCCACCACTCCCTTTCGAGATCAGGTGGTGAACCTGCAAGTGCTGCCTTTGGAGGAGGCAGACCCAGCCTTGGCACTGCTCTGTCCAGTATGCACCCTCCGTGCTTACGTAGACAGAACGCAGTGTTTAAGGACCTTAGACCAGATCTTTGTCTGTTATGGTGGGAAGCTGAAGGGAAAGGCTCTCTCCAATCAAAAGTTGTCTCACTGGATAGTGGACGCCATTGCTTTGGCATACCAGCAACAAGGTCGACCATGTCCCCTTGGGGTTCGGGCACACTCCACTCGGAGTGTGGCCTCCTCTTGGGCTCTAGCACATGGCGCCTCTCTAACAGACATCTGCAGAGCTGCAGGCTGGGCGACACCTAACATATTCGCGAGATTCTACAATCTCCGAGTGGAACCAGTGTCCTCTTGTGTACTCGCTTCAAGTAGCCGGTAACTAGGATCTGCTCAGGTGTCTTTGCTTGCTCGACATTCCACTCCTCGGACTGGATACGTGCGATATTCTCCTCAGGTGAGTTTCTCCGGGAAGCCCTGAGTTTCTCCAGCACTGTTGACATCAACTCCAGAGTAATGCCTGCGCCAGCTTTCGCGTTGGCTAGGGGCCTCCATGTGCATGGTTCCCCGCCTTGGGCGACCCCCACATGTGTATTTCCACTGTAAGCCTCTCTGAGCATGTGTCTATCCCTTGGCAAGCCACCTTGCCATCCCTTGGGTTGAAAGATTCCACCCTGCGGGCTGGATACCCCAGTGTTCTCCATATGCAGCCCGCTCGCAGTTCATATGTGTATTCTGTAAGTCCTCCCTTCGGGCAGGCATTGTGTTGCATATTTCCACTGATGCTTCCTTGTGTACCTTGGTATTCCTGTGTTAAGTAAGAGTCCTTCATCCGTGCTAGTCTCACGACAGGGAGCTCAGACTTACACAGTGCACTGGAAGACAGCCGAGGTGGCGTGATTAGACTGGGAACCCCATTCGTCAGTCACTGACGTAACTCGGAGTGACTGAACGAAAGGGAACGTCTCGGTTACATATGTAACCCTCATTCCCTGAGGAGGGAACGTAGACGTTACGTCTCCCTGCCACTTCCGCTGGAACCACCTGAGTTCAGTCTCGGCTCCTCAGCAGGAAAACATAATGCGAGATTGCCAGCGTTCCTCTTTATACCCACGCGGTGGGGCGGAGCTGCGCTATGCAAGTTCCGCAGACCCATGGCATTTCCTTGTCATTGGCTCGTTTTGTAAGAACTCGAAGGTGATAGGCTTTCTAAGCGAAACCCCATTCGTCAGTGACTGACGTAACGTCTCCGTTCCCTTCTAATGCTGGGTACACACCAAAAGATAATCGGGCTGATTTTGGGCCGATTTCCCCCTTCTGACAATCCTAGCTATGTCCCAATTATCTTGATTATCTTATCAAATTTTCCCTTGGTGTGAGGTGTGTTAAGAGTGTCTGAACCTGATCGGAAGAATGTCGGAGCCGCCCCGATCGAGAAATCGTAAATATTCAACATGTTTAATATTTACGATCAGAAATCCTGATGTGTGGGGGGAACTCCGAGGACAAACGCGCGCACGTTCTGGAGATTATCACGTGAAACAAAACAATATCCAATCAGAAAGCGAGATGATGGAAGACGGAATCATAACAAACGCAGTCATGGCGCAGCACAAAGTGAAATTGATGTGGACAGCAGAAATGGAGGATCAGCTTGTTGATAATTCCAACAAGTATTGTTGTTCCAACAACAAAATCATTCCAAACACAATCATCGCAATTTTTTCCTGCATATCGTTCGGCATGCTATAACAGTCCCAGCTTCTTTGCACTGGTCAAGCTACTTTTCAAAAGGGGAGTCATCTTGTGTGCAATGCTCAATTTGTCTCAGTTGGAAAAGATCTAAAATAAACTCTTATACAAACAGGTGTAGTGTTTCTTTCTTCATATATTTAAAGCTTTACTCATTCATTCATTATCCAAAAACCCAATATAATCACAGAACATACACCTGTATACAGAGATACAATTCATTCATGAGCTAGTATATACATGTAGGTATATCGAAATGTCCAACACAGCCCTCTGAGGCTCACGAACCCCAACAGTTCAGAAAATGAAAGAAACCAGTCTTATCTGTAATTTGAACATAGGTGCAAAGGTGGATAGTGATGAATTAGAAGGTTGTCCAACGCTTAGTTGTTTGGTGAGTCGTAAGGTTTCCCAGCAAACGAATCAGAAGAGTGCTTCAGTAGTATAAGCAGAGTGTTTGGTCATAAACACTTAGCAGTATCCACAGCTGATGAGCAATAGTTACATCCCAAACAAATCCTGTTTGAGCAGGAAACAAACAGTTTCTCAAACAGGATTGGGAACCAGTAATCAAACAACCTTGGAGGAAGCATCAAACAGACCTTATCACTTACTCTACTGCTTCCTGTTTTATCTCAATGTGCCCTCTTGTATCCCCCTAGTGGCTAGGAAAAAAATAGCACCCACAATTGAACTAAAAGAAACCCTGTGACAGGCGGTGACAAGAAGGTCTGTTTGATGCTGTTATAGACTGTTATAGACTGAAGTCTCGCGAGATTTTGCGAGATTTCCTGTGTTCACACTCAAGACACTCAAGTTGAAAATCTGTTTGTGTGGTGTGCTGTCTTTGTCACAACATGGCACACCACACACTATAGGAGCAAAACGGTTAAATCTAGTATATTTTGTCCTCATGTTTGTGGTCTATCACATTTTGAAAAACTTATAAGATGTAAAAAATGTTTTGGTGTGTACCCAGCATTAGGAAATGAGGGTTACATACGTAACCGAGACGTTCTTCTATGACACTGCTGCAAAAACCCTCTTTTAGAACCTTTATTTCCAAAAAGGTATAATTTAAATTGCACTTGAATGATCACCGGCATTAGAGACATTAAAGAAAATTATGTTCTCACATCTTCAACGTCCACCACACCGATTTGAGGGGACGAGAGGTCAATGCCGAAGGTCTTCTCCCAGTACGGCACCATCTGCAGGGATAGAGAGGAGTCAAAGGTCAAACCTCAGTTCATAAGATACAGTACAGTACTGGTACAATAGTTCATTGTGAAATGTCATATTTGTAAATGAGAGTTCACTCTTACTAAACTTTAAAAGATGGTGACAAAAAAAGATTGCCACCACCTTTTAAATTGTAATTGTGAGTACGCCATTTTTTTTCATAAGGGGGAATGGAGTTTTTTTAATGTTGAAATTACACTGCTCCATAAAAATTCCACACAGATGAATACAACTTATTTGACTGGCTCTAAAAAAGGTTTTTAGAGCTGATGTGTGCTACATACAGTAGCTTACTCATTAAACTCATTTAGTGGTCACTTTTATCCTATAGAGGGCAGCAGAGTCAAACAAAGATCGGCAGAGTGCCGAAGTACCTGCTCTCAATGTAATTTATAAGAGTTCATTACATTAGCATGAAATTTTAACAGCTGAACATATTATGTGTTGTATATTTTATATAATGTATTGTGTATGCCATTAAATTTATTTGAGGAATTATGAAAGTATGTATCCACTAAATCAACAATAGCACATATGACAAATGTAAAAATGACATGAAAAATATAGCTCTGTTCAGATCCTACAGAAAAAAAAAGAAAAGAAAAAAACCCCCAGCATTTTATCCAAGTTATCTTATGGATGTACTGTAAAAGGTACATCATTCAAAAACATGTTATTGGAGTGATCAAAGGTATATTTCATGTTTCTGGATACAGCATTATAGTGGTTTGTTATACCAGTGGAAAGTCGTCGGGATCAATCCAGATGATGCTTAAATCTGGGTTCTCTGTGTTTTCTTGAGCCACTTCCTTCAGGATCTCCAGGAACTCATAACCGTCTAGGAAAAGTCAACATTCAATCATTTAGAGTCATGAAAAGTCAGTATATGAAATCCTTCAAAAGGCTTATTATACTCAAATCAGTGTTTACCAGGGTCAGACTCCTCAGCAAAAGCAACAATGTGCTGTCCGTTAATATCATCTTCCTAAGGCCAACAGAAAACAGTAACGTTCATGATAATGATAATTACAGGTGTTACAGAAAATAAATGATAAGACATCAACATTTTCTGACAAATCACTGGATGCTGCCATAATGACTCTCCACTACCCTTTTCTAATTAAAAACCATTCTAAAAACCAGAAACATTAAACATTTAGATGTAAGATTTCAAACTGGGGTGCATTTTGAGACAACAATTTTTTTTTTAGGACAGTCAAAGATAACATGTACACTTAAGATATTAAATAAAAAAAACAATGTAACATAATAACTGTTACATTCACATTCATCAAATATATATATATTTTTTTTATAATAATTTGGTCTTCTTCCTAAAGACTGATCAGAAACCATGAGCCTAACTGACATTATTTTACTCTATTGACATAACTAGTTTATAATGGTGATAAAACATTTTAGATAGTTTTGTACACACACACACAAAATATTAATTTAGAAAAATGTAATTCTTCATAGTATCATACTTATTTTTTTCTCTCACATTAAATGGGTTTTTACTGCTGCATGATTGTTGTTAGGACCATGTGGTCAAAACCTTTTACAATGTCACTCCCTAAATAGGATGTCAGTAAGATCAAAACATAATTTATGAGAAAGACTCATATTGCACATAAATGGCAAATAAGATCAAATAAACTATTTTGAATTCCCATATAGACTTTGTTGAAGTTAGTTTTGGATAATGGGACTTTGTCTTACCCAGATCTCATACATGCTGTGGGCCTCCAATTTTCTCAGAGTTGGTCTAAAATAAATACAAAAATAAGTAACAACAAGTAATAATTTTTTTTTTTTTTTTTTCAAGCATCCTTCTGAGAGTACTTTTGAGGAAAAGTGTGATTTTTATTTAGTGTTTCTCCGAGTTCACCTGTCGTGTTCCTCAATGTAGCTAATGATGTCCTCCTCCATGTAGGGTTTGCCAGGGATGGTGACAGGTTTGCTCATGAAGGGCTCATAGAAATCCACTTCATTAATCTGCAGTTTTAATTTCTTAGCAATCTGGATACATTCAGAGATTCCACACACCAGACACAATGAATGAATAAAGGGCTCATTAAAGTAACCCTATTATGCTTTTGGGATGTTACCTTTGATAAAGCTGTTTGTGAATGTAAAAGGTTTCAAAGATCAAAGTGCAGATAAATGGAGATATTGTCTCCCAAAAGAAAGAACCGATTCTGAATTGCCTGAAATGAGTCGTCAGTAATTCCAATCATAAGCCCTGTCCCATATTGCACATTTTATGCACTTTCTTGTGGACTTACAAAGTGCAGACTCATGTAAGACCTCAAGTGTTTAGGGTGCCATTTGGGACAGCGCCTTACTTCCTGCTTGAACCTTTATAACAAATTTGCATAAAGCCAGCCAATGGTCTTTACTAGCTGCCTGTGAACAGCGTCTACTTTGACCGGCGACCTACTTTGATCGAGTTTGGTTCATGTTGTCGACATGTTGAGAAGATGCTTTCTGCGCTGTCAAAGCAAATCTACTTTGATGCACTTCCAAAGGATGAGAACTTGGGCTGGAATTGATAATATAAATTTCACTCTGTATTTGAGCTGCATGATTAGTAGTTAAAAGATCGCGATCTCGATTCAAACACCCACGCGATCTTATCCCTAAATGACAACAATTCGGCTATGTCTATTTAATCATTGGCAAGTATGATTACAGCGAACATTCAAATCTGTGTTGGCGCTGCCGCTGACCTAGTGAGAGCAGTTGTTATGTAGGCTATAGACATGAAACGGCTTCCCAGTCTTCTCAAACACATTATATTTCTGTTACAATAAATCAAACGATCACAGAACTACTGGAATAAAAGCTTATAACATTATATCGGATCTAAAAAGAGTAAATCACCTTTTGAAACTAACTTGATGCTTCACCGTGCAGCTCTACTCTGCATAAAAGTGCTGAGGAAGATCCGGAGCTGAAATTCAGATATGGGCATTTGGTTTCTGACTCAAGCTGTAAGCGGTAGGAACTTTTAAAATAGCAAAACAGGGATACTTTAAAGGTTTCTAGTCTGCTTTCAAGGGTTTATATTTTCAAATTTCATGTTTTCCTACTTAGGGACTGTTCGTTTTTTATTTAAGGGGCCACCGGAGGAGTTTTGAGATCTGTTGTCAAAAAAGACATGACCCTCCCTTCGCCAGCAATACATTTTTCTATGACCCTCCAAAATGATTGTGAAAAAAGGCATGACCCTCCCCGATAATTTATTGATTAGCCTACTTCTGTACTGGTTTGCGCTTGGCAAAGATGTTCAGATAGCCATTGTTTTTTTTTTTAACCATAAACTCTTGCTTTCTCATCTTACTAGGGCTGTAACGATAGACCAAACCTGATTCGGTTCGTATCACGATTTTTTGATTTTAGATTTGAAAACAAATGTTTTCGGTGCTGATGCGGTGTGACTCGTTCAACTTGTGGGTGGCGCTGCCAACTAAGCATATAAAACCTGTCACAAAGAACCGGCAAAAGTAATGATTATTAATATGTCAAATATAGCAAGGAGACATTTTAATTGTTTATTAATAAACAAGTGTTTTCTGTGTCGACTGCAAAGATGAAGTTGACGATGCGTCGCGATCTTCTCAGAACGCGCCAGAGAGAAATGCACATTTCATAAGCAGAAAGCAGTCTGTTTTCCTTCGTTTTGAATTGTTCTGTTTAAAAGTAGACATTTCAAGCTTGCTATATAGTTCTCAGGTCTGTGAGGCAAGTAGCATAGGCTACCCTACGCTGAGTTTCGGTTCATTTATGAGACAAGAGTCCAGTTCACTCGCCCGCGCCTCCGTGTCATGATTAGGCTATCTATTTTCTACTATATTTACTTCTTATTTATTAAATCCAGATGAAACATTGATTAAAATTAAGATACAATTAATATAAAAACGAAATTCACTTTAAAGAAAGGCTTTGTGCTTTCTGTTTGAGGTCTCTGTGAAATTTTTAAAGTCGCTTTCAGAGCAGTCATGTCCGTAATGGAGAACTGTCACGCCCGTAACATTGTTTTTTTTTTTTTCTTGGTTTTTTTTCACATAAATGCTAACACGAAAAAAAAAATATATATATATTTTATGTTCTGTGGAGGCCGATCTTTATTCATCTGGTGGGTATATATCTTTTGGTTTGCACAGTGTAATTTATAGAATTACTAAAAAATATTTTGCCACCTAAAAGTTAAAGATTTTTTATGTCACGTCACATGTGTATTTCCCTCATATTAAATATAAAACGCATGTGTAGACTGATATTTTTCTAATGTCTTGACTCCTTTCAGACGTTTCAAAATATTGGTATTAAATGCATTTTCTGACAATTTATATTTCAAGTTTTTACTGCAAATGTCACGTCCATAACACTGGAATCGCCCAATTTTAACTAATTTATCCTCAACTAGTTTTTGTGGTGTAGGTCTACGTATTTTATTATGTTAAATTAAATAATACTAATAGTGATTTAAAGATGTGGTAGCCCTACATCTTACACATCGTGGAAACAAAATAAATGGAAACTAAAATATGGTAGTATCGCGCTATCAGCGCACATTCTATCAGCTGCAGTTCTGGCGCCTCAGTCCCAATACTGTAAAACTCGACGTACGTTCACATCACATGTTAATGCAGTGGTAGAGTTACACTCACAGGACACTGTGCACTTATTCGCAATCACAAAAGTTCATTATTTGCTCGTGCTTTAAAGCTTTGCCGGGTAAACATTTCTTTGGCATTCTGTTCTGACATGATGCATTTTTTCTAAGCGCGAACTGAAGTGCGCCGCACACGCACAGTCAAACAGCTCCAAACTGGATTTTTGTTGGGTCAGACCCATCTGATATCGAAGGGGGGCTGATAACGCGAGATCAACATGGAGCTAAATGGGAAAAAAATAACACCAAATAAGCCACTTTGAAATGTTGCTGTTTTCATGAATATAAAAGTTGGATGACCCTCCCCTCAACAAAGAATAAAAAGACATGACCCTCCCCTATTTTCCTCCGGTGGCCCCTTCCATAAATACCGAACGGTCCCTTAATCCTAATAATAATTTGAATGTGTGTTGTGTTGAAGCCGACAGTCTTGTGGGAAGCTCTGTGACACAGCAGCATTTATTTGAAATGTAAATCTTTTGTAACATTATACATTTCTTTACTATCACTTTTGATCAATTTAAATTAAAATTTTAATATTTAAAATTTTAATTGAGATTTTTACTTGCTCTTTAAGCATACTTTAATTACTTGTCATTTAATAAATGGGGTGTGCAGATACAGGCATCAAAGTCACATGTCAGTTTCCCTTTGTAAATGAATGAATGAATGAATAAATTAAATGAATGAATGTGTGAAAGCACCTACTTTTGGCTCAAAGGTGGCAAAGAACTTGATGAAGGGATGAAATTCCTCAGCTGCATCATCATACTCAATGAAGTCTGAGAAATAAAAAATTTGGCATTAAGGAAATTGCTTGTTAAAAATGAATTCAGAAAAAAGTATAACCTAAGCTGGAATCATATCTTGAAATGATCTGGAACTTTTATCAGTGTTTGTACATGGCAAACACTCAATGGCATACTAACGTGAAGATTTCTCGCTCTTGAAGTAGCCCATGAGTTTAATGTCCTCCTCGATGTTATGAAAGCCTTTGAGCTCTCTGTCATTACTGATGATCTCCACTGGCTCCTCAATCACCTGATAGAAGAACTACTGAATTACCAGTGACATTTAGGTGTGTGGTCTATAATCATGATGTATAAAGCACTCACATCATAGAGGAATTCAAGCAGCGTGTCGGCTGCCAATTCTCCATCGTACTCTATGATCTCATCATCAGCGAAGATGTAGATGCTTTCCACCTCCAGCATGCCTGCAGAAAATAAGTGTCTGATAAATGTTTAAGAGGCGATAGATGGATTGGCTCATTCAACAGATAATAGATGGTCTGGATACTATATAAACATTTGTGCAAAATGATTTGCCCAACATGGTCTTTATTTATCAAACAATGATAGCCCTAATTTTACTTTTAAAATCAGAAGACAATGTTTTAATGCTTTAATGTTTAGGATAAGAGTGTTGTTCTAGTAACAAAAATGAATATTGATCAAGGAACATGTTCTACTTGTGCAAATTGCATTAAAGAAACAGATCCTTCAACTACCGTGACCGGGAGGGGACGTGTTCGGCTCAATTCCTAGTTTTGTCGTGGCCACGACATATAAACTCATGCGGAACATGATAATATGTTGTGGCCACAAGATATTATTTCGTGGGAATGTCATATTAACTTGTGGGAGCGTAATAATAAGTTGTGGCCATGAGATAATTTTGCAGAGGTAACAACAACCTTATGTCGTGGCCACGCGATGTTAAGTCATATTATGTTAAGGGAATGATCGATTTTTCTCATGGCCATGACTTCTTTATGCTGAGGGAATGACATATATTTCTCATGGCCACGAGTTAAATGCATAAACAACCTGTGTGATCAATGGCTCTGGATAGGCCTATAATCAATTATTGATGAAAGTATATGTAAGAACATAAAATATAAACATAAAAAGGCCTACAAGAAATCATTTTTATCCATCCGATCTCACAGCATTTTAAATCCATTCACTGATCGTTTCTTTATTTAAGTGAACTTCCCGTAAAATTTCTGTGCACCTATAAAAAAGTCATAAGCCTATAATCAAAGGTTTACTTGCATGACATTGAGCATTTATAGTATTTACAAAACATTGGCTATAATGGTACTTTATAAAATGGTTAGTTCCAGTAATGATGTTAGTTCCAGTGACACTACAATCATTAAAGAACTAGGCGGTGGATTGTGTAGAAAGCTACAAATATCTTGGAACAGTCATAGGTTCTAAATTGACTTATGAAAATAACTGTGAGACTCTCTATGTAAAAAGAGACATCAGCATGTTTTGCCTCAGAAAGCTGTCCAGATTTCACATTGTTAAATCTATGATGATGACCCTTTTCTATCTGGCTTATATTGAACAGGTCTTGTCATTCTCCCTTGTGTCGTGGTTTGATAATTTGTCTTTGAAGAAAAAAAAAAAAATGAAGTGGGCTAGTAAGATTATAGGTGAACCACAACTTAACCTAGCAGGTCTTTACTCCAACCAGCTACAGCTTAAGGCAAGTTTTATTATAAGAGATTGTTCCCACCCTTTACATGCTAAGTTTCAACTCCTCCACTGGTTTGTGGCCCAAAGGTGGAGAACTAGACAATATAGGAATAATTTTGTACCTGCAGCTATATAATTAATAAATAAAAATAGCAGGAGATGAGACTCTTTGCTGTGCATGGCACTTTATGTATTTTAGTTTTTTATACTTTTGGATTTTTTTTATATTTTATTTGTTTAAAATTTTTATGGATTGTTTGAAGTATGGATTACTGAATCTCCTGTCTGCGCAACAAATGTACCCTTTGGTACTAATAAAGACACCTCGACCTTGAGTTCTTGATTCTGATTGACGACTGATTTATTCACGATAAAGCACGGTTATGACCACTTCACCCAATGGTATTTCCCACAGTTTCCGAAGTGTGGAGGGAATATTACTGTATTTAATAGTTTTCGGTTTAATTCATGATACTATATGTCCATCAGTCCAGAGTTATATGGACTATATAATAAGGTCCCATTTTAACATTAGTTTTCTGTGATACAGAGCATTTATTTGCATTTGTTGTTCACTAACAGCGTATACTTCAACAGACTGATGGCTACTGGAAACCAAAGGTAAGAATTGTATTACAGGCTGTAAATGGAAGATTATGTATTTCAGATGCATTCATAGGATGGGATTAGAGATTACCTAGCTTCTTAGCAACAGCTCTGTCTTTCTTTGAATCCACCAGGCCGAATCCAATGTCCTCATCCTCAAGATCATCAAGCACCTGGGCGGCAAGCTGCAGGAACAGCAAAGAGTTTATTGTAACATATACAAATCTACATCAGAAACATAGACTACACACAGAGCGTTCAGTCCTTTACTAATTGCAAAAACCTTTAAGAGTAGGCCATTCAGCACTACAGCCATAAAACACAACCACAACCTCTCTCACACTCAATATACTCAAAGCCTAAACGAGACACAAGGCCATCAATGCAAATGCCAAGTTTGCTGCCTTTGCACCTTCTAAATCTGTATGAAATAGGACCTAGAGAAAGACAAGAGATCTGACCAATGCAGAGTCTGATCAGGCATGTCAAAGACTGGACACATAGACACAGGTGCAAATGTATGTATGCTGTTGCTCAGGTCAACCACATACATAAACATCAAGAGAAAGACCAGTGCACACTATGATTCTCAACACAACATAAGCATGTGACCATTTTATAAGTTCAGCTTGTATACACACATGCTTGAAATAAGTGCATAAGTAAACATAATAGTAACATCCATTAGTTACATTAAACTAATAAAAATATCATAAATAACTATTTACCTTCAGGCGGATAACTACAATCTCAGTCGCACTGAAATGTCATTCAATAAACACTGAACTAATACATTTGTATTGAACAGCTGATTATTATATCTAATTCCTCCTCCTGTCAGCTTGATCAAATACCTACATACTTACTTACTCAAACACTTTTTGTACCAATCCGTCACACATTTTAAGTCCAATGCAGATGAAAATGGGCGAGGTAGTTCAAAATAGCATCATGGTTTGCTAAATAAAGTAAAACAAATATCCAAAAGGGTGCAAACAAAACGAAACTGCAAACAAAATGGAGGCAGATTTGAATGCCAGTTTACATTCAGTTGTGGAGGATTTCTCTCCACCGGACTCCCCCACCGTTACCCTCCCATGAAGGATTTTTTATTGAGGAGCCCGGCGACGAGAACGAAGACGAGTAGCTAAATTTTCAGGCAGGAATCAGCCCATTTTTATATGAGCCTCCCGCGAAACGAGACAAACACCGATAGCCGCACCCTCATCGGCTCTGGCCGCACCCTTTCGCCATGGCACGTGACCGAAAGAGAAGAGAGGTCGTTTTGAGGGGGGAGGGAAGGGTAATGTATTTGATTAAAGATTATAAGGGTACATGAATTGAAAAAAAATAATGAAGTGTACAGATAAATCATTTATAATAAACACTACAACATTACATATAAAAAGAAGATTTGTCAAATTTGATTTCATGCCGACTTTAAGCTACGGTCAGACTGTCAGTTCAAAGACTATTTTTGTGCATATCCGATTGAAATCTGATCAGATTTAGCAAGTGTGAATGACAAAAAAAATCACATGAAATGCAAAATCTTATTCAAATTGCATTTCTGGAAGTCTGTTTCAGTCTGACTGCTCTCACTGGATGTCTCGTGGTTTGTGTGACTTTCTCATAAGGGAGCCTGGTGGAGCCAGAAGAACAATGGACACAGGTGAAGTTGAGGGGGCGAGCAGCCAAGGCGGACCCGACTGGTCGATGAGCCAAGGTGAAGCTGAGGGCTCCACCTTGAGATGAGGCAGAGCCAGGGAATCGCCACAACACTGAACAGATTCTGGGTGAGGAAACAGTCTTGGTGTTGGACTGAACCAGTGGCAACGAAGACAACTCTATGCTGGACAGGAATAGTGGCGACAAAGACAAATCTGTGTTGAATGGGACTAGTGGTGACGAAGATAACTCAGAGCAGGATGGTCCCACCAGAGGCAGAAGAGGTTCGTGAGCGGGAATCGATCAGTCATTCCCACTGGCACAGATGTTATGGCCGGTCCATGGAAACTCCCCATTGGGGCAACGTCAATGGAAGCGATATCCATATGTTTTGGGTCTGGTTTTTTGTCACGCTGTAGTGGATGTAGTAATCGCATGATGCAGAAGAATCCGATACTCAGATTAATGCTTCCTCATTCCCTCGTTCTTCTTTCCTCCAGGAAAAAAACCCCAGAAACCTATCGAACTCAGCCATCTTGAAGGGCATCTCAATTCTCCATTTGCACCCCAAGGAGGTGATGAACGAGGAGTGAGAAAGCTTCCTGAGGAGTAATGAGAGAGGATACACTTCCCTCGCATCCTAAGGGGGTAGAGCTAGGAAGCGAGGAAAGGAAACGAGCAAGCACAAATTAGAAATGAGAAGTACCTAAAATATCCTCTTCCATTTCCTCCAAAAATTCAGAGGCCAGCTGCAGCTCACTCTCAGTGACAAGAGTTTGGGTGGGGTTTTCCTCCATGCACTTGTACTCCACAAGCAGTCCCACAGCAGTGTATCTGGCAATGTATCTCACACTCCATGTGAGCCATGGGAGACGGCTGGCTGGGCTCTGGGGCTGGAGTGGGGCTGGTGACATCCTCCTTGGGGCAGATGTTGAAAGCTGATTCATTGTTCACCAGCACCCACTCCACAAATGCAAATCTCTTCGGGGACTAACACCAGGCAGGTGTTCCTTGGATTGTTGGATTGCTCGCTAAGGCTAGTATAATAAAACACACAAAGCGAGTGAGCGAGTGATCGGGAGAGTGCGCGAGGCACATCAGATCTAAATAGTCCTTGGTGTGGTTCTCTAATTATTGCTCATTCTGCTCTAGGCTGAGTTGGACGGCGGGTAAGGCCATAGTAAGGGGAGAGGAAAAGGAAAAGAACGCAGCAAAAAATCCTTTCTGTTATAGGTCCAGTTTTCTGTCACGTTTTAAGTCCAGTGAAGATGAAGATATAGTTCAAAATAACAGCGTGGTTTATTAAATAAAGCAAAACAGATATCTAAAAGGGTGCAAACACAACTAATTAGTTAGAACAAGCTAAAAAAAACTCCTGGATTGACAGAACTCAAAACTCATTCATTTACAATATGTTTTTGTCACGTGTCAGTGTATGTTTGGACTGTCAGTTTGTGTTTTGATTTGTTCCTGTTTTCCTTTGTTCTTTTCCTGCCACTCCTTCGTTTCCATGGTTACGTCATTATCAGTTCAGTTGTATCACCTGTTTTGTCATCATCGTCATCTGTATCACCTGTGTTCTGTTAATCAGTGTAATCTGTGTTTGTATTTAAGTTCTGTCTGTTCTGTCAGTCTTTGTCTGATCTCTGTTACATTTAGTGAATGTTGCTACCTGTTCTGATGTCCTGTGTTTAATTACATTAAACCTTCGTTTTGGAAAATATATCCTCGTCTCCGTCTGCCTTCCTGCAACCACCTGTGACAGAAGATCGGACCAGCCCATATGGAAGACAGGGCTATATTCGTCGCCATTGCTCAAGAGAGCACAGAATTTTTCGCCTTTGTGGTGAATTTTGT
The DNA here is from genome assembly GCA_021554675.1 of Leuciscus idus. Taxonomy (NCBI): domain Eukaryota; kingdom Metazoa; phylum Chordata; class Actinopteri; order Cypriniformes; family Leuciscidae; genus Leuciscus; species Leuciscus idus. The sequence goes on along the minus strand of CM038622.1, from coordinate 53,187,218 downwards.
TCGCCGAGCCGTCATTAGCCCCCTCGACGATGAAACCCTCAAGCTGCTCTTCTGGATTGTCCCTAGACCTGTTCCTGCCCCAAGAACTGTTCATGTTCCTAGACCTGTTCTTGCCCCAAGCACTGTTCCTGTTCCCAGACCTGAGTCTGTCCCCAAGCCAGTATCTGTTCCTGAGCCTGTATCTGTTCCCGAGCCTGAGCCTGTATCTGTTCCTGAGCCCGAGCCTGTTCCCGAGCCCGAGCCTGAGATGGTTCCTGGGCCTGTTCTTGAACTCCCACCCAGCCTCCCTCTCTCACCTCCTCCCATTATAATCTCCTCATCCACGCCTCCACTGCTTCCTGTCAGCCCCTCAGCTCACCTTTATTCCACCATCAGGGATGTGGGGTCGCCGCGCGTCTGCCAGTTTCCAGCTCCATCACAGTCGGTGAATCACCGATCTCCACGACCAGGACTCCACCTCGGCCCATCGGTCCATTAGCTCTACCTTGGCTCTCACCTCCCTCATCTCCACTGTGGTCCATCAGTCCACCAGCTCCGCCGGGCTCCCTCGTCCCTCCGGCTACGCCTTGGTGGTTCGTCGGCCTGCCCTCGCCTCGGGACTACACTCCTCTGGCTTCGCCTCGTCCCTTTGTCCCTCTGGCTCCGTTGGGCTCCTCACTCCCTCCAGCTCCACCTTGGTCCTCTGTCCCTCCGGCTCCACCGCGGCCTTCTGGATCCCTGCCTGCGCCTCAGTCGCCAGAGCCGTCGGCATCGCCATGTCCCTTGGGATCCTCAGCATCGCCTTGGTCCGTCGGCTCTCTGGCTTCATCCGGATATCCTCTTCCACCTGCTCCGCCTCCGTCAGTCGGCCCCCTAGAGTCGCCTGCCCTGCCTCCACCATGCTCCTCCCTCCGCCTGCTCCGCCCTGGCCGCCTGCACCGTCTGCTCTGCCCTGGTCCCTCCTGCCTTCTGTCTGCCCTTCGTCCTCCTCCTGAGCCCCCTCCCACCGCAGTTGGTCTATCTACGGCACGAGGACGTGCCTACTGGGAGGGGGGAGTACTGTCACGTGTCAGTGTATGTTTGGACTGTCAGTTTGTGTTTTGATTTGTTCCTGTTTTCCTTTGTTCTTTTCCCGCCACTCCTTCATTTCCATGGTTACGTCATTATCAGTTCAGTTGTATCACCTGTTTAGTCATCATCGTCATCTGTATCACCTGTGTTCTGTTAATCAGTGTAATCTGTGTTTGTATTTAAGTTCTGTCTGTTCTGTCAGTCTTCGTCCGATCTCCGTTACATTTAGAGTGTGTTGCTACATGTTCTGCTGTCCTGTGTTTAATTACATTAAACCTTCGTTTGGGAAAATATATCCTCGTCTCCGTCTGCCTTCCTGCAACCACCCTTGACAGTTTTATTAACTTATTGTTTAATTTAATTTTCAAATCCTTATTTTGGCTATTGTATGTTACATGATCATCTGACTGCCTTTTGTTTCCTAATTGTACATCTGTATTATGTGTTTTGTCAAATGTATGTAAAGTGTTCTTGAGTTATTGAACAGTGCTATATAAATAACTTATTATTATTACTTATTTTAATGTGTTGACTTGCATATTAAAGCACATTTAAAGGTCCCCTATTATGCCCCTTTTCACAAGATGTAAAATAAGTCTCTGATGTCCCCAGAGTGTGTATGTGAAGTTTTAGATCAAAATACCCAACAGATCATTTTTTACAACATGTTTAAATTGTCATTTTTTGGGGCTCAGAAAAATGCGCTGTTTTAGTGTGTGCCCTTTAAATGCAAATAAGCTGCTGCTGCACGACACAGGGGGCGGAGCTTCATGAGCTCGTGCTCAGTCTCAGGACAATTTCATCTCACGGAATGATGATAATAATATCAGAAACTCTCAGTAACGGTGTTCATTTCGACCCGGAGTCGGACAATAATGCCTACAGTCAGAGTGCTGTATAGAGATGGAACAGGTATAGTTTAGTAGTTTAATTACGGTTATAACGTATTTGTCATCTGCTTGTATGTATCCACTATTAATAGCCTACAAGTCTGCTGTTTCGGACCAGGTCCGAATGATGATCAAACATATACTGATGAGTTTAATAAAGTTTATTGTACATAACACAAAAGATGAAGCGTCAGTTTTACTTCAGAAAATCACCGTAAGAGCTGAGTAAAGTTATAAGTTATAAGAAGTGCGCAAGTACATAAACGAATTTCGGTAGAGTTGAGGGAGCATTTTCTTTAAAAACAAAATAAATCCACCTCGTCTTCAGCGGCTGCCTCAGATTTCGGGAGTAAATAGAGAGAGCTATGTGGATTAATACATCCAGCCACACAACACCTACAACGCTTGGGAGACATTCTCGTCAGTGCAGCAGTTGTGAACTCGATCAGGGCGGGTCTATGTTAGAACGGCAGTGTCTGTCAACACTCGTGGGCGGGGCCTGTGCTAGTGACGTCACTAAAAGAGCATTCTGAAAACAGGTCGTTGGGAGACACTGCTGATGATTTATGGGGATTCATAAAAAAGGAGTGAGTGGATTTTTATCACTATTGGGTGGTTGTGTACACACACTGCCAACACACATTTATGTCCAAACAGCATGCAAAAGTGAATTTTGCATAATAGGGGACCATTAAAATATGTGAATAGTGTGTTATTCATTATTACATTTAAAGTTGATATATTTTAAAAGGTTAGTTCACTCAAAACGTCTCAGGTTACGCATGTAACCATGGTTCCCTGAGAAGGGGAATGAGGTGCTGCGTCCCCTGGAGGGAGCTATGGGGAATGCCTCCGGCGTGACCGGTGTCTGAAGCATGAGTCTAAACACGTCCCTAAGGTGCACACCAGCAACGAGATCATAGACCGGAGCTTCTCAAGAACGGAGGCCTCAAAAGTGTGACTCTAAAGAGAGGAAGCCTAACTATGTTCATATTCAGGCCAGCTTCCAAGGAGGCTCACAGAGAGCCTAACGCTCTGAAGATCTGTTCAAGACAGCCCTGAAGAGTGAAGGCCTCAAACAAGAGGCCTAGCAAACGTTCCAACCCAAGGGCAGTATTGAGAAAGCTCAGAAAAAGCTATAAACTCTAACTGTCCCACAAAGCTCTGAAAAAGTGAAGGCCTCAATACAACGACTCTTGTAATGAGAGGAGGCCTGACAAAACTCCACACGAAGGTCAGTAGCTAAGGAAGCTCCTAGAGAGCCTAACAATCTGACATACTACCCTACCGCCTAGCCGAGCTCTAGGAGCGGAGGCCTCTGTATGACGACTCTCTAAATCGAGAGGAGACTTAACAATGCCCCACACTCAGGACATCTTGCAAGGAGGCTCACAGAGAGCCTACAACCCGCAATTGCTATCCTAGCAGTGCTCTGGGGAGCGGAGGCCTCAATAAGATAATTCTCTCTAGCGAGAGGAGGCCTAGTGACACTCGCAGCAAACAAGGAGGATCACAAAAAGCCTAACAACTTAGCAAACATTAGCCGAGCACTAGGGGAGGAGGCCTCAGCATGACAACTCTCTAAATCGAGAGGAGACCTAATGACACCCCATGCTCAGTATATCTTGCAAGGAGACTCACAGAGAGCCTACAACTCGCAATTGATAATCCTAGCGGAGCACTGGGGAGCAGAGGCCTCAATAAAGATAACTCTCTCTAGCGAGAGGAGGCCTTAGAATGCCTGCGGTAGCCAAGGAGGCTCACAGAGAGCCTAACAACTTAGCAAACTGCCTGGCCAAGCTCTAGGAGCCGAAGCCTCAACATGACGACTCTCTAAATCGAGAGGAGACCAAACCATGCCCCACAGAGATCCTAACAACTTAGCAATAGGCTGAGCTCAGAAGATGGAGGCCTTATAATAATGTCTCTCTCTCTCTCTCTCTCTCTCTCTCTCTCTCTCAATGCTGCCCCAGGCGGAGCTCTAAGGAGCAATTGCTATAAAAGTAGAAGCCAAGGAGGCTCAAAGGGAGCCTAACAACTTGACAATACTGCCTACTAAAAAGCAGGAGCCTCAAAAGATGATTCTCATAACGAGAAGAAGCCTAACAATATTCCAGAGCTAAGAGACAGATAAAGAGGCTCAGAGAGCCCAAAACCGCTTCCTGAAGAGGCTCTGTGGAGCCTAATCAATTCGATCCGGATGCAGGTGAAGCTCAAAGAGTGGAGGCTAAAATAACTTTCTATAGCGAGTGGAGTCCCATGGTCCTAAAGACACTGGCCAAGGAGGCTCAAAAGCCTGACAACTCAGCATTACTGCATGGTGGAGCTCTGCGGATGGAGGCCCCCACATGACAACTCTCTAAAGCGAGAGGAGGCCTAGCAACATCCTACACTCAGAACAGCTTACCAAGGACTACTTGATGACGCTTTCTGAGCAGAGCTCTAGGAAGCGGATGCCCAAAAATACTTCCATAAAATAAACAGTCAGGGAGGCTCCCGGAGAGAATAACTACCTGACAGAACTATCAGAACATTAGCTATTAACATGAGAGAAAGTGAAAACCTGAGCAAAAACACTACTCATTGGTGAGAGGGCATAACATGCTCCATAGAAAGCAGTAACTATGGAGGCTCACTGAGAGCCTACTACTTAGTAAACTGTCCAGTGTCAGACAATGCATTCACAACCAGCCTCTAATGCCAAACCATCAGTAAGGCAGATGTTGGAATAAAAACATACTGCCAAAAACATCATAGGTCCAGCTTCAGGGTCAGATGTAAAAGTGTGTCAGAGTCCCACCTGACCTCAGTCAGGAGACGGGCCAGCCCCCTTTGTGGCTTGAGATGTAGATCTGGACCGGCGTGGTATAAAGGTCTTAAAAGTTGTGGAGTGTGCCTCCAAGCGCAGGCGAAGCTGGTGCATTGAGGATATTTTTTTTTGTTCTCCCCGATGTTGGACAGGTTTACCCAGAGATGTCTCTCCATAGCTACCATGGATCGACCGATCGCGGCGGCAGACAGTTTCCTGAAGACAAGAAAAAGGATGACGTATTTCACAGGTGCCCTTTTCTACTCAAGGTTGCACCAATGGTGACGTCATAGGCTGCCACCTGTCAATGTCATGTCCATTGTCATGTTTAGACTCATCCTCGTAGCGCCCTCTAGGGGATGCAGTGAGAGTTCCCTTTTGAAAGGGAAATGAAAATTGTGTTGTTAATTACTCACCCTCTTGTCATTCCACACCCATAAGACCTTTTTTCATCTTCGGAACACAAATGAAGGTATTTTTTATCAAATAAGAGAGCTTTCTGTCCCTCCATTGTCCCTTTCTGTCCCTCCATCCCTCCAACGCAACATACACAAAACAAACAAAGCACTTGCGTTGCTTCATTAAATTGAGGTTTAAACTACTGGAGTCACATGGATTACTTTAATGATGTCTTTCCTATCGTTCTGGACCTTGAATGTTTAAGTTGCGTTGCTCCCAATGGAGGGACTGAAAACTCTCGGATTTCATCAAAAATATCTTAATTTGCCTTCCGAAGATGAAAACAATAAATCAGCACACAAATGTCAAAGTTACAGCACTCACAACAAGACACTTGAGCTTCATTCCGCCATATTTTTGCTACATCAGAGTTTGTCCCCATCTTCCTGAATGAAATCAACAAGGCTGTGTTTAACACAGCTCATGATGTAGAGGTTGGGACGTGGTGACAAGCTAGAGGGTGAGCAGCACATTCAAAAATAAATAAATAAGTGGACGGATGCATTAATGGCAGCAGCAGGTCACTTGTCTCTGCCTCACAGGAAGTGCTATCCTGTAAAAACTCACTGCGACATCTCTCACCGGCCACATCCAACACGTCTGAAGGAGCATCATTTGTTCTTTCCATGGTTCTTACAAACCACTCATTTGTCATAAAACACCTTTAGAGTGGCTCTAGTGAGGGGGGAAGGATGCTATTCAGATATTTTGGATGAAGCTTTAGTGATAAGCCAGACTTGAGAAACACAGAGATAGAGAGAACAGAACAAAACAAAACACAATCATTTGAGGGCTTGAACATACCTGGTAGGTCAAGGCGGCAGGGCTTGTTAGCAACTGCAGAGAAAGGTCAGGTGACTTTAGATTTGAGCATAAAATAACTAACAGAGCATAAAATAAACTATTCTTGCTCTTAGTCACAGTTAAAGATTTAAAAAATAATTTATTTTAGAAATGAGAGAAATTGCTTTGTACAAGCCTCTCTGGACCCCTGCACTTCTGTTCTGTTATTTTGTCTCAGCATGTCAACAGATGTTCAGAAACTAATTCAAACAAACAACCCAGGCTGGAAATACGTGACTGCTAAAACGTATAGGCCTACCTACACACACATTTCACTGCAGTTTACAGCTGAAATAAACACAAGTGGGCAGTAAAACAAAAAACAAAACAAAACAATTGTATTTATTTTCACACAAAATTATGATTACAGGTACAGATAATCATCGATAAATACATTTTAGCAAGGTTCCTTGCACAATCAAAATACTAAATAATAGTGCATGATTTGTAAACAGAAATGTTTATGTTTGTACCACACAATCAACTCCATATGTGCACTCTACTCACACAGTGAGTACACACAGTACTCATAAAAGAGTAGGCAAAAAGAACCCAGATGACCTACTACTTCTGATGAGATTCTGAAGTGCGCATCCGATGGACACTTTACTATCCCATGAGGCCACAGGAGAGGATTTGTGAATGGCAGTGAAGCACACAACTGACGCTGGTAGGACACGTGACAGTGACAACATGGCGACTGTAGTACATTCATATTCATACTATAAATGACGTCACCATTGGTGCGACTGTACTACATACTTTTTTAGGGCTCGCAAAGTAAGCACTTATTAAGAATAAGCGTTTCACTTTTTTTTTTTTTAACACATTCTATTGACTATAAGGGACGTTGCACCTACATCTACTAACTCTCATTAGAGTGTAAGTAGAGTATTAATAGACTGGTAGGGTTAGGGTTAGAATAAGTTGACATACTTGCAAAGTTACTTATAGTCAGTAGAATGTCTGTTGGAGGACAATCACAATCAAGAGTTAGCAAATATTAAGCAGACAGTCTACTAATACTCTAATAGGAGCACTCTAAAAACTAATTCAGAGGACCTTTAGTCATTACTTAAATATATATATTGTTGTGAAATAAAAAATCAAGTTCTGAGATGCTGTTAGACTTTTTACTTGTAATTGTTATTTTATTGAGCTGGGATGACACACAAATTATGCCTATTGATTCAATATACTATCATGACTTGTCAGAGTTGAACATTTTCAGTTAATCAAAAATTAATTTAATTTTAAGTTCTGTTAATGTAAAAAACAATTTGATGACGTGTAAACGGTCCACAGTTTCCTTGCGCATGTTTAAGGCCAGAGGAGTGTGGCCACAGCTGAAACTCGCTGAAGCGTAATGTGGTGAATGGTAAGTAATTTTATGCTTACACATATTCGCATTCGCTCAGGATTCTGTTGGTGATAGCCTACTGTAACCGAATACCGAAATCTGGAAGTCCTTACTCTGAAATTTGAGCAGTGTTGATAGTATACGTTAGTCTGTGTGCCGAGGTTAAGTTAGCTAGTTGCTGTAGCCTGTCACTGATTGAGTATAGCTAACATTATACTATTTGTTCAGATACTTTGCTCAAAACAAGTCGGAGTTATGTAGGGCCCTATGAATTCCGTTTTAGTTTTCCAAATTTCGTTTTTATTGTTTACAATTGTGACAGGCGCCCGCATGTTACTGAGAGAACGAGCAGAGAGAGAGATACACCCTCCTCCGGCCGCGCGCGCGCATTCTCATAGTCTTCAAACTGTCTTGCTCTCCCTCCCTCGCGCATATTAACGTTAATCAAAATTGATATTACCATCAAAATCAATAGAGAATTGACACCATGGTAATAGGTCGGAAGTCCGAAGTTTCACGTTAAGCATTCAGAGATTTTTTTTCTCCGAGTTACCGCTGGGTGTGAATTGTACTAAAATAACGTTGCCTTATCTTCTCTGAAAAGCGTTCGGCACATTCAGCTGACGAACGAAACCTATCCAGTGATGAAATGTTTTCTGTGTTCAAACTTCACAGAGGCAATTTATGAGATCAATGTAGATCGGAGGAGAACAAAAAAGTGTTGGCTGATTTTTATTGACAGATTGTCACACTCTACAGCCAATGATATGGCGTTATTTTTATGTCAAAAGTTATGAGCGTGTAAGACATGCTCACGAGCACATTATGTTATTTCACACGCGTAAAAATGAACCTTCAGCTGGCATGATAAAAGTACTCGCGCACAAATTCAACAACCGAGAGGTGTACAGGTAGCTGCAAGCGAGCGCCTGGCATACTCTCATAGGTTAACTCTGCTTGTACAGTGGAATCCTGCTCGCGCGCAGCGGGCTTCTGCTCGCGGAGTGCTGTTTTGCTCGCGCAGTGGATTTCTGCTCGCTCAGCTGATTTCTGCTCGCTCGAGTCTACATGACTTTTGACAATTTGGGGGCGGAAACCAAGGAGGGCACTGACCCTCTTATGATTGGTCACTTTCATCATGGAAAATCTTGGGAAATCCTAACCCCGCCCACCTTCTGACGCAGCGCGCGTCACTCAGCTCGCTCTGCTACTCCAGCTATCTCTGTGTATATTTTAGACAACGAAATATGTGATAAAACACCATACTAACTATTTTCGTTTTCATTTAAAGAAATCTTAAACATGATAGCCACACAAATGTGGTTCAGGCAACGCGTATTGATTATATTCACTGCACATAACGTTTGCCTATTTATAAAAAAAAACAAAATATAAAACACAAACCTGCCTCTTTTCGTTTTAAATATAATATAAAACCATTAAACATTTTAATATGGTCCAGGCAATATGTGCATTTGTACCAAACAACAGATTTTGCAGTAAACAACAATTTTTTACATACAATTATTACAATTTAAAATGACAAAACTCAACCCAGTCTCTTTTTGTTAAATTTCAGTTTTTATCAATAATAGCCATAATATTTTTTTAAAAGCGCTGACTTTGTATGTTTGACTGAATTGTTTGCTTTATTTGTATAGCTTCTTATAAAAGGTATAAGAAGCTATACAAATAAAGCAAACAATTAAGTCAAACATACAAAGTCAGCGTTCTAATCTAACCATACAACGGTAAAGATAAATAGCTTATATGTATAGCTTTATTTGTATAGCTTCTTATAGAGCCCTGCACGGGCCTCAAAATAGGCCCGAGCCCGGCCCTATTTTTTTTTTTTACAGCGGCAGCCTGCCCTATTTGCAGCAATTAAAATATGTCCGTTTTGTTCGTTATGCTTCTTTTCTTTTCATTTCTTTATTAAGTTAATTTAGACAAATGTTTGGAGCATTAAAAAAAATAAAATAAATGACGACCAAGCAAGCCGAGCCAACAGCGAGTAAAACATGTTTGATCAATTTAGCCTCTCAAATCAACGCTAATACTTTACTTGGCTACAATAAAATCCATAGATATAAAACACTTCAAGCATATCACACAGACAGTTAGTTTAATGTTTATTTATTAAACCACAGTGAGTATTTTTTTTTTTAAATACTGAGGCAGGCTCAGGTTGCTCGCAACAGCGCTCGCAAACGAAATGAGCAATAGCCAATCTAAACAAATTAAATTAAATAAATAAAAAACAAACTTGCAGGTTATCTTACCTAAAAAATGCACCACAGAACATGGCCATTCTTTTTTCCAGTAGTTTCCAACAGTTAAACGGAAATAAAGTCCAATCAAACGAAAAGTTAGAACAGTCTCTTAAGAGCATCGTGGAGAAAAAGAATAGCATCCACAGTGGAAGATTTTAACCCAGTCCTCTCTTCTATCACTCTGCGATTTTTCTCTTAATATTCTCCATTATTTGCACATGAGGTGAATCGTTGGTTGCGCTGACGGGAAACCTTCTGTGTGTGTGTGCGTGCGTGCGTGCGTGAGACTGTCATCAATCATATGTCAGTGTAATTTTACGATTATGAAAGTTATGAGGTTATTAAATGTCTTTCTATGTTTGTTTTTCTATCGTCGACGTCAACTTCTCATATTTTTTTAATTAATGTCTAAAAATATAAAAAGAAGGATAACCCAAAAAAGGCTCGGGCTGAAATGCAGGGCTTTAGCTTCTTATACCTTTTACTTATACTTTTATAATGGCTAATATTGATAAAAACTGAAATTTAACAAAAAGAGACTGGGTTGAGTTTTGTCATTTTAAATTGTAATAATTGTATGTAAAAATTTTAAAAACTGTAATGTTGTTTACTGCAAAATCTGTTGTTTGGTACAAATGCACATATTGCCTGGACCATATTAAAATGTTTAATGGTTTTATATTATATTTAAAACGAAAAGAGGCAGGTTTGTGTTTTATATTTTGTTTTTTTTTATAAATAGGCAAACGTTATGTTCAGTGAATATAATCAATACGCGTTGCCTGAACCACATTTGTGTGGCTATCATGTTTAAGATTTCTTTAAATGAAAACGAAAATAGTTAGTATGGTGTTTTATCACATATTTCGTTGTCTAAAATATACACAGAGATAGCTGGAGTAGCAGAGCGAGCTGAGTGAGGCGCGCTGCGTCAGAAGGTGGGCGGGGTTAGGATTTCCCAAGATTTTCCATGATGAAAGTGACCAATCATAAGAGGGTCAGTGCCCTCCTTGGTTTCCGCCCCCAAATGGTCAAAAGTCATGTAGACTCGAGCGAGCAGAAATCAGCTGAGCGAGCAGAAATCCACTGCGCGAGCAAAACAGCACTCCGCGAGCAGAAGCCCGCTGCGCGCGAGCAGGATTCCACTGTACAAGCAGAGTTAACCTATGAGAGTATGCCAGGCGCTCGCTTGCAGCTACCTGTACACCTTTCGGTTGTTGAATTTGTGCGCGAGTACTTTTATCATGCCAGCTGAAGGTTCATTTTTACGCGTGTGAAATAACATAATGTGCTCGTGAGCATGTCTTACACGCTCATAACTTTTGACATAAAAATAACGCCATACAATGATATCGTTAACAGTGTGCGCGCCTGTCCAATGACAGTGTAGTGACCATACATTTCAATTGAATGTTTGATTTGAAGTGATAAGTACACAGGTTGATTTCTAAGAAAATGTATGCTTTACGTTGTATTAGAAAGGACATGGTAATACAGTTCATTTAAATGTTTTGAAAGGGAAATATATTAAAAGATGAATGTTACATGTATGTTTAAAAGAGTAATCAACTTCAAATCAAATCAAAAGGGCTCAACTTAACTCTTGCAGAGATCAACTTAATTATTAAGTTCATGTTACTTAGAAATGTGTTTTATTGTGGCCAAAAAACTCCTTCACCTAACTTAAAACATTATGTTGGATCAACTTAATTACTTGCATTCATGTTGAAAATTATTAAGTTCATGTTACTTAGAAATGCGTTTTATTGTGGCCCAAAAAAAGTAATTCACCATACTCAAAACATCGCTTTGAATTAATGTAATTCTGCCAGTAGTCTTAACATAAAAATTCTAGTGGAAAACGTTAACATATTTTTTTTTGTTGACCCAATGTTTTATTTTTTAGAGTGAGTTAGTTGACATGTAGTTGCAAAGTTACTTATAGTCAACAGAATGTTCAAAAGGGACCATCAAAATAAGTATCTACTCAAAAGAGTTTAGTCTTAGATATTGTCTAAGAAGAGTTTAGTTTAGAGTTTAGTGACACATCCTTTCTTGTGGATGTGTCACATGAAAAGTGCAGTGAAATATGTACTTAATGATCCACTGTGAGTATATATATAAAAGTGCAGGCAAGACGGACAGTTCTCTCTACTCACAGTGGATCAGACACCTCAAAGACGGATATCGCGGGATTCACAGGATTCACGCTCGTGCACGGTGTTGCCAATAACCTGGATGTAATTTAATATATATATATATATATATATATATATATATATATATATATATATATATATATATATATATATATATATATATATATTTTAAAGGTATTAAAGGAAAAATGAAATAGTAAAACCATTAAACAATTCTGTTGGATTCTGATAACTATCTTGCTTCATAAAATAAATGTTTTGCTATACTTCTAGCAACAGATTGTTGATGTGAAGTATGCTTATTTGTGAGAATATGACAGCTGAAATGACTCAACTATGATTCATTTCTGACAGCATGTGCTCAGACAGAGAAAGAATCTTATAAAACGAGAAAAAAGAAAAAGAAAAAAAGAAACACATTTGTGTTTGGATCATTTTTACCCGGAGAAGATTTTCCTGTACCCGAAAATGCTAGTTCATGTTATGTTCATGTTAGACTTTACTCACCCAGAGTCTAACAACTTCCCAAAAATGTTTTTATACTTTTTGTAATTCTTTGTGTGGTTTCTTCCACATTGTAACAAAAATTACTGGCCTAAAAAAAAAAAGTGCTTTTAAATCTCTCATTATGCTACATCATCACCAAATATTGTAACATAATCCACTGGCGGCGAGTTTGAAGAACCCAAGTACATTTTTATTTAAATCCAATGTAAACAAATAATAAATAAAACTTGACTCGGCAGGACTTGAGTAATCTTGACCAGGCTCAGAAACAAAACTCACCGAACAATGAGTTACACAAACATTACTAGACAAAGTAGCAATTAAGGCAAATATAAGGTATGAAATACACAAGGACGGATGACTTAACAAGACCTGTAGACAACCAAGACAATGAACCAATAGGCTTGTTTGAGATGCGCCTTGCCTCGCCTGAAATGTATGCGAGAGTAGGCGGCTGCAGTTAGGGGAGGAGTGAAAAAAGTGCAGGCAAGACGGACAGTTCTCTCTACTCACAGTGGATCAGACACCTCAAAGACGGATATCGCGGGATTCACAGGATTCACGCTCGTGCACGGTGTTGCCAATAACCTGGATGTAATTTAAGTTCTGTTGCTTTTATATGAGAATAAATATGAACAAGACACCCAACGGGCTACTTGTTATTTAATTCCATTCCAAATAGTTAATCCATAATTTTTACTTTAATACAGACATATGTTTATATATATTTTTTTTTATAAAATGACATCACATAACCCATATAGAGATCACACTGTCAGAAAGTTTGGGAATATTCGCTCAACTTATACACATACAAACATGATATCAGAGTTTTAGGGCCCTTTCACACCTGAAAGTCCGCACCAAGGTCCGAACCAGAGTTCATGTTTTGATACATTGTATACATTCGGTTAGTTTTGGTTTGGTTTCACATTGCAATTATGCGAGCGCACTAAAGAACTTTTCATGACGTACTTGCGTCCTGTCGTCATCATCTATATGGGCTGCATATTGACATTAGGCTTGTTTGAGATGCGCCTCGCCTCGCCTGAAATGTACGCGAGAGTAGGCGGCTGCAGTGAGGGGAGGAGTGAAAAAAGCGCAGGCAAGCCGGACAGTTCTCTCTTCTCGTAGTGGATCTGACAGCTGTGAGATCAAAGATGGATATCGCGGGATTCACGCTCGTGCACAGTGTTGCTAATAAACTGGATGGAATTTAAGTTCTGTTGCTTTTATATGAAAATAAATATAATGAACAAGACACCCAAAGTAGCCTATAATTTAATTCCATTCCAAATACATGTTTATCAGTCTTTTTTCTTTAATACAGACATGTGTTTTTTTTTCTTTTCTTTTTTATAAAAAATACATTGCATAATCCATGGAGATCGCACTGTTAGATAGTTTGGGAATATTCACACATACATAAAACATGATATCAGAGTTTTAAAATCAAACATTTTAAAAGAGAACAATACATCACGGTTGTTGTTGTTGTTTTTTTTTTTTTTTTTTTTTTTTAAATCTTTATTAAATCATTGCGATACAAGTAGGCTAGTAGGAACACACAGAGTCATACATCACGGTTGTTTAAACCAATGAACATTAAGCTGTGTCGTCAGCAAGTCGTTTCCCATCATGCTTTTGATCAGCGCAGTCGGTGGAGAGCAACTGCGCTCGACTGCAGAATCCGACAGGTGTGCCTTGCGCTCGCGAGAGATTTTTGACATACGTCAGCATGACATCAGAGCAAGGCGGACCGCACTCGGACACATTAGGCTTGTTTGAGATTAGCAAAATCTGCGCAGAACCGATCACCGGTGATCAGCGCGAGATGCATGCCGGTTAGAAATGTGTCCGAGTGCGGTCCGCCTTGCTCTGATGTCATGCTGACGTATGTCAAAAATCTCTCGCGAGCGCAAGGCGCACGTGTCGGATTCTGCAGTCGAGCGCAGTTGCTCTCCACCGACTGCGCTGATCAAAAGCACGATGGGAAACGACTTGCTGACGACACAGCTTAAAGCTCATTGGTTTAAACAACCGTGATGTATTGTTCTCTTTTAAAATGTTTGATTTTAAAACTCTGATATCATGTTTTATGTGTATATGTTATGTGTGAATATTCCCAAACTATCTGGCAGTGCGATCTCTTTGGGTTATGCAATTTCATTTTTATAAAAAAAATAAATAAAAAAAAATCACATGTGTCTGTATTAAAGAAAAAATGATTGATAAACATGTATTTGGAATGGAATTAAATAAGAAGTACTTTGGGTGTCTTGTTCAATTTATTTATTTTCATATAAAAGCAACAGAACTTGAATTACATCCAGTTTATTAGCAACACTGTGCACGAGCGTCAATCCCGCGATATCCATCTTTGATCTCGCAGGTGTCAGATCCACTACGAGAAGAGAGATCTGTCCGGCTTGCTTGCGCTTTTTTCACTCCTCCTCTCACTGCAGCCGCCTACTCTCGCATACATTTCAGGCGAGGCAAGGCGCATCTCAAACAAGCCTATTTCTAACCGGCATGCATCTCGCGCTGATCACCGCTGATCGATTCTGCGCAGATTTTGCTCATCTCAAACAAGCCTATTGATTGGTTTGTAAACGGACGTGCGTCTGACGTCAGCGTGTTGTCAATTCGGCGGGTAGCTTTGACAAGAATGAATGAACAGACGCATATCGTTGCCACTATACTGTTATTATTACGGCATTACGACCTGCAGCACCAACTATACTCGAGGCCAGTTCAAATTCGCCAAATGAACGTCCTCGTTGTGCGAACATTTTATCATCGCCGGCAGGACGCGCAGGACAAATGTGTGTGTGTGTGTATGTGCGTGCGCGCGAATCAGCTGGAAGAAAGGCGGTGGGCAGGACTGACAGATCTGCACATAAATATTCTTCTTCAGTTGTTTAGGCTACGCGGGAACCACCGGAACTTCCTGTAAATGGTCCGAAAGTCCGAACCATACAGAAAATGCTTTCACACTAGAAACGAACCAAACCTTTGAACAGTTTGATCCGTTTCGTCAAATTTCGTCTGTTTGGTCCGGACCGTGGTCTGGGGGAGGTTTCACACCTGTAATTTTGATTCGGACCAAACTGAAAAGTCAGAAAGTCCGGACCAAACAAGGTAGGTGTGAAAGGGCCCTTAAAATCAAACATTTTAAAAGAGAACAATACATCATGGTTGTTTAAACCAATGAGCATTAAGCTGTGTCGTCAGCAAGTCGTTTCCCATCATGCTTTTGATCAGCGCAGTCGGTGGAGAGCAACTGCGCTCAACTGCAGAATCCGACACGTCCGCCTTGCACTCGCGAGAGTTTTTTGTATACGTCAGCAAGACATCAGAGCAAGGCGGACCGCACTCGGACACATTTCTAACCGGCATGCATCTCGCACTGATCACCGCAGATTTTGCTCATCTCAAACAAGCCTAATGACAACATAGCCTAACACAAACACATGAGACTTGGGAAGCACATGCCATGATCACATGACGACAAGTGAATCACACATGACAAAGGGGAGCATGTCAAACCAGGAAACATTAACATGAAACAAAAGGCTTGTTTGAGATTAGCAAAATCTGCGCAGAACCGATCACCGGTGATCAGCGCGCGATGCATGCCGGTTAGAAATGTGTCCAAGTGCGGTCCGCCTTGCTCTGATGTCATGCTGACGTCAAAAAACTCTCGCGAGCGCAAGGCAGAAGTGTCGGATTCTGCAGTCGAGCGCAGTTGCTCTCCATCGACTGTGCTGATCAAAAGCACGATGTGAAACGACTTTCTGACGACACAGCTTAATGCTGATTGGTTTAAACAACTGTGATGTATTGTTCTCTTTAAAAAAATAATAATAATTTGATTTTAAAACTCTGATATCTTGTTTTATGTGTACGTTATGTGTGAATATTCCTAAACTCTCTGACAGTGCGATCTCTCTCTCTCTCTCTCTCTCTCTCTCTCTCTCTCTCTCTCTCTCTCTCTCTCTCTCTATATATATATATATATATATATATATATATATAGTTTCGGTTTGGTTCACAGAAATTTGTTTTGAAATACTTATTTTGTAGAAAATGGCACAAAGTCACACTTGTGGTGTTCAGGGTAAAAAAATACCAGCCTACAAAAAAACTGCTTATAAATCTCTTTTTATTCTATTTTTGTCACCAAATATTGGATTCAATCTTTTTTTTCAAGTTGTTTTCTTTAAATTAGGACAGTTTTGTATTTATTTTTTAAACTGATTGATCGTAGGCCTCATTGATCTGAGCTTATATTGGTAAAAAATTATCGCCCATTGAAAATGAATGGGGGAGTCGAAAATCAGAGAAACAATTAGTGTTCATCATATTCATGTTTACATGTACATGTGGGCTTGTAAAAATAAAGGCCTCAGACCTGCACACACACACAAACACACACACACACGCACACACACACACACACACACACACTCACACACACACACACTCACACACACACACACACACACACACACACACACACACACACACACACACACACACACACACACACACACACACACATTCATGTACACAAATAAACTATTTTGAGTATTACAGGCTTTCTTTTTCACAGAGATGAACTTTATCTTCAAATCAGTGTGGCTCAGATCAATGACTGAAAACTGCTAACTGAAAGAAAACAAGATGACAAAAAGATTGAATCCAATATTTGGTGATACAATAGCATACTGTATTTATAAGCTATATTTTGTAGGCCGGACATTTTGGACCGGAAACACCACAAGTGTGACTTTGTGCCATTTTGTACAAAATAAAACCATTTCAAAACAAATTTCCTGGTTAAACATTAAAGCACAATAGTGTGATAAACAGTGCAATTTGTTAATTTTTGTATGTAAAATTGACAAAAATATCCAAAAATAATGCTTCTTTTTTTTCACTCAAAAACTGAGGTACATAAGCTCAGATAAATAAGGCCTACGATTTACCAGTTCCAAAAATAAATACAAAACATGTCCTAATGGAAAGAAAACAAGCTGACAAAAAGATTGAATCCAATATCTGGTGATAAGGTAGAACAACTAGAGATTTATAAGCATTTTCTTTTTTGCAGGCTGGTCATTTTTGACTATGAACATCACAAGTGTTATAGGGTTTTCAACACAGCACAAGGGTTAAGCTGATTTAACACCAAAATCACTTGTGACACAACCATGGATGTGTGAAAGAATTGTAAGGTCGAAATTACTGTTTTTTTTGATGCTAAAGAGTTGTCCATGCTAATTTGATCACCGGAACGTTTTATTCCTCTTGTTTGTAATGTTTAACATGTTTAGAGAAGTCTGACCTTCACTTCAGAACTCAATGAGTTCAGGAAATCAACAATGAGGAAAATAGTTCATTTAAATATCTAAACCTGCAGCAGAAAAAAGCAAATTACATACAGTATTTGACCTTTGGCTTCAGAGGTGAGTTACTTATAGCTACTTTAACAAATAACAAAAAAGTTGCATGGTGTTTTTTGGAGTTATTTTTTCCCTTTAGTACATGCCAAAATTGAGCAGTAGTCCTTAACTGGCTTTGCTTACAAGTGACCATTAAAACAGTACTAAATTTGTTTGTTTTTTTATTGGTCAATCTATTGTTCTTTCTGTCTGTAAGGCCTATAAACCTTCAAACTTCAAGGCATTTTAAATGTTTCAAACAAGACTTTGTCAAGTCACCTATATTTCTATATCGCTTTTTACAATACAGATTGTTTCAAACCAGCTTTATAGTGATAATAGGAAAAGAATGCAACAAAGTTTGTTTTGGCTGTTCAGCAGCTCTAGAAGAAAATAGAGTCATTGTCCATAGAGTAAGTTCAGTGTTGATTAATTTCTGTTGTAAAAAGTTAGCAATTTAGTACATTTATCTATACAGCATCTCTGGAGAAAACAGTGATGTCATCGGTCCGTGTACTTTTTGATCATTTCATTTCCTGTTTGGAATGTTTTTTTAGTTTAGTTAAACATTTTTCATTTTTCGTTTGTGGTTTACAAATCGGTTTATGGGTTCGATATTTCATTTGCACACGTGGGCGGCGCTGAAACGCCCCTTTCATCTAATTGGTCAAACCGCTCTTCCTTCAGTAAGCTACGAGCTTTTCTTTCTGTCAGGCAGAATAAGAGTCAGTACGAGTGCAGCACTGACAAATGCACTTTAATAAAATAATGTCTGAAACCACCACTCACTGTTAACTACACACAATATTTGAAGCAGAAATATGTTGCTGGTCACGCAATTCGTGCTGCTGCGACTTGCAATCAACCCCATTAATGTGAGCCACAGTAATATGACAGATTAATTTAGCATGATGTATTTCCCATTGATAAATACAGTGCAAATAGTTCCATCTCTTTGGATAAAAGGGAAGTGGAAATAAAAATCAATAATAAGATGAACTGTATCATGATAATATGTCCGTAACATTAGATGTCCGTAGATGACCTACCCATAACTGTTACATTAGAATTAGGGGATAATACAGTTTGTAGGCTACAGTATAAAAATCATTATGTCTAAAGTTCCCATTAAACATGAAAACCCAACAACAACCCAATGGGAATATATCCTTGTTGTGTAAAACATCTGTTCATAATCTGTGATTACACAATTCCAATACGAATAGCACCGGGAGACGTCTGGAACAACTCTGCAATGATCAATCCGCATTTTTAAGCCAGCTACTTTTACAGTACGCTCATATTCAGAATGTCCTTTTCGTTTAACGCCAACGACCGCACAAATGGACTTCCTTTGTGAAGCATTACAAACTACAATGGCCTAAACAGAACTGGAACCTTTGTAAGATATGCGCTCGTCTTCACAAAAAACGAAATGCAGGGTTTTTAAACGTTTTGTTTATTCTGGACAGTAGGCCTATGGCAAGCCATGGCAAAAACTACAGGATAACTTGTAGGCTATAGCTTACTTGAAAGGAAAACAAATTTGCCGAGTAAAAACAGAGTTTGTGTTGTTGAATCATATTTTGTTTGCAAAAAAATGCAAAAACCAGTGTGAATAACAATATCTTAAAGTAACAACATGTAACTTTTCAACCTTCATAATATATTTCCAAGATCCTTGTGATAGTACATCGACTTACAATAGGTTGAATGAGACGTCTGCCAGAGCCTGACGGGGTCTGTATCGCTTTTACTGGCACTATGTAACTTCGGGGTGCGGGTAGTAACCAGCGCTCAAAAAGAACTACAAAATTTGACTGCTTTACGGCATACGTCACTTTGCCCACCACTTCCTCAAATGTGGCCAACCAGCGCGTTTGTTTTCGTACGTCTGTTTTCGTCATGGCTGAAGCAGCAGCGAAACGTAAGAAGTCCAAGGTTTTGTCGGAGTAGAGTCGAAAGAGGAAAAGGGAGAGTGATAAACTGAAAGGCAGGACGAGGATCAATATGGGTCGAGCGTTTGCTCGCTGGCGTGAGCTAATGGAGGAGGAGTGTTACCAGACCGATGCTGACTTGGCCGTCATGCTGTTGAACTAGTAAGTAACTGTAAATTGCTTGCATACTATCTTTAGTTTTTCTAATCTGTTGTCTGCCTGGCTACGTTATGGAAACTATCTGGTCCTCCATTTATTTATCTTCATGAATCAGCTAGTAGATGAGCGAATTATCAATCTGGTAGCTAGTAAACACTAACATGGTAGTTTTAGATGGTTAGGATGCTATCGCTATCATTCTCGTTCAGATTTGAGCATTGCAATCGACATGCAAATCGCAAATGTTTGAGTTAAAATGTTTAGTCTACTAAACATGTATAAATTATGAAAGGGGGAAGATTAATAATATTATCATTGCCCATATGAAAAAAACCTGCATGCTTCATATACAGTAACCGTAAATCATTTTACGACAGCGGTAATGGACAATTCCGCTTCCAACCTGTAGGGCGACCGCAGAGGAAAAGTTCCATGTTGTTGCTTTAAAATAAACTAGAGAGTGGATACACAGATATGGCCTATAGGAATGAAATTCATGCATTTATTTGTCATTTAAACTGATGCAAACAGGGAAAGAGAGTAGAAAACACTTATTATCCTGTCGCCCCCTCTAGTGGACAGCATTAAGTATTAGGTCCTTCATTGCTCAGATAACGCAGCCTGGTCTCATTGTTAATACGTAGTATTAATACGTAATTTTCAAAGATAGAAAACGTACGTTTTATACGTTTGGATAGATGCTGAAACGTATGATATGGACGTATCTGCAACAATTAAACGTAACATTATTACGTTTTTACAGCTACAAAACGTTAAATATTTATGAATCTTTCATATCATTAAGATATCTGTATAATTTACCTTTTACCGTTTTATAGATAAATGGAAGATCCCTTAACCCTACTCCCAAACCTAAACATAACGTTACCCATTTTATACAGAATATAAAAAGGATAAAACGTACAGAGATGTGTAGGGAAATGGCAATTTTATTAACAATATAGCATTAAAAGATTTTTTTAGCAGCTAATCCTACTCCTACCCCTAAACCTACCCATAACAATTTCTTAAAACTACATAGGCTTTACATTTTTGAATTTTAATTCATTACGAGCGCGGGAGATTTGACAGTTACGGACTGCGCTGCTGTGATAGCCTGTGAAATGGAGATGAAGATCACTCACTGGATAAAGGGCTGAATTTGGATCTCTTTCTTGCAAACGTATGGATTCTAAAGATTTGGATTATATCAAGCTAATAAAAATGATGTCTTTTGTGAATTTATGTTGGGTTTGGGTGTATTATTGTTCTATTGGAGAAAACGCATTTTGTGTCTCACTGTAAATAAACTAAATATTAAAATGGTTAAACGATTAAATAAGGTATTTTTAAGGTCTTAAAGTGTATTCTTGTTTAACTGCATGTAGGCTAATCCTCCGAAACGAGTTTGCAGCAGAAAGCACGAACAGAGCGAAATGTTATTAGCCTATTTCTTGAGTAAACTGCATTTAATAAATGCGACTGAAAACGTAGGCTAATTGATAAGACATTTGAATGCAATAGAGTCAAAACATTAATGCCACGATTTTAATATGCATAAATAAGAATACGTACAAATATGTACGTCGGTAGAGTTGTTCATACGTAAATAATTTACGTTTTTGTGCTTTTAATACGTAAATATTTTACGTTTTAGTGCTGTAAATACGTCAGTATTATACGTTTCTGTGTGTATAAAACGTAAGTAAATGTACGTATGGTAGAATTACACTTTACGTAAAAATACACACGTATTCTCATGAGATCACGTTGTCAGGGTTTACAGAGGAAGCAGACAAGATGGTAAGTTTAACTCTTTTAATTGCAGAATGAGCGGAGATGCAGAAAGATGGTGAGTAACAGCAACACAGAATTAACAGTGAATGCTTAGCTGATTGGTAAAGTCTTTCTCTTTCTCTCTCTTTCTCTCTCTCGTAGAATACCCAGGATGGAAGGCTGAAGTGGAAGGCGGACTGGCGACAGGATGAGGCGTACTGGCAGAAGGATGTGGAATAGCGACAGGTAAGTATCCAGGTAAGTGAGTGGGGAGTCTGTGAGTCATGTAATGACGAGACCATACAAGTGACTGCAGGGAGAGTGCCCCTTATAAAGGGAGTGCTGGTGATGGGACACAGGTGACAGTGATTAGTAATCCGGGGATAATGAACGGGTGACTGGATGAGAGGGCGGAGAAAGAGAATGAGTGGGTGGAGGTGATGATGAGTGTGGTGGTGGAGATGGAATCCTGACAGTACCCCCCCCCCCTCCCGAGGTGGCTCCCGACGCCTGAGAAGGGCGCTGCCGGCGGCGAGGTCGACCCCGACCCCTGGGTGCTGGACGGTCCGGATGGTCTTCATGGAACTGGGAGAGTAGGGCTGGATCCAGGATGTCATCACGTAGAACCCAAGAGCGTTCTTCAGGCCCGTAGTCCTCCCAGTCCACCAGGTATTCCAGACGGGGACCTCGCCGCCGGGAATCCAGGATGGTATGGACGCGGTAGATTTGTTCCTCTTCTACAGGAACGGGAGGAGGAGGTACGTCCGTGGAAGTGCTATCTGTGGGAACAGGAATGACTGGGTCAGTGTAAGGTTTGAGTAAAGAAACGTGAAATGATGGTGAAATCCTGTACTGAGGAGGAAGGTTGAGCCTGTAGGTAACTTCGTTCAACTGCCTCTGGATGGTGAATGGTCCGATGAATCGAGGACTCAGCTTACGGCAAGGCAGTCGGAGGCGGATGTCCCGAGTTGATAGCCATACCTTCTGTCCTGGCCGATATTGAGGTGCATCAAGACGACGACGGTCCGCATGTTCCTTGTGCCTCCGAACTGCCTGTTGGAGGTGCACATGAGCTGAGTCCCATACCCTCTCGCTCTGATGGAACCAGAAGTCGACAGCTGGAACCTCCGAGGGCTCACCCGACCAAGGAAAGAGTGGAGGCTGATATCCGAGAATACATTGGAAGGGGGTGAGCCCGGTGGTGTTCTGCCGAAGGGAGTTCTGAGCGTACTCGGCCCAAGGGAGGTAGCGGCTCCAGCTGTCCTGGTACTGATGGCAGTATGTACGCAGGTAACGTCCTATCTCCTGGATCTTCCGCTCAGTCTGTCCGTTCGTCTGAGGGTGGTAACCAGAAGAGAGGCTGACAGTGACCCCGAGGAGCTTAAAGAAGGCGTGCCATACCCTGGAGATAAACTGGGGTCCCCTGTCCGAGACGATGTCCTCTGGGATACCAAAATTCCTGAAGACATTATTGAAGAGAGCCTCTGCTGCTTCAAAAGCTGTGGGAAGACCAGGTAGAGGAATCAGTTTGCAGCCCTTGGAGAACCGGTCCACAATGACGAACACGCAGGTGAAGCCTCCAGAATTGGGTAGATCAGTCATAAAATCTATGCTGATATGGGACCATGGTCGTCGAGGAAGAGGTAACGGCACGAGCTTGCCTTCAGGTAGCCTCCTCGGGGTGTTGGTGATGGCACAGACTGAGCATCCGCGGACGAACTTGGAAACATCCTTGGAGATGGACGGCCACCAGTACCGTTGACTGAGGAGCGAGAGGGTACGCTTGCTACCCGGATGTCCAGAGCCCGGAACAGAATGAGCTGAGTCCAGAAGGGGTGTCCGAAGATGTGGAGGTACGAAGAGGCGCCCTTCTGGACCTCCCGGCGGAGCGGGTTGGCGAGTCACTTCTTGGGTGATTTGTTGGTCTAATTCCCAGAGGATGGGACTGAGGATCATGGCTGGAGGGAGGATAGTCTCAGGATGAAGGTCTTCCACAGAGGCATGATGAAGCCGAGATAGTGCGTCCGCCTTGCAGTTCTTACACCCAGACCGATACGACACCACAAAGTCAAACCGAGTAAAGAAGAGAGCCCAACGGGCCTGGCGAGGGTTGAGTCTTTTGGCTTCTCTGAGGTACTCGAGGTTACGATGATCTGTGATGACCTCGAATTGATGGTTAGCTCCCTCCAGCCAATGCCTCCACTCCTCGAGGGCCAGTTTGATGGCCAGCAGCTCCCGGTTGCCGATGTCATAGTTCCGCTCCGCCAGGGACAGCTTCTGTGAGAAGAAGGCGCATGGAAGGAGTTTAGGTGGCTCACCCTGCCGCTGAGATAATACAGCTCCAACTCCAGTGGAAGAGGCATCCACCTCTACCACGAATGGAAGTTCAGGATTTGGATGGACGAGGATAGGAGCTGTAGAGAATGCTTCTTTTAGGTGTTGGAAGGCCTGATTCGCGCTGGAAGAGAAGGACAGAGACTTGGGCCGTCCTTTAAGTAATGAAGTGAGAGGAGCACTGATTTGACTGTAATTTTGGATGAATCGTCTATAGAAGTTAGCAAAACCTAGGAATCGTTGAAGTTCTTTAACGGAGGAGGGTTGTGGCCAGTTCTGTATGGTTTCCACCTTCCTCTGGTCCATTTGAATGCCGTGTTGATTGATGATGTAACCCAGGAATTGCACGGTTGTGATATGAAATTCACACTTTTCCAATTTTAGATATAACCGGTGTTCTCTCAGTTTCTCCAGTACCTGGATGACATGTTGGTGATGCTCAGACAGTGAAGAGGAGTAGATGAGTATGTCATCTATGTAGACCACTACGAATCGGTTGAGGAATTCACGAAGGACTTCATTCATGTATCCCTGAAACACGGCAGGAGCGTTGGACAATCCGAAGGGCATAACAAGATATTCGTAGTGGCCTGAGGGGGTCACGAAGGCTGTCTTCCACTCGTCCCCTTGCCGGATTCGAATCAGGTTGTACGCACTTCAGAGATCCAGTTTTGAGAAGATGCGTGCACCTCGTAGCTGTTCCAGGGCGGCTGGGACCAGAGGAAGGGGATAGCTGAACTTTATGGTTTGTGAATTCAGTTGACGGTAGTCGATACACGGCCGCAAGCCTCCGTCCTTCTTGGCCACAAAAAAGAAGCTCGAAGCGGCAGGGGAGGTCGATGGTCGAATAAACTGCTGTTCCAAGGCTTCCTTAACATACTCCTCCATGGCCTGCTGTTCCGGGATGGACAGAGGGTATATACGACCTTTAGGTAGGATGGCTCCGGGTAGCAAGTCGATTGCGCAGTCCCATGGCCGGTGTGGTGGTAATTTAGTTGCCCGTACCTTACTGAATACATCCTGGAACGCCCGATACTCCACTGGGATCTCAACCTGAACTTGAGTCTCAGGGCTTTCCACCGAAGTCGAGCAGAGAGGAGCACTGGATTCACCCGTAGTAGACTTGGAACGAACTGGAGGTTGAGTCTTCTTGATAGACCTAAGACAGGAAACGTGGCAGTCTTCACCCCAACGAAGAATTTCTCCGGTTGCCCAGTGGAGTGTTGGCTGATGTTGTACTAACCATGGGCGTCCCAGGATGATATCCGTGGTGGACTCCTCCAGCACCATAAACAAAATCTCCTCAGTATGCAAGCAGCCTATGCGAAGAATTAAAGTGGGTGTGTAGTGACGAACACGACCTCGTCCCAATGGCTTGCCTTGTATGGTCTGTATTGGAAGATCTTGGGCGAAGCGGCGTCGGCGGATATTCAGCTTCTCGAGACATTGGGTGGATATAAAGTTCCCCGCTGACCCGGAGTCGATGAGAGCTTGCGCTGGGAAACACACACAGGACGTCAGGATATGTACTCTGGTACGGATTAAGGATTCAATTTTTGGAGTTAGCTGAATTGAACTTACCGCCGGACGCGGAGGTCGAATGGGACAGGTGCTGAGGAGGTGTTTCTCAGATCCACAGTATAGACAGAGATGATGCTGAATCCTGCGCTGGCGTTCAGAGGGTGACAGACGGGTGGAGTCAACTTCCATTGGGATAGGTGCTGGAGGAGTGATGGATGTAGCCGCAGGCGGAGAACTTACAGTGGGTGTAGACTGATCACAAGCTGTAAGGCGCTGGGAGATGCGAATAGATTTCTGGATCAGATTCTCGAACCCCATGCTGTCTTCGTACACAACCAACAGATGGCGGATGTTTGGATTTAACCCATGTCGAAAAGCTGTGATCAGAGCGGTCTCATTCCAGCCGCTGGATGCGGCTAGAGTGCGAAACTGCAAGGCAAAAGAACTCACCGATGATTTTCCTTGACGAAGATTATACAGTTGGTCGTGAACTGACAGTTCGGAGACGGTTTGCCCGAAAACCTCCTTGAAATGTTGAGTGAAATCTGTAATGGATTTTACCACTGTAGATTCTGAATTCCACAACGACTGAGCCCACTGAAGTGCTTGTCCTGATAGAAGGGAAATCATAAAAGCCACTCGGGCGGAATCGTTACGGAATAGATGTTCATTCATGGTGAAATATAATGATGTTTGAAGAAGGAACCCACTGCAGTTCTCCGCCTCACCGGAGTAGGTCGCTGGCCGGGCCATGGGACTCGCAGAGGCAGTGAACGAAGCAGCGGGAATATGCGGAAGTGAACGTGATGGAATGGAAGCAACGGATTCGGCAGGAAAATCCGTGTATAAGTCCTCGGAAGACTCCTGCATGTTCTCCTGTTGTTGTGGTCTGGTCTTCTGTCAGGGTTTACAGAGGAAGCAGACAAGATGGTAAGTTTAACTCTTTTAATTGCAGAATGAGCGGAGATGCAGAAAGATGGTGAGTAACAGCAACACAGAATTAACAGTGAATGCTTAGCTGATTGGTAAAGTCTTTCTCTTTCTCTCTCTTTCTCTCTCTCGTAGAATACCCAGGATGGAAGGCTGAAGTGGAAGGCGGACTGGCGACAGGATGAGGCGCACTGGCAGAAGGATGTGGAATAGTGACAGGTAAGTATCCAGGTAAGTGAGTGGGGAGTCTGTGAGTCATGTAATGACGAGACCAGACAAGTGACTGCAGGGAGAGTGCCCCTTATAAAGGGAGTGCTGGTGATGGGACACAGGTGACAGTGATTAGTAATCCGGGGATAATGAACGGGTGACTGGATGAGAGAGCGGAGAAAGAGAATGAGTGGGTGGAGGTGATGATGAGTGTGGTGGTGGAGATGGAATCCTGACACACGTTGCATAACGCAAGTCGATGGATTTTTTGGGAAAGTAAGTCTGACCAGTTATAAAAGATATAAGCAAGTCAGACCAGTCTGAGGGTCTGAGCTGAGTTTGGTGAAGCATTAAAGTTCTAGGCGGAGTCAATTTCTCATAATAATAATAACAATTAATCCCAAACCTGGTAATTTTGTCAGTATTAATTTACGTTCACTGATTCTAGCTTCTCTATTTTCTGTCTCTTTCTTTTCATGTGAACTGAGTAGGCTAAGTTACACATGCTTACATTCAAAAATATAAACTTTATTTCTATTCAATTTTCAAAATTATTTATAGCCTACATAGGCTATGTCACACACGCCTACCTGCCTTTTGATGTAAAAAAAAGACGAGAGTGGTAAATGTTACGGACATTATTGTCATGGTACAGTTCAGCCTATTATTGATTTTTATTTCCACTTCCCTTTTATCCAAAGAGACGGAATAATTTATACTGTATTTATCAATGGGAAATACATCATGCTAATATAATCTGTCATATACATATACATAATACATATTTCTGCTTCAAATATTGTGTGTAGTTAACAGTGAGTGGTGGTTTCAGACATTATTTTATTAAAATTTGTCAGTGCTGCACTCGTACTGACTCTTATTCTGCCTGACAGAAAGACAAGCTCATAGCTTACTGAAGGCGGAGCGGTTTGACCAATCAGATGAAAGGGGCGTTTCAGCGCCGCCCACGTGTGCAAATGAAATATCGAACCCATAAACCGATTTGTAAACCACAAACGAAAAATTAAAAATCTTTTTTTTAACTAAACTAAAAAACGAATAAACGAGCTGGTTTTCATTTCTCGTAATTCCATTCCAAACAGGAAAGGAAATGATCAAAACGTATACGAACCCAGATCAATAATATTGTTGAATATTAAGTGTCCCCAACTAAGCAAGCCGAACAGTGCATGATCATGATTCAGGCTGCATTAGGCCCCGATCACACCTAACGCGTTTTTCAGGTTCAAAAACGCGAGGCGCAGCAGGCGCTTAAACAGCGCGCAGAACGCTCGCTGCCATAGGAAACCAATTGAAAATAGGCGCCTCTCACTGCCAAAAACACGTCAGGTGTGATCGGCCCCTTAAAGGTCAGAAGTCAGATTGGATCGGAACATTCCAAATATTTATCCAGTTCCATCTGGTTTAAGATCACGTTGGTATGGAGATGGGTTTGTTGAGGATCTGTGCCACTGGCTGTTGTGTCGATGAGACCTTTACAGGGGAGAATCTAGTCGACACAATCTCTGCTGGCACTTCAGAGCTGTCATTATTCAGTTCAATGTTGATTCAATATTAGGCTACTGAATATTAATATTAACTTCATCAATCCAACATTCAAAATGTGTCTTGGCTGACATTACTTTTTCTAGTTACATTTATGTGAATTTCTTTGAATTCCAAATAAATTCCTTTTAAATGGCTGCTGAGAGCTAAAATGTGCAGCTACTGTTTGTAATTTCTTCTGTTGCAATGCACAATACATTTTCTTGGTATTTTTATGAGTGTCTTGGTTTGGGCTGGTGGCTCAGCGAGTGGCACATTCACCACTGACTCATCACCACTGAGCTCGCAGATGCTTTCATCACACTAAACAACAGCGCCTGTTTTTGTCCCCTATAATCCAGCATCTTCCACCCTCCAAAACCTGCACAAACCACAATGGGACTTTCTGACTGCAGCTTGCTGTTTATGTGGACAGCAAAAGGCCAATAGAAAAGAATGATGCTTTTCATTTGATAAACCCAAAATTTTGTATCAACATTTTAGTGAAGCCTAATTTTCTATCTTGCCATTTGAAATCATAAGGGAAATATGAAACAGCTATGATTACAGAGCAAGACTATTAAAATCATAACTACAATCCTAAAGGCACCAATACAATATCTAATGAAACTTGACCGTAAATCATTTTCTCTTTCTTATTCTCTTCCACCAACCACTAATGTTTTTGTTTTACATGGTAATTACATTATCATACCAGATGGTCCTATTCATACATTTCCTAATAGTGATCGTTGCTGAAATTTAAAACTGTTTTAGCTGTAGTAATGACTATATTAAAATATATACACAAAATATTTAAAAGATATTTAAAATATATTAGTTTGGGACACTTTGTAAATGAGATTCCCTGAGCAAGTGTCAGTTTTGTTTTGTTTCATCCCTGCAAACAAAAAAAATGTCTGAACATTTTTCTGAACGTTCAAAGCATCCAGTTTTAAATGTTTTAAAAACTTCTTTTTTTTTTTTTTCTTGGTTATGTGAACATTGAGGGAATGTCATTTTATTTTGTTGCAAACATTATGGGAATGTTACTTTTGAATGTTTTCTGAACGTTCTGAAACAAGTAGCAACATTTAAAAATTTAAAAAGGTACACTGTGTAGTTTTTTTGTTTTGTTTTTTTTAAAGTATTTTAGTAGCTAAAATCAATGTCTTTATTCATAAATATGTCCTCATTGGTGTAAAATTACATCCGCCAATGATCTGACTTGGACTGTAAGTCCATGGAGGCTTCCATGTTGTTCCGGCATTTTGAAAAACTATAATAGCAGAGAGGGACAAAAAGCACTAGCCTACATCAACGCGTATCCACAACGTGTTTTCATTCAGAGCAAGCGTCACGTGACTGAAACCAGCTGAAACGGACAAGGAGATCAGTGAGAGGCGCTTGTCACTGCCCCGGCAAATTTGAAAGGCTGCACTGCACGGTACTTCATAATGCAAGATCATACTTATGCCGAACCACAGGAGAAGGAATCCATGTCGCCAAAAAAGCACAAACATTTTTTTTAAAGGAAATGTGACAGGCGAATTAAAAAAACGAGGGTAAATATCGGGATAGCTTTTCCCAGTTGGAAAGAGCTAATGAAGGAGAAAGACTTTGAAAGGGACACTGAAGTTGTCTGCTTTCTTCTCGACAGGTAAATCAATGTTACGGTCTAAATTACAAGCTTTTTTCATTGCTTGGTTGTGTAATTCATTATACAGGCAGCATAACAGTAGAACATGTAGTTAAACTCGATGAAGTGCTATTGGAAGACATGTTGTCATGGCTATCATGATAATATGTCCATAAACATATATATGTAATAAACAATAGCACGGCTACCGTAGTTGCAACACGCATTTGAAAAAGCGAGGCGCTACAGAGCACTATTCGTTTGAATGCAAAATACAATTTCACCGCTAGATGGGAGAAATTCCTCCACATTGTACCTTAAAAAAAAAATCCATGAACGATGAATAAATTATGTTTTTTGTTCTAACATTTTTGACAACATTCATTTATTACAGATAACTTTGAACAAACACTCTATTACCGTTACTGGAAAAAGTTTGTCTCAGAATAGAAGAATTCAAAGTGAGTACTGAATTGAATGATCTACGCTGAGATGCTCAACAGTTCGTATCTGTTGTAGATGGAGATGATTGCTGAATGGACTGAATGACCACAGATAGACTGAAGAGTTCGGGAAGAGGGTTGCACAGGTAAGTGTCTCAGAGATAGGTAGTCGGATAAG
Source organism: Leuciscus idus (assembly GCA_021554675.1). Lineage (NCBI taxonomy): Eukaryota > Metazoa > Chordata > Actinopteri > Cypriniformes > Leuciscidae > Leuciscus > Leuciscus idus. Next base: position 53,156,749 of record CM038622.1, on the reverse strand, counting down.
TGGTTCAGGCTTGAACCACGAGACCAGACAAAGGTGAACTGATATGTCACTGCTTATATATAGTGCATGGGTGATTAGTGAATGCACGTTCTGCTGGTCAGAACTCTGGTGATTGGGAATGAGTGGGTGGAGTGTAGAGATCTGGTGCTAAAGGTATGGCTGACAGAGGGAACCTTGCCAGATCGTTAGCTAATGTTCTGAGAACGTTCCCTATTAGCTGGGATATCTCACACATTTTAATTTGACAGAGATTGTCTCTTTACTTTAAGGCCCCTTCCAGATTGTAATGACACACCACTACAGGAAACGTAGATGAACCCAGGTGTGGAAGTTTTTTCAACAAAACAGTTGAGTAGCTGGAGATGAGTATAGGCTACAGGTAATTGATAACTTGTACCTCATGAAACTGATTTTGGACAGACTTCTGAGGCAGCATAACTGTTATAATCTTCCGCAAAATAGAGTGGGCTTTGCTGATAACTAAGCAAATAATGAATTACTACAATAGTAATTTCTCGTTAGAAATGAGATTGGTCAAAAACTTACATTTATACAAAAACTGAGCACCCACCGCAACTTTCAGATGCCATCTTTTTTTTAGCTCAACTGTCACAGAATGGAAAGCACATGATTGTGGGATATCAAAGGCAGCAAACTATATATGTATATATGCTGACACTTTGCAATACAGATGTTGTCTTATTTACAACGTGAAAATCTGAAGCCGATGTGCTGGATTACTGCGTCTTATGAGGCAGCAGCAGAAATTTAGGAGGCTGGTTCGCGTGGCATTATTCCGAGCCGTCTTCTCCGCCGGTTTCAAAACATGTCTCCGTTATATTGTAATTTTCTGCTCATCTGGTACTTTGCATCAACTTTTTGCAGTGACTTTCAATATGTTTCCTACAACGTCTGACGTTTACATTTTACGTGGTGTGAGAAAGTCACATAAACCATGTGAAATCCAATCAGGGGTGCGTTTCCCAAAGCATCGTTAGTCAGCTATGGTCGCAAGTTCCGTCGTTATCAGCATAGTTTAACGACTTGGTGTTTTCCGAAACCATTGTTCCAACGAACATTCGCAAACAGCATCGCAAAGTTGTGTGGTTGGAACAACAGCTTTTGACCTGTGGTTAGAAGCATAGTTTCTTGTTTGGATGACATGTAGACTTCATAAATCTTAAGCAAAATAAGCAAGCTGACATTCATTACAATCTGTATCTTTTATTTAGATTACCTACAAATGTAATTTACGTCTTTTAGTTTGTCAAGAGATTTAAAGCACCGTTTTTGAAGAGTGCGCATGTCTGAACGAGCTCTACTATGAAAGAACAAGCCTATGATTGATTCTGGAAATAAAGCAAAATAACTGAGAAAAATTTGAAATAGTCCTCAGATGCCATGTTCGTAATTTATAGCAAAACATCTAGCATTAATTCGATCTCAAACAGATTCATTAAAAGAAGTTATTACCCCAGCACCTGCGTGACATCATTAACCAACTTGGTTGAACGACCAATTTGCGACAATACTGTTTCGGGAAACAGTCGTGACTGGCTAGTTGATTTATTCAACGATGCATCATACTATGGTAGTGAACTAGACCAGATCAGTCAGAGACTTTGTTCACACTGTCCAAATTCTAATATGTGTGTATCCGATTGGAATCTGATCTAAAATTATTGACTGTCCACATTGTGTGTCGCAACTGTTCAGATCCGATTTGTGCTTCCATGCCGCTCTTTCGTTTTCCGGAATATCTGCATTGGTTTCTATGGGAATGGCTTTGCGTTGGTAGGTATATGCCAAAAACAACAACAACAGAAAATTCAACATGGAAGAGTTTGCAATACAGATGTTGTTTTATTTACAACATGACAATGTGAAGCTTCTGCACTGGACTACTGCATCTTCTGAGGCAACAGCAGAAACGTAGGAGGCTGGTATGTGTGGCTTTCTTCTGTGCTGTTGTCTCCGCCGCAAATGTTGCACATATATGTAACAAGTATTTATCATAACGTACTTTAAGTAACATTACAAGTGTAGTGTTTGAGGGCGAACCAAACACAAATGAATCTTCCAGGTGATTTGTTCAAACATAATTCCACACAGAACTCAACACTCCAGACCCCAAATCACCAATCCAGAACCATAAAATACAGGCTCCAGCCAGTCTACGCTAACCAACGAAAAAACCCAGCTAAGAACTTTATGCCCATGCAAGCAACTAAAGGAAGAACGTTGTCAATGTTAGATAGTTTGGAAAAGACTGATTGGTTCAGAGATGGCAAATCTCAGGGCCCGACCAAGATAACGGCAGAGGTTGCTTGATCCCACGACAGATATACAAAACAGACCTCCTTCTTCTTAAGGACCTCTGAACGACCCCAGGGTTGAAATCTCTTAAAACCACAGAGACTGAGACTTTACCTATAAAAATACATTAAATCATCCCAAAACAATTCTTGATGGACTTATAATCAAACATCGTTCAACTACATAATTCTATATTGTGTCTACAACCTATATGTGTGTCTATTATGCTTAGATCACATATAAGTCATGTAATTGTTATAACTATTAGATGTTTGAATGAAAGTGTGTCTTGTTTCCTATCAGTGCGATCGTATGTTCACAATTATGAAGATGGCTTGATTGAAATCTGTGTAAAATGTTTTGTATTCTTATAATAGGAATGATGTCTAAACTGTGGCCTCTGTACTCTCTGCTAGAGCTGGAGAGTAAGGAGATCACAGATAACGCATGATTTACGATGAGAAGTGAAGAAAATGCCACCTCTCAAATAAAGACAGTGTCTAATTGGTCAGAACTCATCCAGGAGGCTGGACAAACATTTGAGTTTAAAATCTTAGGACCCGAACAAAGCTTTTGGGGGAAGAAAAGTAGATTCAAAAACGATCATGGAGAAGCCATGACGGAGTAACCAGACAGACCAGTAACCATGTAGACGAGCAGACTAAAGAACCCAAATCAAGAACAGAAGAACATGGGTTAAACAGCTTCATTCAAGCCATCTAACAACTCTCGTCTCAATTTTCTTTCTTTTCTTAGTTTTCTTTTCTTTTCCATTGTGAGTCTTGTGGCAAGTTAAGTTAAGTTTTGTGGCAAAGTTTCGGTCCACGATTCGACTGCAAAGCCCGCTTCCAACTTCAAAGACTTTCCATCCATCCGCCAGCACACCACGTGATTGGCCGCCCCAGACATCTATCTAGGCACGGAGACGCCAGCCAATGAACCCGGGAAATCCCTTTTACGCTGACGAAGGGAATCCCCAAAAGCAAAGACAAGCAAGTAGCCTCCAGACTCTTAAGCTGAACTGGTGCATTGATATACAGTAGATTTAATAACCCGCCTAAGAAACGATAGAAGGGTTAAATTAACCCCCTGGGGTCGGCGGTATCGCCGGCGATACCAGCTCGCGTTTTTCCTTATCAGTGCAATAGAAAGTCTAAATACTCTGTTCTCTTTTATCTTCCATACACGTTTCATACATCAATCGATCCTGTTAAGTGTGTATTCTTTTTGTGTATACTAACAATAAAAACAAAGTGTTGTGCTTTTTGCCAAATAAAGAAAAATAAACATGATGCGAGTTCTGCTTTCTCTCTGTCAGTGTAGTCCATTCTGAAACGCGTCCGAAAATGAACTGTAACTCAGCGAATACTCAGTCAAACAGGCATACAGACACACAGGCATGAAGCTTGAATTCTCTTCTTTTAAACAAAGTCATTTTTATTAAAAAACAAATATTCACAGTTTATGTAATATGTATGAAAAGAGAGAGATGTCAGTCGTTCTCATCTCAGCTCATTAAATTGAATGTGACTCCGCCCACGGAGAGCGCGCGCTATTCAAACGCAAATGTGAGGCGATCCCATACAGACCTGTGAAACGCCCACATCAGCTGGATAACACACACCGCGAGTTCACTTTCAGACTCGTGTACCTTACTACGCTGTGAGGAATAATACTATCTTGATAATAATCCTGGAAAGTTTACCTCAGAAGTTCTGGAAGTTTCATTTCGAGGAGCAAACGGATCCGGCTGAGGAATAGGTCAGTTCTATTTGCTTTGTTCTAATCGCAAGTGTCTGTACGCAAAAAGACTGTTTCTGTGTGTGAATGAATGAACACACAGATGCGTGCTGTTGTGTAGCTACTACAGCTGGCAAAAAGACTGTTTAAATATGAATCGCGTTTCTGTGTGTGAATGAATGAACGCACAGATGCGCTGTTGTGTACAGTTGGCAAAAATACTGTTTAAAAATGAATCACGTTTTTGTGTGTGAATGAATGAACAGCTTTTACCAAACTCTATTGCTATACTGAGATGAGTAAAAATTTACTACAAAATCGGATATATTATAAAGTTTTTACTGTAAAATACTGCCACATCAAATAAGCTTATAATGTTGCCAATTTCTGCTCATATGAATTGAATTACGTATGATAAAATGTATACTTTAGTTTTTACAAAGAAAGATTACACTGGAAATATTGTTACAATTTTAAATGTTGTTGTAATTGTATAACCTTTTAAAAAAAAAAAATTTAAAATAAATTATATATATATACAAGGATAGATGTAAACAAAATCTTAAAAGGTCAATATAAGCCTTCTCTTTAAATAATTTTATTATGCTTTATTAGTGACACATTTAGAGAATATATTCCAAATCTGAAAATACAGTATGAGAACTATGAAAGGCTAATTAAGTATGCAGCCTCATTATGCGGGCCCCATTGTCTCCTCAGGTGTGAACCGCGCCCACCCGCATATTGCCTTTCCAAACAAAAAGTGTCTTACAAAATTTAAATCAATGTATTGTTTTATGTGAATGATAAGGGCAGGATGATTTTCACATCATTTTGAAGAAAAAACTCTAGGCGACAAAATGCATTATTCAGAAGTCTTATTGACACATATTTAGTATGTGTTTTGTGGCCTTATTTCAGAAATTTTTAGTTTTTTCAATAACCATGCATAAACATTATTTTCTCAAAAATACAAACATGTACATACATGTTGCTCACATATTATGGTAGCCCTGTTTGTGCTAAATAGAGTGTAATTATACCTTTGCCATTAATATGTTTATAAGCAACTGAAAAAAGCACAAATGTAAGGGCATGTCAGAACATCTCAAGGACCCCAAAAACACCTTAGACCCCAGAGGGTTAATGATTGATGGTTCGTTCAGGTCATGTCTTATAAGTGCATATAGAAACTTGGGAATTCATCATCTTACTCTTAAAACTCATTCTTTCCTCACTCTCTTTCTTTCTGCAACTTGCATGAGTGTGTGTGTGTGCGTGTGTTTGTGTTTGTGTTAGATATTAGTTTTATGTGTTAGAATAATCAATAAAGTCTTGTTTGTATTTTAAAGAGAAGTGTTACTTGTGTTATGTGCTTACGAATTTAATGTCTTAAACTGCTGATCTAAGTTACCTTGCTAATAAATAGTGTTTCACTATCGATATTTATATCCGCTGCAGAGCTGATAGTTACGGCCAGTTCAAATGAATGCTGGACGAGTCATTTGCATTGCCGTAATAAGTGATTCTTTCGAATTCCCTATAAATTAATTAATAATTCCTTTTTAGCTAAATTGACCTGTCGGAATCACTACATTACATTACACAAGTAATGTCAGAAAGACATCAGTTCTGCTGTTGTTCATAAACACCAGTAGTGATGTTGTACAATGAGGACATGGCCATTTTGCTGGAAATAGAGTCATCAGTGTTCTTTACGGTCTTTACCAATGCCCGAACAGGATATACTGATTCATGAACTTGGGAGCTGGGGAGCTGATTGAGACCTATGTTTGAGAAATGCAAGTGCTTTTATGAGTGTGATTCAGCTTTAATATGAACACTGAAGTCTCAGGCTTCTCATTTCACTGTGCAAATCTCACTCTCCAGCAGCAATGATGAGAAACATAGAGAGGAAGTTAATGAAGCACGTGAAGCTGTGCTTCATAAGTGATTACTCATTCATAAAGCCTCTATGGAGTCCAGATGCATCCAATTCATCTGGTTATAGCTCTGTAGCTATAGTTTAGATGAATATGAAGACTCACATACAGATGCGAACAGGAAAAATACTAGCGGGTAAGAACATGTGGTTAAAATAAAATATATGACATAATTTACAGGGGAAGTCCTGATTTCAGCTAATTTGTCACAATGAAATACACTTTGTTAAGAAAAGGTGCCATTACACTATATACTGTCCATTTCAATAAATTGGTTAAAAACTGGGATTGCTACGGAAAGCAGACACAGGAGAGGAAGATGGTAGGTGAACAGTGAGGTTTATTTATAACAGTGGGGTAGTGAAGTGAGCAGATAAATGGAGTCCAAAGTATGATCTTGACGGAGACTCAGAGGAAAGTAAGACGCTGGAGACGGGGAATAGTCCACTTTGTGAAAATGAGATCAGACCCTGAGTTGTGGTGAAGTGTGTGCTTTAGTGGTGGTGATGAGGTGCAGGTGTGAGTGATTGAGAACGATGTGCAGGTGGGAACCAAGGAGAGTGATGGGAAATGAAGTGCAGAGGATGGTGACTAGGTTCATATGTGACAGAACATAGAACCGGAAGGCGCGTCATCGGGCTGTATAAGGCTGCGTATAATATATAACGCCCTGGAGGCTGACGAGGACATGGTCTATTTAGAGCAGGTAGCCTCCAGAGTGGTGCTGGTTCAGGCGGCCAGGGCGGAGACAGCCCTTCAGGCAACCAGAGTGGAGCAGGCCCTTCAGGAGACTAGGGTGGAGCAGGCAGCCAGGGTAGAGACGGCAGCTCAGGAGACCAGGGCAGAGCCAGCAGTTCAGGTATATATTGGGACGAGGCTCTGGAATGGTGGCGGCCATCTTGGGACGAGACTCTGGGACGGCGACAACCATCTTGAGACGAGGCTTTGAAATGGCGGCGGCCATCTTGGGATGAGGCTCTGGAACGGCGGCGGCCATCTTGGGACGAGGCTCTGGAATGGCGGTGAGTTCACCATCGCTGGGATGGCCGATGGTGAACGGGGACTCACCGCTGGCCAATACCCACTTCACAAAAGTCTCGAAGTTCTCAAGGCCCCACACCAGGCAGGTGTGCCTTTGTCTCAGCATTGAGGCTTGTATAATAAAATACACTCAATGATTGGTCTGGGTAGGAGGTAAGGCACGCCAGATCGAAGAACGCCATGGTGTGGGCCTCGAGAGAAAGCTGGTCCTGGTCGATGCAGAGGAAAAGCACAGCAGGATCCATCTTTAACGGTATAGGTCCAATCTTGTGTTACAGAAAGCAGACACAGGAGAGGAAGATGACAGGTGAACAGCGAGGTTTATTTACAACAATGTGTAGTGAAGAAGTGAGCAGGTAAATGGAGTCCAAAGGATGATCTTGACAGAGACACAGGGCAAAGGAAGACGCTGGAGACAGGGAGATCGCTGGAGACAGGGGGAATAGTCCACTTTGTGAAAACAAGAACAGACCCTGAGTTGTGGTGAAGTGTGTGCTTAAGTAGCGGTAGTGATGAGGGTGATGATGAGGTGCAGGTGTGAGTGATTGGGAACGATGTGCAGGTGGGAACCGAGGAGAGTGATGGGAAATGAAGTGCAGAGGATGGTGACTAGATTGATATGTGACACACAATGATAAAACACTTATTTTGCAGCAAAAAAGAAAGGATTCAGACTTCAAAGGCCACGCCTTCGAAGGCCCTGAAGGTCGGACTGAACGTTGTTAAATGGGACGGTCTAGCCTACGGAGGACTGTTCTTGTCACCTAGCAACTGTGACAGCTGCTGTTGATGAGTGACAGTAACGATTGTACTAGACTTTTTCGAAAGTTATATTAAACTGTCTGAAAACAAAACAGGGTTCACAAACTGTCTAAATATGTCCACGATGGTCCATTTCTGTATATAAAAAAAGTATTTACTATATACAATTGCATCTGAGTAAGATATAAGTCAACATTTGAACCTATTTAAAGTTTATTTCATTTTTACATTTGTATCAGATATTTGAGTGAGTTGAAACCCAATAAGTACTTTTAAAAGTGTAATTTGGCAGTTTCTCAAAAAAAAATCCTGTCGTCACTGGCGTGCAATGAATTATGGGGTAGGCAAGGCCGCGAAAGATCCATCCATTGTATCCTTAATTTAACGAATGACGCATTTGGAGGCCGCATTTGAAGGACCCTTCGATTTGGGACAGCCTTAGTCGCGCCGCAGCGACGCAATCGGCCTTCGATCAGCCAAACAAATATTTTTCTATAGAAACAGTAATTAGCATATGTGCACATGTCTGACAGATTGGGCCACCCACATGAGTTTACTTACAAGATACAGAAAAATAAGATGAAGATCATCTTTTCCTCTGAAGTGTTATTGTGTATCCTTACCATAGAGCTTAGTAATTGTGTATTTTGCATTTACATTTACATTTTAAAAATCCATTTATATTACTGCTGAATACATGTATATTAGTTTGCTAAAAGTCAAAACTAATGTATCAGATCTTGCTAGCTGCCAGTTATCTGCAATATTAGTAAAAATGTTATTTACACAACGTCTTTACCACAGTTGTCACGGTTAAGACCTTGTGTTGTGGTAAAATTCATGGTTTATGTATATTACACTGATTGGCCACAACACTAAAACCACTGACAGATGAAGTGCATATAATTTTTATATCATTACAATGGCACCTGTCAAGGTATGGAATATATTAGGCAGCAAGTAAACAGTCAGTTCTTGAATTTCTTGTGTTGGAACTGAACCGGCATCAGGGTCATAGACGCCTAAGGCTCACTGATGCACATAGGGAGATAAGGCTAGCCTGTCTGGTCCAGTCACACAGAAGAGCTACTGTACCTTTAAAAAATCTGCTGAAAAACGTAATGCTGCCCATGATAGAATTAGAAAAAATATCAGACCACTCAGTACAGAGCAGTTTGCTGCATAGACGCAGACCGTACAGAGTGCCCATGATGACCCCTGTCCGCTGCCGAAAGTGCCTTCAATGGGCACGTAAGTGTCAGAACTCAACCACTCAACCAAGAGATGGCAGCATGATGCACTGTGGGAAGAAGGCAGGGCAGTGGATGCAGTGTAATGCTCAGGGCAATGTTCTGCTGGGAAACCTTTGGTCCTGGCATTCATGTGGATGTTACTTTGACACGTACCACCTACCAGAAGATTGTTGCAGACCATGGCAATGGTGTTCCCTGATGGCAGTGGCCTGTTAAAGCAGGCTAATGCACCCTGCCACACTACAATTGTTCTGGAATGGTTAGCGGAGCATGACAAAGACTTCAAGGCATTGCCTCAGCCTCCAAATTTCCCATATCTCAATCAGAATGAGCATCTGAGATGTGCTTGATGAAAAAAATCTGATCCATGGAGGCCTCACCTCGCAACCTGATACCACAGGACCTTAGTTATTTACAATTATTGTATTTTACCTCTTTAAAACCAATATTTGATACATCTGATTGAAAAATATTAGGAAACAATAATATTGTTTATCGTCCATCTCTCCCCATGAATCCTCTTGTGCCAAATCCACAATAAATGAGAAATAAAACAGCCATGATTGTCTGAAATAGGTATAAGGCTCTGTTGGTGTCTTGGAAAACAACCTATGGTGTGAGCCTGTACTTTCCGCATTAATAAGTCAGATGTGCCATGAAGCACACAAAGATTATTATGCAAGACTCTACTGGGCGGCCATAAAAAATTCACACAGCTAGTCTATATATGAAGAGTTCAGATGCAAAAGCCTCTAAATGCCATTTGAAATTTTCTTATAGAATGATCATTTTTATCAAGCTTGTATATTTAAGTTCAGTAATTTCACTTAAATGATAATTAATAGGTAATCTTCATTGCCATTTAAGTGAAATTATTGAATTTAAATATACGAGCTTGATAAAAATGATCATTCTATAAGAAAATTTCAGATGGCATTTAGAGGCTTTTGCATCTGAACTCTTCATATGCAAACTACAAGAGAACAACACACTCTCAGAAAAAAAAGGTACAAAAGCTGTCACGGGGTGGTCCCTTTTCAAAAGGTACACTTTTTTACCCGTAAAGGGTGCATATATTTGTACCTTAAAGGTATGTAGTAGTAACTAAATGGTACATAATAGTACCCTTTGAATGGGTACAGGCGCGTAGTCTTTCTTTACAAAGTGACATCGACAACTACTAACCTGACATGCATAATATAACGCTTTTAGTCTTTTTCGCGGATCCGCATGAATGGGGATCATTTTATCAAGTTGTCATCTGTACAAAGAATTTTTTTTTCCATTTTAAGTACATTGTTGTCGTGTAAATGTACCCATAGTCTGCATAAAAATAGCCCTCAGTTTCAGTTGATCTTTGTCCCTCATCAAAATTGATTCTCATCTGTACGGGAATGTGGTGAATTACCCTCTAGAGTCAGCTAACATTCAATTCAAGGGAAAAATGCATAGATTACAGGTGGCGGTTAACTCCCACCTTAGGCATCCGCTGATTTTGGTAATGGATAGGCCTGCTTTTAAACAATTATTGGGAATTCTTTGTGTAGATGCCTCTTGGGCAAAAGGGCTGGGGAGAGGAGAGGCTGTTGCACAGACTAGGTAGGCTGTTGCTAGTGACGGTAGTTTCGGTAGAGGATGATCTCGGACCAGAAGCGACTGTCCCAATCAATCCGCTCGCTCTGGTCCCAATCTGATCACCTCTCGCCAGTGCAGCTTTGCCGATGTGACAGGTCGCACGGACCTTGTACAGCACCATATCGAAACGGTCCCATAGGTGGGGGTGCGCAGCCAACCCTATCGTTTACCTGAACGCAAGAAAAAAGTGGTACAGTAAGAATTAAAGGCCATGCTGGGGTTGGGTGTAATAGAAGAATCGTACAGCGATTGGGCGAGCCCGATAGTTTTGGTTCCCAAATGTTTCTGTGTCGATTACAGAAAGGTGAATGCAGTATCGAAGTGCGATGCTCATCCAATGCTTCGGGTTGACAAACTGCTTGATCGTTAGGTTCGGCTTGATTTTATTCAACACTGGATTTGACAAAAGGGTATAGGCAGATCCTCTTATCGCCATTATCTAAAAACAGCTTTCACAACGCCGTTTGGATTACTCCAATTTGTTACTTTTCTGTTCAGTTTGTTTGGGGCTTCTGCTTACCTTCCAGCGTCTCATGTACAAATTCCTCTGGCCACATACTGCGTATGCCGCTGCCTACCTGGATGATATCTGTCATGATCCTGCCTTCCTGTCTCTGATTTTCCCTGGTCTTGAGGCAGGATCATGACAGGCCCATGTTTTATGTGCAAGCACATGGCCATTTGTTTGGGCCATGTGCTTGTGTTGTCTCGTCACCTAGTCCCGCCCCCTTGTTATCCTCGTTTTGTCATTATTGCTTCACCTGTGTCACCCGTTTCCCTCATTAGTTTCTCCCTATTTAATCCCCTCATGTTTTCTGTCCTGTGTCGGTACATTGTCTAACTTAGTGTGAAACATTGCTTGTTATACCTTGTGAGTACTTTGTCAAAAGACCTGTTAATCAGTATTGTGAGTTTGTTTTCTGTCATCGTCAAGTCAGAGTCTAGTCTTTGTTTATTACTTTGTCTTAGTCTAAGTGACCTCTCCTCGTTCCTGTTTTGCCCCCTCGTGGGTTTTGTTTTCTGTTTTGTGTCCAAATAAACCTTGAGTGTCTGCACCTCGTCTGCGTTTGGGTTCTCTCCTTCAATCCCATGACAGAATGTACCGACCAACTTCGAACCCAGCAGACAGAAGGTCCTCGCCCGTCGAGTCCCAAGCAGACCTTCTAATAGAATGGTGGCACAAGACGAGCTCGGACGTCAGAATCGGCAAGCTGCCGATTCCTCCTCAGGGAGAAAGGACCATTAAGGAGTACGCTCGGGTCGCTCATGAGAAGAGACTCTTCCTTCCTGACATCCTTCTCAACCGCTACTTCATTGCGGGTCTCAACGCTCCTCTGCCTCTTGCTGAACGGGAGAGGTTGGTAGACCGCCCGTTTACTGATATGGTGGACTGCCTGTCGCGAAGGGAGTTGCGGGGCTCCATCTTCTCTCCACCCGCCTCGCTGCCAGTGGTCCCGGAGGGTTGCGTCCTGGCCGTTGTTACCCAGGGTGATCAGGCTGGTTCTGTTTCGTCTCCTGAGGTCCCATCCACTCCCGTTGATCTTCGTGGCAAACGAGGGAGGCGGACTTCGTGGGATTCTCCGTCGGAGTCATCCTCGACTGAGTCAGCGCTGCCTGAGACTACCCTTCCTACTCTAGTCACAGATCCCGCTGAGCTTCTCCAACCGGTCACAAGTCCGGCTATGACTTCCACACCGCGACCTAAGAGAAAGAAGAGGAGAAAGGGAGCCTCTTGTCCTTCGTCTCAGCCTGTCCCAGAGCCCGCTACTGCAAGCGCTGTCCCAGAGCCCGCTACTTCAAGCGCTGTCCCAAGCGCCGTTCCAGAGCCCGCTACTGCAAGCGCTGTTCCAGAGCCCGCTACTGCAAGCGCTGTTCCAGAGCCCGCTACTGCAAGCGCTGTTCCAGAGCCCGCTACTGCAAGCGCTGTTCCAGAGCCCGCTACTGCAAGCGCTGTTCCAGAGCCCGCTACTGCAAGCGCTGTTCCAGAGTCTGCTGCGAGAGTTGTGGCTGATCTAGCCGCTAAAGAGGTTCTGCAAGCAGTTTCTGCCCGAAAGGAGATGCCTGTTATTGTTGCTGCCAAAACTTTGTCTGATTACCTGTCTAGTCTGGCCAAGATCCTTGAAATTCCTGTCATGTCCTCAAGTCCTGTGCCCACAGCTGAGGAGAGTGCTGTTTCCAGGGCAGCCGCCGAGAGCACTGGGTCCGAGTCTGCTTCAGAGAGCGAAGGTTCCGAGCCTGTCTCTGAGAACGGGGATCCTGTCCCGGCTAATGTGTCCAGCCCTGTCCCGGCTAATGTGTCCAGCCCTGTCCCGGCTAATGTGTCCAGCCCTGTCCCGGCTAATGTGTCCAGCCCTGTCCCGGCTAATGTGTCCAGCCCTGTCCCAGCTTCACAGTCTGCATCTTTCTCCGCTCCCTTACCACCTGCCACACCCATTGTCTTCACTCCACTGCCGGCTGTAGCGGTCCCCTCTGTCACCCGACCCCTGTTTGTCTCCCCGGACGCCCCTGTCTCCACTTCACCCCGGACTGTTTCCCCCAAGACTGTTCCTCGTGTGTCCCCATCCAAACCTGCCCGGATTCCTTGTCCACAGCCCTCGTCCAGAAGACCCAAGACCACAGTCCCACCCACCTACCCTGGACATTCCCCCATGAACTTTGTTGTTCCTCCGCCCCCCATCCCGTGTTTGTTATTTTTATTGTTTCATCCCAACCCTGTTGTCGTGTTTTCGTGTCTGCCGTTGTTGGTTTTTGTCATGTTTTGTTGGTTTGTGTCCATGTCTCAGTCCGTCATGTCACGTGTTTAGGTTCTGTCATGATCCTGCCTTCCTGTCTCTGATTTTCCCTGGTCTTGAGGCAGGATCATGACAGGCCCATGTTTTATGTGCAAGCACATGGCCATTTGTTTGGGCCATGTGCTTGTGTTGTCTCGTCACCTAGTCCCGCCCCCTTGTTATCCTCGTTTTGTCATTATTGCTTCACCTGTGTCACCCGTTTCCCTCATTAGTTTCTCCCTATTTAATCCCCTCATGTTTTCTGTCCTGTGTCGGTACATTGTCTAACTTAGTGTGAAACATTGCTTGTTATACCCTGTGAGTACTTTGTCAAAAGACCTGTTAATCAGTATTGTGAGTTTGTTTTCTGTCATCGTCAAGTCAGAGTCTAGTCTTTGTTTATTACTTTGTCTTAGTCTAAGTGACCTCTCCTCGTTCCTGTTTTGCCCCCTCGTGGGTTTTGTTTTCTGTTTTGTGTCCAAATAAACCTTGAGTGTCTGCACCTCGTCTGCGTTTGGGTTCTCTCCTTCAATCCCATGACAAATATCAATAGTTATGATTGGCAGCGGCATCTGGAACATTTGCACACTGTCCTGAGACCGCTGAGGGAGGACTCACAGTACTTAATACTGCAGTATACTTTAGTATTTACTATATTGCATTGTAGTGTATTGTAGTATTCTTTATTATATTATAGAATATTATAGTATTTACTACACTTTGTTAATATATACTACATCATTAACTAAAGTAAATAAAATGTTCAAGCCAAAGGATAAAAAAAATATTGATCAAAAATGAAATAAACCATTTTTCACATAATCATAGTATACTACAGAAGTAGCCTACTACAGACATTTAATAAAGTAAATGTAAAAAATGTAACTGCATAATCTAAACTGCATTAAATATAAATGATTATTAAAGTTACTCAGTGTTGTGTTTGGTAAGGATCACACCGAAACAGAGAGTAGCATCAACTTATCATATCTTTTTACTTCATCTCACTCTCCTTCAGACCCAAGTAAACAAACGCATTCATTGGTCAGGCATAACATAATGCTTCCAGCACAATCAAACTCTATGCATCACTGAACACTAACTCAATGCATTATTAAACCCCAGTTGAGAGAACACAACACTCAGTTAAGAGCAGTGAATTTCTCTTTGTCTTTGGTTGTTTGATTATCATTATTGGACACCAAATGCAGCAGGTTTATTAGGCTGTGTCACTTTAAGATCTGATGCACGGATCCCATATACTGACACATCCCCCAACTGTTTATGTTCACTTAAAGGAGTAGTTCATTTTCAAATAAAAATGTCCTGATAATTAACTCACCCCCATGTCATCCAAGATGTCCATGTCTTTCTTTCTTCAGTCGAAAAGAAATTAAGCTTTTTGAGGAAAACATTCCAGGATTTTTCTCCATATAATGGACTTCAATGGCAACCAACGGTTTGGAGGTTCAAATGTCAGTCTCAATGCAGCTTCAAAGACTCTACACGATCCCAGCCGAGAAATAAGGGTCTTATCTAGCGAAATGATCGGTAATAAAAAAATAAAAAAATAAAAAAAGATATACTTTTTAACCACAAATGCCCGTCTTGTACTATCTCTGAGATGCATTACATCATCACGTTGGAAAACTTCACCCCTACTAAGCAAAACTACTTTGTTTCACCCCTGCCTTCATCTTCAGGCAGGATATGCAGATTCCATTACCCTCGGATTGCGAGCTACGGACGGGGCCTACGCCAAATAACTTTATAACTCAATATTTGCTTGCTGGGCTGTTAATAAATTTATGCTTTGCTATGTAATTTTGCCTCCTGAGTCTTTTTTGGTAGAAGTGTATACATTTGTGTTTATTGCTATAAATGATAGATTATACCATGGGGTCTGAGATACAGTACTCAAATTTTAATTTAAATACTGAAATTAATGATTTTATTGACACTGTTTTATTATTTTGCACAAAAAATACCAAAAAAGAAACCTTCTTAAACATTGATGTCAGTTGTCTCTAGGTTTACTTTTGGCAGAGAAACACCTGTTGATTACAATAAGAAATTGCAAACGGACCTTAATATCAATCCGCACGAGCGACAATCAGGTCATTCTAGGGAAAGGCAAGAAAATAGCGACTTAAGCTGGGTTCCGATTTCTGCATGGATTTCTTTGTGTCATCACCGAAATTTCAGGAACAGCTTAATTGTTTTGTAACTCCACATTCTCCCAACATAACCAGCTTATTTTAAGGACATTTTATGCCTGCTACGTGTCAAAAAAATAGTTTTTTGGATTCTGATGCGCTGGGTTGATGAATTTCCTATCTGACATGGAGGCAGAGGAAGCGTGAGGAACAGAAGATAGCTGAATGTTTAAACAGCTTGTATACTAGGCCTTTACATTTCGGTGGAATTGCCTCATAGAGGATTACTTTCTGGAGGATGATGGTGATGACTAGAGCTCTGAATATAATCGTTTTTCCGATGCATCACGATGCATGTTGATGTAAAAGATTCTGCAACGGTGCACAAAAAAAAAAGAATAGGCCTATCATACATATTAATATACTGTTTTTTGTAGGCTAAATAAAGAATGCGTATTATATATAAAAATATAATATATATAAATATAATAGTCCTTTGTCCGTCTGATGTTTTGGTTTCGGTTTGTATGAAAATAACGTGTATGAATGAGAAGGGCATTTTTTCCCTGTGTAGTCCCATGTTACATAATAGCCCAGAAAGAGAATAATAAGATTTTCTATGTTAAAAAAAGAAATACTATGGAAGTCATTAGGGTATATCAACTGTTTGGCTACCAACATTCTTCAAAATATATTACTTTGTGTTCAGCAGAATAAATAAATGTATTTAGGTTTGAAACAACTTGAGGGTGAGTAAATGATGACAGAATTTTCTTTTTTTTTTTCAACTAAACGATTCCTTTAAGCGCAATAAGCAGCGAAAAAGAACTCAAAAAGAACAGAAGAACTTTAGTATGATGTGGATTTATGTGCATGCACTTTGGGTGTGAGCAAAAAATCTGCAGGTAAAATTATGCACAATACGCACAGTCCCATACAGAAATTCTAGCCCTATAACACCAACAATATTCATCCAGAGCAAATGAAATGAGTCGGGAATGGGGGTGGCGAGTTAATGTGTCAACTCGCTGTCAGAGAGATGAGAGAGCGAGAAAGCACAGCTGGTGATGTGTATCTATTTTGCGGAAAATGAGTATTGGAAGTGTTTCAGATATTTTCGTATAGATATGCATAAAAAAAAACACTATTTTTGACAACACAACATTGCACTTATTTTATTATTTCAGATGCCTTTTTTAATTAAAAGACTAAAATTGAAAAATGTACAAATTGACTACGTTACACGCCACTGCTGAAATCCACCCACATTTGGCAGGTTGGCAGGTGTTTATGTGAAGCCCTATCACCATAACACTTCTTATGGCTCGTGACCAACATACATGACAGTTGCATGAAATGTATGATCATATGCATGTAGTTCAAAGCAGCAGGTTTGTTATGCAGCAGCTTGGGTCATATGTTTCTGGAGCCACAGCACCGGATAGGCCTTTCATTACCATGGCATCTGTGAGGCAGGGACTTTAAAGTTACTGTACATAACCATGGGGCAGTTACTCAGGATCAAAATAGACCATGAATCACTTTGAGACTCCCTATAGGAAACCTAGTGTTTCCTGATTTAGAACAGGACAGAAAATACAGGCACTTTCCCACCCAATCTGAATTGTTTAAATTCGCCTGCACAGTCAGATTTGGAAAGCACTTGCCTCACTTCCACTGCTATAGTTTTACTGCCAGCTCATAAGAAACATCCAAATCACGACACTAATGCCTTTTCAGTGATGGAGTATTAGCAGGTAGTGTCTCAGATGGTAACCATGACAGATCTGCATGTGATATCTTAAGAGATTAAACATGCAGTGTTTTCAGATGTCACATCCTGATGAAGAGGCAAATCAGGAATAACACAATGAAGCACTGCAAGCGGCAAGAGAATTGGGGCTCAATGGGAATAAGGGGGCTGTAAAATAAGTACTGTTTCCTTATTTATGAAGGCTGTGCCTTTTATATTAACATCGCAAGGGTTATCAAAAGATTTAAGGTAAGAAACAAGTCCAAAATCTGAGGGTAAATTCTCAAAAAATATTCTCAATCTCAATGGCAACCAGATCCATGACAAATATTAACTAATAAGACCTTACTAATAGACCTTAGTCAGGGTATACAACCTAAAGTTTTTTGCTATCTTAAATGACAATGCAATTGATGGAAGTACAGACAATTACAATTTTGTACCATTTTGATGCCAATAAAAGCCAATTAAGCATTTAATTGCTTGTTACAAATTTTTGATTATTGTTTTTTGATAATCGTGACTGAGGTTGTGTCCGTACACGTTTCCCCTGATCGCTCTGCTCCCGGGAGAAATCTAGAGAGGGTCCGTCGCGACGGGGTCTGTCTACTGCTAGTAGCCCCATTGTGGCCGGCCTGAGTATGGTTCTCAGACATAATATCACTCCTAGAGAGCCCTCCATGGGAGATCCCCATCAGGAGGGGCCTGCTGTTGCGGGCAGAGGGTTCAATATTTCACCCTCGGCCAGAGTTATGGAAACTGTGGGTCTGGCCCCTGAGGGTCCGGTTCTGCAGGCTTTTCATCCCCCACCTCACGTGACGGCGGATGAAGAAAGACTTAATTTGCTCTGCCCTGTCACAGCTCTCAAGATTTTTGTCCAGAGGTCTTCTTCAAGGCAGATGTCAGATCAGTTGCTGGTGTGCTTCGGGTCGCCCATGAAGGGGCTTCCCGCATCCAAACAGACCATCATTAACTGGATCGTTCAGGCTATCTTTATAGCCTATCAGGTGCGCAGTTTTCCTTCACCTTTGGCTGTGAGGGCTCATTCAACCAGAGGCATGGCGTCCTCTAGAGCCCTCTTTTCAGAGGCCCCGATCCCCTCATACTTTTATCAGATTCTATAGCCTGCACATTCCTTCTACACCAGGCACTCTAGTGCTCTCATCCTAAGTGTGCCTGTGCTCAGCTTCACACTGGGACAGGCAGGGCTCGTTGTGGCATAGTGGGTACTCGTTCCCCAAAGTGTCGTCATCGACGCAGTGCGAGTTCCCTCGAAAGGGAACGTCTCAAGTTATGACTGTAACCATTGTACCCTGAGAAGGGAACGAGACACTGTGTCCCTTCGCCACGCCTTCCCCTGCCTGGAAGTGACTTGCTTCATCGCAAAAGCTAACTCTGTTGTGTGCCGGCGTCCCTTTGTAGCTTCCGTGTATGCTGTCACATGTTACGTCATGACGCAATGCCAATCAGGATTGGAATAGTTTCATTCATGCTTCAGACGCGCTACGCTGGGGGCATTCCCCAAAGTCTCGTCATTGACGCAGTGTCTCATTCCCTTCTCAGGGAACAAGGGTTACAGTCGTAACCCGAGACGATTTTCATGTATTAAGGTTAATTAAGGATAACTGGGCCATTTTTTCCCAGTCATCTCAATGGCGAAAAGTCTCAATTTGAGCAGAATTCACCCTATATTAGAGAGGTAATGTAGATATATCAACATATTTTACTGAATTGACAGCCTTAGTTTCTGGTAGTGGAAAGTTTGACCTCTATCATCATTTCAAAAGGAAATGTCAAATCCCTCACAGGAAAGCATTTGAATGTTATTTTGCAAGAGGGATGGGAAACCTTGGAGTTACAAGCACTGAAAACCAAAATAAAAAATAAATGACAGAGAGAGTCATAAAAGCACTCAACCCTTGATAGATTTTTCTTTTTGGTGGGTGCATACAGTTACTCGCTGAGGGACTAACAGTAGCTCAGCTGAACTGTAAGAGGACACTTACAGCAGTGATCTAAAAACGTCAACACCGACAACAGCTGAGAAGAGCTAGCTGATCTTCAGTTAGCATTATCACGTCTATCAAAAAATCACAGCAGGAAACACGTTTGTAAGTATATCAATAATATAGACACAATAATAAATCATAGACCACATCAGAGAGATATCAGGTATAAATGGCAGCGCTTTCATCATTCCAGGACAGTCCAGAGCCTCATTCATAAAACGCATACAATTAAATGCCATGGATATTATCCTACATCAAAAAGGAGGAACATACTGGGATTTAAAAAGGCAGAAACTGACATGAAAATGTTCTTATGTGTACATAAGAGTGTATGTGTGAGTGTACATGCGAACTAAAGAGCATGTTTTTTTTTTATTTTTGTTTAAAAACTTTTTACATTACTTGTTAAAATGTAAAAATCTTATTTGACACTGCTAGAATGTTCATACAAATTTGTTGGTGCTTTTATACCATTAGTTCAATTAATTCAACATTGTTTATGAAAATATAGATAAATGTAAAGATAAATGGGTGATCACAATATGCATTCATATAATTATATGCACAAATGAGCAATATATATATGAGTGAGTGAGTGCCATACTTCTGAACCAAAAAGATAATTTTGCCATCTGTAGCTGATGCACTTGTACAGATTGCACTTGAATTTAAGATGAACTTTGTTATATAAAAAGACATTTCATAGACGTTATCACAACTTAAAATTTAGAGTTAAAATAACTTTCCTGGATTTATTTTAAGATAACTAAAATAGCTGTAATACAACTTAATTTTATTACAACAACATTTTCAGGCAGCACAAACACTTACTTTTTTATTTGTTTATTTGTTTATTTGTTTGTTTATTTGTTTATTTGTTTGTTATTTATTATCATTTAACATTTCGAAAACTGTCATACATTCATATTTAGGATCATTGTTTGCACATCTTTATAAATGAAGCCCCAGAACCCTACTCGCCTCTCTGTGATTCAACCCCATCACCCAATGGTTCACTGAAGGTCACTTCATTCTTTGAATCTTTCCCAATTTTATTCCTTTCTCATAATTCTCCACGCACCTCCAAAGCAAGTTCTTCCACTTCAAACTGCTTTCTGGACATGCGGTCCTCGCCAACAGGTTTGTGGAAGTAGATCACCATGACATCATATTTCTTCATCACAGACTTGTAATTCTTGCTGGTCAGCTGATGGACACGGTCCTTCCCGTCATATTCAGGGAACTCCAGGCCCTTTTCGCTCCAACACAGATAAGCAAAAGATAGTAGAACCCCTAAATGCACCCAACCCCACTTCATGTCACTGTTATGTCTCACTTGAAAAGGTTAAAAATTAGTTGCTTGTTTTTACTTTGTTCCTAACTAAAGTCAAACTATTAGGAACAAGGTCCAATCCATGTGCTCACCACCCAGAGAAGAGCAGGTCTCAGTCCCTACACTCCCTTTTAAAAAGGCACATGCACAAGCTTATGGGGAGGGTGGGGATGTCACTCAGAACACGGGTAAGATATGGGTTGGAGCAACTAGTGTGAAACTCGAATTACATCCAGACCAGCCAAGCAATCCACTTGTTAAGTCATGACGTAAAGACTGCTGTTTCCGGTTCCAAGCCTCTACTCATTTCACTTGAGAAAACTATCTAAACAGCGATTTATGAGCACTCACTCCTGCTTAATTTTTACTTTTTCAACACGTACATCCCTTAACAATAAAATACCATTATGACTAACAGTTTTCAAAGAAGTATTTCCTTCGAAAGCATATCCCAAATATAAAAACTCAAAATATGACACTCCCATACTTAAAATATATATTTTACAGTCACTGTTATGCAAATTGAAAACCACTATATGCCAGTGGTGAAGTACCCCTTTAATCTAAGGATTTAAAAAAATGATGGTATACACTACAGTCTCCGTTTTCATGGCGTCTCCGACACAAATATTTTAATGATTTATAAAAGATAAATCATTGTCTGGCCATCTGGGATTTTAGTATGAGACAAAATTTAGGATCATGATTTTTTCAGTAGTATTACATTATAGTGTGAGTGTATATTAGCACTGTTTGTTGTTTTCTTTTGGCATCTGATAGAGCGTTTGGACCCGTAAGAGGTGACACATGATATTAGACTTACTGATCGGATTGAAATGTTCGTCAAATTTGACAGTTTTTACCTGCTGCTAAACTTAGGGTGCTTTCGTTGAAAGACTACAGGTATTAAAGTGGGCAACAGGATTCCATTGCCATATTAAGTTTTGCAGGGCTTTGACCCTTTCTAAAAATAAGATGATGTTTGGACACTGAGAACAAGATGGCATTGAGCCATTACATGGTCAAGCTGGCACAACTGAAATGAAGTGTCTAATTTCACTCTGATTTTGTTGGCCAAGGCAAACACTCTCAAAGCTTGTGTTCTTCATGGTGACATGAATCTATAAAGGAATATGGGAGGAATTGTCTGAAAATACAAACAAATTGGCTATTTATGACTTTAGAACAATGTATAATAATTTTAGCATAACCTACATACAAATAACATTTACTTTGAATGCATTGTAAGTGTCTGCCAAGTCCATTAATATAAAAGTAATGACAAATTCATGAACATAAATCATATACTTTATTGTAAAGATGCATATTATTTTGATTTCTTTTTAATTTTGATTTCTTTTGCATATTTTACATTAATCTGCCTAGAATGAGATTCATAAAAAGCAGCAGATGGATAGAAAAAGAGATGAAGCATTGAAACAGTCCCTCAAATATTCATTTACAAAGTAAAATCATTCAGTTGGGATATTTCTTAAGTTTGACACTTGACCTCAGTTCTTATATTTCATGTGTTACCAGCTAAAACAGATTGAGGAATTTGAAGGGAGTTATGTTTGGGCAAGTGAAGTGTAAAGGACTGTAAATATTAATTTTTCTTTATTTTTTCTTTTACAAATAATAATAATAATAATAAATATCAGCTGCCAATTATTTGGATTGCAGTGCTTTTGCTTTCAAGTAGACCACAGTATCAAAATCATATTTTGATCATATTGCTTATTGGCAATTCAGATTTTGTTTTGTAGATGACGTATGCTGTGTATTTTTTTTTTGTATTAAAAGCTTTTTACATTATTTAACATACAAGTTTGAAAATCTCATTTGACTGATAGAATGGCTACGTTCACATTTTCAGTTTTTGGGATTGACAACCAAATTTACTTACAGGTGTAAGTCTCGAAATGTTCTGTTCAAACAGCAACTTACATAGCTCCTCAAATGCTGTACATTTTTTGCCACCGCCTGCTTCTTAGCTTCCTGAAGCCTCTCAACGATGTCAACGACATAAGAAAGTATTTTTCCTTCTCCTTAATCAATGACAGATTTAGCCAAAGATGTCTCTCTGTGGTCACCAATGCTGCAATTAACTGACCTATTGCTCTGGCTGTCTTTTTGGTGGCCCTACGCAGTTCTTTAATAGCGTCAAGCCCCACCACCTCGCCTTCATAATCGATGAGTAGACTTGGGGACTGAACACATGCAGAGAAAGGCTTATTCCACAACCTCGACACCTTGGTTTGGGAAAAAATTGAAGGCCCCAACGTGGAGATTGCACTTTACTTGATAGAAAATGCTTATCAAGTTTATTATTACTACAAACTTTTCTTTTTTTATGTTGGCCTGTCAATATTTAGATTGGTCACAGCATGAGTGACAACCAACACCAACTCCTCATAAGCAGGGGAGTGAGGTGGTGAGCCCTCAATCTCCCCTGCCTCGATACTAGAGCACATCTACCTCCTCAACTCTGGATAGCATCAGCACCTGGTACTCACTTGGGATGGAGGAAACCGCAGAGCATGCTTCCAATTCCCTAGTGAAGGTGCTGGATCTAGGACAAAGCCCGTCTCAAGCTCCTCCACTAGATCAATTTGCGAACCCCATGATCTGAGCCACTGTTCTGCCTTGGCAGAAGCGGCACTTGAACCAGGAACGCAAGCCTGGCCGGTCTCCTCGAAAACTGCCAGGTGGGAGCGGAGTGTCCACAGCGGCAAACATTCACAATGAACACAGCCAGCCCCCTCGAGAGCTGACTGTGCATGCTTCTCTCCCAAACAAAAACGCAAAGATCATGAGTATCTTAGTGCGGGCAGGGAGACACACACAATCTGAACTGCTGTTTACTCACCATAATCATTCAATATAGTTCCAACGGGACCAAATATGTTTGGTCCAGGGATCCTTTATAGCTTCCTGTTTACGACATAACATGGTACGCAATGATGTTCCACCAATGAGTGATTACACATTTGCTTCAGGCGCTATGACACAGAGACGTTGCCATAGCGTGATCTCTGATGCTGCATAGAAGTTCTCTCAAAAGGGAACTGAGGGGAGTAGTGGAGAACAGTGACTTGTTCACAGCGCAGGTTTTCCACGAATGTGGTGGTGAGTTCTGAAAATGTAAGGGTGTGAGTTCAAATGTTATAGAATACGGATGTCACTCCAGTAAGTAACTGAACTGTGTGTGAACGTAACCATATTAAGGACTCAAATACAGGCCTGACAACCGTATTCTGCTGCTGTGTGAACATGGCCAAAATAGCAATTCAAAATCAGTCCAGTGGGGATCTCATAATGACTCTGTAGTTTAACTGTAAAGCAAGAGAAAGAAATATAGGACATCATATATCCAAACTTTATGACAGCGCCCTCTTGTGGCATGGTCATTAATAAGCATTTACATTTGTACATCAATTTATATTTATGCATCTGACAAACATTTTTATCCTAAGCCACTTGCATTGGATCACTGGAAACACATCTTAATACCAAGTTGACATAGGCCTTTTTTTTTTTTTTTTTTTGATTTTGTTAATGTGAAATAATAATCAGGTTACTATTATATCATTATTATATCATGAAAACCTGTAGGCAGAGTGACAGAGGAAGAGATTATTGCACATGTAAACATAACAAAACATGACAGCTATTCACTTACAAATATGACTTACAAGATCCAGGCTTCCGTCTGCCACGGAACAGCCAATTTATTTTCACGTTTTGCAATCAAGTACAGTAAATGTCAGTCAAATGTACATTAAGATACAAAAGACCTGCAATGCTTTTATACTCTCAAAAATCCTTTTGGTGAATTTTGTTGCTTGGCAACTACAAACCTGACAGACTGTTGGTTATTGGTTTGAATCTATTTCAGGATTCAAATTGATTCATTGTTTGAGGTGAGGGTCATCCAAAAGTTTTCACATTTAAGTTGTAGAGTGCATATGATTGAGTATTCAACTGACCATTGAAAAGCCCAGACCCTTTTGACCCCTATTTAGAAAAATGTAGGAAGCAAAGTGTTGCTGCAATCAAGTCCAACATCCTAATGCCCTCCCTGTGACTGCTTCTTTCAGTGCACTGTTGCTGATTCATGCTTGCCCTTACCTACTTCTCCTGGAGATAATGCTGTTTCTCCAGTTCCTGTTAATGATGTTGATAAAGAAAGTGGCTGTGGATATTGTCAGGCCATTTGACACTGCTGCATCAGACTGCTGGTTTGCTATAACATTAACTGATTATTACAGCAAATGGACTGAGGTCTCCTTTTCTCTCACTGTCACTACTGATTATGTGGTTATGTCTGTCATCAGTCTTCAGCCACCATGGAAATCCATTGAGTATACGTAGTAACTGATAATGGTGTTCAGTTTACGTTATCTTGTTTGCTTTATTGATGTTTACTAACACAGTTTACTGTGATAGAGACCTGAGCGGTCACCAGGAGAAACTCACCAAGATGTAAAAAACGGTGCGCTGTTGGCATCCAAAACAATGTTTATTCACCGGGATGTGCAAAATGTGAAAAATAAATATGGTTAAGAGAAATTAAACAGGTTATCAATAAAAACAGTCTAAAAACTAGATCTGCTATGTACTAAAACAGTAAACTCTGCTCATCAACTTTTGAGGCCAGTTACAGTGTGCTTATGCAGCGTTCACTATTGTTCACTATCTCAAAAACCATGATCCCTCCTCCAAACCTCTTGTGATGGCTGCTTTATACACACACACAGTTTCCTGCTTGATAATTGGAACATACCATTTTATTCAAATTAACTCTTACCTCACCATATGATTAATAAATAGATACACAAGATGATTAAGACAAAAGTTAAATCAAATAAATAAATACAATAAATAGGATGGATAAAACCAACACATACATTTGCACAAACATTTCCATAAATAGCTAAAATGAGCACTCCCCTGAAGTTCACGCTTTCAATAAGGCCACGCCCTCTCCGCTAAAACAAACAATAAATAAAACAGCAAACCTCATGTAAATATTATGCACAGGAACAGTAAGAACACAGTAAAAACAGTGATGGAAGACAAATTCCAGGTCTCTCCATCACACTACCACATACCAAACATATGAAACAGAAATAAATTCATAAAACAGCAAACAATTTAAAATTATTTTTGTGGCTTACAGTGTCAGGATTATGTTCCTATTTAGTTGTCATATTGTTCCTGGGTTCCATTTCAGTTCGTTCACGTTCGACGTGAGACGGATGTACCGTACTGATTGGGATCACACTTAGGGAGCCTGTCATCTTCGAGTATTGATAAAACGAGCCAATGCACATTGGCGTGCAAGATCTGCATCTCGCGCTCCGCCCCGCAGTGTGGGTATAAAAATGGAAGCGGATGCACAAACCATTTGTCTTTGGCTTTGGTGCTCCTTCTGGAAGTTTCCTCTGGTACGGGTGTTTCTACAGCGTGAGTGCAGCGGTGGCCGCGAGCTTCTGAGCTCTCAACTGCTGTTATAACAGCATTTATTTGTGTGTTTGTTTGACGGTTGGTTAGAGGGCGAAGAAGTGAGTGTTTCACTGTAACAGGCTGCACCACCTCCTGTCAGTGTTGCCGCGGCCATTCCCCTGTGTGTTCCAGCACGAGAGAGAGCTATTTCCTGGAAGAGCAACACAGGTGTGTCTGCATCTTTTTCAAGATTTCATTCCACCCGTGCGTTTCTGGATGTGGTCGTTCCCTGTCCCCAGCTGACGGTCACAATCGCTGAATCACGTGCTGGGGCATTCAGCACACTGAAGCAGCTTTTGTGGATTGTTCATGTTCTCATTGCGGGAACATGACTATCTTGGCGTTGAGATCGAGACTCACATACATCCGTAAGGGTGGAGTCCCCATTCCTATGCCCCGCTCTAGCGCTCCTTCTGGCCAGCCCCAGAAGAGAGCTACTGCACCATGTGGTATGGGTGATCTGAGGATTACAGTGAGGGCTTACCCACCCGGTAACCAGTCCCCATGGGCCCCTCACTCCTCTGTCATGCCGCAGATGGTGGAGCTTCCGACAGAACGTGCTGGTCCCTCTGTAGTGGACCGACCAGTCGTTTTGTTCGGGGCTCCTCCTGAGGACAGGATGTCGATCACTGCAATGGAAGGGGAGCTGGACTCCGGAAATGACGACTCGGCTGCATTTCCTCCCTCTGGGAGGGTAGCATTGCCTGAGCTGGATCCAGAAATGTCAGCTATGCTGAAACGGGCCGCCGAGATGGTCACCGTGTCCCGAACCGTCTCGGTTGGATGAGTGGAATCTCGGGGCGGGCCATGCTGGTCCTCAGCACACCACAGCAGTGCCCTTCTTTCCCGAAGTGCCTGAGGAGGTTACGAGGTGGTGGACGGCACCTTTTTCTGCCCGAAACCGGCTTAGTACCTCCTCCCCCCTCACTACCCTTGATGGAGGAACGTCTAAGGGGCACGCGGCTATCCCTCCAGTGGAGCGATCTGTCGTGATGCAGTTGTGTCCGGCGACCGCTACCTCTAGGAAAGGTGATCCGCGTCTCCCATCCAAGTTCTCATCCGTACTCATGGCCAAGGCTTACAAAGCCTGTGGGCAAGCCGCTTCCTCTCTGCATGCCATGCCGTTGCTGCAGGTCCACCAGGCCAAGGCACTCATGGACATGCAAGAGGGTAGTCCAGACCGTGAGCTCGTGAGTGAGCTCCGCACTGCAACCGACCTCGCCCTCCAGGGCACAAAGGTTGGGGCTCGTGCAGTCAGTCTGGTGATGTTCACCTTAGCGGTCCAGGAGTGCCACTGACTCAACCTAGCCGATATGAGGGAGACCGACAAGTCTCGGTTCCTGGACTTCCCCATTTGGGCTCTTCGGCGAAGTGCTAGAGAACTTCGCCTAACAGTTCTCCGCCGCCCAGAAATAGATGGAGGCGATCTGGCACATCATGCCCCGGCGGCCCGCTGCTGCCTCCACCCGTCTGCCTGTGGCAGATCCTCCGCCTGCTCGTCGCCGAGAGTGTCCCCCTGCCGCTGCCTCCGCTCCCGCTAGGCCACATCTCAGCCACTCCCAGGCCAGGTGGCAAATGGAAGAACTGAGACAGGCCACCCAGGGATGGAGGAATGAGCTCTTTGGTGGATGGTGACCGCATGCACGTACAACTGGCATGCAGTAGCGGGGATCTAGACGGGCCCCCAACTGCATTGGCACGCCGCTGCACGGCAAGCATGTGCTGGTCCATACGGACAACACTGCGACTTTTGTGTACATCAACCAGCAAGGTGATCTACGCTTCCCTCCCATGTCGCAACTCGCCCGCCATCTCCTCCTATGGAGTCAGAAGCATCTGAGGTCACTTCGTGCCACTTATATCCCCGGCCTGCCCAGCCTGAACCGTTCATAAGGCAGAATGGAGTCATGTTTTCATGTTGTTTACGCCAAATGTTGACCCTACCATCTGAATGTCACAGAAGAAATTGAGACTCATCAGACCATACAATGTTTTTCCAATCTTCTATTTTCCAATTTTGGTGAGCCACTGAGCCTGTACGAATTGTAGTCTCAATTTCCTGTAGTTGAAAGGATTGCCACCCAGTGTGGTCTTCTGCTGCTGTAGGCCATCTTCTTCAAGGTTTGATGTGTGTTCAGATATGTTCTTCTGCACACCTCGGTTGTAACAAGTGTTTAAGTTACTGTTGCTTTTCTATCAGCTCGGACAATCTGGCCATTCTCAACTTTCCTCTGGAATCAACAAGGCATTTTTGCCCACAGAACTGCGACACACTGGATATTTTCTCCTTTTCGGATCATTTTTGGTAAACTCTAGAGATGGTTCTGTATGAAAACCACTCAGACCAGTCCGTCCAGCTGGCAACAACCATGTCACGTTCAAAGTCATTTAAATCAAATTTTTTCCTCATTCTGATGCTCAATGTAAACTTCAGCAGATCGTCTTGACCATGTCTACATGCCTCAATGCATGGAGTTGCTGTCATGTAAATGGCTGATTAGATATTTGCATTAAGGAATATTTGAACAGGTGTACCTATAAAGTTGCCATTGTGTATAAAACTTTATAAATCGTTTTGGTTCAAATCTATCATCATCATATAGTTGACTCGTGTCTGCCTTCACTTTTTTTTTAACCAACAGCTATTAAAAAAAAAAAAAAAAAAAAAATGTATGAATGATATCGGAATAATAGTTTGAATGCTCAAAAATGAGAGATTTAAAACCAATGTTAGACCTAAACCTCCCCCATTTTACAAGTGAATGGATGACATCTGCCCTCACATTAGCAGTCTTTTTTTCCTGTTGATTTCTCTTTGTGTCTGATGAGGCACAGTTAAACTGTGGCTCGGCTCTGGGCCTAATTGGGTGGGTAATTATGGTTTGACACAAACGGACAGCCTAAGAGTTAATTAACCACAGTCTGGCAAATGACATTGAGAAGCATACTGGGAATAACGTTGCCTTCAAGTCATGTTGGAATTATGATATTTACGAGATGAGAAGTCATGAATGTAATTTCAAGTGGGAAACTCTGGATTTCCAACTTTCTGTATTTGGGGCGTGTCAGTTAAAGAATCATGTCAGAAGCTAATTGGTATTGACCATAATAATTAATGTTGTCATTATGAATGTTGACAGTATAACTATTTTTGTGCACTGTTGATGAAGAATAGTGATAGAGTTTGCAGGCCTTTTTTTTTTTTTTTTTTTTTTTTTGAGAAACATATTCTGCATGTTGGCCTAAAGTAAAATATTTATTTGTAGGACAGCTGTGATTACCATACTGCGACATTAGTTTGAGTTGTGGTAGTTTTATTGAAAATCTTTTACAGGGAAGCAAGAGAGTGCAAGAGAAACAGAGAGCGAGAGAGGTAAAATGACTCCGCATTTTCTTTGTTTCTTTGTTGACTCACACACTCACTCACACACACACACACACACACACACACACACACACACACACACACACACACACACACACACACACACACACACACACACACACACACACACACACACACACACACACACACACACAAACACAAACAACAACCAGTTCCTTTCAGCGACATCACAGCATGAGTCCAGCAGAACAGATCTTTCCAGAACCATCAGATGACACACAGGCATGTGCTCTCTGTCTGTGAATAGTGCTTTCCATAAATAGGGCACAAAACAGGGTCTCTTAAAAAGTGTATTATTTCGGGACTGTTTCTTAACACACTTCAGTACACTACTGGTTCTATTTTCACAAGTAAGGTGTACATTTTAAAAACTTTTATTACAAAAATCCAAACTGATCACACTTGTTATACACAGCTAGTCGTTCTTTCAAAACCTGATCTCATTGCATTCAGTTATACACATTTTCAGTCCACATAATCATTGTTCCAAACACAATATTATTGTAATATGTAATGAGAACATTTGGTTTAATCAACAAAACACAGCAGTGTGATCTTCTTTCAATTTAGTACTTTTAACAATCAATTAATTTAATAGCAAACACTGCAAGATACAAATTTCAAATCATCCTTGTTGCTAAAATAATTACAGTAATACAGGCCACAGATACCACATTAGAAAATACACTTACATTATCTAATTTATGTAATTGAATCCATATTGTTTGTAATAGTATATATCCAGTGTGTTATCAAAAGGTGTGATGAAGTATGACACAGCAATGAGGTTTTAGATAGAACAGAGTTTGCTGCCAATACAGCAAATGTTCTCACTGTACCATATGACTGAATCTATAGTGTAGTTATAAGAGTGATATCCAGTAATATGGAAGTCTCTACCATGGTAATCTGTTTACAATATCACATGTGGCATACTGTAATGTTTGATGCCATTTGTCTCCCTTCTTCTGATCTCTCTCTCACACACACACACACACACACACACGCGCGCGTGCACACACACTTTGAATAGAGTGGTTATAATCTAAGATAAATCGCTTTTAATGGAAAAAGAATTCATTACATTTTGGTTATCCATATCGGAAAAATATGTCTATAGAATCAATATCACTAGAAATCTATGGGGTACAACATTATTCATTGATTAACTTTATGAAAGACATGTTACTGAGAATGAAACGTTTATATAGATGAAACATATTTTGTTGTGAAAAGGCTTTGTGATTGTGTGTTTTTTACTAAAGCACACTTTTGATAGCCTGGATGCCAGCCGAACTTAGCCCCGGCCTCAACATTTGAGGGCGGGAAGAATCTGAGTATCTAGAATTTCAGTATGACGATGTCAGGCAACACTTTTGATGATCTGTTGTGATATTACTTTGAGTTTTGAAAATGTTAATGTTAAAATGTCATTTTAATTGTCCAGAAGATCAAGACCTCAGCGGAGATGTAACAGCCTAAAATTCTCATTATAAGGGGAAATGTAGATTTCCATGTGAAATTAAATGACCTACTTTTCATGATGGGTTAGATTTATGTTACATAATAAGCACATCTAATAAAAACATGGGATTTGAGCCTTTAAAGGGACAGTTCACCCAAAAAAATTTGTTATCATTTACTCACCCTCATTTACTCACCCTCATTTTGTTCCAAACCTGTATGAGTTTCTTTCTTCTGTTGAACACAAAATAGGATTTTTTAAAGAATGTCAGTAACCAGACAGTTGATGGCACCCATTGACTTTCATAGTATTCCCCCCCCCCCCCCCCCCACTATGTGTAACCGGGGCAGGAATAGCCTGATATTTGATTAATTTCTCAGGTGATTCATCCTTATGTATGCTTTGACTCAGCCACGCGTGTGCATGCGCAAAAGAGAGAGAGAGTCAGACTGAAAGAGAGCGCAGTTCAAAACAGAGTTACACAGAGGGAGAAATAGTTGATAAAACTGTTAACCCCTTACCAGTCAGGGATCACTGGTGATCCCGAATTATTGTAGTTCAAAATATGTTTGAGCTTATATATCTCAATATTAATAACAGTCTGGTTAATTTTGAGTCTTGAACTATAAACTCTCAAGGGTTGGCTTTCTAAATGTATGTGTGTTATGTTTCTATTCAGAATTACTTATGAGCAGTAACCTTTTTATTTTGGGTATGTCATGTATGCAGCACTTGCCAAAATTGGGGGTGATGAGGAAGGGGTTTTAAAGAGAGAACATTCCCAGTTTGATATTGACATGTGAATCTGTGGTGATAACAGTCGTGTGATTTTTATCGAGTGTATGGTTTAATTCGCTGCGAGTGTTGTGTTCCTGCACGTGAGAGATCTTCCGTGGGGAATGTTGGGGAACGCTGATGGAGATTGAGCATGAGTTAATCTAAAATATGTTCTGAAAAGTTAGTAAAAGGTTTAATAACACTGTTTATTTCATATATTAATGGAACATGCAGTAATTATTGTTAATAAAAAACAAGCTTTTTCTGTGTGATTCAGAGTCTCAATAAGAATGAGTTTCGCTCATTTTATTCTAAAGTGTTTATGTATAAGTTAGGAAGAATATTTGTACCCTGTTTCAAGTGTATACTATTTCATTGAGTCTAATTACTGATTGATCTGAACAAAAGGGGTTAAACTGTGAATTGTAATGTATTCATGTGGTGAAATGTGCATATTTCTCATGTATGCTGTTTTATTTCTTTCATTAGGCACATACAGGCCACTACCGTTGTTTTTTTGCACACCCTTTACTTATTTCTGAGATTATCAATGTGATATAACCCTTTTATTTGTTTGTTTTGTAAGACTTTTACTACTTCATTTTCTGCACTCATTGTAGTCAATTGGACAGTTTTGTTATTTTGTTATGCCAGCTTCTCTTTCCTCGAACAAATAAGACCTTAATGCTGTGTCTCATTTGAGGTTCAGTCAGGAATAAAATAACCTTTTTTTTTCTTTAGATGTTATGGCTGTGTCTTATTCCCTGACTTAACGTTGAACGGCCACATGTGGAAGTCAATGGGTGCCGTCAGCTGTCTGGTTACTGACTTTTTTTCTTTCTTTTGTGTTAAACAGAAAAGAAAAAAAGAAAAAAAAACTTTTTGGGTGAACTATCCCTTTAATGCTCTTAATGGGACCCAATTGCAGAAAGTGCCTAACGAATTGACAAGATCCAAAAACTTGTTTTTCTTCTCCAGTTTCCCTCCCTCCCTCTCTGCTTTCTCTTTGTCTCTGTGTTTCCTCAGGATGTTTTTAGAAGTTCTTCTATGAGTCTCTTTCTTCTCGGTTTCGTGACCGAGTCGGTCTTGTGACAGCGAGAAAGTACTTCCCCATGAGAGCGTTTCCCAGGGTACAAATACTCTGCTTTGATATGTCAGGTTTATGGATGTCAGGGTCTTGCTCTCATTTGCATGAACGTGTTTTTCTGTCTATGCACTTATGCATATATGCCTGAGGCTATGATAAATAATGAATATTATTACGTGGTCAACATATGACAAAGCAACTATTGTGCATGAGGATCAGACCACATACAGAAATATCCTCTGTGCATCAGATGCAGAGCAGAATCTGGTTTGCTTTTCTCTCCACGGCAGCCGCACGTGTGTGATGTAAGTCAAAGCAAACTGGGTCATGGCAGCATGGCGGAATGCCACCGTCAGCACAGCGACTAAATCCTATTCTTCTGCACTTACAAATCCCTTTCAAAAAGCAAATTAAAGCTAACTTTGTGTTAACACTACACTGATACCAATGAACTTCATTCTCAACAGCAGGTATTTGCATTTTAATATGTTGGCTGCGAATGAAATTTCCATAAAACTGCCTCCTGCTGAAATATGCAAATATTAGGACTGATGCACTGCACTGTGATTAATTGGCTGAGGTCTCTTTTTCAGTTCAATTCATATATTTTTATTGGCTTGACAATTCTGTATATTGCCAAAGCATTATAACAAAATAGAAAATAGCTTATAACAACTGAAATAGGATTTTAAATAATAATAATAATAATAATATAAAAAAAATGAAGAAATGCAATCATGTTCTTTATTAAACTTCAATGCTTTACTCTATTCTCTTTAGATTTGCAGTGTATTACATTTTTATGAATGTAAAGTCGATATTTGGATGTGTATTTTGTGGTAGACTTAGTCTCTCTGAGCTGTACAGTTTAATGTCATAGCATCGCAAGATCAAGAGCTGTTTACGTGGTGAAAAAATCAATAAACAAACAAGCAGAGGCTCTGAAACGATAATAAAACAGATAGATAGATAGATAGATAGATAGATAGATAGATAGATAGATAGATAGATGTAGGCTACTTCCTCTTGTGGGCAGATTCAGTACTGCAAGGCGCAGAACATTCCATTCTCCTCCCAAATGTAAATCACTGGGATTCTCTTTAAATTAGTTTAACAATATTGTTGTCTTATTATACTGTAATTGTTTTTTTATTTTAAAGATCGGCAAGGTGGCTCTTAATTGTCAGCGGATTTATCGCAGCGAGAGAAAGAGTGAGCATGACGATGTGGGATTGTGTGGAATAAAAAGGAGGAGGGATTATCTGACCGGATAGCAAAGTGACATCAGGCCCGAAAAATGTGTGTATGTGTGTGTTTGAGGCTGCAGATTCAGACAGTGTGACTGGTAAAGAGAGAGAGAGAGGGAAGGAGGAGGGGGTTATAGGGAGAAAAAGGCGTTTCCATTCTCAACCGGCGAGACTGTTAGAAACGCGCGAGCACGATCGAGTGAAAGGACGCTTAAAGTTTCCGTGGCGTCTTCGTTTATAACCACACTAACTTCATCTCATTCGCACTCTAGTTTTGATTATTTTTGCTGAAGTTTTGACTTAACTGTGTTTGTGGTAAACTGGACTTTGTATTTGGGTGGCCAAAGCGCACAGCGGATCTCATCCATCACCACACCGAGTTCATCATCATCATCGCTGGATCCCCGAGCGCCCGGAGTAAGTCACTCATCTATTTGCCAAAACATTCTATGGTAGCATGGCATTCTTTGAAGTACCTATATTGAAGCACATCCCTTGGCCATCATTCAAATGGTAGACTACGCGTACCATGGTAGCCACAGTATGCTGTTATTTTGTGCTGTGTGTTAATTAATTTGGTCACATTTAATACGCCGCCATGCAACCAGACCCGTTTCATGGGCTCGATCCGGTCCGGCTGATTTCTCGGCGGAATATGTGCGTCTTTTATAATTTAATTACAGTTGTGTCGATGAAACAGAATCCGAAAGCCTTCCTATTGTTTTAGAATAATGACACAATTCCTGATTTTTAACTAAACGTCGCTTGGTTGTTCAGAGTGTCATGTTGAGAAATCATATTTCTTTTCTTTTCTTTTTTCTTTTTTTGTTCAGCCATGGGGTTGCATAATGTATAAGTGATTACAATTTCGGGAATTAATTGAAATTCCTGTAGATTGTCTGCTTTAACCACCGTACCTTTATTATTTTCTCTAACAAAATCTGGCAGTCATTGAACACTTTTGGTTTTTATTATCTCAGTAAAACTGCTGTGGAAGCAGTCTGGACTAACTCATAATGCAACCTCAGTCATGACAAAAACTCTCTTCCTCTTGGAATCTAGTGCTTCCCTGTTCCTTTCACAGCCCATTTTTTTCTTCTCGCTTGAACAAAATTAAACCAGATCCAAGTGTGCAAGTGCATGACCAGATGCATTATCTGGCAGTCACACATGTGTGCGTTTCCTGCACCTGGAGAATGGTTTCTGCTCTCCTATCTCATATATTGATTTGTGTTTTGCCTGTGGTAAGGGAAGGAGGCAGCTCAGCAGAAATACACTTCCCTCATTGTCCTTTTGTGTGTGTGTGTGTGTGTGTGTGTGCAGAGCTTTTCAGGCTAGGATTGTTTGCTGGCCAAAGATGCTGGAAACCTTGTTTAACAGAAACTTTAGACCAACAACAAGCCAAACCCCAGCTATAGTGTTTTCTGCCGGTCCTGGCAGTCTTCAGTTGCACATTTGGTACGGAAAATGAATTCAGAATTTAAAATAATTTAAATTCTTAAATACAGCAACCTGTTTTATTATCTGGTTATCTGCTGTCTCTGGTCATTTGAGAAAAAGTTTGCTGCCTTTTCTTGGATATTTGACAGGAATAACTGGCATTTGCTCTTGTCCGGTCTTCATTTACATACATTTGGCAGATGTTTTTATCCAAAGTTGTGAACTTGCTTTCAAGTTGTACATTTGATCAGTTCATGATGGGAATCAAACTCATGATGATCTTGGCATTGCTCATGCTATACTCTATAGTTTGAGCTACAGGAATTTCATTTCCCTCCTATAAGTTTTCCATTTATTTCAGCATTTTTGATGAAGAAAATTAACTTTTGGAACACTTTTCAGAATTTGAAATATACCCGTCTGAGTCAGGACCAAGTAAATTCAATTCACCAAAATTCAACTTGCTATGTAGGCTTTTACATGCAAGTTTTTAGAAAGGCTGTCACTTGCTTTTGTTCCTGTCAGTTTTTGTTGGAATTCTGGAAATGTTATTTTGTCATAATACTGAATGACACTGGATTGCAAACAAAAGCATTTGATGAGGAATGTTCTAGTGCCATGCAAGTCTCTCTTGAGTACTGTTACATAAGATCCATTTGGGGTTTCAGGTTTACTGTAAAAGTGTGTGTGTGTGTGTGTGTGTGTTTGTGGTTGTTCTCTCTGGTAAATCTTAGTCCTGCTGTTCAATCTCCTGAGTGATAGAATGACCGTGCAATTTTACATCCGGTCCAGTCTCACTCACAAGGTCGAGCTGAATCTATCCTCTGTCGAGTGATTTAAATAGTCAAAGGTTCACAGCACATTTGATCTATAGCAATGTTTTTTTGTTTTTTTTTTTACTGAGTGGAATGGATGCTCCAACCAGCATGTTTGCAGTCGATACTGACCACCGATTTCTTGTCATCATGATCTGCCGATTGACCAGATCACTTGTTTGGATTGGTTTTTGGACATTTGATAAAAAGGCTACCATGGTTCCAAATGCCATAACTTTTGATTGCTTTGAGATATCAACACAACATTTGGCCCAGATGCAGTTGACATGTCAAGCATGAATAAATAATAATAATAATAAAAAAAAAAATTACATTACATTTTCTGGGATTTTCTCAGCAATGTTGTACATAAGAACCTCCAAATATGATCAACATCTATTTTCTTCAAAATTTGAAAGGTTTTCTGTTAAATAAGAGTATGTACTTGCTGATACTTTTTTTAGTAGTGTTATAAGCCATTACTTTTAAATATGCCACTTGAAATCACGTGAAATCATTAAAAATGCCTTCAGGGGGTAAGGGGTTAATAGTATAGTTATAGTTCATGGTGAGTACGGCCTTTACACACACCCAAACTAGGGCTGGGAAAAAAATTATTCGCGATTAATCGCATCCAAAATAAAAGTTTGTGTTTGCATAATATATATGTGTGTACTGTGTATAATATAAATACACACATATGCATGTATTTATTTAAGAAATATGTGCATGTATATAATGTATATACATTTATACATAATTTATATTATATATAAATATAAATAATTTATATATAAATAAATAAAAATCTTAAATATATACATGCATATGTGTGTATTTATATATACAAAATAATTATACACAGTACACACATATATATTATGCAAACACAAACTTTTATTTTGGATGCGATTAATCACGATTAATTTTTTTCCAGCCCTAACCCAAACATAATTTTGTTTTATATAAAACAAACAACAAATAAAATTAGAAGCACAATGCAATTTTTGACAGCATTAACAATATTAACTACGACAGCCGGACTTTAAATGAATAAATTATTTTGGTTGGGTGATTTATGGTATAACATAACGACTAACATGAACATACTACATGTTCAAATAAAGTTATAATTTTTTTTTATTTTTTTTTTATAAAATAAACCTCACATTTCAGCCATTCATATCAAAATGATAAATGATTATAAATATTTTATTTAATCCATGAATATTTCTAGATACCTTATTATCCGAATTGTTTCGATCGTTAGAATGAACATTAGTTTATTCTTCATCAACAGGTTAAAATTTACAACAGTGCATAACAAATTCCTTCAGATTTTCGCATTGGTCTGAACAAAAAAGCAGACAGGTAAATCCACTCTCTTACTGTAAGTGTCGCCCTGGTAACGGCTGATTTATTCCTATAATTTCCCTCAGCAGGTTGTAAAACTTCACTGCCTTCCGCCCTGTTTTCACACAAAATGAAATCTGCGCTACATGCTGAGACTGTTGCTAACTTTGCTTAACGCTGGCGAATGTTTACAGTCAGTCTTTAAAGGGGACCTATTATGTAGGGCTGAACGATTAATCACACTTTCCATATAATCGCACTTAAATCGAGATGGCTTATCGCGATTTTAAAATCGCAAAGGCTGTGATTATAATTATTTTTTATGCGCAGCTTGTCATTTATGTACGGCTCTGTAAATGCTGCTCCATCTGAAAGCACTGTGAGTTTGAGTCACTTATAACGTGCATTTGAAAAAACAACATGCGTCAATCATTTCCAAAACATGAGAAGCATTTATGAACCACTTGTCCAACAACAGACAACATTTAATAACATGCATTTACTCCAAACTCACTTCATAACGACAGTTGAGCATCCTTCTGTGAGATGATGTGCCTTCTTACACAGACTAAGGCAGTCATGTATTTTTAAGTCATGTTTAATCAAAGCGTTTCAATCTTCCGTTTATTCAGCTACAGCGATAGGGATTTCTTGGAAAGATGCACATTATTGTACTTCTGCAGCGGGGCATATTTATCGTGTTTGCATGAGAGCGCCCTCTGGCGTTCAAATGGGACAGTATTTACTACCAATCAGCCACACTCCACTGACAAGCTGCGCATAAAATAATCGCAGCCTTTGCCAAATCGCGTGCGGTTTTATTGCGATTAATCGTTCAGCCCTAATATTATGCAAAATTAATTTTACAAGGTGTTTGAACACCGATGTGTGTCTACAGTGTGTATAAACAACCAGCCTATAATTATACAAATCTACCCAATTTTTTTAAATAATCCCCATAAATAATTAACAAACTCTCCAAACGCGTGGTTTCAGATTTCCCCCTACTCTTACGTAAGAGTAGGGAAGCCCCGCCCCTGACTGGTGACGATCTGCCCTATTAGCATAGATCCCACCCTGAGTGAGCCACAGTGACTGCAGTCGCCATTTCTGGTTACTCGCTGTTGGGGATATATGATGTCTGTGCCAAAAAATATTACGTTCTGTTGCTGGATGTACCAACGAACATAAGGGTCTCCATAGACTCCCGGCATCTGAGTCACTGAGGACATCGTGGTTGAAGTTGCTACTCGAGGATGGATCAGTACCAACTGTTCGTGATCCAGCTTACAGTCTCCGTAGCGATGGTCACGGCAGTAATGAAAGGGAGAGCATTTTACTACAGTTCATCATCGTTTTTTTTTTACGGATATAAAGTTAACCCGTTTATTAAGCACCCCCTAAAAAGGCAAAGCCTAAATATTTTTGTTTACTGTTAGTTGTTTTTGTGTAATTCGCTGTGTGTGTTGATGGTAATGCAAGGGAGAGAGAGATTTAATGGATAATACTTTAATGTGCATTTCTTATGGAAAGCCGTTTTAACATTTAATCCTTAAAACCTACTAGTATCTATTTTCATGCTACTAGTACTTATAATTTTAGATACTAGTATCTATTCCATTAAGTACTATTGCTTATTCTTTAGGTGCTAGTGCCTATTCTTTAGATACTATACCTTTTTAAAAGATACTAGTAGTTATTCATAAGATGTTCTTATTTTTTAGAGACTGGTACTCATTCATTAGATACTAGTACCTATTAAATAGACACTAGTACTTATTAATTAGATTATAGTGCCTACTAAATTGGTACTAGTACTTATTCATTAGTTACTAGTCCTTATTAGATTCTAGTACTATACTTATTGGAATAGATATAGTGCTAGTAGAATAGTATACTAGTGCTTATTTTTTAAGTAGTAGTGTCTATTCGTTAGATACTAGTGCTTATTCTTTAGGTTCTAGTACCATTTTAAAGATACTAGTACTTATTTGTTAGATACTAGTTCTTATTTATCAATTACTAGTTCTTTTTTCAATAGTGACTTATTTAATTATACCTAACTTGTTAAGAAAAAATAGAACTACAGTGCTTATTTTTTTAGTTACTAGAAACATTTTAGATCAAAGATATCCTTACCTTATAGATACTAGTACTATTTAATAGGGGTGGCACGGTTCACAAAACCCACGGTTCGGTTCGTATCACGGTTTTAGGGTCACGGTTTTCGGTTCTGTACGGTTCTTGTTGTTATTTTTTCTTTTAATCTTTAACACTCCAAAAATTTACTTCAGCATATGATATATAGCTTAATTATCGAATTATTAATTAATTTATTTCATAAATGGGGCGTGTTTGCAAAACGCAGCTTCTCATTTCCCATTTCGAAGTAATATAGTGAGTGAGCGGTCACTGTGAGGAAACTTTCAGTGGCCCTGGAGGTCCATCCATCTGTAGTGAGAGCTACGTGGGCTGTGTCAGACAGTTCTTTGTCAATTTCTCCTCGTGTCTCGTCATCATAGGCGTAATTTGCGGGTGGGACATGTACCCACCACTTATTGCCAGGGTCGATATCTCGCGGCACGGATGTACCAATACAAATAAATAAAACATCTCCAGTTAACTAGCAAATTATTCGTTTCGTTCGTTTGTTAAATAAAAAGCAATCTAGCGCTGAAATTTGTTTTTTTAATCAAGTGATCAAAGTGCTCGTTGCCGCTGCGATCAGTGGCACTGATACAGTGTTTGCCTGTGGCTCGTGCACACGCCGCACAGTCTTTACTCGGACGCGCGCTTCAATCCGTTGAGGAGACTCTGTATTCGTTCCGGTGAAATCACAAAACAAAATTCACACAAATCTGTCCCTGCTTGATATACAACCACTGATAAACAATCGGTTTTGATGAAAAAGAAAAAAAAAAATTATACGAGTGCGGATTAGAACCTATGACACGCTTGGCAAAAGTTCTGCCACTGGACCATTAAAGTACATATGTGAAACAGTCGATCTATGTATTTATTCACGTGAAAAAACAACATATAAATGTCTAAGTAAACCCAGTGTACTATTTAAATCGATTGCTGGACATCATAATGTTATTCTACATACATCTGATTTATGATTTAGCATTGTATTAGCACGGGCACGAGGCATACATTGCGCATGCGTCGAACCGTGAGACGCACACACGCTCCGAACCGAGACAAGCGAACTGAACGGTTCGGATGTTTTTTCATGTACCGTGCCACCCCTACTATTTAAATAATCAGTATGCAAATAATATGTTGAATATTAAAGGGATAGTTCACCCATTCTGTCATTTACTCACCCTCAAGTTGTTTCAAACCTGTATGAATTTATTTTTTCTGCTGAGCACAAAAGAAGATATTGTGAAAAATGTCGGTAACCAAACAGTTGATGGACCCCATTGACTTCCATAGTAGGAAAAAAAAAATACTATGGAAGTCAATGGGGTCCATCAACTGTTTGGTTACCGACATTTTTCACAATATCTTCTTTTGTGTTCAGCAGAAAAAATTAATTCATACAGGTTTGAAACAACTTGAGGGTGAGTAAATGATGACAGAATTTTCATTTTTGGGTGAACTATCCCTTTAATGTTCAACATATTATTTGCATACTGATTATTTAAATAGTAGGGGTGGCATGGTACATGAAAAAACATTTATTGTATACAATTACTTTTCATTCGATACTAGTACCTATTTAATAGATACTAGTAGTTTGGTACTAGTACTTATTTATTAGACACTAGTATATTTTTTTAATTGTAACTAGTAACATTTATTTTCTTACTAGTCACAACTGTTTTTTTACTCGTCTTATGTTATGATTAGTCAGAACGACCACTGTAGAGTTCAATTAAAAATCCTACTAGTAAAATAAAAAATCTTACTAGTAACATTTGGAATAAATAGTATCTAATAAATAAGTATCTATTGAATAAGTACTAGTAGCTACTTAATAAGTACTAGTATCTATTTAATAGGAACTAGTATCTAATGAATAAGTACTAGTACCTAATGAATAACTACTAGTATCTAATAAATACGTACTAGTAGACACAATTGGAATACATACTAGTCAGAACTGAATAGTTGATATCTGAATGACAGATCCCCATAGAAGTCAATGGCAACAATTTAAAATGTGTTACTAGTATCAAAAGAATAGTTACTCATTATCGAAATAAGTAGTATCTAATGAATACTAGTCTTATGTTATGACTACTTTTTGTGAGACAGAACCGTCTCACATGATTGCGTTCCCAAACACCAGGCATTTTCAGGTAAGATAACCCGAAAGCTTTTATTGGGTTTCGTCTGCACGCTCTGAGCCGCAACTCATTTATGATGGAGGAAAAAAGAGAAAGCTGCATATCTTCCCATATTGCAGCAACATCCATTTTTATTACAGATATTTCTGCCAGTTCCCGAGGAAGTGATTTTCTTTTTTTTTTTTTTTGAATATGGAAACGGTGCTTTATTCACAAATGTTTTATGCAATATAAAAAAAATGTACGCACAAGTTAAATTCTAACTTCTGATGGAAACATAGCTATAGTACTGTAAATGTGCGTTGTAGAACATCTTTAGGAAGTTGTTCAGACTGCAAACACATCAAAGGATAAAAAAAAAAAAAAAAATTCTGTGGACTAACGGTTGCTGAGTGGCCAACCAATCTGCCCTCTGCAATTTCTCTCACATTCACATACTGAGATGCTCGCAGGTACACACTCACAAACACATGCACACAGCACCCTCATAATTCTCTCCCTCTTCAGCCAAATGAAATGTCTCGCTGGGAATAATTGGATTTGATAAGACCTGATTCAGTTCAGACTTCTACACTCAAATTGTGGTGCTACTGAAAGCATCTGCCAAGGACCGAAGCACAGTATGTTTGAGTAATGGTGGGTGTTGAAGTGGGAGTTATTAAGTAATGGCAATGTAATGTAACCTGTTTACAGCACACTGTGAGCTAATCTTTCCATTTGTTAATTTACAGAAAACTGAACCAATCTTTCTGATAAAATCATTTACAGAATACTTTAA
Organism: Leuciscus idus; assembly: GCA_021554675.1. NCBI lineage: Eukaryota > Metazoa > Chordata > Actinopteri > Cypriniformes > Leuciscidae > Leuciscus > Leuciscus idus. The sequence goes on along the minus strand of CM038622.1, from coordinate 53,113,863 downwards.
ACTGAACTTTCATTTGTTAGTTTACAAAGTATGGTGCACTGATCACTGAATACAGTGTTCTGGGAGGGTTTTTTTCACAATAATTTTATCTTCCCTGATCGATTAGATTGTCAAAAGATTTACAGGGCTATTAATTAAAACTAAGCCTAACACAACAACAACAACAACAACAATAATAATAATACAACTATCAAACAAACAAAAAAATTGTTACTTGAAATAAAATCAACTAGTTGCCAAAGCAACATTTCATTTAGTTAATGCTTAATGTAATAAAATACTAAAAACTAAAAATTTTTAAATATAACATTTTGAAGATTTGGAATTTTAATACAAAATATGCAATTCAATAAATGGATAAAGTAATAGGTTTTTTTAACAAGCTACTCTTAATCGAAGAATAATTATAAAATTGATATTTCAGCCAGAAATAAAAATTCAGTCATCATTTACTAACCCACATGTCGTTCCACACTTGTAGATCTATGAGTTTCTTTCTCCTGTGGAACAAAAAAGTGTTTTTTTTTGCAAAATGTCTTGTTTTATATCCATACTATGAAATTCAGTGAGGTCCCGAAGAACATTCTATTGTATAGACCAAAACAAATAATATCATATTTTTTGTTCCACAAGATTGTTTCATTTTTATGTGTGTGAATTCTCCCTTTAGGCTTTGATCAAATTACCTGATGCTAGCTAGTGTAACTCACAGCAGATTTCATTTTCACAGCACACTTTAGATAAAGCGGATGGGAGTTGTCATAGCAACGGCTTTCCTATACCCTCAATGATGTCATGTTTGATGATGTGTGGATTAATTGATCTTTAGTCTGACTCTGAAGGCCCAGCATCTCTTTTGAAAGGACAGAACCATGTTAATCCTGACTGGGAATGAGTGTTACTAAAGATACCGATCTACATGAAATAACAATGAGCAATACATTTTTTAAAGCATTTATTAATCTTTGTTAACGTTAGTTAGTAAAAATCTAATCGTTCATTGTTCATGTTAGTTTACTGTGCATTAAATGTTAACAAATACAACATTTGTTTTTTGTTTTTTTAAAATGTAGTAAATATTAATGTAGATTCAAGATTAATAGATGCCGTACAAGTATTTTTCATATTTATTTGTCTTCTATGCTCAGATGTTTTGTACAGCACTTTGGGTCAACCCTTGTTTTAATATTTTTTTTTATTTTTTATTTAATTTTTTATGTGCTTTATAAATAAAAAGAAGTTGTTAATGTTAACTAATATTAGTAATGTTAACAAATGAAACATTATTTTTAAGTATTAAAATCATATAAGAATAGTCTAATTGTGAGCCAAAGTGAAGAATGGTGAATAATAATATGGTAATAGTTGTCAGAGCAAATTTACACTCCTAATACAAATGAAAGCCTTTGATGGACAGTGAAACAAAATAAAACTCATGCAAAAATGAACTAGAAGATTATGAATGACACATTCATATTGTTTGTGTAGGTGTGTCATGTAAGTGTTTGTAGATTCAAATAATTCATGGTTATGTGTAATAACTGTCAGTGCTCTGACATACACTCTAAACTGTCTAACCTATAAAGCAGTATGACATCTCACTCTCTGATATCTCAGCACGAACCCTGAGCTGTGTGAAACTGACAGCCTACAAACCATCTGACCGAACGGCACACGACTCCCACTCAAACTACATTAACCACAATCCCCTGTGTGGCACTGAGTCAGAGAGAGAGAGCCATCAGGACACACAGTAGTGTCCTCTACAGGATCTGGCCTGAAATCATTCAGATTTTACACTTCATATTGGCAGAATTACTCTGAAACACAAAAACAGTTGGAGATGCATCATGCATGTCATGAGAAAGCCAACATACTGTTCTTTCATTTGAAGTCACCATGAAATCAAAATGGACAATTCTTATTTTTTTATGGAATAATATTGCAGTATTTATTATACATGATTTATCATCTGTGTACGTACTTATTATATACATATTTGTTTAATTCATATGCCTCATAATATTTAATCAAAATAGCTTCCCCTTCCTCTTGCAACAATGTCTCGTTTTCTCTGATGACGTGTTTACTGGTGTGAGGGTGGGACAACCTGTCCGATAGCAAACCACAACCATCCAATCAAATCCCCATTTTATAAAATCAAGCCTCGCCCTACATTTGTTCTTGTTCCAGAAACCATTTCACTTCGGATAAACGTCGCATTAGGGAAGAAAAGACCATCACAACTTACGTTTCTGTCTGCTTATCTATCTTTTTAAACTTTAAACATTTACACTGTTCTCAGGCCAACATCAAAATGTGTACTTACACATTGTACTATCTAGCTCCAAAATTTATTGCACAAAGTAAAAAAAAAACAACTCCAGATTTGGCTTAGTTAGACTGTGGTACAATGCTTTATACAGTATCTCTGTGATATTAAATGATATATATAGCATTTTAGCTTTGATTTTAGGAATACAAATCGTAAGGAAATTCTGGTCTTAATTCTAAATGTGATTAAGTTTGTTATTAAAACTAAATGAATATCTTAGTCATATAACCAACTCATGAGCAAATATTGTTGTGTGCAGCCAGAGTTTGGCAAAGTTGAATTTTAGCTCCCAATGCCTATTTCATCACTATTTGCGGCTTCTTCGAAGCTGTGACTTTGTGTGTAAGTTTAACTTTGTATGCCGCGGGTAGGTGTAATTGGCTGAAGACACAATATGTACCATCAGATAAAATGCAGCAGCATCCTAATGAGGAAAAAAATCAATAATAAAATTGACTTCTGTATGTGTGCGGGAGTGTGTGGGAGTTTGTGTGAGAATACAGAGAAACTCTGCAACAGCCTCCAAAATATCTGCTGACAATGTGGAGGAGGGACAGAGAGAGAAGGAGATTGAGAAATGAACAGAAGATGATGGCCCAGACTGGAGAAACACCAGAGATGAGTGAAAATAGACAATGAGGAATTTTGTCTTTCTTTGTCTTTGTCTGAAAGTTTAAAAGATTATGATTATCTGGAATGAAATGCTTGCACACTATAGCACAGTAGTTACTGCATACTGCCTTCAATAAAACAAAGTGAATAATAATAATAATAACAATAATAATAAATACTGACAAACATTTATGGCAAACTAAAATATACTTATGTAATTTCTATTTTGTACATGTAAAATATAACTTTAAATGTAATACTGAATAATTGTACACTACAGTTACATTTATAATCAAGTACAAGTACACATGTCTTTGTTTGTTGTCATGTGTCTTTGTTCAGATTCCCGCCACTCGTTTGTCTCCTTGGTTACCGTTATCATTAGTTCATATGTGTCAGCTGTGTGTGATCAATTATCCTCGTTTGCGTTCTAAGGCTGCGTTTACACTTGGCATTAACATGCGACCTGTATCTGGATGTTGTCCACATACACATTGAAAAGACAAGTGTAAACACGCTTCTGATCGGAATGTTATCCGATCAGCGTGTCCAGGTTTGGAGGTAGTTGAGGACGCATTGTAATCGGATCTCAGTGTAATGTAAACGCAATCCAACCATCGTGTCTGCATTCACAGGTGGACGTCACACAAACCCTGCCCACTGTCATTATTCCCCCTCCTCTCTCCGGAACTGAGAGCTGTGTGTGTGTTTTTTTGCCATACAGTCGAGTGTGAAGTACTTCGCAAATATACTGAAATGACTTTGCACCGGAGCCATCCTTTTTTTTTTCTTATTTTTTTTTTTTTTTTGCGGGAATGCGAGATCCGATCTGTTATCCAGATGCAGACGCCACTTGATGTGGACAGGTGTAAACGCACCGTGTCCTGATCTGCTTGATCGGATCACGGTGATTGCATGTAAATGCCAAGTGTAAACGCAGCTTAAGTTGTTCCCTCACCTGTACTCCTTGTCTGGTATTGTTGAGGGCAGTTCATTCGGAAGTCACTAAATGTAGCACATTTTTGGTCACCTGAGATTTTTTTTTTAATTTTTTTTATTACAGTGCTGTGTTAACTGTCTTTACAAATAAATTATTTTCAAAAATCTTGAAGGGGGGAGAGGTCCTCGCCCAGGGCCTGGCTCGCGCCTTCTGCTGCTGATCCGATATATCCAAAACATCTGATATATTTGCCATTAGAACAGATAAACAGTAATTTTCTGAGTGAGAAAAGTGTAAACAAGACACATGGTAGCCAGGAACACGCTAGAGATGCTAACAGGCTAAAACTGGTAGCAGGTGTTCAGGAAATTGGATAAAACTAGCGATATCAATGCGGTCCGATTGTTTTTGATATAGAATACTATTGGGGATATGTTCACCCTCTGTAGAAAGAAAATATTGTAGTTTTTAAAATGGATATTAAGAAGAAAACAGAGGATTAAGAATCATCTTGATGGAACACTTCAAAAGTGTACTTCTGTAAAGCAAAGATAATTAAAACATTATGATTTAAAATGTATGTTGAAGTAAAGCTTTTTATTTGACTATTAAGTGCACTTTTAAAAGTAATAAACATAGTCATGAAAGTATACTCTCTTTAAAGGGATAGTTCACCCAAAAATGAAAATAATTTACTCACCCTCAAGTTGTTCCAAACCTGTATTGATTTCTTTCTTCTGCTTAACACAAAATAATACATTTTTAAGTCAGTAACCAAACAGTTGATGGGCCCCGAGTATTTCATTTTTGGGTGAACTATCCTTAAATGGTATTTTATTTCATTAATATTATATAATCTGCAAATGTAGTTTTTAAAATATACTTTTAAGATTTGAACTTAAGCAAGTTCACATTCAATACAATTAAGCACACTTTTTTGTTAGAGAAGCTATTCTGTGTGGTCAGGTGTGTTTTTTGTAGAACAAACAAACAAACAAAATATTAGAAAAACTAGTCCCGACTAATCGATTAATTGGTTGTTGCATAATTAGTCGACCATCTTAAACCATTCCTACTTCTGTTGAAGTAACATGTTATTTGCGTGCTTACTGGATACCTGAGATGAGATGATCTCACTGTCTGAAAGGAGATGCAAATGTGCCCTTATTTAGTCTCTTTATAACCCAGGGTGTGTAATTGCTGCACACACACATTCACTGGCACTAGTTTCTCATTTCTTTGTCTTTTGAACTCTCTTTCTCTCTCCCATACACATCGAGCGAACGTCTGTCTTGTTCTCCCTGAGGCGGTGATATTTTCAGTGTTAATGAAGTAAAAGCTTTCTCCTCAAATATGCCGTATCTCTCTCTGTCACATGGACAGAAATGGCTCGATGAATTCGAGCCATTTATACTTCACAAAATAACACAAGACATAAGTAATGACATTCATTAAACAACCGCAGCTAAGGATATACGGTAAGTTTATTTATTTCTGCTTTCCTTATGAAACCCAGCAGCCACAATTTACTTTTCTTAAAATAAAATGTGGAAAATAAAGAAGACATCTGTTTGATGACTCATCAGAAGCAGAGCTTTGAATGAGCCGATGCCTGTGATCTAAGCTAGGTTTTTCTGGCAATGTAACTGATGTTTGCCAATAAATAAATAAAAAACTCACCAGGAGAAGAGTGCTCAATTCTATTAAATGTGCACTTACTTGTGTACTTCAAATATTCAAAGTATATAAAAAAAAAAAAAAAAAAAAACTGTAGATAAGATGAGATATCCATGAAATAAAAGGCAACTTAAGTGTGCATAAAGATAGTAATATTTAAAGACTTAATTATTAATGAATACTTCATTCTTAACACTCTTAAGTGCACTTTGTAATAATGCCAAATTACATGTAAAATAGATTCCAATCTTAATTGGCTACTGTTGTCAGGTGACATCATGAGCTTTGTCTTAAAGGTGCTCTATGCGATGTTGGGTGACCTCACTTCTTGTTGACGTTCGAAGTATTGTCAAACAAAACGGAGGCTAGCTCAACCCTCCCTCCTCCTCATCCCGTCCCCTCCCCCTCCCTTCCATGCTTCCTGAAACAGGCTTTTCCAATGTAAATTCGGAACTTCGCGTGTTCCTTCTCCTTTTTCCTCTTCTTTGCTATTTGTTCATACGTTGTGTGTCGGCCATATCAAAATTCAAGAGAATATAATTCTAACGTTAGTAGTTGTCGTTGTCTAGGACATCTCTCCTCTAGCTAACTTCCCTCTTCATGCTACTATCTCCTCCACTCCACACCCCCCTTCATGTGTCCCCCAACCCCCACCCCCAAATCATTCTTGTCGGTTATTGGCTGGAACACTGTTTGTTATGTTTCATGGTGCAGGTTGGCCCAGTTTGTTTTTGTTGCCGTTTGTGGAGCCTGGGCTGTCTACCGCGTTTTTTACAGTTTTTTTGTTCAAGCGTTTTTTTTGTGTTCAGGGGACAGGCAGCTAGCGGATAGTGAGGAGATGTTTGCTCAGGGCCTGAATTTCATTTTGGAAAATGGGGGGGAAATCCCCCCTTAGGTGATTCTTATGGGGGGGGATTTTTAATTTGAGGGGGGAGTTTAGACTTTTTTTTTTATTACATTTATCTCGCCTAAATGTATGCTCACTCATCGCATTTTTACAATGGGGGTAATTTTGTTCTTTAGAATTTACACAACACAAGGAAGCTTGATTTCAATCTTTGAATTAAGTTGAAAAAAGTAGCACAAATAAATACAATAGAATAAAGATACCAATAAAGAGAAATAAAGAGAGAAGTTTTTGCTTAGGTCTAACACTAGTATTCAGAAATACTACAGAGACTGAATAAAGTAATCAAATGTAAAATAACACTGGGTAGTATTTTAGTCTGACTAAATTAAATACAAAGGCTATTAATCCTGATTACTTAAAATGAAAGCTATGTTTTGTTGTTTTGACAACCAAAATTAATGACAGACACATATGGCTGCTGTCCCTTTAAGAGCTAGCGCACGGATCCTGTGTTCATTATACGGTCACGTGCGATTTATGCTTATTTAAGACATAACCGACTGTGTTTAGAGGATACTCACCAAGACCGAAATTGACATAATTGTCGCATGTTTTTGACTGTTAAAGCGATATAATCCACGAAAAATAACTTTTGTTACCCGCGAGCTGTGTGTGAGGCGGCTTTACTCTATGTATGTGTGCAGAGAAACATCTCTCAGACAGCGCGCAAGTGCCGAATAGTTTAAAATCGCGTGAATGCTTAAACTGGTAAGACTTAAAAAGACATGCAAATGGTCAACTTTAGTTACTCATGATGCAATGCTGACCCGATTATGCAAGTGACAACTCCGTCTATCCCGACTCCCGAAACGCGAGAGTGTATTATCGCCCCTTGCAGCTCTTAACGAGCTGATAGAAGACGCAGCACCGCTGAATCACTCGCGCGGTTTGTGAAATTGCGTCTCGCAGACAGTTTTAAAATGACTGATTTGATTTTATAATCTGTGTGGATTAATTTACTAATACAACCTACATGCTAAAGTGAATCAATGTTTGCGGGAATTTCCCGCATTATAAGTGGGAGACCTGCGGGAATTATTAAAATTATGCGCAATACCCGCAATCCCGCGCCAAAATTCAAGCCCTGTTGCTATATGTGACCAAAAATGTTTCAGCCTAAACAACGCGTGACATCGCTTAGAGCACCTTTAAGGAAGCCATTTGTGTGTAAAGCTGAGTGTGTGAACTTTCTGTTTGTTTGTAGCTAGGAGTAAAAAATATGTCTAGCAAAGCAATCAGGAAGTGTGTTCCGCCATATCAAAGCTGGTTGCTCTCATTGTGACCGCTTTACAGTGAGCAAGCTCCGCTCCCACCTGGCATTTTTTCTGCATTAACCCTATTAAACCAACTGTTGTCGCAGACATATCAAACCAAGCTGTATTCATGTTACCTTAACTTCAACCGTTTGCACTATTAAAACAATTTGAATTGCTCCTGACAGGAGACAATATGTGATTTATGGTAATTTCTTGCTTTCCGTCAGCAAATGATTGCAGGTTTTTGGGAAAGTGGAAAGGAAAGATTTGAACGGAGAGATACGGAGCATGGCAGGTTAGAGAGTCTTGCTTTGCATAAAATAATAAAAGAAATGAACAAAAACATGGCGAAGAATTACACAGCACAAGATGCGATTGGGATGATATTTCATGAGATTTGGGAGGAGGCTGAGGAAGACTCTTTCGCATGTGGTGTGTGCATGTGTATATGTGTCCGTGCGTGTATATGCTTGCATACTTGCAGACCTTTTTTAGCTTCAGGTTCTAAAGGGTCAATCTGGGAATAAAGGAGAATTTGCTTGATTAACCCTTTCACACGTAAGTTTAAAATATTCTGGCTGACCCCCCAGCGTGAGTTTTTCAAGGCGACCGTTATTTAGAATGTGTCACTTTATGGTTTCCGTGGTGACGCGTCATTGCTTGTCACGTGACACACCGCAGCAACAACAGAGCTGAATGATTGATGATCTGCTTTTGTCATTTTTCCTTTTTTCTTCAAAATATTCACAAATTTGTTAGATATGGCATGAAATATCTGATATTCCGGTTGTCAAATATATGCAAGTGGATGTGTTTTGTTGTTTAAACACATTTATAACGATCGCGTTAGTTCAGCTGTATGCGCGATGGGCGCCGCCATCTTAGTTTGTGCCGCAGACGCAGTTCAGAGAATCGGATCTGTTGGATTTACAACACGTTAATTCATCCACTTCTCCCGAAATACATACTAGTAAGTGGCAGGTGAACTGGGAGAAGAATAGAGTAAACTTTAAAGTTACTTACACAATGTGTATCTGATATGAATAAAACTAATTATAATGGAAAGGATTATTATTGCCTCTTCCTTTGACATCAGTGTGTATTTTATGAACTCTAATGTATTGTTTTTTTAGTACTTATATGTCTGAAACCTAAAATAAACATTATGTGGTTGAAAACACTGAAAAGTTGTGATTTATGACAGCTCTGAGCGCGCCTGTCTCTGGCTCAGCGCCAGCCAACGCGCGAAAGCACATTTGAATTTAGCAGTTGATCACGTGATGCACTGACCGTTCTAATCACACCGGTGTGATCGTACGCTCCAGGGACCAGCCTAGACTGATCACACCGGTGTGATCGTACGTGCGAAAGGGTTTTAAAAAAGGAATGAAGCGGTGGTTGAGATTGTGTTTACTCCCTCCCGTATGAATATTTCGCCCCTCCAGACATTGATGATGAAATTCAGTAAGTCTGTTGCAGGGGTTAGGCTTCATTTGAATTACATCATACAAATTTAATAAAAAAGTGAAGCATGAGCTCTCTCCAGCATTTAACTAGGAGAATAAGAGATAATATTTGTTAAGACTGTTCACTCGAAAAAATCAGACAAGTGCAGTATTGGTTCAGATAAAATAAATAAATGTAACTGTTCAAATCTGACATTTTTGTTTTTATGAGAATAATCACTTTTGAGAGAAGTCTCAATGTTGTATGTTGTAAACTCGTAGTTACAGAGTTCACATGAATGCGTCACATAATTCACGGTATAAAACCTGCAAGTCATTTGTTTTCCTTTTGTCTGACACACACACACACACACACATTTGAACTCACTGTCTGTCCTCTAAGAACAGCATATCACTACCATCACACACACACACTCACACACACAGCCTGTTTTTGTCTGGTATTATTTATTGTGTGTGTGTGTGTGTGTGTGTGTGTGTGTGTGTGTGTGTGTGTGTGTGTGTGTGTGTGTCTGTGCGTGTGTCTCTTTGTTAAACAGAGGCTGTCTATGCACAGAGTGTGAGGATCCTATGTGTGTCTGGGCAGTTTCTTCACATGTGTTTTGTCTCCTCTCCGTGACTAAACTCTTAACACCCCTCCACAAGGCCCCAATCCACATGCGCACACACACACACACACACACACACACACACACACACACACACACACACACACACACACACACACACACACACACACACACACACACACACACACACACACACACACATTTTGGGTTTCTGTGTTTTATGGCTACTTTCCATAGACATAATGATTTAATGATTTTTATACTGTACCAACTGTATATTCTATACTCTAACCCTACCCCTAAACACAGCTCTCGCATAAAACCTTACTGCATTTTCAAAAAAACATCTTTCTGTATAATCTATAAGCTGTTTTCCTCATGGGGACCAAAAAACCTCATGGGGTCCTTGTAAATACTGGTATTACTATCGTTGTGGGGACATGGTCCCCAGAACGTATGATTTACCAGGACCACACACACACTTACAACGTGTACACCGGACGCGACCGTTGACGTGTCGCATCACGATGCAACATCTAGAAGCTGTTTACACTAGTTATTATAGTTATGTACTTGGTTGTGCCCAAACTAAAACCTTAAAACAATCTTCATTACTTGAAATAAAATACATTTTAACTAAAATAATATATAAAAAGCTTAAACATTTAATTTTTGCTAGTTGCCAAGGCAACATTTCTCACTTTGATTTAGTTTAACTATATGAACTAAAATAACTAAAACTGAAATAAAAATCTATATAAAGATTTTTTTTTTTAAACGAATAAAAATGACATTACACAACAAAATAACTAAAACGTTTTGACAATTAAAACAGAAAATATAAAAATAAAAACTCAATTTAAAATATGGTGTCTTACTCTCTCATTCATCTCACACATTCCCAGTGTCTCTTTTTTTTTTTGCAGCCGCTTTTCACGTATCGTCATGGCGACGCTACCTTTAGCCGGCGATGACATGTTCTTCAAGAACAGAGATCCGTGAGTGTGTGTGAGTGTGTGTGTCCAAAATTCATTCACCCTCCACATGGCTGATGTCCCCATAACAACCATTCCCGCTTGCCTTTCAGCCTGGAGACTGTAACCTAGCAACAAGCAGAAGTTTTAGCCCTACCCCACCCCCACCCCCACCAATGAGATCTCTTTAATAAATCTGTTGTTTCTCTTAGACACCAATAAGACTGAATGGAGAGAAATTCAGTTTCTCAGATGTTTCTTGTGAGGGAAAAGACCCCAGTAATCTCAGATTTAGGGTTTCAGATAACAATGCAACAAAAACAAGGATTTTATTGTGATAAATTAATTCTAATTGTTGAAGTAGACTTTTTTTTTTTTCAGTGTCATCATCAGTGGATGATGAATTATTCTACAAAGGTTTACTGTCTTTAAAAGATCATTACTTCAAGGTGAAAGTCAATGATAGCATGCATAATTTTAATTATAAAGGGAAATCAGGATTAATATTTCAGTATTATTTTAGATTATTTTCTTCTTCTGGAATCATTTTGAAAAGTCTGGAATCAATAGCAAGTTAACATTACTGCAGATGACACTACAATTTCAAATGTTTGGGATCAATTTTTCTTTATTTTTTTTTATTTTATTTTTTTTAAGAAATTAATACCTTTATTCAGCAAGGACAGTAAATTGTTTTCAAATAAACAGTTTTCAGTTTCAAATAAATGCTGTTCTATTGAAATCTATTTATTTATATTTATCAAATAATCCTAAAAATAAAAGCACAGTTCACAGTTTCCACAAAAATATGAAGCAGTTCAACAGTTTTCAACATTGATACTAGTCGTCTTGGTTACGACGGTAACCCTGGTTCCCTGACAAGGTAACTAGATTCTGTGTCAGAATTTTGACACTATGGGAATGCTTCTGTGTGACTGCATCTGAAGCAGGTGTGAAATCACTCCAATCTCATTGGCGAAACGTAGTCCTGTGACAGATGACAGTGCACCCGGAAGTTATAAATGACTCCAGGACCAAACATTGTCAGATAGTGCTGAAATAAGTTGCTCTCAGGCATGTAGAAAGTATGACAAAGTGATACGGTGTCTCGTTACTTTCTTGGGTAACCAGGGTTACAGTTGTAACAAAGACATTCCCTTTTGAGGGAACAACGCGCAACGCTGTTACGTCCTGCTCTAACACCTGGGCCTGCTCTGCACTGACCACTTTGGACAGTACTCCAAATTTGCAGGACCCACGGAGACATATTTGGCAGAAGTTGCCATGCTACGAGTGCCACCTTGACCCTCTGTCTCTCTGAGGAGGGCCTCGAGTAGCAACACTCTGCTTCTATAATTTGCAAAACCCACAGAGTCACATTTGGCAGAAATTGTCATGCTGCCAAATAGTCTAAAAAAGATTCCAGCCTACACCAGAGGTCAGTCTCGAAAGACCTGCTTGCCTGCAGGGTACAACCGAACATACTTCTCCAACACCCTTCTTGGAGGGTGTGAGCCTCCCAGTTGTGCAATATTTCCGGGGATGAAGACTTGGCCAAAAGCTCACTGAAAACCGCTACCCCACGAAACACCAGAGGTTGTGGGGTTGGCATACCGGCCTCCCGAGGGCACAGAAGAGAAGTGGGCTCATTAAAACTTGTAGCAGCAAATTGGCTTAAGGGAAATATGAATAATAAATTATCTAATAACTAATTATAATTTATTTAAAATGTTTGGATTAGTTACAAAAATGATCTTGATGTAGCATAATTCATATTCAATCAATTAACCTGTTTGTCCAGTGAACACTCAGTATTAATCATCTATACACTGTCAGAAAGGGATATTTTTCGTGGCCAACTCTTTCTTACTGAGTACAATGCTACTCATAACATGTAGCTGTGTTAAATGGGCTTTGTTTGGCAAGCAGTGACCACAGAATTAACACTGTGAATGTGCACAGAAGTTTTATTTTACGAAACCAACATAAGTAGTCTAAACAAACACATACACACAAATCACACATACATGGGTAAAATGGAAAGTGAAGTAAATGAATGAAACAGAAACAGGGGAATGAAGCGTATGAGTCAGTTAAACACCTGAACAGAGCCATCAGCAACTTGATAACAAGGGGTTATAAAAGCTTATACTAAACTCTGATTAGTTAGTTAAATTTACGTTATACTTGCAATGCCTTAGCTATTGAACAAGCGTCCGGATGCAGTCTCAGATTAAAGTCTTGATGGGTCAATAACTTTGATAGTGGTAAAGTTTGGGCAAATGCTGGTGTGCCTGTGCTGCCATTGTAACCAGAGGGCTGCTAGCTTTGTTTCAAAGAAGCTTTATAGTGATAACAGGAAACTTATTCAATGATGCAAACAGTTAATTGTTCAGCAGAAGTCAGTTCAGTGTTTTTATTCATTTGACTCGAGGTCATGGTGAAAAGGACCCTAGGTTGATTTTACTCCGAACCATTTAATGTATTTATTTAAAAAAAAATTGGTTTAGAGCTTTGAGTATCTGTGTGTGTCTGATGATAGTTTTCTTAAAGGTACAATATGTAAGAATTTTGCATTAAAATATCCCAAAATCTCAAGGCCAGTGTTATATATTTTGTTAAGTTGATTACTTACAATATCCCAAATGTTTCCAACTATTTTTAAATCGTGAGAAAATTGCGATTTTAACCAAGGAAACGGGGCGTTAGAGCAGGGGGGAGCTGGGAGTCGCCAGTCAATTGCGTCATATCCGCGTTACCCTCGCTTTCCGCTCGTACTGCGTGGAGTCCTGGACAAATGCGGAAGTTGTAGTTGTAGCGTCTATCAAGCTACAAACTTTAGCTTGTTTCTTGCAGTCGTTATGGTACACAATTATTCTTTACCAATTGCAGCTGGTTCTATCGACAAAGCATGCTTAATTTTATATTTTCCAAATGTAGCATTCGGTAATAGTTATGTTTATGTAAGGAAAGTATTATTGCTTTAGATTTGTGTTTAGTTTATTGACATTGTTTATCACGTCTGGTGTTTATGGCCATGTAAATAAACATAGCATGTGTTATACATAAAGATTAATCAGTATTTTGGCAAATGATGTGGGTATGTTCGAATGTACTTTTACAACAATTGTTTAGAACACGTAAGTTAAAACTGCGGCGCGTTATCACAACAATGAATTCGACATACAGTAACATCTATGATAACCAATGTAGTATTAAACCTTACTTTTCTTGCGGTTAATTCATTTTAATGAAATAAAAGTGTGATGAGGTTTAAGAGTCAGGAAGGAAGAAGACAGGATCAGCGTGACTGGGACTCGTACTTTATTAAAATAAAGCAAAACAAACAAAAGCCGCGCACAACGCGCATTCACTGTGGCAACCGCGACGGCACAAAACAGTTCAAAAATGAGAGCTCGGATCCACCGGTTTTCTTCCTCTGCGTCCAATTTTCTCTCCAGTCTCTCTCTCGTTCCAGCGCGGCTTATAAGTGGTCTCTCCACGCCAATAATACTGCAATAAGACACAGGTGTTCGTCATTTGCACTTGACCTACTTGCGTCCCGCTCGTCTCTTCTCTCTCCCATCACAGACCGCGCTGAACCACGCCCCCCTCGCCACAAAAAGCATGTAATTAAACGCAACATTTATAAAAATAGAAATTAGCCTCATCCATGAACATGATTTTTCGATTCCCGTCTGACTGATTTACATCCACGGTGGAGTTTAAAATGATAGTTCCCATCATTCCACGCTCCTTCACATCGTCATCAAGCTACGCCGTTGTTGTTGTTTGGAATGTAGCGCCCTCTAGCGGCAAAAAATTCTTGCATATTGTACCTTTAATGAAATGGTGAATTAATGACTCAGAACAGCTCTGGAGATGAAGTTCATGTGTTCATGTCCTCATTGAGACTGAAAACACCATGACTGTCACACATACTTGAGTTTGTGTAGTAGACCAAACTGAGACAACATGCAGACTTCAATAGCAGTATTTAATATTTACAGACACTAGTCCATTTTGCCATTTGATTAAGTGTACAGCCCTACTCTGATTTATTATCTAAAATATTCCACGTATGTTCCAGACTGTTTGCAATCAGAAATCCTGAGTCATGACCCGCACACATCCATGTCTCGTCCTCGCTCTCTGACATCTCTATGCATCACACATCTGCCATTCATCGCATTCCTGTGCTCTGCATCGGCGTGATGCCAGACTGTAGGACGAAGCAGAATTTATTCACTGCATGCTGAACGCATGCATGCACATGGGGCTTGCATTACTCAAAGAGGTCAAAGGTCAAATACGGAAAACGAACACTGTATCCCATAGTGACAAAAGAGGAGGAGGATATCCTCTGTCCATAAACACAGTCCACTCTTCCTCCCGTCCCTCGCCACTCTGTCTGTTCACTGCAACTGGAAAAAGTATGGTTGCCATGGAGACGCAGCTGTGAGTGGCCAGCCTTCCTGCTGTTACTGTGGTTTCACTTCCTCGCTGGGCTCAGAGGGCAGCGGAAAAAACAGCAGCTGGATACGGAAGCAAGACGTAAATTACTCCTTTTCCCCTCTTTCTTCTACCAACAATCACTATCCCTGCTGTTTATAGTTAAATGCATTTCATGTAAAGTACATACCCAGTTAGCGCACATGCAGTTGCAAAACCATTTGAACCTACAATTATGACAATATGTGACCATGGACCACAAAACCAGTCACATGGGTAATTTTTTTGAAATTGAGATTTACACATGATCTGAAAGTTGAATAAATAAGCTTTCCATAGGATAGGACAATATTTGGCCGAGATTTGAAAATCTGGAATCTGAGGGTGCAAAAAAAATCGAAACATTGAGAAAATCGCCTTTGAAGTTGTCCATTTATGTTTGCGATTATGCTGCATTCACTCACAAAAATAAATGTTTTATATATTTACGGTAGGAAATTTACAAAACATCTTCATGGAACATGATCTTTACTTAATATCCTAATGATTTTTGGCATAAAAGAAAAATCGATAATTTTGCCCCATACAATGTGTTACTGGCTATTGCCACAAATATACCCGAGCGAAATGTGACTGGTTTTGTGATCCAGAGTCACATATATAAAAAAATACATAAGAAATACCAGTTTGAAGTATCAAGCAACATAATGGACAGTTTTGCATGTTTGTATGTTTAAGCAGACTGTGTTTGTGAGTTTTGTTGACCCCATAAAATTTTATGCACAGTTTATGCATAAATCAGGATAGATTATAGATCAGATAATTCAAAATATCAAATGTTTGCAAAACATCTCACATTTTTTCAACTATTCATTTTTGCAGTTACAAAAACAGTGAAATATAAACACAGATCTTTGTTTCATTATTGTGTGAAGACTTGATAACACGTTGCAGGAGCTTTATTAAATCTGACTGACACCCAGTTGAACTCAATGAAATAATAATTCAAGAATGTAAATTAATAATTTCATGTCCTTTTCATTTTTTGTTAAAATAAATAATAAACATAAAATTCACCCTTTAGAATTTGACTGCCCATGTTATTGTGTAGAATTTCATAGCACCACCTGCATGCAATAATACTAATACAGTTTAACCGATATAAGTATAACCGGTTTCAAAAAAGGATATTATGCTAATTGTGGCAAGTCTACTTAAAATGTACAAAAGTGAGGATGATTTTTTGGAGCTGATTTCATTCCAGTGATTTTGTCCCTATTTATTGTAGATATTCCTCTATATGTATGTGTCTCATGATCATGACACAGGTGTGTGTATTTTGTGTAGAAACGTGTGTATTAATAAGCACTTTGTTTTTGCATAAATGACAAATGGCTGCCAACGGCATCAGGAGCTCAGCAGATGGCTGGATGGACAAGAACACAAAATAGATCTTATGTTAAAATTGTTTAGAGGCAGAGTCTTTTTCTTTCTCTTATTCTTATTTTTCTCCTTTCCATCTAGTTGTCTGTTTAACTCGTTCTCTTCAGCTTGATGGGGCCGTTTCTGGGAAAACATCACGTTCGCTTATAAACACGTCGATACATTTGCACACACATTGCACTGGCCCTGATCATTACTAGGACGTGGACGATATAGTTTACTACAATACAGTGCTATGCATAAGTTTAGACACCCATGCTAAAGTTGACTAAAAAGTTCCATCTTTTGGAAATTGAACTTAATGCCTTAATTAAAAAAAAATTGGAAAAATCCAACCTTTAAGGACACCAATTTTCTTTGTGAATGAATAATGTATCGTAAATAAATACATGTTCTTCCTTAAAATACAGGGGTGCGTAAGTCTGGACACCCCTATGTTAAATTCCCATAGAGGCAGGCAGATTTTTATTTTTAAAGGCCAGTTACTTCATGGATCCAGGATACTATGCATCCTGATAAAGTTCCCTTGGCCTTTGGAATTAAAATAGCCCCACATCATCACATAGCCTTCACCATACCTAGAGATTGGCATTGAGTACTTTCCATAAGATCATCTCTCAATGCAAATCAAACCAGCTATTAGGCTAACTGAAATAAAACCATGCCAATCTCTAGGTATGGTGAAGGCTATGTGATGATGTGGGGCTATTTTAATTCCAAAGGCCAAGGGAACTTTATCAGGATGCATAGTATCCTGGATCCATGAAGTAACTGGCCTTTAAAAATACAAATCTGCCACAAAGAAAATTGGTGTCCTTAAAGGTTGGATTTTTCCAAAATTTTTAAATTAAGGCATTAAGTTCAATTTCCAAAAGATGATTTTTTATTCCTCTTTTTAGTCAACTTTAGCATGGGTGTCTAAACTTATGCATAGCACTGTATATCTCCATATAGCTCAGAATTTTGATTTTGAACACTTATTGTATTAATTTTTAAGGAACAATGGGACCTTTTTACATTGTTTGGAACATATTTAATCATTCATATGCACCAATATAACAATATATAATAAAACAATGTTGCCTTTGGCTTGCTCAGTTGGGGATATTTTGGGGATATTTCATTTAATTTTATCAATCAATAAATTCCACTAGAAACAAACCTTGTTGTATTATTTTAATTTAATACTGTGAAGCTGCTTTGATACAATCTGTATTGTGAAAAGCGCTATACAAATATACTTGACTTGACTTGACTTAAACAGCAATATTTGCCTACATATATTTTTTACTAAATCAATATATTATGGAAAAAAATAATAACTTCCATGAACATTTTTTCAATTATGACACTAACAGATAATCCTGTTGTTGTTTTTTTTACCACGAAACAGATTATGTGAACTGATTTATGGAAATAATTAAACTGATACTCAAGGTTAAATCAGATTCTGTGCTCTGTTGTTGACTGTCTTAACGCTCTCATACTCAGTGACAGCGATTCTGTGAGACAGCGATGGACTATGAAACCAAATCTAAAGGCTGAAAATGATTAGCCAAAGTTTGACAATATCATGAAAATATTCACTATCTTCCCGTCAAATTTAAAACACTCAAACAGAGCTTTCTCTTACACGTGGTTAGGATGAAAATATTATACTGGCGCTGATCTAACATCATCAGATGAGGAGAAAATGCTTACGGCTGAATTCACAGACACACAAACACACACACAAATGCTTTAATAAAAGCTAATAGTTACTATGCAACCATTCTATAGCAACAAGATATGTAACAAGGTCATATTAATGAGTGTCCATCTGTTTGTGAGTGATGGATCTGTGTTGGAGAGATGTGATAACATATTAAAAGCTGTTTACATAATCTTAGTGTCATTATTTTATTTTACATTTAACATTTTACATTTTGTAACATCTACCATCAACATCTATCATGGTTTGTTGTACACTGTGACTGAACTAGTGTTTGAGATGTGCTTGGTACAATAGCTGTTTTTGAATACACATATTATGTGCTGAATTTCCCACTTGGAGGATAAACAAAGTTATTTAATTTGTAATCAAATTTAATTATCTTTGTTGGCAACACTTAAAATGGGCAATTACAGGTCATACAGATTTAAAAATATATATATATATATATATATATATTTATATGTGCTTGTTATCTGACTCTCATTATTGATTTAGTTTTCTTTTTCCATCCGTTGGCGAGGCACCTAAATGGGCGTGGCTACGTCTATATTAGTGCCCGAAATCGCCATTTTAGTAGGTTTAAATCGATTGAAGCGACAAACTTGCCATGTTACTATAGTGCGGCCAGCTACGTAATACTCGTTCCCTACTCTCAGGGAACCAAGGTTACGTTAGAAACCGAGTACGTTCCCTTTCGAGAATGGTCACTTCGTATTGCATAGCTATACGCAGTGGGGACACAATGTAAAACGCCGCACTATAAGTAACTGGTTGCACACTGGAGCTCAGGACCCCTTAGCTCACAGAAACAAGCCAGAACCCATATGTATATATCGATAAGACCGGGTCTGAACATATATAGAGAGATGTCAATAAGCTCATACCCAAATATATATTATACCAATAAGGCCGGATACCGTCAGTTCTGATTATGTATAGAGGAATATCAGAACCAAGCCAGAGGCGTACATGCCACGTAGATAAGACCGGACATCGTCGGGTCCAGATCATACAGAAAGGACCTTCGCCTGCAGGGAAGGAACCTCCATGTTATAAAACTTCACAAATGTGGAGGGTGAAGACCAACCGGCCGCCGCACAAATGTCCTGAATAGGAAACCCAGAGGACCAAGCCCATGACGAGGCCATGCCTCTAGTCGAATGGGCTCTAGTACCAATGGGGCAAGCCTGACCCACTGAGGCGTATGCCAGAGAGATGGCATCCACTATCCATCTGGACAGTCTTTGCTTCGTGACTGGAGACCCCTGGCCACCGAAGCAGACGAAGAGCTGTTCTGATTGCCTAAAGGGTGCAGAACACTCCAGATAGACCTTTAACGCTCTAACAGGGCAGAGCAGATTAGTCTCCCCATCCTCTTCAGATGGGGGAAGAGCTAATAATGTAATCACCTGTGCTCTAAATGGTGTTGAGAGCATCTTAGATACATAACCATGTCTGGGTTTGAGATTGACTTTGGAGTTACCTATTCCAAACTCCAAACAGGAGGGGCTCACAGAGAGCGCCTGCAGATCTCCCACTCGCTTGATAGATGCCAGTGCCAGCAGGAGAGCAGTCTTTAGCAAAAGTGATTTGAGATCAACCGACTGAAGCGGCTCAAACGGCGGACCCTTCAGGGCCCAAAGGACCGTGGAGAGGTCCCAAGACGGTATGGAAGGAGGTCTGGAGGGGTTCATCCTCCTGGCTCCTTTTAGAGACCGTACGACCAAGTCGTTTCTTCCTAGTGATTGGCCAGCCACCGGAGCATGATAAGCTGCTATGGCTGCCACATACACTTTGAGCGTGGATGGGGAACGGCCCACATCCAACAACTCTTGTAGGAAAGAGAGTATCACTGATACCTAGCATGACTGGGGTTCAAAGTGTCTATCCGAGGACCAGCCGGAGAACACTGACCACTTCAGGGCATAGAGGCGCCTGGTAGACGGGGCTCTAGCCTCAGTGATTGTGTTCCAGACCTTCTCAGTGAGGTCCCTGGGTACCCGTTGAGGGGCCACACATGTAGAGCCCATAAGTCGGGCGAGGGTGCCAGACAGATCGTCCCGTTCGCCTGTGTGAGGAGATCTTTCCTCAGTGGGACAGGCCAGGGGACTTTGTCCATCATCTGAACCAGCTCTGGGAACCACGGCCTGGACATAAAGGGGACGACTGGGCCAGGGATGGGCCAGCGCGTCCCTGTTCTTGTGAGTGTTGTACTGCGCAGTGAGTGTTGTTTCTCGAGGCGAAAAGGTCGACTTCGGCCTCGCCGAAAACACTCCATATCAGACGAACCATCCAAGGGTTTAGAGACCACTCGCCTAGGGAGTGTTGTTTCGAGAAAGCATATCCGCACCCAGATTCTAAATGCCAGGGATATGTGCTGCTCAGAGAGCTCAGGTTGGCTTGCGCCCAGAGAAGGAGGTCTCTCGCCATGGTGTACAGGTTGCCCGACCTGAGACCACCCTGGCGATTTATATATGACACCACTGACATGTTGTCTGTGTGGACTAAGACGTGGTGTCCTTTGAGGTTTCATAGAAATTCTTTCAGGGCCAAACCAACTGCTTTCATTTCCAGGCAATTGATATGTAAGCTCTTCTCCGTGCTCGACCAGAGGCCGGAGACAGGCTTGCCCTCTTGCAGCGCTCCCCAACCTAGGTTGGAGGCGTCTGTGAAAACCACTTTCCTCCTGGAGGCCACCCATGGTCATGCCCTCGTGGTACCAGTCCTGAGCCCGCCAGGGAATCAGGGTCCGTAAACAACCGTGATTCACCGTAATGTGCAGGCTGCCTGACTGCCATGCATGGGCTGGCACACAACGTTTGAGCCAGTGCTGGAGCGGGGGCGCATATGCAGTAGTCCCATAAGGAGTACTGGCGATGCAGCTGCCATGAGACCGATAAGTTCCTGAAACTTTTTGAGGGGTGTACGCACGCCTGCTCTGAAGGAGGCTGTCAGCTGTTGTACAGAGAGCACGCGCTCTGGTGTGAGCCGCGCTCTAATAGTTGTAGAGTCGATAACTGTGCCCAGAAAGATTACACTCTGGCTGGGGATCAGTTTGCTCTTGGATAAATTGATTCTGAGCCCTAGGCATTCCAATTGGCCCAGGATCAAATCTCTGTGTGTCAAAAGTTCGGTGCCAGAACAAGCCAGTTGTCGAGATAATTCAACACACGCACTCCCTGATGCATCAGGGGAGAAAGTACCGCGCCCATGCACTTTGTAAATGTACGGGATGCTAGAGACAGACAGAGCGGCAGAACTGTGTACTGATAAGCTTGCCCCTCGAAGGCGAATCTCAAGAATGGCCTGTGATGAGGGGCTATCTGAATGTGAACGTATGCGTCTTTCAGATCCACAGTAAAGAACCAATTCCCTGGGCGAACTTGCGCGAGGATTTGTCTGATAGTTAGCATTCTGAATGGTCGTCTCATGAGGGCTTTGTTCAGATGCCTTAAGTCTAATATGTGTCTGATGCCGGTGTCTTTTTTCGGTACTAGAAAATAGGGACTGTATAACCCCGAGTGGTTTAGCGTGGGGGGTGGACTAATTCTATTGCCCCTTTTGCTAACAGATTTTGTATTTCAGAGCGAAGCACGTGACACACGCTGCTTCTCACCGAAGTCTCGACGACCGCCTGAAACTTTGGGGGTCTGCGAGCGAATTGGAGCTAGTAGCCTCGCTTTATTGTGCTTATAACCCAACTCGACACACTGGGAATGGCTTGCCAGGCCAGGGCCTTTGTGGCTAGGGTTTGGCACATATTCGGGGACGGGCTGCCTAACACAGGAAGACCTAATACCCTTATATTGTGATTCGTGCACATACTTAGTGTTGGGCTGACTGTAAAGGCTTTCGCCTCGGGCAAAGTCAGAGTGACAACTGGGAAAGGGCCACCTAGTGAAGGGGGACAGGGAACCTGTATGTTGTGTGCTTGAAACATACTCTTTATGTGCTTTATTTGGGTCGCTGTGAAAACAGCGTTTGTTTGTAGTGACGCGCGCAGTGCAGCGGGCCCAGTTAAATAAAATTCCCCAGCCGCCTGAGCTGAACAGGTAGCTGTGAGATTTTTCATGGGTTTCTTCGAGGGTGGTCCGGCTAGCCCTCTTTTTACCCAGGGGGTAATCTATCAGCCGGAAACTGAAGCTTCCCCGGGGGCCGCCATTGATTAGCAGACCATCACCTGCTGTTAGCATTCCATTGACTCCCATTCATTTTTGCGTCACTTTGACAGCGAATAACTTTACATCTGAGGCGTTTAAAGACTCCATTTGTCCATTATTTATTTCTAAAGAAACACGAAAATTTATAAAAGGCTCCATTACCTTGTCTCTTACGTTATGGCCCCGTAGAAGCAGTTTTTGTAAAAATAGGCTAACGATTGCGTCATAACCACGTGACTCTCTGTCGCACAGTAGAGAAATTACGGAATGGACAGTAGGAGAAGCTCGCGGGCAATCGGGGGGACGTGGAGGCGAAATGACAAAATAATTAATCAGAATACTTAGCAAAAGTTGCTCCTGCTCCTAGCTCATGGACACCTCCTACTCACGCTCTCAGTCTCTGCAAGTTTCGGAAGGGAATGATTCAGATTTCTCTTGGCACAGCTACTAGAAGACAGACAGGTTGCTCACGTCACATCTACGTTGTCAAGCTCAGTTTGAGTCTGCGCAGTATGGTCAGCCATTAGGAAGTGAGTGCTTCTAATTGACTTCACTTTTCTCCGTTGAATCCAATGGGGTCGCTGTGTCCATTTATTTTACTGTCTATGCTTTTTACCCCCTTTGCTAGGAGGTCTTCGGAGGCCTAGGGTCCGACACAATGCTGGGTTGGGGGCCCTGGCGCCGGAGCAGAGGATAGCGTTAAACTGGCCGTGAGTGGTATCAGAGAGAGAGAACAGGACCGGTGACGGATTTTGAGCAGGAGAAAGCGAGGCACGCGGAGATGTGGCCGGCGTGGGCTCGCTTATTTCCATAGTATCGGGCTGCCATTGGCTGCGGCGCTTCTTTTTCCTCGGCAGAAGTAGGGTGGAAAAAGGAACAGGAGAAGCGGTGTCGTCGCCTTTGGAGAGAGCTAGCCGCGTCTGAAGCACAGAGACAGGCATGCTCTCGCAGACAGAGCAGCCACCAGCGGAGAGTGCGGCTTCAGCATGGGTGGTTCCCAGGCATGTGATGCACTTCGTGTGCCTGTCGGCCTCGTGCAGATGGTATCCGCACGTGGCGCATGTAGACGAGGCATTTGCAACAACGCTCGCAAAATTGCTCTTTTAGACTGTGTGACGCAGCTGCGAGCACACAGTAGCAGTAAGCAGAAAGGATATAAGCGTTGATCGCCGAATGGTCTCAGGAGAATGGCGACAGGAGAGAAGCGGCTTCCGGTGAGTGAAGGCACTGTCTGCTGTGTGGAATGGCTCGTTCAGGCTGTGAAGGCTTGTTTCTACGGCGATGGCTTCAATGGCTTTCAGAGGAGACAGAGACGTGAAGTGTCGCTGAAGGAGATAAAATCTGCTAAAATGGCGATTATAAACGATTATAGATGGTGCTATTATAGACGTAGCCACGCCCATTTTGGCGCCTCGCCATTGGATATGCAGTTGCCGCAGCACAGCCAATGAGTGAACCAGACACTCACTGTGCTCGCTGTGCAGCTGCAATGCGTTTTACAAAAAGGCTTCAATAATCTGAGGAAAGGAGTTCCCCCCACTGCGTATAGCTACGCAATACGAAGTGACCATTCTCGAAAGGGAACTAGTTCAATCTGAATGATTAAAGAAATTTTTTTTTTTTGCATTGTCTGAAATGATACCTGCTCTTCTAATAGCTGAAATTGTGTAATACTAATCTGTCATCTTTCTTTCTCTTTTTCATTAAAAAAGAGGATAGAAAGTGATCGATGTAGTTATTAGAGCTCTTAGAGTGCTTACCTGGAAACAAGCTTATATTAACACCGCTGTGTTTTGATGCTATTGAAAGCACTTACCCTGTCTCAGTGTGGAGGACAGAGTGCTTTAACTGCATTATTTTCCTCTATCATTAAGCATAACCCTTTAAACATTTCCCAGAATACAGCCAAACTTCTAATTTCAGCAGAAAGCAGATGGCGTACACATATCAAACAAAGAAACAAACTTACAACATACAGTGAAGCCAGCACAAGTAACTTGTGGCATAATTTAGTTTCCAACTTCTTTTATATTATTGATTATTTCAGTATGTAAATGAAATGATAAATGCAACTAAACCTTCAGATTTATCTTCAATAAAAGGTGGAGACTTTTCTAAAAATAATAATTCAACATCACTTCTAATTGGAAAGCGATTAGTTTTACTCCCTCAAGAAATTTGTATGATTCAAGCAAATGTCTCCATGGCAAATATAAAAATAGTTAATTCCATGCAGTGTTAAATATTAGCACAGTATTATAAATACATTGCGTTTGAACGTATAATGCAAATCCTGTCATTGTATTTTTTTTAATAGTCACCCTATTTATTTTGAAAATCAAATCATATCTGACCAAATTTATAACTGATGTATGATATACACAGATCTTGCCACAGCATAATTTTCATGGAAGTGTCTCTTTATTGTTGTCTTTTTTTTTTTTTTTTTTTTTTGGTAAGTTCTGGTATGTAGGCTCAATGCTGAATTAATATTTTGTGCTTTCTGTTGAGAGATACACCTGCACCTGTGCCCGCTCAATCTGTATTTCTAGTTTTCTTTTCTTTCAGATTGGTTATTGAGGTTGCCAGTTTGTCATCTATTTAGGGTGAAGTACATTTCTTTTTTGGGGATTTGGTGAGTGCTGTCCAATAATAAGTGTATTTTTATTGTGTTATAATTTGTTTGATTGTTTGGGTTTGTACATCTTTAGGCTGTTTTTTTATTATTTTTTGTGGGGTTCTGACTAAGTGAGTTTCCCTCTGGAGTGGATGAGTTTGCTGACGGCCTTCATTCAAGGTTCATCTCATGGCAGTTTTATGCTTTGTGATAAAAGGATAGGAGATCACTTCTTCTGATATGCCTCAAGAAATGGATGGCTCATTTTTGTATATGTAATGATAGTAGGGATACTATGTGTCCAATCATTGTTTTACTAACTAAAACAGCTTGGGTTGTTACTAATCTAGATGCTGAACCAGTTTAGTTTTATACACAAGTGTTTTGTAAACAAAAACCTGGAAAATTAAAAGTGTGGTAAACATGGTATTTAATTGGCTGTATTGAATTTCCTCTCGGCGCGATGACACTCTTGAATCAAAACTATAGATCCCTATGGAGCTATTCACACCAGGTGCGATCAATCGCAGAGATGTTTTTTTTTTTTTTTTTTTACCAGCTTGTCGATTTCATTCTTTCCTGTTGCCCCTTGATAAAACAAACCATCAAAATAGAGTGGTGCAGGGATGACGTCACTTTGTAGGCCAACCGGCAATTAGCATTGAACTGGTTCCCTCAACAAAAACCCAATAGGATTTTTTCCTCATAGGGTTTTGGATTATCGCTAAAAACAAGCTCTGTGATCAACCAGAGTTTATGATACTTGCATGTTTTTCCCATCAAGATAATTATCACAGATGAACACAACCTTTATGAATTTTGAAGCCTAAATGCAGTCAGAAGTAAAAAGCTAAAGGTAGACTATAAACGAACTACACCACACCATTTTACACTACACCAATTTCCCAGAACATTTGAGCTAGAATAATTTGCAAGAGCACAATTATAACCATAACGATGCTGTAAAAGCGAACTGAGTTTACCTTTTCGGCGTGATGACGTTTAATCTCCCTGACAGTCTCTGTAGTCCCATTTAGCCACTTGTTAGCAACCACCTTTTTCAAGACACCTAACAGCATCAAAAAAATCACGAGTGGGGTAATATTGATGTATTTTATGCCATGGAATAAAACATGAAAGTGTCTTGAGCTTGTGTTCGCCACAGACCTTATTTTAGCCATTTAACCAAAATCCCATTAAAAAAACAAACAAAAAAACATTGACTTTAGGACGATGGAACCGGAAGTGCTAAAATGCTAACTCAATTCCATGTTTTGGCCTATAAAGTGATGTCATACCTGCACTACTCTATAGATTTGAGCTTACCCTATACAGCTGTTGCACAGAAGTGTGAGAGTGGTGGCACTGTTTCAAAACCTTTCTTACGTGTTCTTTACAGATTATAATTTCTATTAATTTTACACTGAATTATGTGATCTGAAGAGCTTGAGTACAGTGTACAGAGTGCTGTTTTCTTCTGTGCATGTCTGTTATGAGTCAGAGAGCTCATTCACTCTAGAACTGTCAACCATATTATGTGATCATAACTCCTGCCCTTCCGAATGACGACATTGTGTTCACTTCCTTGTTCTGAGTTCCACACATAAACAACTGAGAGAAACGATTCTACAGATGAAACATGAAGCCAAATAAATGATTACGATGATATATGTTCTCTATTTGTTTTTCATGCGGCTCAGGGTATTTTTTATAACAATAAAGAATGAGAAATGATTACATGAGAAATGCTAAGCAAGTGTACTGTTCAGTTTACTATAAAACACTACAAAAGATTGCAGTTGGAAATTATTACACGTACTCGTACTGTATGTTGTACAGCGGACGAGGAAAACCTATGAGATAGGCTCCATACATGAGGAAAAATGTATTATCGGTCAGTGGCACCTACTGTATCATGCAGGGGTGACTTAGCGGCAATCGTTTCACGTTCAGTGTGAAAGCTCCGTTCATTGGCGATTCGTTACCTCAGGGGTGGCCAATCCTGTTCCTGGAGATCTACCTTCCTGAAGTTCAGCTCAAATTCTGATCAAACACAACTGAACCAGCTAATTAAGACTTGATAATTACAGACGGGTGTGTTGGATCAAGGTTGGATCTGATCTCTGCAGGAAGGTATATCTCCAGGAACAGGATTGGGCACCCCTGGCTTACCTTTATTGCGCCTTAAAGATTATAAAATGGAATTTAGGAATACAATTTGAAATGTTCATTATTGAGTGTTCACCTTTCAAAACGTAACAGGCAGTGATGATGTACCCTTACTAAAAATTAAGTGGCCTTTCGGTCGAATTGCAGTACCCCCCGGAACGCGATTTCAACTGAGGGGGATCCCCTCGTCCGGAATCCAATTTCTCCCCTGCCTCAGCAGAGGTCTGGGCACGCCACTGCCCCCAAAGCTTGCGCAGTCCTGGCTATAGCTCTTCCTGGGTTGACATTTCATTCAGTAACGCAGTTTTCATTTATATTTCATGCTGTTTAATGTTTGATGATCACATTAGCTTACATGTGCATAAGCTATGCTTTTAATGCTTGTTTCTGTGTATCCTTTGTCTGTGTTTTGATCTGGAGATTCTGTGCTCTTTCAGAAGATGCGTAATAGCGCCCCCTACCGTATAACATTGAAAACATTCCGTCAATGGCCAGGGAAGCGTTGTATTATAAATGAAGGAAAATTCCATGAATGGTGGGGAGAGTTTTAGTTTTTAGATTTGAAGTAAATTCCTATGTACACTACCAGTGAACTACACAAAAATTCCCATACTCAGAATTAGGAACACTCTGTTTTCTTTATAAATCAATATTTTCAAACAAATCTGTTGTATTGGATGCCAAAACATAAGTTTAAGACAGTATGTAAACCTATGTAAAATTACAAAAATAAATAAAAAATAAATAGGATACTCAATCAAAAGAGTAAACTAGGGATGATCTGATCGATCTTTTGCAGAGCAGTATTGGCCTATAATCACATTCTATGACTCGATCGGTTGTCACTAAGGCCCTGTCCCAAATGGCACACTTCATATGCACTTTCGGTCTAGTTGACTTTCAATAGCTGTTGCGTGCATGTGTCTGTAAAGTCCATGAGACCTTAGGGTGTCCCATTTGTCATTTTAGGTTTCAGAAGGGTGCTTGCATCATATGCGCCCTCGAACAGTGACATTCAACAGAGAGCTTATATATCACTCATATAAAGCTTGAATTATTGGGATCGGTATTGGCCGATCAGGATGACAAGAAATTGGTTGTCGTATCGACGTAGTCTAACCCTAGACTAAACACAACTACAAGCCAATCCATACTTGGAATACTTAATTATACTTTTAAGTACATCTCGATCAAAAGATTGAGTGCAAGTATAGGCCAAATATACCTAGACTTTTCTGTCAGTATTAATAGTATTTAATTTTAATTTTAAGTATATTTCTGAGAAGTACATGGAAGTATATTTTTTGAGAAGTATAAAAAGTAGACTGCAAGTATACTTATTTTTAGTTTATAAGAAGTACAGGCTACTTATAGCACACACAAATAAACGTATTTTTTTATAAGGGTAATAATAATGTTTGCATTCTATCTTATGATCAGTCTTCTTTCCTAGATCTATTTGCATACTGAATTTTGATTGTTCTTGTCTTTTCATAATTATGTGCTGCACAAACATTTTTATTTGTGTACAGTGTTAACAAAAGCAAGAGGCATGTTGAGTGTCATGATAACAGCTAAATCTAAACCCGTGCACTTACCTGAATCTCTAACACTATTTTTTGCATTGCTCTGATTTTGGATGTGACATGAGATGTGTCAAACTACATTTGCATGGACCTTATACATTATTATTATTATTATTCTCTCTCTCTCTCTCTCTCTCTCTCTCTCTCTCTGTATCTCCTTGTATCTCCTTATCTTTTTCTTATCTCCCTCTGCTGGTGGATAACGTAACTGCAGCGCTGTATTTAGGTCACCAGCAGATCAGTGCGGTTTACAGATACTGTCACAGACGGTAGCAAATAAACAGCAGCATGCCAACAGTGTTTGTACATATATGACATTTGTATATAGCGTGTGTTGGAGGGATGCCTTTGTATGTTTCCCACTTTTTCTATTTCTTCCATCACTCACACACTGTATTATATCAGTGACATTGCGGGTGATGAATGTAGAATGTCTGCACTGTTAAACCGGCTGTCACACAGCACAAACAATACATTGTAAAATAACAGAGGCGTCCATCTTGGCTTTGGATCCTGCACAGTTTCCTCAGACCTCTGTCCTCATGTGGGCTGCCAACAGCAAATGCGTTCAGATTGATTTGTTTGCCATCACAGTAAATGTGGCCACATGGAGCTTGCAGTATATCGTACCACGTCTTGGTATTTTGACAACATGAAGGTGCTGATGATAACAGCACTGTTTGTGAGGCAGGAATTTCTGAGGAAGTGGGAAGATCTTGCTTTTGTTAATTATGATGGTCATCAGCTCCACTAGAGGGAGACAGAGTGCTGTGACAAGGGAAACTTTGACCTATAACCCTCAGGGTCTGTCCCATAGACTGTAAAAAAAGATGGACAAGATGTCTCCGCTTCCTTCCTCATAGAAAAATGTAGCCGATTACGTCATTCTGAGCCTGTCATTACGTCATTGAGAGCGCCTCAGGAAATAAGTGCACAAGACTATCCCAGGTCTAAAAAATCCCAAACCTCTTATTTTTCCAGGAAGCATACAAACAAACAAAAAATGAATGAAGCAATGACACAAGGTCCAAAAAAGTAAAAAACTTATGGCATTTAGTACTAGTCCTAGAGAGAGATTTCTACTATTTCTGATAATACTGTTCGTATTGCAGAAAGACATTCTTAGGTTATTCTGATATCGCACAATGCTATTATATGAAGCAGAGCTTACATATACGTTTTTGTGCTTATCTGTTCATTCTGTCCGTCTTTCCCAGAGAATGTCTGAATACAGCTCGTTGTTGAGTGATCTGTCTGAGAACATCACTAATGAAGACGTGGAGCAGCTGAAGTCAGCCTGTAAGGAGGACATCCCTGAAGAACAGAGTAACTCCATCATCTCCTCCAAAGAGTGGTTCAGCTACCTGGAGAAGAATGACAAACTGGCACAAGGTGAGACAGAGAGCAAAAGACACTGGCCTCTTCAGTTTCAATCAACAGAGTGAATGAAGTAATCAAACCTTAATTTTCATTTAAAAATCATTAGTCACTGATAATCTCCCTCTCTACCATGCCTCTCAAATGCCGTGATTGAAAGGAAGAACAATCGATGTTTGACATAATCGCCCTTGTGAAAAAGAAGTACACTTTAACATAATTTTAATAAAAGTATTTAATATACTTTAAAAGAAAATATTTAAGTGTTAGTAATTTTTGTAGACACTTAATTGCATGTTAATTGCAATTAATTGAAAATGTATTATAGGTGAGTGCTTTAGAGTGCTTTTTTGGATCTGCTTCTTTACATGTAATTTCATAATTCTATTGTCTTTGAAATATGCCTTTTTAATGCACTTTTTAAAAGTGTACTTAAATGTATGGAATGATATTTCCAATGTCTTACAAGTTTTGACCCTGCTATTTTGGAATAGCAATAGAAAATCACACATTTTCTATTTCACTTCCTCCGCGTCCTGCCCCGACCCTCACAAAATTCAAATGGAATCGCAATCCCCTTTGCACTTGCATTTCCGACACCCAGAGTCAAATGTCAATCAGTCTTAAAGCAGGGCTCAGTAGTTTCGGGATTTCTTCGCTGTATTCTCGCTTTTTGCTCGCAGGTTTCTCTCTAGAGCTCCCCCCACAGCTTCGGAATAGATATTTGACAACACTGTTGTAAAAACTCGTTGTTGATTCTCAGACACCAGAGGCTAGTAGATCAACGACATCAAAGCAGATGGGACATTCTTTAAAACGTCTTCTTCATTCGGGTTCGAACAGCGTGAGGGAGCGCAATAATGACAGCATTTTAGCAGATTTCTTTTGGCCGTAAAGCAATTGTTTACATCGCGAGACCTGATATCACGCGAGACTTCCTCTCGCGGCGGCCCGCCGGCTCAAAGTTGCAAGTGCGGATTTTCCGCTCACGGGCACCGGGGGGTGCGAAACGACCACCATTCAACCCGAAATAAGTAATATAACCATTCCAATGACTCCGAAGCTGTTCAGTTAAGGTAAAAAAGTTACTTAGAGCACCTTTAAAGGGTGAGGTTTATTGATATAGTCAAAAAGTATGCCATGCCCACAAGTGGTGGAAAACGGGGAATTTGGCTATTTTTGCAATAAAAACATGCCAAATTTGTTTTTTCACTTAAATTCATACAAAGTAAAAAATCCAGATTTGATTTTATGTTTACCTGGCAAGCAGAAAAAAATAAGCAAAAAGAAAACCACAGTTCATGTTCGTAGGAGGATGCTCTGAATTCTGCTTCATTTCAGAATTTTATTTTTATACAAACTATATTTGTATCTTTATTTTGACATTTGAAACATTTTTGACATACATGCTGCTTAGTTGTGGGATTCCATAGATATATCTTCATTTCTTCTTGGCAAGTAGCTTGCAACCAGAGCAGTCTTCTTTTGGTTTCATTTCTGTTTGGTTTGGTAGGTTTTTGGCTTTGTTTAAAGTGCAAAAAACTACACAGCATGTTTTACGAAAAAAAAATAGACACATTTATTGTATATTTTTCCTTGTTTTCCTTATAGGAATGAATAACGATGAAATCCACCACTTCAGGGCGTGGCATACTTTCCGACTATATCAATAAACCCCACCCTCAAGACTGATTAGCCACATTTCCACTGTTGGGCCAAAAGCGAGCGTGCTAGTGCATGCCAGGGCAAGTCACTTTTCCACTGTCACTTCCAGGGCTTGATCGGCCTCATCTGGGCTTTCTCGGCCAGGGTTTTTTTTGGCCCGCTGAATACCTTGCTTGGTCCAAAGCGGGCCAACTGTGGCTTGAGGAGTGGCCATGAAGAGAGGTGGAGTTTACCTGAGACAGGAGATGGTCAACACCGCTGCTCATTTCCCATGTTATAATATCAGGCTACCAGCTAACTTCAACATTTAAAACATTTTAAATACATTCAGACACGGACTTACATGCGACGTTAAAGGGTGCTTATGCTAATCATTGCGATAATAATTGCATACGTTTATACTGCTTAAAGAATGTAGACAACTTGTATATGATCATAATCGTGTATTTATTTGGTTTAATGTTTTATCTTTCTCTTTGTTGATACCGGACTAATGCATCTGCATATCTGTCACTCACTCCGGTTAACTCATATAACTAATAAATCCTGTTTTCTTCTCATGAGCTCCCTCTGTTGCTCTGGCTGAAAGGATGAGGACGGGAGAGATTGCCCAAACCTCCTCAGATCACAATCATCGCATCATTTCATGAATTATACCATTTTTCATGAAAAATTTATAGAAATGCTCAAAAATATTTTATCTATATTTTTCTAAATGTGTAAGCCTTTGGACTTAAAAGCCTTAATGGAGTTCTATTCATTTATGTGGAATGGAAGCAGGTGCAACTGAATAGGTATGTTTTCTCTTTTTATGTGAAATTCTAAATACCAGTTGGATTCAGCATGATTGATGTGCACTCCTGACACAAATAAAATAAAATAAAATACTGTAATTGTAAAACAAAAATATTGTAAAACATTGGTCAAATATCAATGCTGGAATCTTAAATGCACACTATACAAGATTTGTACCTTAATATAACAGCTTCGAAATCATTTTGATGGTAAAGGAACTTGTAGTTACGGCACGACGTCACATACATCAACAACATATGAAGCAGCCTCTATTAAAGACACTAGGCAGAGTCGATGAAGAAATACAAGTACTCCACGGCGACTCTAGGGGTCGCTGTTTGAGAAAAACAGAAACTGCATAGTGTGCCTTTAAGTAGGCCTACTTAAGTAAAGGCCAAACATTCGCATCTGTCATGCTCATTTTGTGATCTAGCTAGTTTTCAGTCAGCTGTTTTCACTCAGGCTCGGTGCTTGAGGTCCGAGGCTTTTGTCCAATAGAATCTGTCTGCACCCTGCAAGACTTCAAGTTATGCCCCTTTAAGTTACGCCCACTTCAAGTCACGCTCCTTCAAGTTATGCCCACCTCCAAATTACCACGAGAGGGATTAGAGAACAGTTCCCTTATGCTTTTGAATCGCTCAAAAGTACCGCGATAGCTTCGGTGTATGACATCAAATTACCGCGAGAACAATTAGAGAACAGTTCTGTATACTTTTGAATCGCTCTCGCACGAGTTTAACATAAACTGAACATATTAGAATTAATTAAACTGACTCTTAGCTGTTCAAGAACAGAAACCTCTGAGATGACATCTTCAAAATGCTTGTTTTTTCTGTATACAGTAAAGCTTACGCTTTACTAACAGTAACAGTTACGCCCCCTTCAAGTTACGCCCCTCTCTTGCAGTCTGCAGACAGACCCATCTCCTTTTGTCCTCTCCTAGCACGTTAGCCCTGGCTCGCACTAGCCCGACAGTGGAAAATTGGCTATTGACATTTGACTGTGGACATCGGAAATGCAAGTGCAAATGGGTATTGCGATTCCATTTGAATTCTGTGAGGGTTGGGGGAGGACGCAGAGGAAGTGAAATAGCAAATAGGTGATTTCCTATTGCTATTCCAAAATGGCAGGGTCATAACTAGTAAGACATTGGAAATGCAATTGCAAATGGACTTTTCGTTTTTATTTGAAATTTGGTAGACATGTTACATACACGGAAAAGAAAATCCAAAACGCAATTGCAAATCACGCATTTCTGTATACAAATTGAAAATGCAATTGCAAATACAATTTACAATTCCTTTTGAATATTGTCCGGAGAATTATTCCATATAAGTGTGTTAAGAAACATAGTCATGAAAGTTTACTTTCTGTAAGTTTACTTAATTGGCCTTTATTTAATTAATTTAATATTATCTACAAGTACAGCTTTAATAAAAATTAAACAAATTAAAAAAATACTTTTAAGATTTGAAGTACACTGCCAGTGCACATTCAATATAATTTAGTGCACTTCTTTTTCACAAGGGTGTGACACATTTTGAGGCACCATGTTTAAATATGCTCAAGCATTCTATGTTCAAAAAAACAACAAAGGAAGTTGAATGCGTTAGAAACAGCATGAGTCCGAGTGATTTATGACAAGCATTTCCATTCCATTAAATAACAGTTTAATTTATAGTACAGATATGTTTTTATGCTTTTGTTCTGTTTTATATGACATCTCTGTGATTTGTCTGTTTTGCATAGATGACCTATCCTACATAGAGCACATCTTTGAGATCTCACGGCGACCTGACCTCTTGACCCGGGTCATTGAGTACCGCACAACCGTGCTAAAGATCTCTGAAGATGACGAAATTGACACCAAACTCACACGCATCCCCTCTGCAAAGAAATATAAGGGTAAAGATCAGTTCCTTTAAAAGTCTCTGTGTCTTTTACTTCATAAAAATAAACACAATCAACAGATCATCGCTGTTACATCTGTTCACTCTGTCTGCTGAATGCTGTCTCACCACCACCAAATCATTACAATAGCATAATTTCTGACATTGCTCCACTGTTTCATCCTATTTACTTCTGAAGGAGTGAGTCTTACTGTCAGTCTTGCTGTCTACATAGGCAATAATTTACTCAAGGAACCTCAGATTACATTAACCATATAAAGCCTACTGTATTATGTTTAATACACATTCCCAATGCCTCTACATTATCAACATGATCAACTTTGCTGAAAAACTTGTAGCACACAATCTACTACATGCCTTCTGTGGTCTGATGGATAGTTTATAGGGTTTATTTTAGCTAGTAAAAGTATACTTAATATAATTATAACTGTACATCTTCAGGTTGTGACATGTCTTTTTGCTGTGAAATCTTTACATATTGGTGTCTTTACATATTTTTGGGAGATATAGAGTGACAACTGATATTTTTATCCATTTTATGAAAGTAGTCTGCTATACTGTTTTAAAGATCTCATTGTTTTACATTACAAGCTATCAGAATTTTATCCTATTTTTTTACCATACAAATATCAGCATCTGCACCAAATTACATTTCCCTTTCGAAGTGGAACTTCAATGCTTTGTCTGGTATTGACACTATGGGTAACCCCATCAGCGTGACCAGTGTCTGAGGTACATGTAAACATAGATCCCTATGACCCTCCGAATGACAACATTGTGTTCATTTCCTCGTTCCACACGGGGTACTGAGATAAATAACTGAGAGAAACGTTTCTACAGTGGAAACATGAAGCCAAATATGATTACGACGATATATGTTATGTATGTGTTGTTCATGTGGCTTGGGGTATTTTTATAATAATAAAGAATAAGACATTTTTGCATGAGAAATGGTAAGCAGGTGTAGCGTTCAGTTTATAAAACACTAAATAATGCATGTCTGCCCGTTATTTAATCAAAAACCACTTTTGATCACAGTCGATGATGGTTTCTGTGTAGGACCAAATAGGGGTGTAACGATACATCGTGATATTGACATATTGCAATAAAAATGCGACGATATGTATCATTGATGTAAATAGAGTTAGTTTTATCCAATACTTAGCTTACTGAATTTGTAAGGTATAATTCACCTAAAAATGTAAATTCTGTCACCACGTACTCACCCTCGTGTCGCTTCAAACCTATCCGATTTTCATTAAACTCCCAAACACAAATTAAGATATGTTTATACCTCAGAGATTTCTGTCCCTCCATTTAATGTCCATGCCTCTAAAACTTAAAGTCCCCGTGAACCGGAAGTTGCAAATTACTTTTCTCCAGTGTTGTGATGTATTTCCCAGTGAAACGGAAATATTGAACAGAGGGCAGGGTTTTACTCTAGCGCTCCTCCTCTCCATCTCTGCTCATAGCAGACTAACGGTTTGAGGGGAGTGGTTAAGCGTTTTTCAACCCAAGCCGTCAAGCCTATGTCATCAGAGAGGGACCGCCATTCCAGACCGGAAGTAACTTTTCAGACTTTGATTAAAGATTACCACGGCAAACTATTTTTTTCTGTGTCTTAACTTGCACGGATTAATTGTTCACCACAAGACTAGTAATATGCGCTAACAAAGTAAATAGGTTCAATTTTGATTTCATGCCGACTTTAAAAGATCCAAAAAATTATTTTTAAATGTCATAAAGGCATCATAACAATAATCAATCGAGTGCGATTTAATCCAAATCCAAGTCTTTTGAAGAGACATGATGACTTTATGTGATGAACAGATTTACAACGACGTTGTTCAAATGCTTGCATGACTTAGTAAACAACATAGCGAGCCCCGGGAGAGTCTGTGTGTGCACGGCTTGTCTGTGTAAAGCCAGGGACACACCAAGCCGACGGTCAGCCATCGGGCAGTTTTTGTGTGTCGGCCGCCTAAGTTTTCTCAGTGTGTTCCACAGCATCGGCCTTTTTTTCCGGCCGATTCGACATGTTGAATTGGCTTCGGGCCGTCGGTGAGAGAGAGAACTCTGATTGGCTGTTCAGCTTAGTGAACTAGTCAGTGCATGAGAATAATGGCAAAACAGCGAGCAAAGAAGTCAAAACGGTACCAATAGGCCTTTTTCACAGAAGTTAGAATGCACATCTTGTTCAGCGTTTGTTGTGTAAAGCGACTTCCGGTGAAATGGAGTAAGGCGCGCTAACCTTACTCTTCACAACTTCCCTGAAGAATCTACTGGCAATTACATCAGCGGATGTTTTTTGACTTCAAGTAATCGTTCCACACTCAAAATAAAACAAATCTTTATTGTAACAGTCATTTTAGATCATTTTAAGACTTTGTCTATCTTATTTTTATTGCTCAGTTGTGGCAGCATTATTTGCTGGAACAGTAATTTGTGTCAAAATGAATTAAATGACTTGAAAGTGAAAGGACATAAAGTAATAAAGGCTTCAATAATAGATTTAATAAAATATAACAGGAAAGTTGCTTCATAATTTGTTTTCAGAAATGCATAAACATACCTGGAAGAGGAGAGACTGCATAGTCATGATCTGCTCCAGCTGTTACCTCATAATAATGAGATATGTCGTTTTAACGACATCTTTTATCGTAATAACGATGTGTTATGTCGTTAAAACGACAAATGTTCTTGGCTTTATAAAGACATATGTAGTCATGTACAAAATATGCCTTTATCCACATAAAATTTATATAGCCTATCATGTCTTTATCATACTTCTATGTTCAAAAAGCTGAAGCAATAGCAGCCCCCAATGGACATTCATGTTAAAAGATTAAATTCTGTACACGCCTTATTAATAAACCATACTATCCTACAGAAAAGCACATGAGCCCAGAATATGAACACAACACATTTAATTACACATTTAATTACACTCTTAAAGTGGCTTTCTATGGGAGGATGGCATTGCGCACAACAAATCCTTTAAATGGTATTCAATGCAAAGCAAAAATGTAAAATATAAGTAGCTATAAAATAAACATAAATTATTGTGGCATTAATTAGCCCACAAACAATATTTATTTTAAAGCCTAAACAAATTTATTTAAAGAAAAACACCAGCGTTGGCCGTTTATCTGTATAGGCTAAGTGTTGTGTTTCAGCCGCCCTTTTCAAACTGGCGTAAGAAAATACAACATAATTTGATTTGTTAAACATGAAAAGGACTTTTCCGTCTGGCATGGCCACTCGCTCTAACGTTAATCTAGATAAATGTTCGCTATTATTAGGCGCATATCCAAGTGTTTGTGCGGAGTGTGGAGCGCGCACTGCATGACATGGTGGAGGCGCCGGTGCCATCACTCGCATTTTCCTATCAACCGTGGAAACAACTTAAAATACTCCATACAGAAATGAATAATAGCCTAGTCACAACTACTTTTATTTGTGTAAACTCACAACAACAAGAAACGTTGTGCCTTTGTAAAAGAAAAGAAAATGAACTGGACGTGCTTTCATGGTCTCCATGAATTGGAGCGCGTCTAAA
The DNA here is from genome assembly GCA_021554675.1 of Leuciscus idus. NCBI lineage: Eukaryota > Metazoa > Chordata > Actinopteri > Cypriniformes > Leuciscidae > Leuciscus > Leuciscus idus. Next base: position 53,075,677 of record CM038622.1, on the reverse strand, counting down.
AAATGAACTAAAAAACAGCGTATAGACTAGCCTCACAGACAATTAGACTGAACTTGAAATTGAATTTCCCTTTCGTGGTCACTACGAGTTACGTCATTGACGACGAATGTGGTTTCGCTTAGAAAGCCTATCACCTTCGAGTATATAAAACGAGCCAATGGCAAATAAATGCCATGGGTCTGCGGAATTTGCATAGCGTAACTCTGCCCCACCTCGTGGGTATATAAGGAAGTACGCCGGCAACATGCAGATATGTTTTCACTTTGGAGCCAAGTTTTCCACTTCACTCCACAAAGCAAAATCTGAGATCTTCATTCTCCACTCTTCGAGACGAGCTTCTCTCCAGGTGTTGGTGTGATGGCGAGTTCCAGCGAGTGCACATTCCCTGCTGATCTGTGCAGTGATCTGCCAGTGTTTGTGTGTTCATCTCCCTGGTCGCTTCAACACTCTGCGGAGACTTTTCCTCTCACAAAAGAGATTGCATGCGGCACGTCTTTTTAAAGATGCCTCGCCCATGCACTTCTGGTTGCTCCTGCCCCTCCCGCACTGCCCCAGCAGGAGCCTTCACCCGGGCCGTGTCGTGGAGGAAGCCGCAGGAAGGCGCCACAGCCCTCTCGCGCCCCGCTAAATGCCAGGCTAAGCGGCGCTCCTGAGACGGGCTGCTCAGAGATGGCGATCAGTTCTTCCCAGGAGATGTTAGCAGGGCCACTCCTTCCCCCGGTGGAGAATCCTTGGTTTTCCCGACCCCGTTGCTCGTCCCACGGCGAGCAGCACCCTATTTTGGTCAAAGAAATAACTGATACACCCATCTCTGAGCACACAGAGTTCTCGGATGACAGTGCGCGCCGCTCACGAGCCTCGTCACTCTCGTCCTACTCTGTCGCCAGACCCCTGCCAGAGCACGCCCCCGTGGAACGCTGGTCCTTCCCTGGCCTCCTCTGGTAGGACGCGGCTAATGACCGTGCCCCCACAATGGGCCGCTATGTCACCCACGTCTGGGCCGGTCATTCCGCCTCGCTGCACCACCGAGGTTACATCTGTGGTTCGCATGACCCCGCTGGTACAGTTCTTGGGAGCCTGGCTAGAGCTTCCCAGACTGTCCCGCTGGGTCGCGAGAACCATCAAGCTCGGCTACGCGATTCAGTTCGCGCGGTCTCCTCCTCGCTTCAAGGGAGTCCGCTTCACTATGGTCGGTGTCAATGCTCCTGTCATGAGAGCGGAGGTCGCCACCCTACTGGTGAAGGGTGCGATCGAGACTGTCCCTCCAGCCAAAATGAAGTCCGGCTTCTACAGCCCCTACTTCATTGTACCCAAGAAATCCGGTGGGTTACGACCAATCCTGGACCTGCGCGTCTTGAACCGCTCCCTTCACAGGATGCCGTTCAAGATGCTCACGGCCAAACGCATTTTCGAATGTGTGCGGCCGCAGGATTGGTTTGCAGCGATCGACCTGAAGGACGCCTACTTCCATGTCTCCATTCTTCATCGACAAAGACCGTTCCTACGGTTTGCTTTCGAGGGGCAGGCATACCTGTACGCGGTTCTCTCATTCAGGCTAGCCCTGTCTCCTCGCGTCTTCACGAAGGTCGTCGAGGCAGCCCTTGTTCCTCTTCGGGAACACGGGGTTCGCATCCTGAACTATCTCGACGACTGGCTGATCCTAGCTCACTCTCGAGACTTTTTTTTTCAGGTTTGCGAACACAGGGACCTAGTGCTCCGGCACCTAGCTTGTCTGGGCCTTCGGGTCAACTGGGAGAAGAGCAAACTCTGCCCCGTGCAGAGGATCTCTTTTCTCAGTATGGAAATCGACTCGGTCGCCATGTACGCGCAGTTACTGCTGACTTGCCTCCGCCAATTCGAGGGCAAGAGTGCGGTTCCACTGAAACAATTTCAGAGGCTCCTGGGGCATATGGCATCCGCAGCCGCAGTAACACCGCTCGGATTGCTTCATATGAGACCGCTTCAGCTTTGGCTTCGCGATCGAGTCCCGAGGTGGGCATGGCAACACGGCACGCTCCGAGTCCCAGTGACTCCGACCTGCCGTCAGCCCTTCACCTCGGTGGACAAACCAAAGTTTTCTACGGGCCGTAGTGCCCTTAGAACGAGTTTCCAGACATGTTGTTGTATCAACAGATGCCCCCACCACGGGCTGGGGCGCCATGTGCAATGGACATGCTACCGCGTGCTCCTGGACAGGACCCCAGCGTCTTTGGCATGTCAATGGCCTCGAGTTGCTGGCTGTACGTCTCGCCCTGCACCGCTTCCGTGCGTTGCTCAGGGATCAGCACGTACTAGTCCGATCAGACAATACCGCGACAGTAGCATACATCAACCGACAAGGTGGTCTACGCTCCCGCCGTATGTCGCAACTCGCCCGCCACCTCCTCATATGGAGTCAGAAGCATCTGAGGTCGCTTCGAGCCATTTATATCCCGGGAGACCTGAACGGTGCGGCCGACGAGCTGTCTCGGCTTCGGCCTCTCCCTGGAGAATGGAAACTCCATCCCCAGATGGTTCAGCTGATTTGGGATCAGTTCGGGGACGCACAGGTAAACCTGTTTGCCTCCTACGACTCGTCCCATTGCGACCTGTTTTATTCCCTGACCGAGGACACGCTCGGCATGGATGCACTGGTGCACAGCTGGCCGCAGACCCTGCGCAAGATCAGGGAGGACGAGGAACAGGTCATTTTGGTTGCCCCGTATTGGCACAACCGGACCTGGTTCCCCGAACTAGTACTCCTCGCGACAGCACCTCCCTGGCCAATCCCTCTGAGGAAGGACCTCCTTTCTCAGGGACGGGGCACCCTATGGCACCCTCGTCCCGATCTTTGGAACCTCCACGTGTGACTCCTGGATGGGACGAGGCAGGTTTGAGTACCCTACCACCAGCGGTGATGGCTACCATCATTTCTGCAAGAGCATCGTCCACGAGACATGCCTATGCGTTGAAGTGGAACCTCTTCGTCAACTGGTGTTCTTCCCGTCGTGAAGACCCCACGAAATGAACGATCAGTGTCGTGCTTTCCTTCCTGCAAGAAGGGTTGGAGCGAAGGCTGTCTCCCTCCACCCTGAAAGTGTATGTTGCTGCCATTGCCACACATCACAATGCAGTTGAAGGTAAGTCTCTGGGAAAGCACGACCTGATCATCAGGTTCCTGAGAGGGGCGAGGAGACTGAATCCTCCTCGCCCTCCTCTCGTAACCTCTTGGGACCTCTCTGGTTTTAACTGCCCTGCAGAGTGCTCCCTTTGAGCCTCTGCTATCAGTGGAGCTTAAGTTCCTGTCAATTAAGACAGCGCTCCTGGTTGCATTGGCCTCCATCAAGAGGGTAGGGGACCTGCAGGCTTTTTCGGTTGACGAAGCGTGCCTGGAATTCGGGCCGGCTAACTCTCACGTGATCCTAAGACCCCGGCCTGGATATGTGCCCAAGGTTCCCACCACTCCCTTTCGAGATCAGGTGATGAACCTGCAAGCGCTGCCCTTGGAGGAGGCAGACCCAGCCTTGGCACTACTCTGTCCAGTACGTGCCCTCCGTGCTTACGTAGACAGAACGCAGTGTTTCAGGACCTCAGACCAGCTCTTTGTCTGTTATGGTGGGAAGCTGAAGGGAAAGGCTCTCTCCAATCAAAGGTTGTCTCACTGGATAGTGGACGCCATTGCTTTGGCATACCAGCAGCAAGGTCGACCATGCCCCCTTGGTGTGAAGGCCCACTCCACCCGGAGTGCGTGGCACCTCGCTAACAGACATCTGCAGAGCTGCAAGCTGGGCGACACCTAACACATTCGCGAGATTCTACAATCTCCGAGTGGAGACAGTTTCTTCTCATGTACTCGCTTCAACCAGCCAGTACTAGATTCTGTCTTCGCTTGCTCGCCATTCCTCTCCACGGACGGGATACGTGCGATATTTCCTCAGGTGAGCCTCCCCGCAGGCCCTGAGTTCCTCCAGCGCTGTTGACGCCAACGCCAGAGTTATGCCACCGGCAGCTTTCGCGCTTGGCTAGGTGCCTCCATGTGCATGGTTCCCCCTCTGGGCGACCCCAACGTGTATATTTCCACTGTAAGCCTCTTTGAGCATGTCCTTCCCTCGGCAAGCCACCTTGCCACCCCTGGGGTTGAAATATTGCACCTGCGGCTGGACACCCCAGTGATACTCCATATGCAGCCCCTCCGGGTCATATTTGTATTCTTAAGCCTACTCAGGGAACGAGGGTTACATACGTAACCGAGACGTTACTGTTGTATGTTGTGCAGTGGACGAGGTTAAAGCCAAATGGGAAAACATTAGAGATGCCAACAAAAATGGTATTCTCGGTCAGCACCACCTATCGTGCAAACGTGAATTAGCTGAAGGCAATCAATAATTTCACCTTCAGTGTGAAAGCTCCGTTCATTGTCGATTCGCTTAGCTTTATCGCGTCACGCTCAGTTTGAAAGGGCCTTTACTCGTCATCAGCTTTTTTGTCTTCAGGAGCTGCTTGTTCAGCCGCTTGTTTGTATGTGCAAGATAAAAGTCGATAGGAGTGTTCGAATCCATAGGGAGCTGAATGCACTCATTATGTTGCATTTGCAGTAAGAACTCTGCTCTTGCTTGATTTTCTCCCGAGGGATAACAATCTAGCATTTGCGCAGAGCACTTTCGGCTCTCGAGGGAGTTAAAGGCACTCATGGTGATGTATTCACAGTAAGATGATCTGTTATTGCTTGATTCTTCTATAAGAATCTAGCGCTTGCAAGTAGTGTGCTCTGCTCTCAAGGGAGCTGAATGCATTCATTGTGATGTGTTCGCTGTGTAGGTGGAGCATAGGGAGGAGCCTGACTGAAGTTTTACTCTTTTGGGCTTCTCCTGCTATTTTGTTTTCATGTCGTTTCAGGAAGCCCCTCTGTGGCCGCCTACGATCTGACTGATTAATGTGATTTGTCTAATTCTGAGGAATTAGATGCAGAGAGAGTTGAGGCGGGTGTTATTAATAATCCGCCTCCTCCATTGTCCCACCTATAAGTTTATGGGCTTTTATTCCTTCGATGTCTCCACACTGAGGTGTCAAGATAATGGAGGAATTTATATTTAGATCATATAGTCTCTCCCATGTATTCAAATGATCCTCATGTGTTGAGACTGTGTGAGCAACGATATGTGAGGATGCCCCAGTTGAAGAGCAGCTTGCTAGCTATCCCTACCCTTGGTTCTGCGTCCTCTTTGAAGGTTCCTGCCTTGCCAATGGAGCAAACGCGTTCAGCTCTTGAGGATGAGCCGTGGTAAGGGACCTTCCGTCTGGTTTGGCTTTTTTCACGTGGGATGAAATCCGCCCAATTTCCACACAGCAGTACTGCCGGAGGATGGTGTCCTGCCTAAGGTTAGGACGCAGGTGTTGGAGCAACTCCAAGCCCCGCCCATTGAGTGGTACTATCTCCTGAGGCAGTCCAAAAAAAAATATATGCACAAGCCACAGATCTATCCATCCATGCTACAAAGCACACGGCCAGTGCATTGGTCATTCTATGGTTGTTATAGTTGCCAAAAGGGGCATCTGTAATAAGGAAAATGGAAAAATATTGATCCTCAGTGCTTTGATCTTACACTCTGATCTCTTCGGTCTGTCAATGAGGCAGTCGTAGAGAAGTTTACAAGCTTTCATGAGATATATCCCTCTCTGGAGGTTCATAAGGTTTGATGCAGGGTGAATGGAGTTGTGTTGGACAGTATAGATTCCCTCTACTTTGCCTACCTCCCTCCCTAACTACTGTTGGGTTTTGAAGTCGGGATGTATGCTCCCCTTTGGATGTGTGCTCTACTATTCATACTTTGCAGTCACGTGACTACCATGGATACCTGGCGGGCAACAAACGGGTATTTTCAACGTTGAGTCCTGTAGTTCCAGGTCTTTCTAGTAGCTATCAAGTCTGTTAGCGAGCTAGCTACATAACTATGGACTAGGATTAACTCCAAAGTAACATTAGCTAAATTGTGTAAAGCAGACAAGGTTTTTTAAGATAATCGAGCAGTAATAATTCCTCGGTAAATAATCTAGCTCTACTGTTGGGTAATCTCTGGTTCTCAATGAAAACCATAGATATCACAAACCTCAAAACAACCTATCACACACTTTTGTTGTTGTTAGCAAAAGACGACAGCTGTTACTGTGCATTCACATCGCCACCGGCGAGAGCGTCAAAGTGCCCGGAAGTCATTCATTTTCAATGAATTTTCCCGCTCACCGGCGGCGGTGTGAACGTACAGTAATCCTAGCTTAGACTCATAACACAAACTGCTGACTCACCAGCTGGTGGTGTTGATTGACGAAACTACAGGGTAACTTAAAGACACGATTAATTACATGATCATACACCCACTGTATTCAAACAAATGTTGAAATTACCTTTGATGGAGTGATGGAATGATCACTGCACAGACGTGTATACTGTGAAGGTTGCTTATCTCATCTGCGGTTCGTGCATCCAATCTGGCATGTCGTTTACACCTCAAAACACCAACTTTTGTATAGTAAAACTGGCGACGTCCTGGCAAGATCCTTGATTAGTTTACTGGGTTTCGTTGCTGGAGAAGGACGTTCTTGCCCGCCAGCCAGTACTTGTGACGTCACATGCAAAGTATGAATTGCCCTGGTTCGACAATGCTAATAAGTAGAGGAAGTTTGCTTGTGGGGGCATCCCTCTGTATTATCTGTTGCTTAAAATGGTTTAGTACTAAAGAAAAAGATGAAGCGCTAACTATAGCGGGTCTTAGGTAGAGTGCATTGTCTCAAGGCAGGGTATGGGCTGGCCTGCCCCAGTTACTTTTGGGTCTTTAGGTAGGGTTTAAAATGGAGTAGACGCTACCTTGTTGCTTCTACAACAGAGACGGCTGCTCCCTATGTTGTCAAATACTGGTGAGATATACCTGACATGCTGAGCCCTGTCTCGCAAAGGAGGGATGAAGATGGAACAGCCCAGGACTTCTCTTGCTGTAGAGCATAGATCATTCCTAGTATATTGGCTTAGGGAATAGCGCCACTTTTATGAGTTACATGGGATGCGACCATGGTGTTGACACGGTCCTGACTCCAACTGGGTAATTTATGCTATGCCCACTATGTTTGTGCATTTTCACAGCCTAGTAAGGCAGTCATTCCCACAGCCTAGTAAGGCAGTCATTCCCACAGTATGATGTAGTGGGTATTGATTCCCCATTGCATCAATACCAGGAGCAGCATCGAAGTTCCATTTCGAAAGGGAATGTCTTTGGTTGCATATGCAACCCAGTTCCCTGAAAAGGGGAAAGAGACGCTGTCTCTCGTTGACAAACCTCAGGCCTGCCTACACATCTCCCTCAGACAAAAGAGTTGATGTGCACCCTTTTATACTTGCTCTTTTTTTCTTTATTTTCTTACTATATCATACCATATGAGGCATAAAAGCCTGGTGTATCAAATATGATACAGCATGTCATGTGACCATTAACTGACATCAGAGAACCGTGAACTAATAATAAAAAAATAAAATAAAATATTATTATTTATTATTATTATTATTATTGGCTTAATTTTATTATTGACCTAACTTATTAACATAATCTCAAAGGGTACTTCAAGTATATTAGGACAAAGAGGTTCAGCTGACAAAAAAGTTGAGGAATCCCTGCATATGAAATGAAATGAAATGACGTGAATTTTTTTACATTTTAATTTGTTTGAAAGACAAAAGCCTTCCAGAGACAGTGATAAATGGTCAAATTAATCAATTAGTAATTATTCAAATGATAATTAATGTGTTTGTCAGGAGCTGATTAGAAATGCAATGTTTAGAAAACACTTCTTAAAAGTAAAATGATTTCCGTAAATGCAGTGATCAAATGTGGTATGGATCTCAGTTTTCAGTGATAAGCCGCGTTTCCACCGAAATTACCCAGAACAATTTGTCCCCCAGACCTGTTGCTGTCTGCGTTTCCATCGCAGTCTAAAGTACCGTGAAGATTTGGCAAATAAGTCCGGTGACGTAGGACTGCGCGTGACTTTCCAGTTTCCGCTGGATTCCGTCCTCCGCATATAAGCTTAATAAAGCCTAAACCGCGTCATCAGTCCATCGGTTGTATTTTTTAAACTCCATTGTTGATTCGAAAAGCAAACTACTCTTACTGTACACAATACAACAGACTTTTAAAAATGGTGGTTGAAATAAAATGCTGCGTGGAGTCAACCAATCAAAATGCTGCGTGAACTTAACCTATCAGCATGTTCAGTGCCCAAGGTCCACCCCCAAAAGTTCCTGAACTTTGAAAAAGTACTACCTCACGAGCAGGGTCTTTCTACCCGGAACTTAATTTAGACCCTGGTCCCTGCGGTCGAAACACACAGAGTACCACCCCAAAGTCCCTAGTTCCTGAGGAAAGTTCCTGCGGTGGAAACGCGGCTATAGACATATGACTAGTGACTGGTCTGTGTGTGCAATTAAACAAACCTGAACATATATAAGCAGTAGAATTTTATAGAAATTTAAAATATAGCAAATAAGTAGAATCAATGATTTATGAATAATTAGTTTCAATGTTACTACCATTGTGAGAATAACATGTAATCATGTAAACAAAAAAACAAACAAAAAAAAAGTAGTCTGATTACGAGTATTTTAAAATATAGGCCTAATATAATCTAATTACAAGTTCTTAATTTTTGGAATCTGATTATGTAATCCAGATTACATGTAATCAGTGACTACCCAGCACTCTGTGTAATGTTGTCTGTAACAGAGTTCTCTTTGTGTCTCTCTTCTGTGTTGTAGATATCATTCGCCAACCATCAGAAGATGAAATTATCAAACTGGCCCCTCCCCCTAAAAAAGCATGAGGTCAAAGTTCTTGACCTCTCCTCCTCATCCCCGGCACTTCATCTTGCCCATCATAGTCACCAAACCACTCCCACCACCCCGCCCACATCACCTCCAAATGAACAGAAGCCAAGCAGCAAATCAGATTGCCAAGATGCTTTACAGCCATGCCCATGCCACGGAGGCATGGAACACATGAAGAACTAGAACGGAAGACAAAGAAATGGACAAAAAGACAGCGACCAAAAGACTTGTAGTCTGGTTACAATTGTATCGTGAATGGGTCAAGTTGTGTGTCGGAATGAAAAACAATCGTTCTGTGTTCACTGACACTTGTGTTGAATATTGTATGTGTGAGAGAGAGTTTATTTGGACCCTTGATAGCATTTAGTGGGATTGTCAGAAGTTGGTCAGACCAATGTAATAGGGAATTTGCAGTTGATGTCTTAATGTGCCACTGGCCTAAGGTGTGAATCTAGTTGTGAAACAGGTTTAACCACTGGATCACTGTTCCTTTAGACACATTTATTCCCTAGTTAGTAATGTGGGTAGACTTGAGGTTGGTACATTCCCTTTAAAAAAGCTCATATCAACATTTAAAAGTGTTATAGAGAATTAATCTCTGAATTTGTGTGATTGCCACTTAGAAAGCCAATATTTGCCTTCTTTAGAAATTAAATGCATTGTTGCAGGGTATGCAATTACCTAGTAGAGAATTAATACTGCTTTTATATTTCTGCATCATACTTCTATGAATTGTAGTTTATTCAATTATCAGTTATATTTTAACAATTGTTTATTATCAAACAACAGCAGTCTTATATATCATTATAATAGTGTTCTAGTACATATGGGAGACAAAATTAGACATTTATATCCTATATTAGATGTATAACAGGCCTAAAAACAGTCCATCAAAACAGAACATGGTAGAACATGTGTGTTTAGTAACAGTTTAACTCAATTTCTGCAGTATTTGCATCAGGAAATAGAAGGCATATATTTTTGTTAAAACTTTAAATTTGACTACTTCTACTGTGAATTGTTTATTCAGATGCCTCCGTATAACATTATGTGAAACATTAGGATGATATCACATATATTTTCTGTTTATAATTTGTATACTGATAGAGGGTAAGAAACAGCTGCGACTAAAACAGAGATATTTACGTCAAGGATGTGGTAAAAATAAATAAATAATTATGTTAATGAAATGGTAAATAAATATTCATAAATTGCAGCACTCTATGTGGCCAAAAGTCTGTATGGATCACATTGTGCATCCAAACAGCGCATAATTTTTTAGGTGTTTTCTTCTATTTGTACTCTAACTATTCTTGTTTCACAAAAGTAGGCTATATTTTAATAAGTATGACATTGATTTGAAAAACACACATCTTTGCCAATCGTTCTAACACAGAATATTAAGATCATGCTGCATTTACAAATATTAATATCATGATTATGATTGTGATATTCATTGTGTTGGTAAGATTGCGCCTTTTATTGACACCATCTGCTGAAAGACTGTTCAAACACGACTCTAAATTTGCTTGATCACTGTGTTGTTGCTTAGCCCCTGCAGACTGTTGTTTTCATATTATAAAGCCAAAACGGTTATTGAGGACATGCCATTCGTGTTTTTATGCGTCTGCATTTCCACCCACGCATGAGGGCAGGATGCATCGTTCAGTTACAGGCTGTTTCTGCAACTCTCTATTTATTATTCTGTTGTGTGATTTCATTGAATCTAAGAAAACAAGTTCTAAGACCTTAGCAAAATCGAATCTAGAACTACATATTTGTTAAAGTCTGGAACATTTTGAAAAGATAGAGTGCAACTGGCCGTGAACATTCGTGGCCCTTTTAATTGGAAATAGTTACTGTGGATTTCTGAGGACTGTAAATGTAATGTCCTGTCAAGTTTTAGATCAGTGAAATGTAAACTTTATTTCTGCTGTTGCCACCCAAAAAGGACAATTATTTATTACATTCCAAGCCTGTATATTTCTTCCAAATATACTCAAAACGAGATATTTAGTAGAATGTTTATACAATGAAAGTGAATTGGGACAGGTCAAGGCCCCAAATGGACAAAAAAAAAGTGTATACTTCACTTTCATTGTATTCGTGCAAGAACCAATAGCATTTAGTATCAATGACTTCAAACCTGGCATGATGCCTCTTAATGTACTGTAACACATTTGAATGCACGCAAATCCCCTTGCATTGTATGCAACAGTTCTCCTTTTCGTTCCAAGAAATAATAAAAGTCATACAGATTTGAGGGCGAGTAAATGACAGAATGTTAATTTTTGTCATTTTCCAAAGTGTAAGATCCAGATATATGTGATGAGTCACAAAAAATACTGTCAAAAACAGATTGTACATGATTCTATTTATTAGATTTTTTATGTTGTTGTTGTTGTATTGATGTTTCTCAATTGTGTACAAATGTCATCTTGTGAATTTTGCGGTATGTGACATGTGATGATGTTCCCCGTCTAGTGTCTCTCTGGACACACGGCCAAATGCTCAAATCAGTCTCATCGGACACTCCATGATCAGTCTTTGAAATGATTTGTTTTTCTGTTTGTTTTGTTCAGTAATGTTGTGGTTGTTTTTTTGTTTTTTTTGCATCCTCGGTCCTGTCATCCGTGGACTGAGTTCTCTGTGATATCTGATTCTAGATCAGATCTCTATATGCTTATGCTAGTTTTACCAACCAATCAAAGACTTTAATAACGTCCCCAGACCAGCAACCAAGGGCTTCAGATGTCCTCATGTCATTTACAGTGGTTTTCATTTCACACCTGTTGTGGTTCTGCCGCTCACATATTGTGTGCATGAGCACCTGTGGGTTAGCCTTTGTTCAATGATAGCTTCGTCTATATCAAGGGCATCTGTTAAGCACTGTGCTTTGCGCTTGAAATAATTTTACCAAGTGTATTTTAAAAACAGCGCCTCAACTGGAGAACATTGGAAAAGCCATATTGCTATCGCTCTCCCTTTTCCATGTTTCCTTTTTGAACAATAGAGGCGTATTCAGATGAATTTCCTCTGTCAGCAGGAAATAATGCAGAGCTCAATGGAATAAGCAGTGTCTTTCTGTAGTTTAATGCCACTTCCTTTCCTCTATGCAGAGAATATATTCGGTACTGTGCACACGCGTCAACTCTAGACACATTTTCAATGTTGTTAATGACCACTATACGTGCAGTTCTCTAGAGTATTATGTGTTCGGCCAAATGATACGATACTGTAAGAACTAAGAGACCACTAAAGCCATATACACATAATTCATGTCATTTGATTGTCAGATTGGATGTCACGGTATTAAAACATATCAGCCTTGATAATGCTGCAAAAGCTTTGTAATGCTGAAGATTCATATTGGCATAACAGAAATCTAGCCAAACAAAAAATTAACAACAAAAAATAAAAATTAAAAATAAAACCTTTTGGGTGAATTGTCAAGAAAAATAAATGTAATGAAAATATAATTTGCATAAGCACACAATATGTATTGATATAATTATTTCTCACTACTGTAATAAGAGGTTTTTATTTTAATGTATTTTTTCCATTACAATAATGACAATGGGGGAGGATGTGCTTATTTGTCAAAATAATGCCACAATAAAAAAATAATAATTAAAAATAAATAAATAAAAAACACCTAAAAATAGGTTTTGTTATCTTTAGCAAAATATCATTTTCTTTCTTCTTTTTTTTCTTTTGTTCTGACTGATGTTTTGTTCTTAAGTTGTACATACAAAAATATTGTGGATTTATAAAAGTGTTTTATTATTAATTTATTTAATGCAATTGTATCTTGTTTTGGTTGTACTGATGTATGTTTACTAATTGGACAAAATTGGAAAGTCTATTCATAATTGTAAATGTGCGTGTGATGGCTCAGATTAGGTCTGTTATGTTGGTTTTAACATAGGGCACTGGGCTCAAGATCCTTTTCTATAATTTTATGTTTTAACTTTACAGCATCATTTAAATGTGTTTTTGTCTTTTTTATTGTAGTGTTGTTCCAAATGCTTGTTCTCTTTCTTAGTTATGCTTATCGGCATAATATGACAATTTTGACTGTGTAGTACCCATGCTTGTGTCATGTTGTGAAATGTATGAGAGGCCACTGGCTGTAAATGCAAGAACACCTTTAAGGTGCATTAATTTACGTACGTATCAAATTCCCCGTTAGAATGTTAGAATGAGGTCTTGAGAAATGTGGAATCGGTTTGCGTGGAGATTGCAACACTTATAATTATTTATGTGATGCTGTTACCTAGATTGTAAAAAGATTGTGAGAGTGATTTTGCTGGTGTTGAAATATGGTGTAGTTTGAGGGAGTGGATTGTAGTACAGTGCTTTAATGAATACAGTAACATTGATCATCACAGAACTGAGAAAAGAGAAATATGGTGATATAACTTCTGTACGGTGAATCTCACAGAGAAATGTTAGGGCCAGTTTTAACCCAAAATAATAAAACAATATATTATTTTATATGAAGAACATGAAATGTATTTTAGGACCATTAAGACTTCATTTACATTGTCAAATTTGGTCAGGTAACCATAATTGTTTATTTTCTGAATTAAAATCAGCATTAATAATAGTAGTTAATATTATTTATTTAGATTATTTTAGGGTGAAATATGGCCCAAAACATATTCTTGCAACTTTCTTTTTTTCTTCACTTCACATTTCTAAAATGTTCGGGTGCACATGTAAAGACCTTGTAGAGAGTGTTTGAGCTGAATAGCTCATGATAAACAAGTTAATGTTACTGCAGAAACGGAAATGTGTAAAAAAAGGCAAATAGAGAGACATGTCATATATTGGTAATGCACATTTGTAGCAGGAAAACACATTCAAATATAGAGCACATGCAAAATCGTGAGCATAAGAGCTATTCTTGTAACGTTTACACTGAGGATTAAAGCATGCTCTCATGCCATGACAAAGTGCCAACTGAATTCTTGTTTGTTCAGAAGCTTAAAACAGACTTTATTATGCAGAACTATTTATTAATCTCATGATAAGAAGCTACATACAATTTAAAAAAGAGCTTGCACCCTAGAAGTTTTTGCTGTGCAGTTGTGTTTAGTGTTTAGGCGCTCGGATTGGTTCTTTTGGAGGTGTAGTGGCAGGTAAACTGAAGTGGGATTGCTATGCTGTGCTGAAGTCGGGTACAATAGCTACTTGTAAATGAAAATAGATACTGAACTTTGGTCTGTTTAAGACTGTTGCTGAAAGACGACTTTGTTTGGGCATTTTAGGGTCATTGCATATTTATTTATTGATGTGTTGCAGTTGTTCTCTTTTTATTTTTTCTAATTCAGCATAGCCAGTTATCGCTTCACAAGACACATTGGCTTGAAACGCTTTGCAAATCGCTGATGTTTGAATCTCATTTTTCTCTTCTGACATTAAACATTAAACCTTCATGGGCAGTGTGCTGTTAGCATTTCTTCAGTATTCTTTTTGCTTTCTCTCTTTTTTCTTACTTTGCAGTGAAAACAACAAAGTGATGGACAGTATGAAAAAATGTTAGATATACCTACAGATGTGGCTTCTCTATTGGAGTAAATTTAGCTAAACCAAAATGATGCTGTTTTGTCATTGTGCTTAAATGAATATATACATATTATATTATATATTAAAATATATTTGCTAACCTACATATTTGTGCAAGACAGTTCTTTACCACACTCAGATAAAGTTCACAATGAAAAGTGTTTGCCACAGCAGAATGTTCTGATGTAAAATGCACATCACAAATGCATACATTGATGGTAATAATTATTTTTGCTTTCCAGGGTTGCTTTAAAAATGAGGATCTAACAGCAATTTTGCTGTGGATCTAAAGTGATCAGTCAGAGCTCATTAGCTAAAAAAAGAAAGAAAAGAAAATTCATTAATGCCCATCAGCACATGCACTGTAAAAAAAAAAAAGTTGAGAAAACTTAAAAGTTTAAGGCAACCAGCTGCAGGACATTTTTGAGTTTTCTCAACTTACGTGTTTGAGTTATCTCAACTTTTCTCAACTTTTTTCATGTTAAATAGTTGAATAAACTTTAAAAACTGAATTTGTCATACAAACCGTATGTTGGATTTTTTTTACAGTGTGGCCAGTCAAAAGATTCATTTATTTTTTTAATGTTTTTGAAACAAAGGCTGCATTTATTTGATGAAAAACATATTAAGTAAAAACATTGTAAAATGTATTTTTTTCTTGTTATGGAAAGCTGAATTTTTAGCAGCATTACTCTAGTCTTTGGTGTCACATGATCCTTCAGAGATCAATATTATGATTTGCTGTTCAAATAACAGCATGAGCTGTTTCATGAGTAGCAAATCAGCATAGCATAATTTCTGAAGGATCATGTGATAATGAAGACTGTAATGATGCTGAAAATTCAGCTTTACATCACATTAATAAATAACTATCAGGGTTGAGGTTCAGGGATGAGGCTAGGACTCAATAATGCAGAATTGATGGGCTTTATTTAATAAAAAATAAACCACCCAGAGGGGGAAAACACGACCAGCAGCTGGACTTGACCGGACCAACAACAAGACAGGATCAGACAGCGCATAACATGAGAGGGAGTATTTGAAGACGATCTGGCACAGGACTGCAAACACAAGGAGAATAAGAGGGAGGACAGGTGGGGCAAATGAACCAATAATCAGGTAACAAGAAGGATGTGGTTACAAAATAGACATGTGAGCACGACTTTTTGTGCCATGTGCTCACACTAAACCAGTGGTCTCCAAAATGGTGCCCGCATGGAGTCTGAGTCGCCCGCCAAGTGGGTTGCCTGAATAACATGAATTGTAATCTTTGATTTTCTTTTTTCATTTTTTTTCATGACAACTACATAAAGTGAGAAAAAACTGTGGAAACATTTCATATAACATGAAATAAAATAATCATTTAATAATTTAAAATATTTAGAAGTTTGTGTGTATCACTGTACTTTGATGTATGTTACGTTTATGCTATTTCGTGAGTTAAGGGGGGTGGACTGACGGCATAAATAAGGTGAATTGAACTATATAAAAAATATTAATTATGGATGTTGATGAACCCGGGTCATGCTAAAAATAAAAAAGACATTACTTTAACAAGGGATACAGAATTCCTCTTCACAAACGTCATAGATAAAGCTGTATGCCTTATCTATGGAGCTATAGCATAGCGTTAGCCAAGAGACACAATATGGAGACACATTTTACCACAACCCACTAGTCCTTCAATGGCTTTTATGCTCCAGGTACATCACTGAGAAAAGAAAAAGTTTGTGAGTTGAAAGCAACATTAAGCAGGCAGCAATAATATTTTACAAGACCCACTAAAAAGACACAGGCTGCATCTGAAGCTTCATTTAGATAGATCCATTTAGATAGACTTCTCAGCACTCGTGAAGAGTTTATCAAAATGGTATATATGGTATATATAGCCCTCTAGACTTTTTATTTCTTCCCTCACTCACAAAATGTTGGAGACCCCTGCAGTAAACAAAACAGAAACACAAGCACATGACCAGCGAAAACATTCACAAGCCATGTGCTCAAACAAAACAAGATGAACACGCAGCTAATGAGAACTCATAAGCCGTGTGTTCACACAAAACAACATGAAAACGTCTCAGGTTTATGTAAATAACACGGTTCCCTGAAAATGTGAACAAGACGCTGCGTCATGTTGTTGACACAATGGGAACACCTTCAGAGCATGCCATATACATTCTGAATGATGCTGTAATAAGTTACCAGTTTTGTCGCACGTGTAATATGCTGGTGTAAAAATCCCTAGTATGCATGTAGATTTTTTTTTCTCTCCAGTTAACTCACATGATCATAAAATTTGATTGAGATCAAATCTGTTTTGTGCTTTTGTCTTTTAGAGTAAACCATCTTGACCATATCCAACTGTTCAAGTACAGCAAGCCACTGACTGGAAAAATGTACAAGAAAAGTCACTTCAGTCATCAGAGTTGATGGGATAGAGATTGGATGAAGGGGTTCCTGCTGCATTTGTCACGGTGTGACAAAAGCCAGATAAAGAGAGAGAGTAAAATCCTCGTGAAGGCAGTATTATTTGGAGACCTCTTGTGGATGGTCGTCTCATCACACCGCGAAATCTGTTGCCATGGCAGCGAGGCCAATTGCCTGATTGACAGCAGGTGAGGAGAATGACAGAGAGTGTTGTGAGAGGAACGCGCATTAAGATGGGGCTTTAAAAAGAGAGAGGAAACAGACGGTCGGTGTGGTTCTTTCTCCCCCGTGAGATACTGTGTTTTGTCGGCGGGCTGTTTGTATTGAGGCTGGGCTGTGAAGCAGGGCGAAGATTGAAGCCGAGAAATGGAAATGAGAGAGTGAAGTTTGTCAGTGAAAATCCAGGGGATATCGTCGACAGTGGGAAAGACGCAAAGTGATGAGTATTTGATCCGTTATTTATATGCACTGACACCGAAGTGGTGTGGAGAGTCTGGAAAGCGTGCGGCACGAGTGAAGTATTACACCGAGTGAATTAATGATCTGTCTCCAACCTTTGTTCTTCCTGCACTGAATGTGACGATTACTACATCCGTTTGACTGTCTCTGAGAGAAGTGGAGCCCGTGTGAGAGACGAGAGTCGATCTGGTGGGAGAAAGACCGGTGGGTGAGTGCTGGCCCGAATGCACGGTGTGCGAGTGGAATGCAGTGCCTGAAGTGACGATTCACATGGTTTGTGTTATGGAGTGAAGTTTATCGTGTGGAGAAGTATTAATAGTCTGCTGTGCACTCTCCTCTATAGTCTTTCACCCGCTGTTTCTGAACAGGGTTTGTCACATCAAGCGCCCGACTTACCATTCGAGACAGCCCCGCCCTGTTAATGCTGCCGATCTATTAATTCCTGTTACATTGTTGCAGCGTACAGCTGAACTGGAGCGTCTTGCTTAAAGCATCCTTCCCGTCTGGTGGTCTCCACACGTCCCTATCAAAAGCCGCTGCCTGGTTGGAACGAGAGAAGGTATTGCAGCTGAATGTCTTATTACTGCTGAATGGTCAAATCCTGTTGCATCGATACAGTGTACAGCTGAAGTGGAGTGTCTTGCTTAGAGCATCCTTCCCGTCACATGCCCCATTGAAAGTCGCTGTCCTGTTCGGAAAAGGAAAAGGTATTTGAATGAACGTTTGATACGCTGTTGAACAGTTAAACCCTGCTACCTGGTTACAGTGCACAGCCGAAGTGGAGTGTCCCGCTCGAGTGTCCTCTTCGTCTGGTGGTCTCCACATGCCCCATTGAAAGTCGCTGTCCTGTTCGGAAAAGGAAAAGGTATTTGAATGAACGTTTGATATGCTGTTGAACAGTTAAACCCTGCTACCTGGTTACAGTGCACAGCCGAAGTGGAGTGTCCCGCTCAAGTGTCCTCTTCGTCTGGTGGTTTCCGCATGTCCCATTGAAGGCTTGTCCTGTTCAGAAAGAGAGAAGGTATTTCAATTGAACGTTCCATATGCTGTTGGGAAGTTGAATCCTGTTACCTGGTTACAGTGTACAGTCAAGTGGAGTGTCTCCCTCGAAGTGTCCTCTCCGTCTGGTGGTCCCCACCTGTCCCCACTGAAAGCCTCCGCCCTGTACAGAAGGAGAGAAGGTATCATTGTCGAGTGTCGCATCTTGTTGAACCATTGAACCCTGTTGTATCGTTGCAGGGCACAGCCAAAGTGAAGTGTCCTCTTGCCGGGTGGTCCTCCACGCCCGTGTTGCAAAGTGTTGCTATTGTTCAGAAGGAAAGAGGGTAACTACGGCATGTGTCTCGATTAAAGTGTTGTTCTGCTGTTCAGGGTTCCCTCCTGGCCCGGCCCGCGCGCCACCTGCGTCCCTGTGACCCGTCTGAGTCGAGGACCCCCGTCCTCTGGATACTTACCTCTGGGCAGCCTCCGGCATTCGTCCCATCCTCACTGCGAATACCTACCTGGTTCCAGTCCGAATGGGGTCCGTGTAGCCAAGACTCCCTTGAGAGCCTTGTAAAGAGTACTTACCCAGTGGCTTACCTGAGTGGTGTGCGGCCTCCTCTGATTCCTCTCCGACGAGCCGCAGGGTGTCCACGAACGTCCATCCCGCTCCGGTCCAGGGGGCCCATCGAATTGCTTCTGGCGAAAGAAGAGATTTTAATTAGGACTTTTCAAATTTACCTGCTTTTAACTTAAAAAAGAAATTGTTATTCCTTTATCCTCTGTTTTTGTCTGGTTCCTTGACACGCTCCTCGAGGCGGTGCCCGGTCCCCAGGGGTGGGTGCAGTCTGGCTTGGCCCACCCCGACCTGTGACACATTGTATGATATTTTGTCTCACTTGAAGAACACCCTGGTGGATGGTGACAAGCCTCTTCCCGGTAGGGCTGGGAATTGATTCCTCGATTCCGAGGCATTGGGAATTGGATTCCATTAAGGGGATTATTTTTTTTTTTTTTTTTATTTTTTTTTTTTACACAAACAGCCTGTAGCCGATTTCATTTGTCAACACAATCACGTCACCTGTAAATAAATAAAGTTCAGACTAAATAAATGGATCCAGTCGTGACACAGAGTATGGTTTAGGGTAGGATGATTAATTTCAGCATTGTGTAGGCAATCAGCGCAATGATTGACCCAATTAAATCTTTAGAATCGGTTGCTGGGCAGGGTTTGATCTTACTCGTTGCAGTTTAGGACAAGAAGAATAAATCTGATTTATTAAATCAATCGACAACAACAATCAATCACACTCACGTGAAGAAGAATGCCTCCAAGGTATTGGAGTGCTTTATTTGTGTCGCCATAAAAACGGTGTTAGTTTGCAGGTGTGCTAAAAAAAGTTTATAATGTGTAAAGGCCTAAAAAAAGTTTTTATGTGTAAAGGCCTAAAAAAAGTTTATATCTGTAAAGGTCCTAAAAAAGTGTATATGTGTAAAGGCCTAAAAAGGTTGTATGTGTAAAGTGTGCATGAGTCTGTTCATGAACAAAATGCTTTTAGAATTTAACAGGAATTTTAGCTATAGTTTTATGAAACTGGATGAAGTATATGTACCACAAATAAATAAAAATCTTATCTATCCACATACATAAGTGTATGTATGTGTGTGTGTGCGTGTGTAGGTAGGTAGGCTATGTATGTAAAATAGAATCTACCGCATATATGTCTAATAGGAAGGACAAATGGATTTGCAACGGTCGCTTTGTCACGCCCGGTGTAGAGAGTTTCTCGCTGTGTAGCACGGTAAGACGCGACAATGTTAGACACGGTGTTGTTATTAAAAAAAAATATATATATATTGAAAATAACAGTGAGGAATCAATTCTTGGAATCGATTCTTTCGATTCCAGAAACAGGAATCGGAATCGATTCCAAAAAATCCGGAATCGAACAGCCCTACTTCCCGGTTACCAGAGTAATCTTAAAGTAATATCTGCAAAAATCCCTTGCCTGTTCTGTTGTCCTAAATGCTCTCGGAGAACAATCACAATTGTCAACAAAATCCAGCACACTGGTCTCATTCATGCACATAATTCTTAATGACTGTCAGAAAACGTTTTCAAAGTAGGAGTGCTGTAGATGTCATATTTACCAAAAGCATAAACATACGATGTTACAACAGACTACGACTGATGTTCCTCTGCCTCTGTCTGAGGACGATGACCCAAACATGAAGGAGATGTTTCAGCAATTTAGAGAGAACCTTTTTGCCTTTGTTCTGAAATGCAGACATCAAAAAAAATCACCTGCCTCAGTCAGTGCAGCAAGACATTTTGGATGTTCATTTCTTATTTCGTTTTTTTCAAAGAGAATTGTGACGCATTTCTTGCATATCATCATAAAAAAATGGATTTTGCATGTCTAGAACTTCAGTCCTACTGTCCCCACACCATTTAAGTTTTTAATTTCGGCTCTATTCAAGAAGTACAGCCATGTAAAATTTGAAGACAAACGCTTCAGCGAGTAACAGAAGTAGATTAATGATGTCAAATATTGTGTTAAATATGTGTTTACTGTGGGGTCATCTGCATGCAGAAGTTTTTCAGATTAAGTATAACTAACATGGACACAGACTGTTTTTCTGTTTTATCCCTGAATCCTTTTGATATTGTTATTCATACTGTGTGAAAAATGAGAATAAATTGACTGTCCTCTCACCAGGTGAGGAGGATGATTACCAGACACTAGATACCTACAATATTGATGACAAATTATTTATAAGCACAAGGTTTTCTTGCTGAAGAACAACGGCCCCATGCTGTAAACCTCAATGTGCAGTACATGATATAGCCTGTTGAATTAGCTGTATATCAATGTATAACAGTTCTCTTATTTTTCTGATTTGATTTGCAAGTATTCTACAGTATAGACAATTTCTTGTACTCCTGTTATCTTTTTTTAAGGCATTACAGTTTTAAATGGCTGCTTTATACTTCTGATTATTTGTTGAGTAAAGTCTGATGAGTTTTTATGTGCAATGAACAATCAATTGTCTCGACTCACACCTGCTGCTGTGAGATGATGTAATACATACCAAGTAATTATCTTTGTAAAAGAAGGTTTATAAATAAAATTGCATATCTGTAAAATCTTAATATCTGTAAGCCAGTTTCTTGAAGATATTTTGTTTTTGCGCACCATAGAATCAAAACTGCTTTGTCATTGGGGCGTACCTTGGGGATCCTTTTAATAAGGTTGTGCTTTCATTGCAGTATGCACAATTGTTCCTTGGGGTACAAAATTGCACCTTAAATGGTACAACGTTATAAGGTACAATTTTGTACCTCATTAAAGGTGCAAAAAAAGGTACCCTTCAGGGTACCACCCCGGTGATGGTCACTTGTACCCTAAAAGGTACAGTTTTGTACATTATTATAAGAATGTAAAATTCTTATTATATAAACATCACCCAATACATTAAGACTAGCTTACAGCTCTTTTGATAGTTCAATTCTTTTTGTGAAGAGTGTGGTTCGATCAGAGAGCAGGAAGAGTTACTGCATCATCATTCCATGAGGCAGACAGGACAGAAAAAATCTTCATCTTTGATTAAGAGAGTTTGCTATCCTCGCTCCTGTCAGTTTTCGTCTGAAGCATCCAGGTATATATTGTTTTGCTGCAGAGATGTTCTGGCCTACACATCATGTTCTTCATACTTAAGTTAGAATAATTATGTAAATATGATAATTTCCTCTTATATCACAAATCTTAATGCAATTGCAATATTAGTCAAAAGAATCACAATATTTTTTCAAAAATGTCCAGCCCTAATATAAGTAGAAATGATTATTTAAAGCCAGGAATTGTACTCCAAAACTCCAAAGAGTAATATGGCTCACTTTTGTGTTTTTTTCATCAGATGGGTTCTAGAAAATGAGAGCCGCACCTGATGGCAATGCAGGGTCTCCATGCAGACCTCAACGTTGCAGCATCAGGGCTTATCATTAACCCAGCTGCCATGGATGAGCGAATGAGCCCACAGCTATCACAATTACATGTACAGTATCAAATGCAGGCCCAAATGCATGTAGTAGAGGTAAAATACTGTGATTTTGTGGTGTGGACACCCTTTTATACAGTGCATCCTGTTTGATGGTAAATTTTTTGATGAGGCATATTTTAATGGTTAACTTCATTAGAACAGGGATACTAGAGCTGTTGGGTAAATGGTTATGTGCCACGCCTCTCAACTCAACTCAAATCAACTCAACTTTATTTATAGAGCACTTTCAACACCACAAGTTGGAACCACAGTGCTGTACAGAAAAAAATAAAATATAAAATAAAAAATAAAACATAAAAACAATGTAAACATGACATACACTGCATGCTTACAAAGCATTTTCAAATGCCAAAGCAAATAAATAAGTTTTAAGCGCACTCTGAAATATACCCAATGTAGGAGAAGATTTTACAGACAGAGGAAGATCATTGCAGAGCCTATGAGCTGCAACAGAGAATGCCCGATCACCTTTACATTTTAAACGAGATCGCGGAACCATGAGGAGCAATTTATCATTTGAGCACAGAGATCTACTGGATTGAGAAAAACGTATTAAATCAGAAACATACTACTGCAACCTCAACCACTGCAACCTCTGAAAAGACACCCAGTAGGAAGTTACTGTGGTAAGCCTGTTGATAGACGTCCTCTCTTGCACATCTGAGCAATGCAAGCGAAAACACTTCCAAGTCTTGTCTAAAGCTGAGCAGGGTACCAAAGACGTATCCAAGTCGTATATGTTTATGAGTAACATAAATTTATGTCTCTATGTTTAGAGTGCAAGAAGCAAGAAAAAAGAAAAAAGAAAAAAAAACTCCACATGTATATTATAATTATACAAAATATGGTTTTGCTACAAATCAAAATTAAGTGAGCTACTCAAATTATCCAATTAAAGTAATAAACAAAGACTTTTGTATGCTACACTTACAGCCTCAATGATTAATTTTTATCAGAGTACTTTGGGCATTGATGTTCTTAAATGGATAGCATTTTGTTCTTGACACTGGTTGAACAATGATATTATTCTATTCATAAACTAACAGTAGGGTTTCCAACTTTGCTTTGGTTGCATGGAGTGAGATTTTGATGACATCAGTGACAAGGTTTCTGGATCCAAACAATTAATTTTAAATTTTGTCTTAAAAATGCAAATTACCCATATATGGAAGCCAAATGTACTACTAGATGAACTTTTTAGAAACTGTCCCTATTAACTTTGCTAATAACTCTGCCAGCCTGTCAGATTTCTTACTGACTAGTTTATTAAAAACAACAATTACATTTATATTTTGTATGATCTACATTGTGTGGCAAAAAGGTGCAGTAAGCCGGTCATACAATATAAACTTTTCTATTCCACATATAAGTAAAGCACAAAGACAGATTAAAATGGCTAAATTATAGATAATAAGGAAAAGCAAAGGCACATGCAAACAGGTCAGAAGTAGAAAGTTCTTTATAAGAAAACAAACATGCAACCCCTGAATAGGGTTACAATATATTGTAATTTATTGTTCTTTGAGCCTAAATGTAAAGGAGTCTCGTTATGAAATATGAAAATGCATATTTTAATCGAAATGTTTGATTTGGCAACTTGTCCGTGTCAATAAACACAGATGGATGCGCTGCTTGGCACATTGTCTCACCCAAAGATATTTTAATAAAGAACAAGAGCAGTTAGTGTTTTGACTTCTCAACAAGTCAGTCTGATCTCTTGGTTTTGCTAGTCTCACACATTACTCTATACTTATGTTTAAGTAGCATTAAACTCAACATTTGTGGTTGTTGTTGTTGTTGATGTTGTTGGCTGTTTGTTTTTGTGACACATATGGAACAAATAATTCCACTGAAATATTTGAGTTTGACATGGAAATTTGAGGTTTGTAAACTGGTGTGTTAGTCATGTTTGTCTGCATTGAGTAGTTTAGAGCTGTGATATAGATATAGTTTACATTTGACAACGATATAAACAATCAAGCAGTTTCCATATATATTGCTTTATGTGATTGAACTGTACTTCTATACAGACAAAACTGGGTACTTATAGTTGGAAGTTTGGGTTAATTTGTAATGCTGTGATATATGGAGGATTTATGAATCTGTAAGGTTTTGTAGAATTTGAAGCAATTTGGTGTAGACAAGCATAATCATTAAGATGTTTCACTACCACAGTATGTGAGAGAATTTAAGATTTTGTTTATATTGGTCAGCCTCGAAGCAGACAATTAATTGAAAGTCATGACATAATTAATAATTCATTCATTATATTAATATGTTTTGCATGGTAAAAAAGATTTTTTATAAATTAAGAGTGTGTTCGAGCCTGTATAATTCAAATAAGTTTGCATTTCAGATGCATCTCTTTCTATTGCTTCTTTTACAGTTTTCTTTTAACGCTTCCTAAAAGTTGTACTTGAGGCCACTCAGTGAAACCATTCACTCATGGATCTAATCTTCAGACCAAGTCTGCAAAACTGCAAAATGCTAAACACAGTTCTCTGTTAGACATCATTCAAAACTAACAGCTCTTGTTTAGTTTGGTAAACACTGCCATTCAAATGCCACAATCATTTCCCGATAACTTACACAGAATGATCATGTGTGAAAACATTTAAAGCCGCTTTATTCACTTATTGAAACTCGTGTTTTCAGAAAGAAATATATTTTTACCCTCTTGCATTTCTGTTTATGGTTTAAAATACCTAATGTTCACTTAGAAATCAAAACTCAATGTTTTGAGAAAAAAAGAAAAATGACTCTCTTGTATATATTTTTATAAAAACGTAATATTTGAGAAATATGTATTTTCTGTTTAAATGCAAAATATATACTGAATATACGTTAAGTCACCTCTAGTGCTTTATAAAATACAGATTGTTTCAAAGCTGCTTCATAATAGAAACAAATTAAAACTCTGCAGTAAAGCAGTTCTAACAAGCCAAACATATCACACAGCAAGTCAGTTTAGTTGATTCACGTTCAGTTTAGTTGAATTACGGCTAATCATTTGATGGGTTGTGTGTAATTAGTAAACAAATAAAACATTTTTGAAGTAGAAATTGTCTTGAATGAGGTTTGCTATTTGCAACATTTAGCATTTGATGGCTTTGTGTGTAGAGTTGCAAAAAAGATGAGATTTTATTGTTTCATAAATTGTTTAAGCCATTAAAAAAAAAAAAAAAAAAAAGATACTTAACAGCTTTTTTACTACTTTATAAATAAACGCTTGATTCATAACAATCTTGTTTTTTATTCTTAACCACACCCTGCTGAAACAGGCCATCACTGCCACAAATAAAACAATTAATCTTACAAGCATTATAAGCTCCTCAAACGAGAAGATGGGTGGCTCTTAAAAGAGCCTTTGGGTAGCTAAGATTAGCAGGTGATGCTTTATTTGGAGCTGGTGTACTTGGTGACGGCCTTCGTGCCCTCAGACACGGCGTGTTTGGCCAGCTCACCGGGCAACAACAGTCTCACAGCGGTCTGGATCTCTCTCGATGTGATGGTGGAGCGCTTGTTGTAGTGAGCGAGACGAGACGACTCACCGGCGATACGCTCGAAGATGTCGTTGACGAATGAGTTCATGATGCCCATCGCCTTGGAGGAGATACCAGTGTCAGGATGAACCTGCTTCAGGACTTTGTAGACGTAGATGGCATAGCTCTCCTTCCTTGACTTTCTGCGCTTCTTTCCTCCCTTCCCGGTGGTCTTGGTGACGGCCTTCTTGGATCCCTTTTTAGGCGCAGACTTGGCTGGTTCAGGCATGATGTTGTATTCTTAGAGCTGACGAATGAATGTGAGCTTGAAAGACATTAGGGGCTTTTATTCACTACCATATGCTAATTTACAAAGAGAAATGGGAGCTTCTGATTGTCTGTTTTCATGGGCGAATGTCATAAAATCGTATTTCATTGGACAACTCTAAGCATCACGAGCCGAAGGAGGGCCAATCACATGCGGTTAGATGACAGCCCCGCCTACCGCCCCATGTTTGAACGACATCCTCCTGACCCAGTTTCCTTTGTTTAATTTCCCGCTCTTTTTATTAATGTAGTTTGATTTAAAAAAAAAAAAAAAACGAGCGGTTCTAGACAAATACTGTGCACCATCGTGTAATTTTTAAAACCCTTTATAGACCCATTGGGAGACTTTGGAAGGAAATAGGCCAATAACGGTCAGACACCTTTTAAACCAGATTTCCTTGGACCTTCATTGATTCATGAAACTGTTGAACTGTTTAAACTATATGAATAATAAATGAATGCCCATTTGAGTAAAATAACATTTTCGTTTTCTGAAAAACTAGGAGAGAGGTTTCAACAAACCTTGTTTTTTTTCTAATTTTTTTTTTTTTTTTTTCATTTACCAATTTAGGTTTCAGGATGTTTTGTTTTTTTAACCAAACTTTGTAAAAAGAAGATTCTCAACTATGTTGTGAAAGATATAACAGAATGAATTGATAGTTGTAATCGAAATTATTCAACCCCGTTGCAAATCAGGTTTATTGGCAAAATTTACAGACTTTCAGCTGCTTGCAATGAACAAATCAAACTAATTTAAATAGCTCAACACAACAAATGTTGAGAGTGGTTTTCCCCAAATTCAACTGAAAATGCCACTTTTAATGACTTCTGCATTCTCAAAATTAGTCAACCCCCTGAATAGAATCCTAGCAGCTCAGAAAGTGGTCGTATCTGTTGCTGCCTCACAAGAAATATCAACAGATAAAAAATCAAAACCTAACGGCTTCAGCTAGAAATCTTATAATGGGCTGTGGTTGGATCTTCCACCTCACTTTAAATTATTTTACTTCAATGAAACGTTAGATGTGTACAAATGTTTTTTATTGAAAGATCAAAAGGATAAACAATGCAGATTTATTTTTTACAGCCATCTTTGATCATATTTACCAGGGGTTCCTTTAATTCTGACCACAACTATATATGTACATATACACACACGCGCGCACACTCGCGTCTGCGTGTAGGGCACGTGTGCGGTGCGTAACGTTACCCTATTGAGTACATTTGGCTTTTATTTCTGCCAGTAATGAAGCGTGCTTGTTTCGGTTTCTTTCTTTTCTTTTCTTTTTTTTTCTTTTTTTTATATATTTTTTTTATTCTTGAAGGGCGCAATGCTTTTTTCTAATATTTCTGTGCACAAAAACCTCACAAAGTGAAAGTCAACATTGTGACTGTGGCTTCAGAATTCAACGTCACATCATGGCCAAAACAAAAGTCGGCAAAAAACAGGGCGATGAACTTTAAATAATCTTTAAAAAAATAACACAAGGACAAAAATGTTCCTCTTAAATCAAATTCTATTTTTCTTTTAGTGAAATACAACAAAATAAATGCTACAAATTAAAACAGCAAAATATTTAAATATATGGTGGGCAGAATATTTTCATTTGCAGGAGTTTGGTATTTTTCCAACAAAATCCAAGAAAAAAAAAAAAGCATTCAAGTTACCAATTAAATACATACAGTATCTACTGATGTTTACTCCTTTAATCCAAGAGACTTTACTAACTGAAGTTGCAATATGACTAACCAGCAGTTATTTTATGGTACAACCCTGCTTTTACGTTCACTCTCCTTAAATGAAGAATCCCCAGACAGAGCCTCTATTCGAGAACACGAATGTGAAAAGGGATCACGAATTTAGGCGATCGACTAAATTGCCAGGTCATTTGTCTGACCAATGTTCAAGACAAATAAGCAAAACGAGTTCTGTCCACTAATGTTCCAGGCATCCTGGCATTAACTGTTGCATATATTTTCTCTTTCTAAAATTCCTATCATCAAAACCTAAGTGTTTATACCACCCAAAAAAAAAAAAAAAAAAAACGACAGCCAAATATTTATCCGGGGAAACGTGTGCAATTGTAAAGCCGCTTGTTTCGGTTTCTCTGATTGGACTATGGTTTTTGTTGACGTCATTGGTATGCGACGGCGCTCCATCAGCAATGGGAAGATGCAGGAAGGAAAGAAAAGAGAAGAAGGAAAGAAAAGAGAAAAAGAAAAGAAACGGGGATATTCTGATCGAGAGCATAATGAAGGAGAGCTAAAGAGGAGGAATATTGAATCCAGCATGGTGGTGAGAAAGAGAGACTGGTTACGGTTTAATAGGCTACTTGGCGTTACGGGTAAAGTTTTCTTCATGTAACGTTTGCTAACACGTGTATAGGGCCAAAATAAAAAAACAGGGCAAATTTGCGTGAGCGCAATTAAAAAACAAAAAAGCGCCGATGGGAGTGGAAAGTTCTGTGCGTGATCTACTGACGCGCAAATTGAAGAACACAGACACAGCCGGGTCATTTCCATAATGACCAACGCATCTGCCAAAAGCAGCGCAAATTACCGCCTGGTTTAAGACCTTTTTGGGGGCGTTAAATAATGGAGCAAATACCAGTAAATTGACTTGAGCAAACCTTAGTAAATCACCTTGCTTGGTACTTTTAAATACTCTCCCATACATGTTGTGTCTGAAAGGTAAACTCCTGAGTCCTACAAATGCATAATGCATTAAGGTCAGCCTTAAAATAACCCTGTCCACGCCTTTTCACCACTGCGTGTCTTTAGTTTCACTAATGAAAGCCTGTTGTGACATGACTAGAGGTCAATTGTATGTATTTTATTTAAAACCCACGTCGTCCTTAGTCTCTAAGTAAAACATCTCACACAGATTATTTCTTTCTTTCTTTTTTATTTAAATTCACATGACATGAAAGTCATATTATATTAATGGCCACTGTTGCTTTCTTTAATTTGTTTCTTATAAAGTATTAATTTTGTACTGTTTAATAATTTTCTGTTAAATATGAAAGGAGCCCAGAAAGGAGAAGGAGCCAGAGGTTCCTTGTGAGCCTAGTGATCTGGAGGAGGGCGGACTGGACCTGAATAAGGCATTCAAACCCATCAGTGCCTACATGCAGGACCGCAAGGAGATGCTGGAACAGTGTTTTCATGTGCTGGGAGAAAATAAACTCAAAAAGATGCTGCCGGATGAACTTAAGGTATCTTCATTTTGCTGACATTCATAATGCATCATTACATCTCTGATCAGATGAGCCTGTATGTGTTTGTTTTGGTGGAGTTGGCAAAGAATATAGTGTCAGAACCAGGTGTGTCAGAATGTGTCGATACAAAGACCATAGACAATATTATGAGACTGATATCAGCCCAATTTGTCATAAAAGTGTAATATGTGTGTTACAGGTGTCGTGTCATTTAATACATCACAATTTTATATGGTCACATCAAATGTGAATTGTTTAATGCCGTAGTTTGGAACCAGGAATGAAAAAAAAGGGTGGCTAACCGCACACTGATCCACTCAAGACTGGAAAAGTCAAAAAAAATAAATGTTTATGCTGGTGTCTATTTGTTTTTAACTCTGATGCACTTTGCACATTTTGCACGATGCAATTTATAAAATAAAATAAATGTGTTTGTAGACTTTTCCAGTCTTGAGTGGATCAGTGTATGGTTAGCCACCCTTTTTGTTAATTCTTCAATATACCATTGGCTCTACACACCTGTAGTACAAGGACCTGCAGTACCAGGACTTTTTTCCTGTTTGGAGCGCTACATATTTTGTCTAGTTTCGTAGTTTGGAACCAGATCATTTTTAAAAAGCAGGCCATTCACTTTACTTTGTACTATTCCTTTGACAGCTCAAATAGCTGAAATTGCTTGTCACACTGTCTGGAAGAGTCAAATTGTGATTAGTTACTTAACCAAAGACAACACTAATCATGGTAACATAACCATTGACAGGTAGACAAAATCAGTTTTTAGAGTTATGTTTTTAAGATTGCATTTACAATTAAACGTTTAAGTTTGCTTTGGAAAATGAGTGGGTGAAAGTAAAACATAAAAATAACTAAATTGTATAGGCTGTTATAATAAACACCTTGTTGTTTCCTGCAGGACTGTTCTTTTAATGAGATTAAGAAACTGTGCTGGGATCAGCTGCAGGAACTCTCTGAGATTCATCTGCTGGAGATTTTGGAGGGTAAATATCCGATTCATCTTCACGATGTGTGGATTTTGACCTGTGTCTGAACTCACAAACCAAACATTGATCATTCTCTTGTCATGTTTTAACCGAGCGGCAACCTACCTGTCTCTCTCTTGAAACCAACACGGAAGTGACTGCAATTCATCGACTGGCCGCTTGAGCCTGGATGCAAAAGGGAGTCAAATCTGTATCTCCCCCATGTTAAAATGCCCAACTTTACAGCAGAAAAAAATATGTTTACAGCCTGGTGCAAAAAGTGGTTTTGGTCTATATAACTAATTTTGCCCTTCATGACAACTGTAAGGGGGGGTGAATTTTTTTTATAACTCATCCGTTTAAATTATATTAAGCCTTAAAGTTCTGCATAATTAAGGGCGTGGCCACTTGAGTGACAGGTGGATTGCCTCTGCTGTCACTACTTGCTGTCTGTTAGCCGTCACGTCACCTCAGCTAATTCCAGCTGCTGATCGCAATATACCTTCGCCCACGCCGTTGGATTCCGTTGTTGTCGAGTATCGAGGGAACAACCAGCGCTGTTTTTCAGTTGTTTTCCTCTGTGAACATGCACTAATGGATGTCTGACGATTTTGTTGGTTTTTGGAGTTTTCAGATTTAAAAACTTCTATAGAGACTACGCTCATTCTGCGGTACCGTTGATCTCACGAAACAGATGTATGCTTATTTCACTTTTTAGTGTTAAATAAGTACCGTCAGATGAAATCCCTGTAGGTGTCAGTGCTTTCTCCGTCCATGCAATAAATGCACATCCCGCCTCTTTGCCCATTTTCTGTTAGCCGGGAGTGACGCGCAATGACACGCTGCCAAGATGGCGACGGCCGGCTCCGCCACTTTTGGCTTCAAAAATGCTCTTCAGAAACTTACGGGTGACGTCACGAACACTACGTCCATATTGTTTTACAGTCTTATGGTTTTAACACAGGTTGCCTCATTTATCATGTCATCATTTGCTTTGTGTAGCACAACTTGGAGAAAATTGGAATAGCGTAATTGAGTGTGGTCATTTGTAAACTGAAAGTGTCTGGCTTCCGGTGTCATCTCATAAATGCTTGTCATGCTGCTTGATATTGCATACTGGTATTTCTTACCATATTATTTTAACTCTTTCCTTGCCAGCATTTAAAAAAAAAAAAATTACCAGTCACAGTCAGCATTTTTGATCAGTTCAACAAAACTTTCATGGCCCTCTGAATATTTAGTTGAGCATGCTTTATAAGCGGTAACACTTTACAATAAGCTTCATTATTTAACATTAGTAAATGTATTAACTAACATGAACTAACAATGAGCAATACATGTGTAACAGTATATATTAGACTAATATATACTGTTACACATGTGTTGCTCATTGTTAAAATCAAAGGTTGTATCTGTTAACATTAGTTAATGCACTGTGAACTAACATGAACAAACAATGAACAGCAGTATTTCTATATTAAAGGTGCTCTAAGTGATGCCGGGAGTGTTGACATTCGAATTGTTGTCAAACAAAACGGAGGCTAGCTAGACCCTCCCTCCTCCTCATCCCATCTCCTCCCTCCTCCCTCCTCCCCTCCCTTCCGGCATAAAGGAAAGTCAAAGTAGTCACTAAAAACAAAGTTAAGTTTTACTGATACTTCATTCAATGTGTAATGTCACCAAGTTAGATAAATGCTTTTATATATTGCAGAACAGAATGCAGAAAAAGAGAAACATTGTCTTAAAATCGTTTCGCCACCTGAGGTTATAACTATAACTATAGCTCCCATACAAGGACGCAATAATAGCAAGATAACGTTAGCTTCGCGTTTCCCAGTGAGCATAAACAACGGCGGCGGCGTAAACAAATTTAGTCAAAGTTGTCAATAGCCTATAAATGAACATTCAAATCCATAACAAACAGTGGGTGAAAACAATCATTCACACAAATTGTCGCCCTACTGTGAATTTGCTTGACCATTTACAATAGAGATTGATCGCTAGCTGCTAGAAACATATATGTTGTATTCACCAAAGCTAACGCTGACTGCATAGTTCTAGCTAATTACATCCTTGTGTTGGTTTGGCGAACATGAACGTCAATTTAGAAAGAAAAATGGATTTACCTGTTCTGCAAAAACAGAGCAACTGAATGTCGGATTGGAAGCCCTTCTGCCGGCGGAGTTCTCGCCACATTTCGAGGGTTTTTCCGATGTAAATTCGGGACTTCGCGCGTTCCTTATCCTTGTCCCTCTTCTTTACAATTTGTTCATCGGAACGTCGTCTCTTTAGTCGTGTGTCGGCCATAATTCAAACTTCCCTCTTCATGCTTCTCTCTCGTCTCTCCTCCACACCCCCTTCATGTCCACGCGCA